>OY728161.1:1458734687-1459984687 GCA_963277665.1 Viscum album
AAGGTGCAATATATTATGATTTCTAGGTACTACTATAGGTCCCCTACCCTTGTTCAAACAGTATTAACTCTTTTATATCATTTCCCAAACCAATATTAGACATGAAACAAATTATTGAGTCCAGATTATATGATATAATTTTGTAATATCTTGACTCAAATAATCATGTATGATATAGAATTCCACAATAACTCATTGACATCATTACACACAAAATATAATTCTGACTATCATCTATTGTATGGGTTCATTATATTCATGAATATACCCTTAATATCATGTAATATGATATAAATCACTAATAAACAAAATAATATATAAATATAGAAAAATTTTGTAGAAGTAAATGTGAAAAACATTTAATTAAAAAAATAATCTCCCATAACTATAATGAATGTCCAAATTAAATAAAGTAGAGAACATAAATAAATAAATAGAGTATTACCTAGATTCATTCATAGTATGCTACTATTTCCACTCTTAAATTATTAGTTTTGGTCCCAGGAACTATTCTCTTATTTAGATCCATAATGCAATCTACCTGGTCATTGAAAGGCCAAAATAAGTTTTGAGTATAAGACATAGTAAGACGCCATAAGTGTTTATGTAACCTGATTTTCACATTTATAATAGTGTATTCAATAATAATGATAATTTCATAAATACGGTAAACATAAAATCCCAAGACATGTGGATATGTTCTAATCATGCCACCATAAACCCCCAACAGTACTTGCTTCAGCCTGAGGTAAAGGGATAATCAAGTTGTTTGAAGAAAAAAAGAATTCGACATGAGGATATTGAATCATTTTTATCATCATTGTGTGATTGTGAAAATAAACAATAGATTCCCATCAAAGAAGATTATATTACTGGTATAATATAGGGATTGAGAGCTAATCGACATCCTTAAATCATCAAGGCATATACAAGAAATTGAGAGCCAGCTAGGATCCCTATTTCATCGGGAAATATACTCGGGATCAAGAGATAATCAACATTACTTGTCGATTCTGTTCATACTAGGGATTGATATATAATATGAATCCCTCAGTCATTTATTGAATCAAATAGAATCCTAGAGGCGTCCTCATATCCCTACCCTATGCATAGGTCCCTCATCATCATTGCCTTAGTATATGGACAATCCTCGTCCCAAGGATAACATATCGTAACATTCCACCTATCTTTGGTTCTAAGATAAATACAAAAAATAATATATAGTACGGTAGGATACATGGGAAATCATAACATATCATCATGAGTAAAATATCACAAAAAAATACATTTGATAATCATCAAAGGTAAAAAATAATCTACAATGTACTCATTCTATGAAGTGTAACGTAATGGATCAAGAGCTATAAAAACTCCCACAACCTATCATTCTAAATTATGGTAATCAAAATATATTTATGAATAAAAATAAGAATTTAAATATTATGTAAAAGATCCCAAATATGTATGTAACATCAATCCTCAAATGACTTCTTCATCAGTGGAAATGAAAAATACCATATGTGGTTCGATACATCTTATCTCTACCCAAACATCACAATCATCAACATATCAGAGCTCGACATTCTTCAAGGGATCAAATAACCAAACCTTGGTTTTTTATTTCAAAAAATCACATGATAAGACACATTCTCTCTCCACTCGATTATTTTAGATCTATCATTAAAATATCAAATGCAATAATATTTTCCCTCTCTTATATTGTTTTACTAAAATAACTAAAATATCAAATTTTATGGAATTTTCTATCTCCTAGACAAATTATAATATTATTATAAAATTTATCACATGTAGTAATAATTAATCATTCCTTAATAATTTTAAAACTTATTATCTAAATTACATAAATGTTTTCAATTAGCCATATATATTTGTTTTGTTTAAATTTTGAAAAAAATTTATCATATGTTAATTTCTCATTAATCCATGAAATTATGGTTTTGTGACAAATATAATGGTTTTTTGATATTTTAATTACACTATCATCTTATAAATCTTTATATTTTTCAATTGACAATTTTTTTCACAATTATTCATTTCTAATTTATTTTATATCGTCTTTTTATAATAAAAAATACATGTAAATAATAATTTGATAATTTTATGATTACTGTTTTATAATTATAGAATTATTATTTTCTTAATATAAATTTTTTTTAATTTTAAGATGGATGATTAAAATACAGAAAATAATAATTATAAAAAATGTATTTTCTTTGTGGTTTAGCTCACATTGCAATCAACCCTCCCCCCTCCCTGTATGCTACTCCATGATGATTGTGAATCATGAGTGGATCAAATGATTCAAGAATATTGGAAAGATGTGCCTTACAATAAATTTTCGAAATATAAGTTTTAGAATCCCTATATTTATAATACCCAAAACATGTTTATAGTTTTTAAAACCTAAAAAATTAATCATATATTTTATCCATTAAACACCAAAAAAATCATTGTGGAGTTAAATATTTCTCCCCTTTAAAAGAATTGTGGGTTTTAATCATTAAAAGAACTCTTTAATTTGAACCATTCAAAACACCCTTTGGGTGATGATGGTGGTGAAACTATGCATGGATGGGATGAAAAATAGTGAATTATAATAGAATACATAAATTAATTATTTAATATAATTATGATGTTAATTAAATTTTTTGGATACCTTTCTAAAAAACAATTGCATATAACTTTTATAACATACCTAGTGTAAACCCCAAATTACAGACAATCAATATTGTCTATGATTTATCATACGATGAACCATTTGAGAGATAATAATTATTTATTATTTAATAAATTGATTATATATAAAGTTTGTTTTATTTGAAATTCAAGCATCCATAATTCTGATACATACAAATTTTATACCCTTCCAAAGAATAAAACCACATCCTAGACCAAAAAGTTGTGTCATATTTGACATTCCACCAACCATTTTGATTTTTGATAATTTATTTTAATTAAATTTCATTTCTGAAATATAATATATTTAAAAACTTTTATTTTATCTTCATTGAGGCATTACAGGAGATGTAATCTCACACCAACATAGTTTTTGACTATATTTTTTAATATTAATTTTTTTTAAATTGGATATTACTCATACAGAATTAATTTTACCCATTTATAAATAAATATTAATTGATAAATCATTTATTCCATAGAAGAACTCTATAATATAAAACAAGATAACATTATTGAAGTTTAAAATTTATTAATATAGCTTTAAATCATTCCATTTAATGTTTAGACTTAGATGCAGATCAATGCTAAGGGTTGATAATTATTACCTAGAAAAACAATGAAATCGATGTGATGAAAGGTGGAAATCAATAAGAAAATATTTTCTACTAAGAATTTCCTAAAATCTCTTTACAAAAATGATATAGTATTCATAGATTTGAAAAAAAAAGAAAGTTTATTTTTTCATATCTTATTGGAAAAAATTACAAGGATTTGAACTTATACATATTGTTTTGTTATCAACAATGATATAAATATTGATAGATTCTTTAGTGGTTTAAAATGTCACTTTTTAAAGGCTCCATCTATATAATATTTTTGGAGTTTTAGTAATTGTTTTCATGTTCTCAGAATATAAAGATTGATTTTAGATACTGTTGTCATGGTTATTGAAAAAATTATAGAATCATTTAGTTTCAATATGGTGTTTCAAATGACTTGACAAAAAGAGGATCCAACAACCCACATGTCAAAAATAGTGGAAGAATCATTATGGGAATATACTCAGTGGGATAAGAAAATTAATCATGATTAGGATATATAGACACTATTTCATGAATATTATAAGACATAATGAATCCATATAACATGATTAACTAAAAGTGGGAACCTCAAAATGAACCACTTATAATTCAATGCTTCAGTTTTAGGGAGAAAGGGAACTATGAAAGGTAGTGCAATAATCCTCGAGTTATTGAGTGTAATAATATTAAGAAACCACCAAATCCAATGAATAAGGATAAAACTTATGCAATCACTACTTCTAGTTAAGAGTAATAAAATAATGGCGTAGAAGATACCCTTATTATTCACTCAGGAATGGAAAAATATTTTATTTTGATTTTTCTTATAAACATTCTATTATATCATGAATGTTTTCTAGAACAATTAAATCAATGCCTCGATACTTGAGGTAGTGGTTTATGTAAAATCTCTATTGGTGTGACCATTTCAACTTAAGTGTTAAAATATTCCATAGATGTCATATGATGGATGATTATTAAAGTTAGAAATGTAATAATTCCCATAGTAGTATTCAAAACAATATTGGTTAGGGATTAGATATCATTATATAGAGATCCAATCATGTGTTGGGAAATGGAAAAATATTTAATAGTAAAAACCATATCTTTCTATAATAAAAATTAAAAGAATGTCATGAAAATACATTATAAATTTACTCAACATTTTGGTTGTCGATAAACTACAATGAAGCATATCATTCCAAAATACTTATGTCCATAGAATGCATCGAACTTGAGAAAATTCCAACTGTGAGGGAATAAGCTATTGTATATCCCAGTGGGTTACCTTAACATCCCCTAGAACATTAGTTAACGATTTTAATTGAAATAATTTGTAGAACCTAATATATATATAAATTATTATATATGATTTCCCCAAATTATCTATAAGATTTGTATAATAGTTTTCAATATCATTTTCAAAAAGGATTTCTGTGGAATATTGCAACACCATGAGGGGATCCAGTGGTACTTATCAAGAATATGTTTATATAAATGAGGTTATGTATTGATTATATTAGGATAAAAAATATCACAATGAATAATAAGGATTCTCGTACATGGATAAATGACATATTTTGATCAATTATGAGGATCTCATTACATCTCTGATATGGATATATGTTTTAGATATCATAAATCAAATTTAGAAGAAGGAATGTATTCATAATGATTCATTATTTACAAGCTGCGGGCACTATGATTTATTAATGCTTATCTTTAGACTTTCTAATTCAACAAAAATATATATGTATTTAAAGAATATAGTCTTATAGACCATGTCGATTTTTTATATATTCTATAATGAAACTATTATAATTTTCATAAATAGAAAGGATGAACATGAAAAACATCTAAGGATTTTACATAAGACCGTAAGGAAAGTGAAAATTTATTCCATATTTAGGAAGTGTGAATTTTGGATAGAGTATGTCATGTTTGTTGGGAATGTGATCATAATTTAGGGAATGTATATGTTCCATTAAGTAGAAAAGGAAATGATGAAATGGATCAAACCAAATCATGCCATATAATTTATATTTTTTCATAGATTATCAGGTTACAAAAAAAAATTTGGGATAAATTTATCATGATTTTATACATGGATAACTATGTTAAAATATAATGGGTTAAAGTATGTTTTTTTGGTAGAATATGAGGAACCCTTTAAGGATCCCACGAAGAGGTTAATCATAAAAAAATTTCAAGCATTACATACAAGTGAAATTCTTTTTTGATGTCCAGTGATAAATCAAAGTAAGTATTGGGTAGTGTACTCATTTAGAATAATAAATTGATAAATTACACCTCAAAATAGTTGAATATTTGTTAATAGAACTACACGACACAAGATCTGGTATAAGAATTTGTGAATTTTTTCTCCAAATATATATAAAAACTATCACTATGGAAATTAGTGTGACATATATAGTGATCATAAAAGAATAGATCATATATTAAAATAGAATGATCTCAATGAATCTTTATGAATTCAGTTAGAGATAATCGAGGACTAGGATTTCTATATTCACTACTATCTCATAATGGAAAACTATATTGATGATGGTCTCAGCAGATAAGAAATTTACACTATTTTTATTAGGCTGATTGTGAGGAACTCTATCTTATTATATATTCAAATTTAGTATCTTGAAAGCTTGAAGGTATAGAATACATTCTGTAATTCCATGATGATTTCCTAAACATCTATCTAGTAGAATACCCTGGAGGCATAATGTGAAGATTTGGAGAAATGAAAAAGGTCATAATAGTAATGTTTGAGAAGCTACATGATTTATAAATCAATGATGATGGTGTGATTTAGAAAGTTAGGGTTATTTATTTTCCATTATCACATAAGATATAGAAGGATATATTAGATAATTCACAAAATTCAGATTTATCAATCCATTAAAGATGTACCAAATTTTACCGTGATATTCAATAGAACATCTAGTGAGACAACATAATGAAAGAGATTTCAGAGTATATATCATGGTTTCTGGTTTTTCATCATGTCAATTCATTGTTATATAAGTATAATGGTTTGATGAAACTAGTTATTATACTCACATGTAAATGAGAAAACATCACCATGGATATTTTCACTAGTCTCCCGAAGACATTCAATGGAAACAATTTGATATTGGTTATTGTAGATGCACAGAACAATAAATTAAACATTATTAGTATTTGGGGTGGATTTCATTCAGGATCAACATGTCAGGATATATGTGAAGGTTTTTTTGAGAATTAATGGATTTCCAAATTCTATCTTGTATGGTCATGATCCAAGGTTCACATCAATATTCTGGAGAACTATTAAAAATTATTTTATCACAGAATTGAATTTCACCACAACCAATCACCCTGAATCTAATGTAAAACATTAAAGGACTATTTAAATTCTTAGATACATGCTTTGAATGCATTAAATTGATTTTAAAGGAGGCTGGAATCGGCATCTCTCATTGATATAGTTCTTGTTATACATCATTTTCCACATGAGTATTCAAATGGATCCACATGAAAATTTATATGGTTACTGATTTCGAATTCCAACATTTTTGGATGATGTTTTTGATTTAATGATACAGAGGAATGATCTTTTTCATGAAATGATAGAGACGATTTAGCAAATATATCAATATATAAATTATTCCGATATTCATAAAAAGAAATATGTAGAAAACAATCCAAGGGACTATGTGTTTAATGTTGAAGATAAATTTTTTCATATAATATCACAATAAAAGTGAGTCATGTAAGTTGGAATTAAATGAAATCATCAATCAAGCTAAACATGAACCTTTGCGATAATTTATCTCATAAGAACAATGGACAATCATCTTTCACATCCATAAAGTATGGATCATGATCATGACATGTTCAATGTATCAGTCCTGAGGAATTAATGAATGATCCCTCATTCCTAATTAATCAAGATGTTTTATAACTGTAAATTCTATATCTTATGTAGAAAAGATAGTTACTAACATTTACCATATTGAACATTTTATACACAATAAGTAAAAAACATTGTGAATTTGTTGAAAAAGAATAATAAGCATAGAGTTGAACCATGAGTAATTGAGGAAACAATTATACAATAATACCCAAATATATTCTCAACTGAGAATATTAGTTGAATTTTTAGGTTTAAAATTTCTAAAGGGTGATGAATGAAATAATCCATGGTTTATTATTTAAATTAATTTCTTAATTAAATGTGTGTTATTTAATATTATCTTATATTATAGAAATAAAAAAATATATAGAACCCAAAAAAGACATAATTTTATTACTATATACGGTTATATTAATTTGCAATGAAATAAATTAGAATTAAAAACATTAAAACTAGATAAAAAAATATGCATGCTAAAATGGTAAAACATGGACCTCCCCAATCTACTAGATTCATCACCCCAACTATAAGCATTATAGAAATGAAAAAAGTACTAGTAATCCCTTCAAAATCAAAAAAAATTGAAATATAGAAACCTGAGAGGTATTAAGTTTAATATTGAGTGAAATAATTAACTGTAACACCACAAGCTTTCACAGTACACATCACTTTGAATAATATAGTAGGGTGTGTTGTACGCAACTTCGAGTTATAACACACCACACCCAATCAAACTAGACATTATGAATAGTATTACAAACGTTTTGAAATTTTATAAATTTTATCATTGAATATGGACTACATTTTTGAATTCAAAATATCCAAATTATCTTAGGGTGATATTTTGGTGCTTTTCAGATAAATTTCATATTTTGATGAATAATGAAAATTACTAAATTTTAATTAAAAACTAATTTTTTTAATCGAAAAAATTAATATTGATAAATTATGAATTTGAGTGGTTTTAAGGTATATTTATAATATATTTTTACCATTTAATACAATGTTAGTCATTGGACGTAATTTCACATTTAAACCAGACATAAACAAGTGTCAATCTTTTGATAGTTACTATTTCTTAAAAACATGATATTTGTTTTGACTATGGGAATTAATTTTTAAATTAATTAATACAACTTATATGTTTTTAATTCGGCAAAATAGACATCATTTTTTAATTCATAATATCAAATATATTTTATGCCGAAGATTTGGTCTTTTTCTGAGAAACATCAATTTTTCATGAATAGTGAAAAACACTAAGTTATTGGTTAAAACCGATTTATTTATTTAAATAATTATTTATTTTATTTAAATTAATATATATATATATAGGTACATAGTAATTATATATGTTCATTGTAATTCATTGCAGTAAGTTTAGAAAAAATGTTAGATATACAAAAAAATTAATGAACTTTTCACTGTCTTTTACCCACCTCCTAAGAGAATTTGAAAATTCACTAAAAAATAATTTTACTGCTTCTGTGAGTTGAATTTTTAAAATATGAGAGACACGGTTAATATTAAGTAGTAAAATGTCATTCAATATGATAAAAATATTTTTCTTGTGAATAATAATTTTTTAATTTTTTTTACCGCGGTTAAAGGGAAATAGGGTAATTCAATGTAAATTTTTTTTTGTAATAATTCAAAATTACCTTAACACATGTCATAACTATATTGGATGAGTAATGATCTAATATGGGTATCTTTTTGTCGATTTTGGGACCCCATAGAGACACTTATGAATGATAATGACACTTTAGATTAATTAATCTAATGTAAATGCAAAATTGAAATAAAAAAAACCTTTTAGTAAATAATTTTTATATGGTGTTATATAAGTAATATTTTTGACCATAAATATTCATTGGAAATGTAAAATTATTTCCTACATCATGGAATTTTTTTTTAAATTTTTAGACATCAAATCAAATTAAATTAGTAAGGACAGTATATTGATATATTATTTACCTAAATAATAAATGATTTAAATAAATTAGATTATAAATATTAAAATAATATCCAAAAAATATCCAATTATTATTGGATGATTTTATTTTGACCATGAGTTAGCTTATCTTCGACTATAATTATATTTGGACCTTTAGAAACCGAATATCATTATATAATAAAATAATATTTTCTCACCTTCCTAAAGAGCCCCACCTAATAAAAAGATACCACTTCTATCCAATTCCTTACACATCTCAAGCCTTTAAGCTCATCCAAAATCTACCAAATTAAGCTCCCTATATACCTCTCCTCCTGCTAGAAGCCTTACTTTAGGCATAAGGCACTTCAAGGAGCCCTTTTAGTTCAAACCAAAGGATGTTACCTAAATTAAATGATGTTAAAGAACGTACGGGTCAAGTCAAACACAAGGTAATGGGTTTTCATCTCACTCCTTATTCCCATGATATTCATGACATATTGCCACTATAACCTTTTGTGTGGTGTATGTACTTTACATAATTGTATTATTTGTTAAATACACTTTAATTTATGTGTACTTACATATTCATTGTATGATACCTCTTTCATGGGTTGTATGTTTCGTAAGTTACCAAATTGGTAAGGTTTTATTTCACAATATCATTATTATCCGTGGTTGTTTTTACGTAAGTATCTACTGGGACATATTTATTATCCAGGTCCATGTTTTATGAAAGTGTTTCCAAAGGGATTCTTTTAAAGCACTTTTTTTACAAAAACATAATTTCAAATTTTTTAAATATTTATTCTTCTTAATCATCCTCATTAATTTCCCTATATTCAAAATGGTTTTAAGGATTTATTTTTATGGAATTGAATGTTTTTAATATGATAATTCCTTTCAATATATTCAAAGTCGTATGGGACACTTTGATTCAATAATTTCTATAAATGACTTCTTTTTTAAATTGTGTGACTTTTAAATGTTTTCTTGAAAAAGGTGTATTTCTCTCAAATAGTTTTACAAATCATATTAATATATGTCAAGATCCTTCAATAGAATTTGAACATGTTTTGAAGATGTTTTATCCTGATACAAATCTTCCATACTGTGTTGAAGGTTTTGTGATATGTTTGAGTATGGATGTGTTATTCTTATAACATTCATGGTTTAAGGGAAAAGTATTGCCATTTCTTATGCTAGTTTTAATACCAATGTTTATGTTATCTTTAATCCACTTTATAAAATGAATGTGTTGGACTAGTATGTTTCGGGTTGGTGTCCGATTATTAGAGGCACTCTGGGTTGGTGTCCGGTTATTAGAGGCACTCCGGGTTTGTGTCCGGTTATTAGAGGCACTCCGGTTTGGGATCCGGTTACAGTTTTCCCATAGGTCTTGGCACGAGGCCTTGACGAAGAAATTAAAGTTCATCATTATGCATTCCATCATTATGAAAGTGGTTAGTGATATTTTCTGTGATTATTTGACTATTAGAATGTCCATGCGAATAAGTAAATGGAATTATTTCATTTTATTTCTACCATATTTTGCTGAATTTCATGTTTAAAAGGAATTTGTTTTAGTTATACATTGCCTTAAATGTTTATGCTTATTTATGAACGTTTTTGCTATATTGTTATCCTTATTGAGCATTTGAGCTTACCCCTTTCTATGTTTTTTTCCCAAGATTCCAAGAAGTGTATTGTGATTGATATGCATGGTTAAGACAAGGGAATAATGGCATTCATAAAGGATTAATTATGTTGTTTTGTATATTAAGAAGTGTAATGTAACATTCATGTATGTAATATATTTTCCAAAACTGGAAAATGGATCGGTCCTTCGGGACATGATTCCTTGTAATCATTCCAATGGTTTAAAATAATGCACTGACTCTGGGTAACTGGGGTCGGGGCGTTACAATTGGTATCAGATAAAGTTTGTCAATAACATTGGAAACTAGATTTAGATAAAATCTGATTAGAGAACATTAACCTAAGATATACTTGAGGATTATTATAGAAGAACTTCTTAGTGTTTTGGTATTGTAGAGATTTTTTGAGTTTTCTGAGCAATACATCTCTGTCTAGATAGAGGAAGGTAGAGGCAGATCGGGTACAGATGTACCTAGGGGTAAAATCTGAAAACACTGCTTTGAGCTAGACTCAAACATGAACTGGTGCCCGAAAACATGCCTTTCTTCACTCTTGGTTACGACACTCTAAAGGGATATGCTTAGGATAATTCTCATTTTATTTACAAACCGCTATTCACTGTTTATGAGTATATAGATCTTCAAAGATTTTTTTTTTCTGATTATGGATTATATCCATAATCAATTCAATTTATGTTAGGTATTTAACATGTTAGTAATTATGAATTGTGATTCATAAACTGACTTAGTGTATGCCATTGTTTAGAAATGGCGCCCAGTAGAAGGAATGATAACTCTAGCAATAGGTATGATCCAATGAGTAAGAAGGGTCATATCATTAATGGTACTAAGAAAACATTTAGAATAGAAATTATCACCCATGAATTATAATCATATGAATAAATAGTTTCAAAAGATCAATAAAGAACTCTTTGAATCCTATGGCTTTGAAGGGAAGCCAGAGAAGAAAAGGATGGTAGAAAGAAATACACATAATGGGAATAAGGGATAGAAGGATTTTCCAATATGTGATAAATATGGAATGAATCACATTGGAGAATTCATGAAGGGAATGGGAGTTTTTTATAAGTGTGGAGAAAATGAAACCATGTACGTGATTGCAAGGGTAAGAAAATGTTTTCAAATGTACAATGATTCATCTGCAAGGATTTGGGACACTACGCAAACCAATGTTCAAATCATCAGAGTACACACCAAATGATGTTATTGGATAATAATAAAGATATGATACTACCACATATGAAGAGGTATTACTAGTAATCTTATGTTGTTATTAAATAATTATTTCATTTTAGTGTACAATCAATGATGTACTGGTTATATGAATTATGGAGATATATAAGGATTGTACTACAGTACTATTTTTTTGAGGATTTGCGATTATATGGTACTATGAAAAGTGACTCAACAACGAGTTAATCTTTTTTTTAAAATATATGGTTAAAGGAAAGGTAATCCTTAATATGGTCTTGATACTATGGTAGAAATTTTGGAATAAGAGATGGTTGATTTGGGTGAATTATATTGGATATTCATGACTACCTTGGAACTGATTAATGGTTTGTTTATTTCTTCATTGTTGGAATATTAAATGTTTTTGTGTATAATAAATATATCTAATATTACATAAGGAATAAGGGAGCATCAATTTAATCAATAAAGCTTTATTGTAATTCATGGTTTTACCATCTTTTAAAAGAATACATGATGAAGGTGTTAACATACTATTATGTGGAAAAAAGGATCCTTATTGTGTTTACCTACCTTATAAATTTTGGACTGTGAGTTTAGGCAGAAGTATTTTGGATAAGTCAAGTTTTAGATTATTTTTGGATTTCCCTAAAAAGGGAAACTTGGTTGTCGGGTGGAAAACCGTTTTGTCTGAAAAGGCTGGAATACAAGAACCCAAAATCGAAGGGTGACAAGGGTGTATCACCTACCACTAGCCCATGTGATGTCCTGGATTGAATAATGTAGTTTTTTAAGGGTCTGATATGTGAATTATAAATTCATTATTTTTGTAACCCTATACTATTAAGATAAATAGAATATATATATATATATATATCTTTTAGAGTGAAAGGCGAGTTTGTAGTAGAAATTAGTTGAAGGGTGAAACTCTACTTTTCATGTATATATATACATATATGTATATATCCTATTATTTTATTGATAAATTAATGATTAAACATTAGGAAAGGGATTTTAAAAAAAAAAATTTTTTATCCTAATACCTTATGTTTTTTTGAACCGATGGTATTTTAAATCATCATAGATTGCTGGCTTTGAGGCCCACAATTCTACAATTGTTTGTGATAGATGACCTCAATCACTTTCTATAAATATTTATAGTTTTCCTCTAATTACGTGTCTCTAATTTCCATAAATGTTCTCTTAATCGAGATTACAATTTGTTGGTGACCCTTTCATTTCTCTTTTCCTCTTATTAAGACTAAATTATATTAACCCAATTTCCGATGTGGGTTTTCCCACAAAGATATTTTTTATTTTGAACCATTTATTTATGTAGAACAATTTAAAATTGCGAGGAAGAAATTTATTAAAGGTGGGGAGAAGGAAACACCCCATTCTTACATGGTATTCATAACATTGAATAATAGAGTAGCGTGTGTTGTAGCAACTTCGAGTTATAACACACCACAACAAATCAAAATAGCCGTTATGAATATTAATACCCAATTTTTAAAATTTAATATATTTTATCATTGAAAATGGACTTCATTTTTGGATTTAAAATATCAAAATTATCTTAGGGTGAAATTTTGGTGCTTTTCGGATAAGTTTCATATTTTGATGAATAGTTAAAATTACTAAATTTTAATTAAAAACAACATTTATTAATCTAAATAATTAATAGTGATAAATTATGAATTTTAGTGGTTTTAAGGTATATTTAGAATATATTTTTACCATTTAATACAATGTTGGTCATTAGACGTAATTTCACATATAAACCAGACGTAAACAAGTGTCAATCTTTTGATAGTTATTATTTCTTAAAAACAAGCTATTTGTTTTGACAACAGGAATTAATTTTTAAATTAATTAAGGAAACTTATATGTATTGAATTTGGTAAAATATATAAGATTTTTTAATTCATAATATCAAATATAACTTATGCCGAATTTGTGGTATTTTTCTGAGAAACATCAATTTTTCATTAATAGTGAAAAACACTACATTATTGGTTAAAACTGATTTTTTATTTAAATAATTATTTATTTTAATTTAATTAATTTATGTCAAAATAGATACATAATACTTATATAATTTCATTTTAATTCATTGAATTCAGTTTATAATAATTTTAGATATATAAAAATTTTATTGAACTTTTCACTGTCTTTTACCCACCTCCTATAGGAATTTGAAAATTCACAAAAACCATAATTTTACCGCTTCTGTGAGTTAAATTTTGAAAATATGAGAGACTCGGTTAATATCAAGGACTAAAATGATGGTTTAATAAGATAAAAATAATTTTTTTGTGAATAGTAAATTTTTCTTTTATTTACTGCGGTTATAGGTAAATAGGGTAATTCTAGGTAAAAGAATATTTTAATAATTCAAAATTTCCATAACACATGTTCTAACCTTATTGTATGATTAATGGACGACCATGGGAATCTTTGAGTCGATTTTGGGCCCCCATGGAGACAATTATGAATGATAATGAAATTTTAGATTAATGTATTTAATGTAAATGCAAAATTGACATAAACAAAAACCTTTGAGTAATTATTGTTTATATGGTGTTATATAAGTAATATTTTTTACTATAAAAATTCATTAGAAACCTAAAAATATTTCCTAAATTATTCTATTTGATTTATAATTTTTATACATCGAATAAATTAAATTATTAAGGACAATATAATGATGCAGTATTTACCTCATTAATAAATGATTTAAATAAATTAGATTATAAATATTAAAATAATATCCAAAACATGTCCAATTTTTATTGGATGATTTTATTTCGACCATGATTCTAATTATTGTTGATTCTAATGATTTTTGGTCCTTTATAAATAGAATATCATTATACAATAAAATAATATTTTTATTCTTTCCTAAAGAGCCCCTCCTCCCACTAATAAAAATAGACTACTTCTAACCAATTCCGCACACATCTCAAGCCTTTAGTCTCGTCCAAACTCTTCCAAATTAAGCTCCATACATACCTCTCCTCCTCCTAGAAGCCATACCTTAGGTATAAGGAACTTCAAGGAGTCCTTTTGGATCAAACCAAAAGAAGTTTCCCAAATTAAAGGATGTTAAAGAATGAACGGGTCAAGTCAGACACAGGGTAAGGGGTTATCATCTCATTCCTTATTCTCGTGAGATTCATGACATATTTCCACTATAACCTTTTTTGTGGTGTATGTACTACCCATAATTTTAATCTTTGTGTAATACACTTTTATTTATATATATTTACATATTCATTGTATGATACCTCTTTCATGGGTTTTATGTTTAATAAGTTACCAAATTGGTAAGGATTAATTTCACAATCTCTTTATTATCTGAGGTTGTTTTTACATAAGTATCCACTGGGACATATTAATTATCCATGTCCATGTTTTATAAATGTGTTTTCAAATGGATTTTTTAAGGGCCTTTTTTTACTAAAACATCATTTCAAATGTTTTAAATATTTTTTCTTCTAAATCTTCCTCATTAATGTCCATGTATTCAGAATGGTATTTAAGGATTTATTTATATGGAATTGTATGTTTTTAAAATGATAATTCCTTTCAAAAGTTTCAAAGTGGTATAGGACACTTTAATTCAAAAATTTCATTAAATGACTTGTTTTCTAAATTGTACGACTTTTATATGTTTTCACGAAAAAGGTGTATTTCTCTCTAAGAGTTTTAAAAATCAATTTCATCCATGTCAATAGCCATTAATATAATTTAAACTTGTTTTGAAGTTGATTTATCATGATATAAATAAACCATATTGTGTTGAAAGTTTTTTGATATGTTTGATTGTGGATGTGTTATTATTATACCATTGATGGTTTATGGGTAAATTATTGAAATTTTGTATGCTAGTTTTAATACGAATTTTTATGTTATATTTCATCCTATTCTTAAGATGAATGTGTTGGACTATTATGTTCTGTGTTGGTGTTCGGTTATTAGAGGCACTCTGGGTTGGTGTTCGATTATTAGAGGCACTTAGGGTTGGTTTCCTGTTATTAGAGGCACTCCAGGTTGGTATATGTTTATTAGAGGCACTCTGGGTGGGTGTCCGGTTATTAGAGGCACTCCAGGTTGGGTTCCAGTTACAGTTTCTTCATAGGTCTTGGCACGAGGCCTTGACAAAGAAATTAAAGTTCAGCATTATGCATTCCATCATTGTAAAAGTGGTTAGTGATATTGTATGTGATTATTTGACTAGTATAATGTCCATGTGAATAATTAAATGACATTATTTCATTCTATTTATACCATATTATGCTGAAATTCATGTTCAAAAGGCTTCTGTTTTACTTATACATTGCCATAAATTTTTAATCTTATTTATGAATGTTTATGTTGTATTATTATCCTTACTGTGTATCTGAGCTCACCCCTTTATATGTTTTATTTTTCTTAGGATTCCAAGAAGTGTATTGTGATTGATATTCAGCGTTAAGACAGGGGAATAATGGTGTTCATTAAGGATTATTTTTGTTGTTTTTTATGTTATGAAGTATAATGTAATAGTCATGTATGTAATCTATTTTCCAAGACTACTAAACAGATCGGTCCTTCGGGACATGATTCCTTGTAATCATGCCAATGGATTAAAATAATGCACCGACTCTGGGTAACTCGGGTCGGGGCATTACATTAAGTGGTGTTTAGAGGTGGTAATTCATCCATTTGAATGTTAATGTGAATATTATAATAGTAACTTGGGCATTGAGAATAATAACCTAACCATTGGAATTGTAACGTGGTAATTGGAATTTTAATTTTATATCAAAATAAAAAATTATTATATAAATAATATTTACCATTTTTACAATAGTAAAATATAAATATTATAATGTGAAAATAAAATTTCCCTGATTAAAAAACAGAAATAAATTATTACCACATTTTTTATAAACTGAATTTTAATGTATTTTTTAAATGTCAAAATTTTTATATTAAAAAGTAGAATTACATATTTTAGGAAAAAATTATAAAATTAATTATATTTTTTATATTATAATATTGAAATTGTACATTGGTTAATTCTTTTCAATTTTTTAAAATACATCAATTTCTTGATGAATATAATAAATAAATATTTTCACATAATTGGTGTATTATAAATTACAAAAAATTAGGATGAGATAATGATACCGTCCCTTATCTAACATGAGTATCTTCAATGAAATATTTTATTTCCTAAAGTATTCATTATAATAAAAAACATAAGATCATAAACTAAATATAAACTTACAAAACCTAAATTCTAATGTGATTCTTTAAACTAACACTCTTTCTTTCTTTCCACTAATATTTATTAATAAACTACTGAATTAGAACTATTAATGTGTTTTAATGGTTTAAGCCCAATATATTATTTTTATATATGATTTATACTCTCATAAATCCATTATTACTTATTTTACATTTGATATAAAAATGTATTCTATATTTTTTTAAGGAAAATACAAGTCTCTCCATGTATTAATAACCCCTTTATCATCCCTTGGTAAACCTCCCATCCCACCTAATCTAATGCCCAATATCTTCCCATAACCTAACTGAAATGATCCTAAGAATACATATGGAATTTCTGTAGAAATATAAATCTGATAAAAAAATACTGTAGTAGTGTTGTAAAAGAGAACCAACACTAAGGACAGGGTAGGTCCCTATTAACTCTTCCCTCTTTTCGTCTTCAATTTATTTTCATTACAGTTTCATTTAAAAATTATATCCTATAAAATTAATTATATAATATTTTAATATTATATATATATTATTTTATCAAATGTAAATTATAACATTAATGGAAACTATATGGGTTATACTTCTCATTCTAGATCTTTCGGCAATGTCCCATTAGAGGTTCGTTAACATAAAAGAGAGTCGTTTCTATGAAACTTACGATAAAAAAATTCAGTGATGAATCATATTAATTTTATAAAATATATAAATATCTAATTAAATTTATTTTAAAACTATTTAATTATTAAAATTTTCCAATTAAATACATTGAATAAAAAATGAGAAATTATAATGAAATATGAATTTTTTAAAAACATTATTTGAAAACACTTCAATTTCATTAATAGAAATTATGAAATAGAATCTAATGATAAAAATTGATAATTAGTTTTATAAATGTATATAATTTATTTATATTTAAATGCCTTAATAAATACATGTTTTTTATTTAGGTGGCATCAAATCAATGAAAATTTATGTGAATTAAGGTATGAGGATTATCAAACACAACTAATTTTTTTGGGATGCCATTCTTCCATTAAATAATTGATTTTAATACTTCTATAATTTTCCAAACATATCGTTTCATTTTATATAAATTATATTTTCATGGATATATATGTTTACTAATTATTTTATTACAACCACAATAATTTTCCAAAAGAAATCATCTTTACAAAATAGATATTTTAATCCAACTGAGTTCTTCCTTTTTTCAATTAGTTTAGATTATTTTTTTAGCAAATAATTTTTACCTTTTTAATTTTGTAACCCAATGTTTATTTATTATATAATTATTGATTATATACTTTAAAATCCCATTACTTTTCTTGGGTTATTTCATGACTATGATTTTAATATATTCAAATGGTATGCATGATTATGTAAATATTATGATGTGATAAATGGTCCTTTAATTATATATCCCTCTAATTCATGTTTAAATATTATCTATATCATGACATTATGATTATTATGTGTGATCATGATTCAATATTTGTTCACAAGATGAGGTTATGATTAATCACATATGATGTACGTGAACATAATGATAGAATTTCTAAAATGAATTTGTTGTATTTTATCACTATAACATATAAATCAATTTTCATACATTTCCACATAAAAATAAATTATCACATGTTACCTTAATTATGTTGACATTTACCCTATGTTTATGATATTATGATGATGAATAAGCTCATCCATGTTAAATTGATTCATACTCCATAATAATCCTCTTATTTGGATTTTATAACCCAAATTTCTTAGATGTATATCCTCTGTTGATTAAATGTAATAATGAGAAGGTGAGAAGTTAGAAGGATAAATGAAAAAGATTAATGTAAATGTTTGTGTTTTATTATTAACATTTAGGTGTGAGATTATTTTTTTAAGGACACTAAATATCTGGATCATGGATTTTTAATAATATTATGCTTTTTATTATGAATATGATTTAATAGAAGTTTGTAAAAAAAATCATCACTACACTTAGGATTTTTTATTACTAACTACATAATTATAGGATAGAAAGCCCTGAAAATGGTTATTTTTCTCATACACAAAACAATACAATGATATGGTTTTATTAATACTATAGAGTATTGAGGATCCACCAACCTACATGTCATGTGTTTGTGAATAAACACGTAGAGAAAAGTCTTAGAGGAATGAGAAAATATATTATCTATGGAAATGTATGGTATATATCAGGAATTTATTGAAGAAAATTGAAGAGTTAGATAGATATATATGAGGTTTATCCAAAGGAAAAACTTATTGTTCAATGTATTATTTTTAGATAATATGGGAATTATTTTATCAAAATCCCAAATCAAAGGGTTTTCCCATATAAATGGGAATATTTATTAATATTCTATTCATTTATGAAAATTAATTTATGTTTTTTTTGAATCACAACAATGATATATGTACATGTGTTTTCAGAATGATTTTTTTATTATATAAATACTAAATCTCCTTTGTGTTTTTCAACATAATTTTTTTATTTAGATATTTAATAACATATTTAGAGGTAAGAAATAATTTTCAGAGACACATTTTTTAGGGAAATATAACTCTTAATACATTATTAATGTTGGCATAATAATGTTTCATTAGGATAAAAATACAATGATGTAAATTTTATAATATTTATATCCTTGAAATTCCTCAGTGATTTCATGGGAAAGTAATTTAGGTGATATTTTTTGAATATTCATGAATCTTTTTATATATATATAGGAATATTTTACTTTTGTAAGCATTATATATTCATTGATGTTTTATATGATGGAATTTTATGGTGAATTTATTATTTAACGTTTTTTTTGAAAAAAATGTATATAATAGTTTAAATAAACCATTTTCATAACATATGATTTAATGTGATGTAAATTATATTGTATTGGTTTGTCTGATATAGTTAATCCTGATGGTTGAAAATAGAATCATTAATATAGTAATATTTTAATAAATATATATGAGCAATATAAGAATTTTGATTCATGTTAGTATTTATATTTAGTTCATGATATTTTGGAGAATCCCATGTTAGTATAATTTTATATAATTCATTATCAGTGTTCTTCATAAAATTATAATAAATATTACAATGGAATGGTTTATATATAACCCTAATGTTTAACATGTTCTTTGACATGAAATATATTTTTTGGGGAATAGAATTAAATTTTTTGGGATGTATTCCTAATGTTATGATATTACATATGAAGATAAAACATTCATTAATGTTGATTTAATTATTTTAATTTGGGATGTAAGGTAATTTGTTGATGGGGTGATCTATGATAAAACATTGGTGTTATCATAAACATTGATGAGTGAATTATTTTATTTATCACATGAAGGATTATACATTTTGGATATAATATTACCTAGTGATAACCATTTCGGTTCTTATTGATGTTTAATGATAAGAGGAGTGTCTTATTATTATTTTATCTCTTATGTGATCTATTGGATGTTGATCTTAATTATTCAGGCATAGAGAAAAATTATCACCATTTTTTAGGAAAATATGTGATACTGATGGAAAATGATTAAAAAATGAAATTCTACTCATCAAGTAATTATATATCATTATATTATTTTTCTAGATGCTAATAGAAATACTTAACATTGTGAATAATATTATTAATTAAATATGATATCCTATTTCTTTCAATATCGATGAACCGATGATCCTTTTTCACAAGTCATTAATTTATGGTTGTTTGTCATTTAATTTCTTATGGTCCTTCACATTCACATGAACAATTTTTTATGAAAATATCCTTCATTATTGGGACATTAATTTTTCTCCATTCATATATTTTATCATCTGACTAATTTTCATTTATTAAGAATCTAAATAATGTTTCCTTCTAGATGAAATTTGTATTTCACTTTCTCGATTTTTTATGGGATGTTTTTATTAAAAAATTTATGATTTATATTTTCAACAATTAATGTCTTTAATACGATAACATTAATTACCATGAAAATTTTCAAATTTTGTGAGAGAAAATTTTTAAAGGCAGCATACTGTAACTCTCATATATATTTTTTAAGAACATTATATTATGTTACATATACAACACACAATATAGAGTTTAAAAGAACCATAAAAATTTGTATTTTACAATTTTTTTAATATAGAATTTTAATTTTTTGATATGGGTATAAGTAAATAAATTTTGTAAAATATGTAATTTCAATAATAATTATAAACATCTTTATAAAATATTATGAAGAATGAAAAAAAATTTTATAAATTATTACTATACTATATGATATGTTTCTTCAAACATGGTTTTTATATTTTTTGTGAGATAATATTATTATTAAATTATAAAACATTTAAAATATTTTTTTACAAAAATAATATCATTATTGAAATATATAAATAAGAATAAACACATGAATGTGTTTTCAGAATTTTAGGAATATAATTATTTTCTATTGAGTAGTAAAAATACTCAATATTATTTAAAAAATTATGCTTCATGATCTTAAAAATATTAATCATATATTAAAATGTTTTAAAAGTAAAAATATCCCTCTCATATTATAAATGTTCTAATTGTGTTAATTCAAAAAAAATTCAAAATTTATTATTAAAGCATTTTTATAGATAAATGAACATTTTAGTAAACAAAATATTTTTTATTATATATTGATTTTTAATTATAAATTAACACTTCTCACTTACTTAGATTTAATAATAAAAAATATATTTCATATTTATGATAAATATGTCCAAATTTGATGATGAATTTCCTCTTATTGTATTCATTATAAATATTAAAATAATAATTTCTTGTACCACAATTAATGTAAAATTAATGAATTATGTTTAAAATGAGTGTCATAAGAGATAAAATTCATTAATAGACTTCAATTTGTTAGCTTGATTGATTAAATTTCATCATTAAAAATATTAATATCTAAAATATGACTATTTTATATTTAATAATGATTTTGAAAATTATAATATTTAATTAAATGATCATGATAAAAATGTAAATATATTTGTTTTAATGTCTAAAAATAATTTAAATTTCATAAAACAACATAGGTTCATTAATATAGTGTTTTATGAAATATTAATTAATTATTTATAAATTTAATTTTTTAAAATTATAATTATAATATATTTATACTAAATTTTAATGCCAAAAAAAAATACATAGTTAAAAAATAAAAATTTAATGATTTTTTAAATCCTAAAATGTATCTTTTAGTGTTTGATTTATGGTTTCAAAGAATTGGTTTGTTACTAATGTAATATTAGATTTTTCTCAGTGGTTTTTATTCAAATTATGTTATTTTTAGGTTATTTAAAAGTAAAAATATGTGAAAAGTTTATAATATGAAATTAATAGTATTTTGTGTTACATATATATTTTTAAATTATTTTAAAATCATAAAAACCATGAAAAATGAAAAATAGGATTATAAATTGTATAAAAATTAATCTCTTTTCATTTTTTAAATCGATTTTCAACATAAATGTAAAATCAAAACTATTTAAAATTGAAATTATCTATTCCATTGTTAGGAATAATATTTTTTTTGTAAGGATATAAATCCGAATATAAGGATTAAATATAAAAGGTTCAAGAGGCAGGCAAGCCTTCTACTTTGAAATTTTATATAAAAATTAAAGTATCAGACATTACAAATATGTGTTACAAAGGAAGGAATGTAGTTCCACATGAAACTTTTCTTCAACTAGGGATGAGAAGTAGTCTTGTAAAACAATGGACCAGTTAGAGACTTCCTAAAAAATTTCCCTCTTAGAGAGAACATCAGCAACCTGGTTTGTCTCTCTGTAAACGTGGGTCACCTCAAGAGAAATCAATTCCACAAGACGAAGACAAGAAATCCAATATGTCAAAATTATGCATGGAACATTTCTGGACTAAACTTTTATAATATTCACATAAATAGAAGAATCAGATTCCAAGCATAAAGCATACAAACCATAATTTCCAACATACCTTATCACATATATCATAACACATACATCAGCTTCAATTGCCTATTCATTCATAATAAAATTAAATAACATCCCATGATGAATCCACAAGGAGTGCAATAGAAATGTATTATTTCTATATGGGTAAAGGGAGACTCATTACCTAGCATGTATGATGATGTAAAAGTTGAATGCATTTTGCCTGTTTCACTACCCGCCCACATCATGCCTATATCACTTACTACCCGCATCATTCTAACATCATCACCACCACTATCGTAGAATGTGTCACCATATATATAATAAATCCAACATTTTTCCTTCATTGAATCAAACCCTATCCTTATCGATGTGTGATTAAAGGGTCTTCCACTCAATCGTCACCCCATCATCTATAAAAAATACATTCTTAAATTTTAAAAAATTAAATAACATTTATATTTAGAAAATATAAATTTCTATTATTGTGAATATAAATGATAATCCATTTATTGGAAATTTTTTATTTTTTATTAACATTATTTTCCAATAAATATTAGAAAACCATGATACTATTGTATATTTGAAAAGGTTTACTCTGGGATGAAAAAAATAGATAGGGTTTAACACATATACAAACCTAATAAAAAATTTATTTTATGATATTTTTTTTAATACAAACACAATCTAACAATAGGATAATTTAATTTTTTTTGTTTTTCATGAATATTAAATTTTATTAATTTACTATTTTATGTAATTCAGTGACTTCCCACCCACACATAAATAAATTGTAACCTCCCATCCTCTATATTTAATATAAAAATTATTATATATTATAAAATAAATTTAATATTATAATGATTTCTTCCATCACCCAATAGTTGATCTTTTATTCTTCACATACTACAATTTTTTCAAGGATTAATATATATGATAAAACTGTTTTCTTGGTGAAAAAGAACATAAATTAATGAAGAATTATATATTTTAAATTTTATTTTGAATCCTATAAATATATTTTATCTATTCCATAACAAAGAATTAAATTTTTGTAATTATAAATATTTTTTATTTTGATGTTGTTATAACCATTATACATCTTCTCTCTATCCCATTGAAATAGAAATTAGTGCTACTGTTAACATAAGTGATACCATCTCTATATTGTAGTGATGTTCATTTTTCATTAAAACTTCACATGGATCGTAAAAATGTAGGTTTTAATAAATATATCATTTACTATTTTTCTAAAAATGTGTATTATTATTTAAATTTTCTATTTCCATTCATTGAGGAATGAAAATAGATTTGATGCATTTGTACAACCTGTAGTCTCCAAAAATGTTCTAATTAATTTTTCAATCACTACCATTAATGAATGTATGTAAATAAATGTAATTAATATATATAATTTTTATATAATTTTTATCATGGTATGGATGATGGAATGAAATTTTATGTTTATGGAATATATCTTCAAAACTGAAACATCCATGAAAAAATGAAACAACTAACGTAAAAAACTGTAAATTTTAATAAATTATTATTAATAAATCTTTGTTGAATCATAATTAGAGTATAATACATTATTTTATAATTGTTTACATGATTCAGGATTAAAATTATAATATATTTAATTTTTTACATGTTTTTATATCACATTCGCTGCAATTGTAACTTGTTAAATAAAAACTAGGTTAAACATTTATTTGTATGTGACACATGTAATATTCACCGTGAGTTCCTTTTATGTGGTTTATATACAACCATGAATGTATGATATGATGAATATCATGAAAATATAGTGATTAACTTATCCATATAAGCTATTTCTTCCATGTGGTTTTTATTTGAATGTTATCAATATTGTAAGTGTTTTATGTTATAATCTAATCAATTACCTATATTTTTTATGGTTAAGTTTTTTATGATTAAATTTAATGATATAAATATGAAGAGTCTTATGATTTTTTTCTCACCTAATAAATTTTTTTCATTACATTTTATCTATTTATTTTCATATCATTATAAAATCAAGATACCGAATGAATTTTTTTATAAATAACCCATATTTTTTTCTCATCAATAGAAAATATTTTTTTAACCTATCTATGTTTTCCAAAAATGTTTTCTAGAATTTTTCTACTAATATAAATTGATATTTTTATATAATTGTCACCCTTTTTTAATTTTTACAATTTATTTCAAAATGAAACTTTTTTTCATACTATAAAGGGAATTCCCGAGAGTGGCCTTTTCGAACCCTCCACACTCAAGAATCCCCCTCCCCACGAAGAGGACATCCAGAGATACCCCAGCCGGTGAGGAGCCACTGTCAGCCGAGATGAAATTGCGTCACATGGGGTAACACCTCGATCAGTGATGGTTAGTCACAGCAAGCCGTCAGCAAGGTGAAGTGCGCCTATTCTGCCCACCCGGGGAGACACCGGGTGACCCGGTAAGACGAATCGTACATTTGAGGCGGAAATTCCCCTGAAAGCAAGGATCGAACCCCTGACCTCACCGAACACCGTTGCTTTGGCCCTCGACCCCACACCACTATGCCACCGCCAAATCTACAATTTTAAAATTAATATTATTTTCATTTTATAAATGAGGTACTTTATAATTTTTCTTATTGAATATTAGAAATAAAAATTAGTTTATTTTTGAGGAATGAAAATGATTTTCCCACCACATGGTAACTACATTATTTTAAAATTACTTTATATATTTATAATGTTATTTTTATATAAGCAATTTTAAATTTTTTACAATTTTTTTAGATTTTAAATAAAGGGCTCGTAAGCTCAACTCACTCGAGAAGCGCAAATAGCTTTTTTCGCGCATTGAGCGAGCAGGGTAGTCCAGGATTTTCTCTCAGAATTTGTTTCACGATGAGTCCAGCTCTGACCCTTAGAAGACGTTGGTGATTCCGCAACTAAAAATATAGGCCAGCGTACATTACCTTTCTCATGCCTGATAGCCCGACTGAAATCTCAGATACGCATCCGGAACCATCTACTTTTTTATGATAGCTATGCTTTCTTTAGTTTTTCACCGAATTATCGGACTAAGCTTATGACCTTTGTCCACAGGCCATCGGAAAGCCGCATGGATGAATTATGTTGATATGATGGTTGTAGATCACTGGTTCTAGCTATATTTGGAGTCCTGTACCGAAGCGCTTCTCTTGATGTTGTAGGACTTGTACTGATCCGTCTTTAGCCAGCTCTTTAGCTCTGATTGTGCCATTGTTGATTCACCTACTTCTACTCTAGTATCTACGCCGGAAAGCATCCAATTGGTGATCCCAATGGACCTTGCGAAAACATCACGCCACAGAATGCCATTATCGTACCGGACAACACTTCTCTACGGACCCCAAGCTCACAAGGGGAACTACAGCCAATCGGGTGAGTTCCTTTTGCTGCAGTCCTATGGCCAGCCATTGATCCAGTTGTGAGGTATTAAGACTCCTTCGGACCCTTGCCCATTTTTGTTTTGCGATTGACTTTGGATTCTTCCATGGTTGCCTCTCCCTCTCTATAGAGTAGAGTGATTTTATACCACTTCTGAATTTTTTAGAGATCAAATCACTTATGAAGAGGGATTGACTTTATTCCCTACCCCTCAAAAATTTCCAATAGTGTTTTAATATAATTTTTAATCTATGATAACATATTATGATTATACATAATATTTACTATATTTATAATCCAATTATCATATATATTTTTAATTAAGGATTAGGATTATAATTATGTGACATTTATGAATCCCAATATATTCCCCATTTTGTGCAATGATGAAATGTTGAAATAGTTTTGAATGTTTTTCCATTAAACAAGTTATGATATATAATGAATGATTTAGGAACATTTGAGACATATAAGAATAGATTTTTATTATAGGATTTGTTGGATAGATCATATACCCATTCAATGCATTCGATAATGTAGGATATCTCACGATATAATATGGAATGGAATGCAGAGTAAACACATTATTTTATGTGACATTATATACTATAATAGCCTTCAGAGTGAACCTTTCCTCACAATATGATGGAATTATAAGTAAACACAATCCACTATGAAAATCTAGGAAGATATCCATTTTTATAAATATAATACATTATCCTTATATATATGTCAAAGAATAATATATTATAAATATTTTATGCTATCATGGATATTTTTAATAGAATATATTTTCATTCATTAATTATGAACTGGCATGATTTATTCTATGAATAATGATTATTATATTTTAATTACACGATGTCATTTTCGAATGATAGTATTTTGTTCTAATATTATTATACTCATGTAATGTCTAAGAGATCATTTTTATCTTAATTTTGTATCATTACTCAGCATCAGAGGAAGCCCTCTCTCATGTTTCTTTCCTTAGGTTATGAGGAAATTTTTTTCTTCTGATATATTTATGAAGGGTTTTATTTAGGATGACATTATTGGGATATTATGTAGTATATTATTAAATATATATTTATATTTATCCAATTTTCTAGACACAATAACACTATTTAATTTTTTAATTGAATATATTTTAATAAGATGTAATTTGTATATATTGAAACTATGGGTCACTACAGTAACTGTGATCATCAACTATAAATATTTAATGATTTTTTGTTTCATAAAAATATTCATAAACAATAGTAAAATATATGAAGCCATTAATATTATACGAATAGAATATCTCAGTGAGATTTAAAAGAACTCATTATAATAACTTCAAATATTCAAGAATTTCATATCAATTAATATTATTAATTCCCTATACAAGTGTATTTATAAAATTAAAACCTAATTTATGTAATTTTCAACATATTAAAACCTGATATAAGATTGATAATTGACACACCATTAATACCTCACTATAATTTATTTAGTAACCACTTTTTTATCTATATTCATTCTCAGTTTATATCCTTGGGAATCTATTCGTTTGTGACCTTATTTCTTAGACATAAGGATCAATAATGTAATGAAAATTACTGTAATTATCACATATCTCAGTCTACATTTAGAAAAAAGGATGACACTTTATTACCTAGAAATTTTCGTAGATTAAAATTGACACAACCCACATGATTGAATCATATCATTATCAATTACACATACCATGGAAAGATGATCTGAAATTTTTGGAAATTTAACCCTCCAAATTATAACATTCTACATGAGATCTATTTTGATCATAATAATTTAACTGATATTGTTACATACTGACATATGGGATGAAATTTAAAAAAATTGTTATAAATAATGACTAAAATTTAGAATTTCACAATGAAAACATTATTTAAATAATGTACCACACTATGGGATACATCCATCGATAATATATGTGGTTTCATATTTTTTATTCTTTAGAGAAAAGAAAAATAAAATTGATTTTACCAGAAATAATGATAGGGGAAATAAAAATTTAAAATAAAATAGATTATATAAAATTCTTTTTTATGATTATCGAATTTATTAATGATTTATGTTATCCCACAAATATTTTAAAATAATCTGAATTTTTTTTGAATGGTGATTATATTTTCTGGTAAAAAATATCCATTTCCAAATCTATCAATTTCATTGTCGCTATATGTGAGTAATAATTGTTCAACCCATGTATCATATGTGGATTAAAATAAATACATATTTATAGTATCCATATAAATGATTTACATTTTTATTAATATTGAAATAATAACAGCTTTTTGATGAATATTCATTGAGAAATAGCCATTGGATATATCTCATTTTCATTTAGCGATTGACAAAATTTGATTCTTATTTCTTTTATGTCCATATAATAATTTAACTAATCTTTTTATTACAATTTTAATTAAATAATTTAAACAACAAATTATCAAACAAATTATACTATATGTGTTTAATTCTAGTATTAGGGAATAAAAATTTAAATTCCCCAAATATATGATTGAAAAATATTCTCATTTTCATCCATATTTGTTTTAAGAATATCAATTATTGTGTTCTAACTATTTTTTTAAATCTTTTCGAAACTATATCCGGTCCCTAATAATTGCACCATAATTTGTACACATGATTATTTTTTCAGATCCTTAACTTAATTTTTTCAATTGAAATGTGAATGCTTATAATAAAATCCATGAGATGTATCAAGGTAGTGATGTTAAAACATGTGACAACATAGTCTAATATAAGGTATCAATTGAGTCTCGGGATCAAAGATAAAAACTACACAATACCAAATAGAGATTGTTTTATTACTAGAAAAAGTTCATAATCAATGAATGTCACTAAATAGTGCATATTAAAAAATTCAATTTGAAAATTTATGTAGTAGATGCATCATATATTCATGACCATCATAACATCACTCCTATCATTTGATAATAAGAGGATAGAGGTATATATCAATTTCATTTCAATGAATGAAAATCAATAAGTTGAAATAACTATAATTTGGATACTTCTAGAGATTTAGATTATTATTAATCGATACAACTAGACATATTTTGTAACTAATATTTAATTTTACAAATGGATTGAATCCATTGAATTCCATTCCATTGCAAACATTTCTAGGATCAATAGTGAATTTTTTTTCAATTAGTCAATTTCCATCCAATCATTTCAAATTTAATGGATGGGCATAAACTCATTGTTATTATAGTACCACTGGTTTCTGTTATGTAAACCATTACATTGGTTTTTAAAGTATATAGAGATTAAGGTAGAATATTTGTAGATTTTGGGAAACATTCAATATGTTTTTGGGGATAAAGGAATGATGTATGGTATGTGCATGATTTTTTCAAACCATGTAGAGGACCAAGGAGAAACCATGCATGCTTGATGGTTGGAGGTAGTAGCTTTGGTAGGGTTGGAGCATTGTTAGGTGGAAAATATGAGGATTCCTTGCATGGGATTATTTAATATTGTTTCAAATTCCCAGTTTGTATATGGTTTTCCTAACTATGAAGTCATAACTTGCACCGAGTCAAATCTCAATCCTATTTTTAAGGATCGTACTCTTTTTTTGATATCTTCATTGTTTCTTCTCATAAGAACCCCAAATTCAATTTGCATCTCCATTTATGGTTGGAAAAGCTCTAAAAATTGTTTTGGAACTATTCTGGGTCCCTCCCTTGGAGTTTCTATGCATGATTCTTGCGGTAAGTGAGGTTATTCATAGTTCTTGTATCGTATCATAGGTCTTATTAGATCTACGTATCCTCCCCAATTTTTTCGAGATCTATTCCAATTTTTGGTATATATATGTTCTGTGGTGCCATATATTATGTGATTTTTGTTCAACTATGGTAGGATAAGAGATCTAAGACCATATTGGGTTGACTCAACCCTGTTTTTTAGGAATTCTTTATTCATTGCCAGTTTTTGTAAACAAAATCAAGGTTAAAAGATTCAATATAGCCTCCTCCTTTTATAATTAGGTGAATTAGTTTCAAGTGGATTACATTGAATAAAATTAATTGTTAAATCTACGTTAAATGGATGAAATAAATCTTTTTTAGTGATGATATAACATTTTTGTGAAATTATGAAATTTTGATGAATTCTTTTGAATATTTATTCAGATTATGAAATATAAAATGGAGATTTCAAATTAAGGATTATCTAGACATCTTAATTGGTTTTTTATAAAGATGGTTCTTAATAAAAATTGTGTTTTATTAATAAAGGTTTTCAATGGGATGGTTTTGTGGGAAAAAAATTTCTATAAATAGGTGATGTTATTGAATAGGAATTTTGGCATGATCCTTGGGAGTATTGGTGTCTGTGTTCATATTGTATATTTGGGGCATGGTTAAAATATGAAATTCTTCTAAACACAAATGGATTAATGTCACATGGGATATAATTACATTATGATGAATTTTTATATATATGAAACCCACCAATGAGAATGGTTCTTTCATCACATAATATGCATGGTTTGTTTCATGGATTTGATTAATGCATTTGTGTATGCCAAAAAGGATATTTTGAAATGGTTTTAAAGATTTATTAGTATTTTTATGAAATGTTATATTGATTGAAAAATTGTTTCTCTAGAACATGTACACATATGGTTAGTCTTGCAACATGATTATTTTTAGTTATAATTTTTTCAAGTTAGTTTTTTTAAATAATCGGTTTTATATTAATATTGATAGCTCTTCAATCCTAGTGTAATGGCTTGGGAAGTAAGCAGGGAAAGCCTATTGAGTTTTATACCCAAACCATATTTGACACATTTTTTCTTTTCTGAATGCTATCATCTGGGATAGAGGAATAGGTAACATATCACACATTTTTAGCACCACATCATGATAATTTTACTGTTTAGTGATTTTGGATCATTGATCTTGGGGATAATGTAATCTTGTATTCTTCATGGAGTATTTAGTTGTCATTATGGTACTGAATTGGTAATTTTTTGTTCATACATTGTTTCTCACTTAGGATTGGAATGATACAAACTATATAGTTGACTTATATTTCGTTAACTCAGGAATCATATAGTGAGATGTTGGGTTATGTTTCGTTTGGTTAGTGGTTTATTTAATTATTGTTAAATTATCCCCCACGTGTATTTGAGAACCTTTAGCATTTATTTCTAGTATTTTTAGTCTTGGGGATGTCGCTTAAGTCCATGTAAGGAATCATTGTAGTATCAATATAATGTTAATTAATAGGTCATTACAAATGGTATCGTATTGTTCGATCCTTTCCTAACAAGTAGTATTCAGTTTTTTGGTCATGGAGTTGAATTCATCCAAGTCAATTCCTTAGGATGTGATATTTTAAAGGAGTAGGATTGTCAGAACATGAAATGTAAAGAATTAAATGGAATATCTAACATGTTTATTTTTAACATAATGTTAATAAGGAGATAAGGACAGACGTTTTTTAGAGAGACCTATATAATTGTAGATTCTCATTATCATGGTTTTATCCTATGTGATGAGCATGAAAATCATTTTAGTAGAATGAAATCCCACTAGGATTGAGTATGTCATTTGGATTAATGATTTACGATTTGTTAAAATTGGTAATGTATTGAAAAATTCATAAATTATTTTCATCTAAAAGACAGTGAAAATGTGATTGATATATGTACTTAGAAAATGGGATGATTTTCAAAATAAAGAATGCTTTCAAAAAAATGGTCAAATATAGAAAATGTTTTGTTTGGAATAAAATGATTTTATTGTTGATGTGATATAATTTATCCTTATAATCCATCAGTTTCTAGGTAGTGAGACATACAATGTTGTTGTTTGTTTAGAAAATGGAACATTATAGGCATCGTAGAAACCATCTAGAATAATTTGTGTAGAATGTGGATTCACCTGATCCACAGGTGAACCAAGAGCTGCTTCTATGTATCATCAATGATTATCTAGTTGTGAACATTGAGAATCGAAGAGACATTCACAAGAACATGAATCATTCCATCCATTTCTCGAAGTCGGATCATACAAATTTATGAGGTGATTCAGAACATGAAAAGGTGTATGTGTGGTTAAAGAAGACGAATCCTAACATATAATTCTTTGGAAATCCAACGGAACTCAAATTGAATCTCCCCACATACATGATCGAGGAGCCGTCATGCTAGAGGTGGGAATTTGTTCTGAATGCTAAAGTGTATCAAGTCCTTCCTCAAAAGTATTTTGATTAAATTTTAATAAACAATTCTATCGTCATTCATTCATGATACATAGTATGATATACTTCTTTAGAATAATGAAATAGAATCAGTATTTCATAGAATATGAATATAAGTTCATAAATTTAGTTTGTTTTACAGTAGAAGATATAGTAAGAGGGTACTTGGAGGCACAAATTTTCCAAGTTGGGCCATGTTAAGAGATATACTTGAAGATTGAAGTGGTATGTATTACAGATTATATAGAGATGACGAGTAGAGGGATAGTGTCTGGGTGGGACATGTCAATAACTATGGGGGGAATATGTGTGATGATACCTATTGGGAATCATAGGAACATGAATGCTTGTTGAAAGAGGTCGATGGATACATATTTCCAAGGTATGAGCAAGACCCAGAACCAGATATAATGATTAGTAAATCTTCCTCCATGAGAAAAAAGATAATAGGGATAATATCAATGTGGTTTCATTGGACTTATGAAGTAAGAGTGTACATTGGCACAAAGGTCAGGCCACAATTTCAAAAAATTGGACATCTTAATAATTTTTTTGTAGGGCTCTGAGGTCAAGTGTCGAGACAATTCCTATGTTTCTCAAGAATCCTATGCTTTGACATGCAAGGACAGAAGAATCTGACTTGTCAATAGAGTAGAGCTAGAAATTGTTTTTCTCATAATACCATGGCTCCTAAACATTGGAAATCATAAAAAGGGTATAAATATAATAGTGTAGTGATGAAGAAATTGTATGGAGATGAGAAGATTATGTTTGATAATCATGATGAATTATCTATACTAGTTGATACAATTATTTTTAATTATACATTTTTGAATGTGTTGTTTGACAATGGTGTATAATATTCATTTCTTTTCTCTTGTTATGTTTATATTCTATATATAGAACAGGGAATGATTCTTTCTATGTTAAAACATTAAACCATACCTGGTTAATTATAATTCCAAGTATTGATGTGTATATAATGTTTTATATCTCTTTATGCAGCGAAGCTGAAATTGTACATCTCAATGTTGGATATAGATTTATATGATTTAATCCTTGGTATTGATTGGGTAATAATGTTCAAGGATCATATTTACTATTATTTGAGGATTGTTCATTTCATAATTGAGGATGGCTTTGAGCATCTCATCAGAGGAGAGAAGGTTGTAAATAAGGGTGAAAGACTCATGTTGGAGCCAATGGAGTAAAGGATATCTGATCAGTTGTTTTTATTGACTTTGGAATCAATCAAAAATATTGAGAAAAAAATGTTTTCCAGCAGTTGTGGATACAATTTCATTATTTCATTACCAAAAATATATCAGGGTTTCCTCCTTGATGGGAAGTGGAGTTTACTATTTATATTTTCCTAGGGACTAGTATGATTTCCGTTTGGACTTATATGATTCGAAAGACGTAGTTAAGGGAATTGAATGTGTTGTTGGAGGAACTGAAATACAGGGGTTTCATTTTAAAAACTACACCTCAAAGGGAGGTCACCAGTCTTGTTCTTGAAAAAAAAGATGAAACTTATCAACAATTCATTGATTATCATATGATAAATAAAGTTAAGATAAATAATAAGTATCCACTTCCATGCATTGATGTACTTTTTCGATAAATATTGGGGAGATCAATGGTTATCATAAACGGACATGCTTCTAGGATATCACCAATTGCTTGTTCGAAAGAATTATATTACGAACAAACCTTTCAGAATCATAAATAGACACAATATAAATGTAGTCATACATTTTAGTCTCATGAATGATCTCATAGTCTTCATGGATTGAATGAATTGGATATTTTAGAAATATATGGAAAATTTGGTTGTAGTTTCTGTGGACGACATCGTGGTGTATTCATAGAATGGTCTACGAAAGAGTAACTCATTGTTATTGTGTTACAAATCATTAGATATAACTGTCAGTATGACATACTATAAAAGACTGATTTTCTGTTAGAGGAGGTTTCCTTTCATGGCCACATGATTTTTGATAAAATAGTTTCAATATATCCAAAAATAATAGAAGATGTTATATCATGGAATCCACTATATAATTTCATTAATATACAAATTATTCATGTTATAGATTTCCATTATCGACAATTTTTATGTGACTTCTCAGTATTAGACTAACCAATGAAATCTATGGAAAAAAATAATTATCCATTCCAATGGACAGAAGAATGTTATAAATCAATCAAGGACATAAAAGGTCATATTACATCCGAATCTATCTTGATCCTTCTATAACTATGTGAAGGGTATGCGGGATACAATGATTCTTCTTGATTTGGGTTTGGTTTTGTTCTCATGAAAGTATATAATGTTGTGGTAGACGGATCATGTAAGTAGTTGGTTCATTAGAAGAAGTTCCCATCATGCGATTTGGAGTTAGCTTTAGTCGTCCATGAATTAAAGGCCAAGAGACATTATCTATTTTTTGATAAATATACTTTGTTTATAGATTAAAAATGCTTGAAAACATTTTATAACTGAATGATTTAAATCCAATGAAAAAGGAGATGAATGGAGTATCTCCAATTTTTTTACATTTTCTTGATGTACACACCTCGAAAAGAGAATTATGTGGATGTTTAATTAAGAATAAATTCATATGGTTAGTTTGAAAAAGAAGCTTCAGATGAATGGAAACTGATGTCGGTCCCAACTGACATGCTTGTGGAATGAAAAGAGTAATGTTATATTGTGTTTTTCATTTTAGATATTCTTATTTTTGATTTGGTAATGATTGTAAAATTGGTACAATATGATGTTGTTAAATTTATTTCATTGAGTTCATAACTCAATGTGGGTGAGACAATTGAGGGCTGAAAAACTGAGGGGAGTTCAGTTTTTTGTTTCTATGACCAAATGGTTGTGCCTTTGGCTTGTTAGTAACAACTCCTTCATGCTTACCACCATTCAATATGTGATGTAAATTTGAGTATAAATATATTGTATAAGGTTTTAAAGGAGCAATTATGGTAGAATAATACAAAAAGAAAATTGGTAGAGTTTATTTTAAATTTATTGACATGTTAGAATGTTAATATAGAGAATGAGGGACCTGAATGAATGTGGAATTATTTACATATTTAATTACAGAAATGGGAGAATCTATCTATGGATTTTGTGATAGGTATCCAAATAACGCACCATAAAAATGATTCCATAAGGGTGATAGTGGATCACCTTACCATATCGGCCCATTTCATCCCTATTCGTGAAACTCATATGGTGGAGGATATTTCTATAATCTATACCGTGAAGTGGTAAAGATACAATAGGTTCCATATCCAATCTTTTGAGAATGATATCTGAGGTTCACATAATATTTCTTGAAATACATACATGAATCCCTTTGGACTATGTTGATTATGTGCGTGTAATCTCATCCTTAGATAGATGGACAATCTAGATGGATGATACTATCATTTGTAGACATTTTATAGTCTTTTTTAATAGATTTTTTTGGATCATTATAGGAGAACATTCACTTGGTGGAGTTATTATATATTAATAGCTATTTGGACATGATACATATGGCTTAGTTTGAAGCATTTTATCAGTGCCCATGTTTATCTCCACAATTCTAGATGAAAATAGATGAGACATCACTAGTTGGGCCTAGTATATTCCATTAAACTATGGAAAATGATAAATTTATATGAAATAGGATGGATATGGATTAGATTCATCATAAATCTTATGACGATCATCATTGACGTCCATTTTTATTTTCCATGAGTGATAAGGTGTTCTTGTGAATTTCTCTAAGCATTGGGCGTAATCGCTTTAGAAAGTATGGAAAGATATCTAATCGATATATAGGCCCTTTTTAGATACTATAATGGGTTAGAGAGGTCGAATATCAATTTTCATTACCACCATGGTTTAGTGACATGCATTTTGTGTTCCATATATCTTTTTTGAAAAAGTATTATCTTGATCCAGACCATGTTATACGATGGGATCACGTTGACCTAGAGCTGGATACATCATTGGTACATATCCCAATACAGATTATTCAATAGAAAGGGAAATTATTTCATCGTAAAAGCAACAAAATAGTGAATTTTATATAGAGACACAGCTAAATATATGAAGATACATGGGATCACAAGAAAGAAATGGAAGATCCGTTAGAGGAACTCTTTCATGGTAATGTTGGTTTTCTACATTCTAAGGACAGAAAAACCAATGGTGGGGAGAATGTAGTACCCCAAATTTCTAGTATGTAAATAATTCAATGTATCTTTTTAATGTTTATAAATTATAATTGGATGGTTTTGAGAGTTTTTTAAATATTAAATATGTTTTGGAAGCTAATGGATATGTGAATGGTCTTTGTATGGTTTGTCCAAACCATACAGAGATACTGGGAGAAACTGTTTGTAATTTTTGGATGAAGGTAGTATATTCGGCATGGTTAGATCAAGGTTCAGGACACCATGTAAGGATGATGTGTGAGGGTTTCCTTAAGAAAATATCTAACTCCTGATTAGCATACAATTTGTCTAACTGTGTGGTCAAACAGTGCACATTGTCAAATCTAAATCCTATTAATAAAGATCATACTCTATTTTTAGATATATCCCTAGTTTTTTCTTCTATTCAGCCATAATTATATATTCCATTAGATTTATTGTATTAGAACCTATCTAATAAATTTTGGAACCAATCAGGATCCCTCCCTTATCATTTCCAACCACGATTCTTATGGTAAGCGACATTCTTCTCTGTTATTATCTCATTACCTTGATCTTCTAAGATCAACTTCTCCTCCCCATTTTCTTTTTTAGATATACATCTGTTATGGATAGATATATGTGGAGTTATGCCCCAAATTATGATATTTGGGTTCGTTTATGGTTGTAGTAGAGATCTAATTCCGTTTTTTAAGAGATTCATCCTTGTTTCTTGAGCATTCTTCTTCTGTTTGTAGTTTTTCATCCAATCCATCAAGGTATGCGGCCTCACTAACAACTCATTTAGATAAAATTGAATATAATTTTATAAAATTTATTATATTGAATGTAATTTATTTTGAATTCTAGGTTCAATGCATGTAAAAAATATTTTTCAGTGATGATTTGTCATTTATTTGTTGTGAAAAATTGATGAATTGTCATGAAAATTATTTTAACATCACGAATATAAAATTGTTATTTTAATTTATGGAATTTATGGAATTTTGAAATCATTATTTGAAAAGATATTTTTTAATAAAAATATAATTTTATAGAAATCATTTTTCTTTGGAATGGTTTTGATGGAAAAAATTTTTCAATAAAAAGGAGATCTAATTGAGAAGTCATTTTTTGCATGATCCTTTGGAATATTGTTTATGAGTTCATATTGAATATACCAATATTGGATTAAATATGATATTATTATGGATGCCAAATGATCAATGGAACATGGAATGTAATTACCTTGTGATGACATGGTAGATTGATGAAAATCTCTCATGAGTATGGAACTGTCATCATCTAGCATGCATGGTTGGTTGCGTGGATTTGCGGAATGGTTTGGGGTATTCGAAAAAAGATATTGTGAAATTATTTTTAAGATTTATTTAAGTTTTTTTGAAAGAATAATTTCTAAAAAAATTTATTTCATTAATATCTAGTGATCACTTAATATGATAGATTTTACTATAAACATATCTTCCAGAATTTCTTATAACATTTAGTTTTACATTTCAAATCCAATGCACATAATACCGAGGATATTTGTTTATATCAGTTGTGTATATAATTCAAATATTATTAATCATTATATGAATTTTCATTTAGGAAATCAATATTTGATTCATTATTTCACATAGATGTTTTTAAATTAAAATTAAAATTACATGTTTAAACCCATAAAAAACTAAGACGTGTTCTGAGGTTATGTAATCCAAATTTTATCCATATGTACATGACAACCTACACTATCAAATATAATATATAATCATTATATTAAATATAAAAATAAAATATATTTATATTAAATAATATTTTCTTATAATTAATGATCATGAATACTGAAAGTAATATGTATTCACATTATATAAATAAGATTAAATGGTTTTAACAATTTAATCCTTAAAATATTTTTATCACATCCATTTGCACAAATATTTATCAGAATGAATCCATTTTTTTATTTTGATTCTGACATTACTATTACATATTTTATAAATGTAAAATTTTTATAATCACATTAGTCATTTAATCATTACAAATGAGTAACATTAAAAAAATATAAAACATAGTGAATCATAGTTCATAATGATGAAATATTGAAAATAATGACCAACTAGTATATACAACCATCTCTAATATCAAAATCTAATGTGGTTCTAAATTTGTGGATTTTTGGGATTATGAAGTATAGTATGTTGAATACATAATTATAAAAAAACTCTTAATCAATATTGTTTCCAAAATAAAAAACTATTATTATCTAATTGAGATCAATTACACCACCCTATAGTCAACCCCTCTAAATTAAATGATAATTTATCCGGTATTTTCTTTGGAAATATTGTGTGTTAATCCTACATGAAATAATTAATCCATGTATAAAAACCAAAAAAATTATGAAATATTTATTGAATATATGAATTAATAATAACATACATTCTTTATATATAAAATTATAAATAAGAACATTCTATAAAAAATTATAATTCATATTGAATGTACCATTACACATTTATTAAATGAATGTAAAATTTCATAAAATAATTATGCCATTAATTTAATTTTTCAACATGTAATATAAATTTAAATTATTTAATACATCTATATATAAAAGAATATATAGAAATATATTAATAATTTTGAACATTTAATAGAATCATGGGTGATATGTTAGAATATGATAGATCATTGATCAGTTATACCATGGTTAAAACATCCAATAATTTTAGATAAGACACTAATAAAATTATATTCTTTGATTACCCAAAAATCAATACATAGTTTCATATAAAAAATTAGTGTATACTGTAATCCTTATATAGATATATCTAAAGTATATTATTAATCCATAACACCCTTAGTTTTAATAAATTTCTATTATATCATAAATATGGAATGAGTTTTTATAATCATTACTAGTAGTATTTTATTCACAAGAATAAAATTCAGATAAACTTTATGTATTCTAATTATATTTACTACCATCATATTATAGTAATTGTTAGAAAATCAACCGACATAATCATTTAACACAACTCTAAATAATGATTTGTAATAAATAAAATTTATTTGATCCTTCATCCAAAAATGAAAAAAATTATCATATATGCATTTCATAAAAAATTATATAATTAATATAATGAGATCATACATAATAGGAAAACCATGATATTAGTGATGATGATATGGTCTCATTGGGGGGGTTCTATTAATGAATGACACAAATTGTATTAGTGATGTGGATAGGGTATTCATAAGGGATATATGGTATTGGAGAGGGAGCCTGACGAGGAGATGTAGATACAATTGGTAAGGGGAGAGTGTATCAGATAGAGGGTATCTACGATGGGGTCCATTGATGGGAGGAATCAATGGGGAGAGGATATCATTATCAAGGGTTTCCAACATCGAGAGTTATTGAGGTGGAGAGGGTTTTTTGTATTAAGAGGGTACATACAACTGTGAGGGGGTTCAGAAATTACAAAATGGTCAAGGTCTCTTGTGTTATTAGAAAGATAGTTGAAGATTAATTAAAAAATCTAAATATAACTAATATCATAGGTTTGATGACAACACTGATATATAAAACTATCACTAATTATATTCACAAGTATCATTGAAAAATTGATTGAAATTATTTTTTGATAACTTAGAAGTGGGTTTTCAAACAAAACAAAACAATTTCTATCCTCTATATTTCCTAATGCATAAAACAATATATCAATTCTCATGAGATATAATGAAATACATAATACATTTGAGGAAAATATAATTCTAGGTCCTCCCATTACATAAATTAATATTATACATATAATTTTATAGAAGGAATATAAACTATTACAATAATTATAAAAATAATTGAACCCATGAGAAAAGTAGCATGCTTTAGAATTCTAATTTAGGGAAGAAAATGTTAAATAATAAATATTTCAAAGAAAATAAGGTTTTAATTAATTATTTACATTCATAATTTTGTAAGGTATATATATATTTATTATGGTGTTCTGTTTTATAAAATTCAATAGGTGTATCAAAGAGAAGGAAAAAAAATACTTCTGCTTTTGTGATGATTTGTGTAATAATTAACTCATATTTTTTGATAGAAAGTGCTAATAATTACTCATAAAACCAAAATTGAAATTTTTTTGTTCTCCTCAAAACAATAAAAAAATTACAATTATTTTAATTTTTCTAAAAATATTTATTCAGGTGAGGCATGTCATGTAATAATAAATTGGAAATCATGTTTATATAATGTGTGAATTTCAAAGGGAACTAAAAACATAAATAAACCCTTAAATAAAATAGAAATTAAATTATTTATTTCAATAATAAAATTATTTTTAAAATAAAAATTTTTTATAATAATAATATCTTATTAAAAAGTTTAAATAATAGAATATGAAACCAATTACTTATAAGGGTTATATAGATAAACTCGTTTTATGTTATAAAACACCATTATTGAAATCATAAAAAAAATATGACATAACATAATATTATTTTAAAAATATGAAAAATGTAAATATAGTGATCTATTGAGATAAAACATAATTTTTTTTACAATTAGAAGGGAGGAATTAGAATAAATGGAATTTTTGACAAAGAGGGGAAATTGTCATTCAAATGGATGGGAATTATTCTTAACTAGGTTGTATATTTAAAAATAATTAAAATTAATTAGTTACCAGAATTTTAATCACATGTTTTCTACCGTGATATAAATAATGTATACCACATAAAATAATATTTTAAACTCAATGAGAAACATTATAACCCAATAAATAATATTTCGTAAGGAAATAACATTATATTTTATAGAATATAGTAATTGTATCCCTCTAAATGAAAGACCGTTAATTGAACTACATATTGCATGATAAACTATAAATTATTATATTATAGTAGATGTGTTAAATTAATAACCTATAAAATTAATTACATTGAAATAAAATCAATCTATACTCTAATGAATGATGATTGATATAGAGCCCTTACAAATTAAGAACATTTCTAATAAAAACCCATTAATAATATGGGTGTCGTAATTAGATGTTAAAATAAAATTAAAAATGTTTACCCTTTATATTATATTTTATATTATCATTATAATCATAATAAAAATTATATTAGTTGTATAAAGAAAATGTGTATCCAGAAGATTTTTTAAAAAAAAACCATACCTCTTGTATGAAATCTCTATGTCATTGAACATAAATTTTTTATAAAATAAATTTTTTGATTTGATATATTTAAAATTGTTTTCTTCATCATTATTTAATTTTATATGGTCTATATGTTTTCTATTGGTACTTATTTTTATTATAGTTTTCACATACTTCTATTAGACAGGGTTTCAGGTAATTTGTTCCAAAGTTTTGGTTTTTTGACAGTTGTAAAATGTGTTTTAAAATAAAATATTATCATTAGTAAATATTTATTATTTCATCATTTATTATTACATTATGAAAATACACATATTGTATAAATTTTTATTAAAAATTATATTCAAATTTATATAGCTACAATGGAATTTTCATTTAAAATTGTCAATGTAACTACAATAATTTCATGTTAATAATACATATGGAATAGAAAATATTAATCATCAAAAATATAATGGTGTAAAAAATATAATATTATTTAAAAAATGGTGTTTCTGAAACTCCCATATATAGAGGTAATGAAAAATAGAACACATCATTATTAGATGCAATAGTCTATACATAGAGATGTCAACATTTTCATTTTTTTAATGATTTTTTTGGAATGTATATTTTTTTTAAAAATGTTATAATAAATATCAATAATGGTAAAAACAATGTTTTTATCATATATTAATGGATTGAGGTAATTTTAGAAGGTGATAAAAATAAAATATTAAGAAAATAATTTTATTATTATTAACTATTCTCAATAAGTCCTCACTTTGGTGTCTCTTATGATCCTTAGCATGGTTATTTGGTGAGACCATGAATTCAATGTAATTGGTATTTTGTATTAGATATTATTCTGTAGATTATTTATAATACAAATCATTATGATATGTGGATAAATTTAGACGTGGTGGTCTTCTTTTATAAGTAATACAAAGGAAACTTCTATACAAAATTATTATCTCTCAATAATATCACACTATTTTTCATGGAAAAATGATCTGAATATTTCCAATAATGGTGTTAGAAATGAGATAATTTCGATAATATCTCCCCAATAGAATCTAAAACATTTCATTCACACGATTAATCCATTACACAAATGTTAAATAACTTTTACACTAAATTTCCGTTTCTGTGCTAACAAAACTTTTACTCATTGAAACTACATTCATGTCCACAAATAATGTTTAATTAATTTATGAAATAAAAATAATGATATAAAATATGGAATCCATTTTATAAAATAAAATATTATGATTTATTGAAAGTAAATTTATTTTTATCTCATAAAACACATAAAAATCGTTTTTATAATGAAGTGTATTTTAAGAATAACATTGATATTTACAATTAAATTATAAACATTGTTAATTATATTTAATTCTATATATTTATTACTATTAAAGTAAAATTTAATCAATATTAATATATTTTGATAACCTATTATACCATATTAATTTGTTATTAAACAATATATAGGAAAACATATTACATAAAAACAATTCCTTCATTTTAAAAAATATTAATAATTGATTTTATATATAAAAATTGTATTTTCAAATAATTAGTTTATATTTATAAAATTTATTTTCTATTCTAAATAATTATAGAAATCATCAATTACATCTTGTAAAAAACATTTATAAAATTATAGTATTTATAAAATTGATATTTTCCTCTATTCACCTAAAATATTTTTATTTGAAAATATAAAATATATTAATTTAACATTTCTATGATAAATAAAAAATAGAATTTTCATGAAAAAATTATAATCTTATAATTTATCAACAGTAATTTTAATTTACACTAATATATATATATAAATATTTATTGGGATACAAAATTTTATATGTAAAAAAATTAACTTATAGCTTACTAAATATTATAGTTTTAACTAATTATAATGGGATAATAAATATATTATTATTATTCACTAATAATTAGAAATTTTCCATCAATTAATGAAAGATTTAGTTTTTAAAAATGTAAAATGGATCAAAATTTAATTTATTAAAATTTAAAATACAATTGTTATATCTAAAAAAATAATAGATATTTATATAATGTAAATTTCTTCTTACATAATCTATTAGGATTTCCCTATAAGTGGTAAGAATTAGAAAATATCATATTTTAGTATCTAGTTTGTGTTCATATGGAATATATATTTTGGAAATCTAACAGGATTGATCTTCTCCCTTATATATTTTCACTCAAACAACTATTTGTTTTTTTCTCAGTCATAGCCTAGGAAAACCCCTAGAAGATACATCTGTTTCGATAATAGAATAATTTGATCCATAAGGTAGACTAATACTTTTAGATTCAAAATTATCATATATTATATATTTACCTTACTTAATGTATACATCAATTTATACCATTTAAATTAATCTCTATGTTTTTAAGTGTATATTTAATAATCAAAATACTTAATGTTTTTTTAATTTATATATTATAAAGCATGTTAACCAAAAAATTTATTATATTAATTATATATTAAACTATTTGGTATTTATATTAAAAATCATAATTAAGGTAGTCAGAATGATATCTTAAAATAAAACAAATATTTATACACTTAGATGCATTAAATTGAAAATAATTTTTATCAAATATATTCTCTTATATTATAAAATTTATGAGTATTGTATGAAAAATATAAGGATTTATCCTTAGGAGTTATCTATTAGATTTTTGGAATGATATATTATATTTTATAAATGTCGATAAAATTGATATTATGATAGGTTTATGTTTTTGTAGGTAACTCATTAATACCACATGATTGAGTTCTGGGTAACTAATATGTTTAATAGGTACAATTGTTTTAGATTTTACTAATAACATAGGTATTGAATATTTACACAATGAAGAATTTATCCAATATATTCTAGTGAATTTAATCACATTATTTGGATTATTATTAATGTTTATTAATTTGTGACATTAAAAATGATGGATTAATACATTTAACAGTTTAAGATAGAGTTTATTATTGGAAGAAATCATAATTTATCTACGTTTTAATTTCGTGGATATTAAAATGGGTTTTATAATCTTATGTTGTATAGAATATATGATATTGGTGTATAAATTTATGGATATAAGTTTATATGAATGATTATTTTTGTTTGAGGAAGGGTATGTAATGTTATATAAAATTAGAGAGTATGGTGGATATCATATTAAAAGTTATATCCTGAATTAATAATATAAAAATAATATCTTTAACAACATTCAATTTTTTTTGGGAAAATATAATTTTGAGAAAAAAATTAATATATCTGCGGTTGTTTTAATAACATCAGAGTTTAACATATGTTTTCATCAAATAACATTAAAAATTTATTATTTTTTGGACCACAGAAAACAAAAAATTAATATCAAACTATGGTGAATATATATTATAAAGGTATTACTATATTATCCAAAACAACCCATTTTATTATTATTTATGAATATGAGTAACAGAATTATAATATATATATATATATATATATATAATTTTATGAAACTTTATATATTCCATTATGTTGTTTTTGAATCTATATTTTTATCCCCCTCAAATTTTGTAAATTAAATATGAGTATATGATTTTTATATTAAAATAATACTAAAATTTAAAATTTATTTATTAATAAAATAATTTTTAATTTATTATAAAAACTCATAATAAGACTAACTAATAATATAAAATGTTATATTCATTTGAAAATAGTTTTTCACAAAACATTATGCTTTTATTTTAACGTAATATTTATAAAATTTATATTTATAAATTTAAAAAATATATGGTATTTTTATTCATTGTAACAATGTTTTCATAAAATAAAATTTTCTTTAAATAAAATATTTTATTTTAATGTATATATTATAGTCTACAATTTTCATTAATATCGTTGTTGTATTTTATTTGTATACTATATGTTTTATTTATAAATTTAAAACCATTTAATAAAAAATATTAATTTTTTCAGTAAAATTATCATATTATAAATATATAATTTATTATAAAAACCTAAAACTATAATTTGTTATGTTAATATACATTTTTCTTAAAAAATTAATAAATTATACATTCATTATTTTGAAATTAATTTTTACCATTTTAAAAAAATTGAATACAATAAAATTGATTCGAAAATTAGAATTAATATTTAAAAATTAAGTAGTTTGGTATGGTTTAATTAATTTCATTAATGATAACTTACCTTTTAAAAAAAAGTAGCTACAATGTTAAAACATAAAATGGATTATGTGTGAAATATAATGACAATGAGTGAAAAAAATTCAAAACTTTTGTCGTAATTGGTTGTAAAATCATAGATCATACTATTATCTTCTCTGTTTGAATATTTTCATTATGTGTGATCCACATTCCCTGAGAGTGACATCATATTATTAAAATAATTTGGAAAATTAAAAAAAAATTCATCTCGTTTGAATTATAAAAGTCTCACTCTATTCCCCAATTACGCCCTTTCACACCATAATCGAATTATATATAAAAATATTTCCAAATATTTTCTTAAAATGTATAGGCACCATTAATTGGTATTTCACTTCTCCAAATTCTATCCCTCAATGGTCTGTAACCAGCTGTAAATGATATAATCCATGATGTCATCTATAAATTCATATTCACACTATTATCATTTATATTTTTTTACGTAAACTTTTTCTTAATCAAATACCATTAAACCCTTATTAAATTATAAAATAAGAATAATTAATATAATTTAAGGTTATTATAATTAGTCGACAAATGTTATCCATATTTTATGAAAAATTAGACCACCATTATTGTGTTGTGAAGGATACCACCTCGACGAGGAAGTGTGTTTTATTTTCCTTCACATCATCAAAATGTTTGTAATAAATTTGAATATAATATTTAATTTTGATATATATGATTTATTTTAGATTCCTAATTGATAAAATATATGACTTATTGTCTTTATTTTATTTTAAATTACTTCTTTATCTATGTGTACATGTGGACAACTCATGCCATGAAATAATCGATGTCTATTTTCCATTCATCACAAACCTACATGGTTGGTCATGATTGTGGGATTAATGAATAAATTTTATTTTAATTAAATAATTATGATTATAAAAATAATAATAGTACACCCAATAAAATTTATGATCTATAAACAGACATTAATAATCCATCCCTTTAAATTAGTGTTCTTAGAAGAAACAATTAATAATTCAAACTATAAAATAAAACATATTGGTTATATAATTTTGATATTTAATCATGATTGAGATATAAACATATAATAACCACTAAACTAAATTTTATATTCTTTCATTATATTAATATTGAAAAAAATCCCCTCAAATAATCAACAAATCATGACATGTTCATGTTTGGGATGAATTTTCCACCAACTTGAAAAATGACATGATATAATATCATTAATGTATATGAAAAAAAACTAATTGTATAATATGATAAAAATATTTATATAGTAATTTGGTTTTTGTTATAGATTAAAATAATCAATATTTAACTTTCTAATTATGATAACACATTTCATGGGTTATTAAATCATTGATGAATATTTGTTTATCAATTTAAATTACGAGTATGAAGAATGAAACACCCATCACAAAACCCAATCATTTCAAAGAATTTTAATTCATAGATTATACAAATTATATAAAGCATTTAATAATGAACCTCTGAAGATGAAAAAATACATAAACCACTCGTATGAATGTAGTAATGATTGGTAAAACTATAATCCACATATTTTGGAAAATAAGTAAAAACTCAATAATATAGAAAATGATTATAATGTATATTTTTATATACTATTTATATGAATATTTTTCTAAAATAAGTTATTATGATGGATAAATTTATTATACATTATTTCAGAAGGCATTTCATCTAAGTATTATGTATGGTATGTCATTCATGTTATTAATTTCCACATCTTATGAAATACTTATTACTAGACACCATATAATTTTTTAAATTGTTTTAGGACCCCTAACCCCAAATAGGAGTCCACTTATGACCAAAATTGTTTATGGGAGATGGTTACCGCATGAGTCAAGACTGTAACACCAATGAATTTTATGCGAAATATTTTGATTTTATGTTATATAAATCATCAAAGGAATCTTTCACTACACACAACACTAGCTTGTCTTACTTAACACACAATCACGACCTTCCTCGATAGCTTGCGTCGTACGTAATACTGAGTTTCACTGAACAATGATTTTCTATAAACATATTATTAAAACTAGCCATTATGAATTGTAATACCCACTTTATGAAATTGTGTATTTTTTATATTTCAAAACGGAATTCATTTTTTGGATTCGGAATATCGAAATTAGCATAGGGTGAAATTTTTGTATTTTTCTGAAAACTTGCTATTTTTGATGAATAGTGAAAACACTAGGTTACTATTTAAAAACTGACATTTTATTTAAATAATTATTTCTTTTATTTAAATTTATTTTAGGTCAAAATTGCAACATAATACCTATATAAGTTCAATGCAATTCATTGGAGTCATTTTATAATAAATTTAGATGTATAAAAATTTTATTGAACTTTCACCGTCTTTTACCCACCTCCTAAGAGAATTTCCAAATTCAAATAAAACATAATTTTACCTCTTATATGAGTGGAATGTCAAAAATCCAAGAGACACGGTTGATGTCAATAAGTAAAATGTGGTTCAATGAGATGAAAATATTTTTTGGTGAATTGTAACTGTTTACTTTTTACCACGGTTAAAAGTAAATTGGGTAATTAAGGGTAAAAATGATATTATTATTACCCTAACACATGTACTAATTCTATTGGATAATTGTAATTCGACCAAAAACAACCTTTGGAATAAAATATGACCATTTAGGAGCACTTGGATTAGATTAGGACATTAATATTAATTTATTTAAAGAAGGGTTAAAATAGTTAAAGTCAATGTTTATTATGTAAATCATTTTTAATATAGGGTTATACATAAGATAAATTAGACTATAAATAATAATTAGAAAGCTAAAATGTTTTCCTAAATAATTTTATTTTATTTGTAATTTTTATACATTAAATAATTTAATTTATTTATGACACAATGATGATGAAGTATTTATATTATTAATGAAATATTGACATAATTAATTTAATAAATACCCAAATAAGTGTAATTTGAGACTTTTTATGAATTTAAATACATTTATATGTTAATATGACATATTAGTATTTATTTAATTAAATTGTTTCGAATTAATCATTCTGTTATGATTTTCACAAATATCAATTACCAGATAGTGTCAAAATTGACATAAAATTTTTTTTATAACAAATATTATATTATTAATTGTTATTTTATTCCTAAAAATCTAAGGTTATGCCAAATGACTTACATAAGGTTATATATATTAATAATAAACAACTTGGGGTCGTTTGTCTTGTTATGGTATGTTTATTAACATTATAGTTTAAGAAAACAAAAAGACACGGTTAAAGTAAAACTATTCAACTTAAAGTTAAATCTAAATGATAAGGTTAAAATAGAACCCCTAAACTTGTCTAAATTCTATTGGATGAGTGTATTTCGACCCATCCCCACCTTAGCTTTTAAATAAATCAAATTAGATATATTAAAAACCAAATATAACATTATAATAAAATAATTTTTTTAGTTTTTACTAAGGTTCCCCTCTCCACCTTTATAAAAGGGCACCTTCTCTATCTCTTCCTCACATCACTTTGAGACTTCAAGAACGGCCAACCCCTACCAAATTCTCATTTCCACATCCCTAGAAACATCCTAGAGGTTCTGTTCTTCTTCAAATACCAATTTTAGTGCCCTAAAAGGTAGTCTCAAAGAGGCACTTTAAAGAAGAGGAGGTTCGAACACTTACGAAGCATATCAGACCTAAGGTAATGGAAAATCTCACAATCTCATTTTTATATGAGATTGTTTATACATTAGAATTTATTGGGGAATAATTATAATCCACATCCACGTTTCATCAATATATAATATTATTTATATCCTCCTACAATTTTTTTAATCAAATTTTACCCTTCGGTGAGTTTTTAGTAAATGATATGAAAGGAATCTTTTGTAATTTTTCGTACGAGGTACTATTTCACTTTTCAAAAATAAGTACAAGAAGAATGTTTTTTTAACATATATGGCCTGAATGTTATTTTAGAACATTATTTCCATGAACCTTCCTTTATAAGTTTTCATGTTTATTTTTAATCAACTTAATTTAGTATAAAATTATATGACATGTTAAGAAAGGAAAATGTTTTTGAAGTAGAAAGGATATTATCCTCAAGAATGGAGTTCAAGCATTTTATCAAAATTATTTTCCATATAAGATAATATACTGTTCTATTTCTATCCTTATTATAACATTGATTTTATTATGTTGTGATGGAATTATTTTCATGAATTCTTTAATCTTATATGAATTTTTTTATGATGTCACGATGTTTATGAATCCCTTTTTTTTACATGGGTTATGCAATAATGTATGATTTATGATTTTGTGTCAAACATAATAATGGTATCATTATGAGATTTTTGGTACCTATATCTCCCTCTAATGAATTGGGTAAAGATTTATATCTCATGAGATAGACTTGGCTGGAACGGCAGGTTAAGCCGGTTCAGTGAAACAGGATTGGAACGAGGATTGAACTCGGTTAAAATTTGACTTTGTCCACTAAGATAGTCTTGTAAATGATTTTTGAATAATAAGAAATGATTCTCTATGATTATGTGTGTATGCCAAAAAGTTTCATGTTTTAATTTATGATTATTGGAATTACTTTTCACTACTATGATTTATCCCTTGTTATGAAACTATGATCTCTTTTCCAGGTTAAGATTTCAAAAATGTTATGTTCTTATGAATATGTTGTGATTGATATTTATTTTTTTTACCCTTACTGATCATTTTATCTCACCCTTTTGTATGTTTTATTTTCCCCAGGTCAAGAAGAAGGTTATTATGTAGGATATACCAAAAGGGTCTATAGATATGATGAAATAAAAGGGACACAATGTAGATGATTTATGAACCATTTGTTTATGTCTCCCAGTTTATAAAGACATTATACCTATATGATCCTTTCCTGGTTTTGTTATATTTTGTAATAAGTGTGCTTCAATTATGAAGTACTAACAATGTATGTTTAAGTATGGGTCGTTATAGTTGGTATCAGAGGAAAGGTATAGTCAACCTTTGGAAACTAGGATGTGAAAGACTTAGTAAGAACCCTAAGGATAAGTCTAAGCATAGAACACAATATTAGTGTTTTAGAAATGGCCATGAAAAACCTATGATAAGACCTTAAGTGTGAAATTTTATTCTTGATTATATGGGTTTTCTATTATAATTAGTGTTTCTCACACTATTCTTCTTGGTTTTAATCAATTGCTGGAACCCGAAGGAACCGTGTATATGCGGAATGCGACGGGCGATGCAATGATTGTACCCCTGAGCAACCAAACGTTAAGGGATCTAGAATGAAAAATCATGAAGCCATGCTCACACAACTTTCACAAGCTATGAATCATGCATGACTTCCAAACAAGAAAAGGAAGGAGAAACATTCTGTTGAATCCTTCATGAGGCAGCATCCACCCTCATTCAGTGGGTCTTCTGATCCATTAGTGGCTGAACAATGGATCAGTACCACTGAAAAGATATTTTCAGTTCTTCAATGTTATAAACATGAAAAAGCCATATTAGCAATATATCGTTTGGAAGGTGATGCTGATCAATGGTGGAATCTTATCAAGAATACGAGGCAAAGGGATGAAATTGAGTCCATGGAATGGGATGGGTTCAGGAACTTATTTTTCAATAAGTAATCCCTTCGTATTCTTCGAACAAAGATGGAGAAGGAGTTTCTTGAACTAATGAAAAAGAATGGTGAATCTATTGGTACCTATGAAGAAAGTTTTACAAGACTTTCATGGTATGCTTCTAGTATTATTATCCAACCTGAGAGTAAAATCGATCGATTCATTAGTGGCATAAAAACAATTATTTGAAGGGAGTTAGCCAAAAGGGAATTTAATAGTTATGAAGAAATCATTCGATGTGCCCTCATGGTTGAGATGGAGATTGGAGTAACCCATCAATCATTTGGGTTTGATATGAAGAGGAAAATGAAATTCAATGGAAAATCTAAAGAGCACACTGAAAAGAAGATGAGTTTTCCCTAGTGCTCAAAGTGTGGAAAATAACATGGAGGGAGTTATCATAAAGGGACAAGTAAATGTTTCAAATGTGGAAAGGAAGGTCATCGGGCATTTGAATGCCGCAATGATGGGAAGAAGATGTATAGTGATGCGAAGAATGAAAAGGCTAATCAGAGTGCACCTCCTACACATCAATGTTACAAGTTCAAGGAAATGGGGAATTATTCTAATCAATTCCCAAATCCAAGGGTTGATGATGATGATCGACGCCAACAAACTCTTAAGGATATAGACGAAGGAAAGTCACATGTAATTTCTATCAGGGATGTGGAGTAAGATATCGATGTGGTGAAAGGTACACTTACCATCCACTCTAAAGTAGAAAATGATTTATTTTATTTTGGATCCACCCACAATTTCATTTTTGAAGAATTTTCTAAGGGTATCGTCATATTACTGCAACAATTAGATTTTGAGATAGCTGTGAAAACCCCAAATGGCACAGTAGTTGCATAAAAAGTTTATAATTCTTCTCCGATTGATGATTGTGGGAAGGTGCTTCTTTCAAATATTTTAATCCTTCCTATAGTGGAATTTGATGTGATTCTTGGAATGGATTGGCTTTCTTTATATGGAGCTCATATCAATTTCCAAATAAGTGATGTCATGTTTCATATTCCAGATCAATCTATGATCATATATAGATGCAAGAATGAACATAACCTTCTAGTGGAAATTTCTTCAATCTTATGGGTCTTGATTCCACTAAATGAAGGTTATTTATCTCAAATGGTTGGTGAGATACTCACAATTAAGAATATACCCATTTTACAAGAGTTTGATGATGTCTTTCTAGAGGAATTTCCGGGTCTTCCACCAAATCGTGAAGTTGAGTCTTCAATAGAACTCGTACCGGGTGCTTTGCCTTTCTCAAAGACACCTTATATAATAGCCCCAATTGTGTTGCATGAATTGACGAAGAAACTCAAAGAGAATCTTGATAAAGGATTCATATGCCCTAGTGCGTCAACTTGGGTAAACCCTATTCTGTTTGTTAAGATGAAAGATGGTTCAATGAAACACTTCATTGATTATCGAGAACTTAACAGGATCACTATCAAGAACAAATATCCTCTCCCACGCATTGATGACTTAATTGACCAACTACGTAGAGATAAATACTTTTCCTAGATTGATCTTCATTCAAGGTATCATCAATTAAGGGTCAAAATGGAGGATATACAAAAGATAAATTTCCGTACAAGGTATGGACATTATGAATTTATAGTGATGCCATTTTGTCTTACTAATTACTCTTCTATCTTCATGGATCTGATGAATAGAGTCTTTAGAGACTATATTGATCAGTTTGTGGTAGTCTTTATAGAAGATATTTTTATCTATTCAAAGAGAATGGTAGAACAAGAAGATCACTTGAGAATTTTATTGAAGACCATGAGAAAGGATAAGGTTTATGCCAAATTTAATAAGAGTGAATTTTGGCTTCAAAAAGTTGAATTTTTGGGTCACATAATCTCAAAATAGGGGATATCTGTGGATCCAGCAAAAACAGAGGTTATCGAAAGATGACCGCGACCAAAAACAGTAACTGAGATACGATGTTTTCTTGGTTTGGAAGGATATTATCGATGTTTCGTGAATTATTTTTCACGATTATCTAATCCACTCACCAAGTTGACTCGGAAAGGAGTTATGTTTGTTTGGATGGTGGATGTGAAGAGAATTTCAAAGAGATGAAAAGAAGGTTATCCAGTGCACCTGTACTCACACTTCCTTGTAGTGGAGAAAGGATTGTGATCTACAGTGATGCATCCAAGAAGGAGGTGGGGTGTGTTCTTATGCAAAATGATATGGTGATAGCTTATGCCTCATGACAGTTGAAAATACATGTGTAAAATTACCCAACTCATGATTTGGATTTATCTGTGGTAATATTTGAATTAATGACTTGGAGGCATTATCTTTATGGAGAAAGGTGTGATATTTATACTGATCATAAACGTATAAAGTATATTTTCACAAAAAAGGAGCTGAATATGATCCAAAGAAGATGGTTAGAGCTGATTACGGATTACGACTGCTCAATTCATTACCACCATGAGAAATCAAATAAGGTGGAAGATTCATTAAGTTGACAAGACCATTCTAGCTTATCCATGACGAGGATCACAAAAGATCCAATATTTTTGGATTTACAAAGGATGGATCTTGGAATTATAATGAACGGGAAAAATCGTAACTTTCTAAAATGAATGTTCAACCCTCTATACATGTGATGATTAAAGAGGCACAAAAAGAAGATGTCGAGTTACAATAGAAGGTGCAAAATGTTCCTGAATTCAACCTTGATTATGATGGGATAATAAAGTTCATAAATCGGGTTTTTGTTCGTCCCATCCCAGAATTAATGAAGGAGCAGCTGGATGAGGCTAATAGTTCTTCATTCTCTATTCATCCTGGAAGCACGAAGATGTATAGGGACCTGAAAGAGTACTTCTAGTGGGATGGAAAGAAAAGAGATGTTGCTGAATATGTCTCACGATTCTTGGTTTGTCAGCATGTTAAAGATGAGAGACAGAAGTATAAGGGGATGTTACAACCATTACCCATACCTGAATGGAAATAGGAAAACATCACTATGGACTTTGTCACTGGACTTCCTAAAACATCCAAAGGCAATAATTCTATCTGGGTCATAGTAGATCATATTACAAAGTCTGCACACTTCATTACTATTAGAGAGGATTTCTCTCTAGATCATCTTGGCAGGATATATGTAAAGGAAGTGGTATGATTTCATGGAGTAACACTTTCCATTATATCTGATCGGGATCTAAGATTTACCTTGAAGTTCTGGAGAAGTCTTCAGCATACTCCGGATACAGTGTTTAGTTTCAGCACTGCTTATCTTCCTCAGAAAGACGGTCTCTCTGAGAGGACAATTCAAACTCTGGAAGATATGTTGAGAGCCTGCTCTATGGATTTCAAAGGTGGTTAGGAGAAACCCTTATCTTTGGTGGAATTTTCTTATAATAATACCTTTCACTCTAGTATTCATTTGGATCCTTATGAAGATCTCTATGGAAAAAAATGCAGGACTCCCACTTGCTGGGATGAAGTTGGGTAAAGAAATCTATTAGGACATGATCTTGTTGATGAGATGGCAGAAATTGTCAGATATATTCAACAACACATTAGAGCTGCTCAAAGTCGACAAAAAAGTTATGACGACAACCGATGAAAAGACCTTGAGTATGAAGTGGGTGATAAAGTGTTCTTACGAATATCTCCTTGGAAGAGAGTAATGAGATTTAGAAAAAGGGAAAGCTAATCCCTAGATATATCGGTCCTTTCGAAATACTGGATCATGTTTGGAAGGTAGCTTACTGATTGGCGCTTCCACCGAATCTCTCCCATGTTCACGATGTGTTCCATGTAACTCTCCTGAGAATGTACATACTTGATCCTTCACATGTACTCAGCCCAGATGTTTTACCATATGAGCAAGGTCTTTATTATGAAGAATATCTGATAGAGATTCACGATCGTAGTGAAAAATTCCTATGGAACCAGACCACTAGTTTGGTGAAAGTTTTATGGAGGAACCACCAATTAGAAGAAGCTACATGGGAGCTTGAGGATACGATGAGGGTGAGGTATCCTCATCTTTTTGATACAAAGTGACGAATTTCGAGGGAGAAATTCAATTTAAGGGGGGTAGAATGTAACACCCGAGTATTTTATGAGAAATATTTTGTTTTTATGTTATATAAATCATCAAAGTAATCATTCACTACACACAACACTAGCTTGGCTTGCTTTAAACGCAATCATGACCTTACTCGATAGCTTGCGTCGTACGCAATACCAAGTTTCACTGAACAATGATATGCTATTAAAATATTATTAAAATTATCCGTCATGATTAGTAATACCCACATTTTTAATTTTTTAATTTTTTTTTTCAAAACGGACTTCTTTTTTTGGATTTAGAATATTGAAATTATCCTGGGGTGAAATTTTTGTATTTTTCTGAAAACTTTCAATTTTTGATGAATAGTGTAAACACTGGGTTACTATTTAAAACCAGACTTTTTATTTAAATAATTATTTATTTTATTTAAATTTATTTTAGTTCAAAATTGATCCATAATACCTATATAAGATTAATGCAATTCATTGGAGTCATTTTATCATAATTTTTGATATATAGAAATTTTATTGCACTTTTCACCGTCTTTTTCCCACCTCCTAGGAGAATTTCCAAATTCACATAAAAATTATTTTTATCGCTTTTGTGAGTGGAATATCAAAAATCTAAGAGACATGGTTGATGTCTGTAAGTAAAATGTTGTTCAATGAGATGAAAATAATTTTTGGTGAATAGTATCTTTTAACTTTTTACCACGGTTAAAAGTAAATAGGGTTATTAAGGGTAAAAATGATATTATTATTACCCTCAGACATGTTCTAATTCTATTGTATAAGTGTAATTCAACCAAAAACAACCTTAGGAATAAAATATTACCATTTAGGCCCACTTGGATTAGATTAGGACATTTAATATTAATTTATTTAAAGAAGGGTTAAAATAGTTAAAATCAATGTTTAATAAGTAAATCATTTTTAATATAGGGTTATACATAAGATATATTCGACTATAAATATTCATTAGAAATTTAAAATTATTTACTACATAATGGTATTTTATTTAAAATTTTTAGACTTTAAATAATTTAATTTTTTTATAACACAAAGATGATGCAGTAATTATATAATTAATGAAATATTGACATAATAGATGTTATAAATACCCAAATAAATTTAATTTGAGACTTTTTATTAATTAAAATATTTTTATATGTTAAGATGACATGTTAGTATTGATTTAATTAACATTTTTTGAATTAATATTTTTGTTCTGAGTTTCAAAAAAATCAATTACGAAATAGTGTCAAAATTGACATAAAATTTTTTTTAAAACAAATATTATATTATTAATTGTTATCTTATTATTAAAAATATAAGGTTCTGTCAAATGACTTAGATAATGTTATATATATTAATAATAAACATCTTGGGGTTCGTTTGGCTTATTATGGTATGTTTATTAACCTTATAGTGTAAGCAAAAAAGACACGGTTAAAGTAAAATTATTTAACTTAAAGTTAAATCTAAATGATACGGTTAAAATAGAACCCTAAACTAGTATAAATTCTATTGGATTATAGTATTTCGACACATACCCACCTTAGAATTTAAATAAATCAATTTGGAGCTATTAAAAACCAAACATGTATTTATAATAAAATAATATTTTTAGTTTTTTCTATGGTTCCCCTCTCCTCCCTTATAAAAGAGGACCTCCTCCCTCTCTTTATCACACCACTTTGACCCTTCATGCTCGGCAAACCCCTACCAAATTCTCTTCTCCAATTCCCTAGAAACATCCTAGAGGTCCTGGTCTTCTTCAATGACCAAATTATGTGACCTAAAAAGAGGGCTCAAAGTGGCGCTTCAATGAAGAGGAGGTTCAGACACTTACAAAGAAAATCGGACCTAAGGAAAGGGAAAATCTCACAGTCTCATTTTTATCCGAGATTGTTTATACTTAAAAATTTACTGGGGAATATTTATTATCCACATCGATGTTTCTTCAATATGTAATATTATTTCTATCCTCCTACATTTTTTTTAATCTAATTTTACACTTCGGTGAGTTTTTAGTAAAAGATATGAAAGGAATCTTTTGTCGTTCTTCGTACGAGGTATTTTTTGACTATTCTGAAATAAGTATGGGAAGAATGTTTTTTTAACTAATACGGCCTGAATAAAATTTTAGAACATTATTTCCCTGAATTTTCCTTTATATGATTTCATGTTTATTTTTAATCAACTTCTTTTACATTAAAATTATATGACATGTTAAGAAAGGAAAATGTTTTTGATGTAGAAAGGATATTTTCCTCAAGAATAGAGTTCAAGCATTTTATCAAAATTATTTTCCATCTAAGATAATATATGGTTCTATTTCTATCCCTTTTATTACATTTATTAGATTATGTTGTGATGGAATTATTTTTATTAATTCATTTATCTTATATGAATTGTTTTATGATGTCACGATGTTTAAGGATCCCATTTTTATTACATGGGTCATGCAATAATTTATGATTTATGATTTTGTGGCACACATAAGAATGGTATCATTATGAGATGGGTGGGACTGATACCTCCCGCCAATGCATTGGGTAAAGATTTATATCTCATGAGATAGACATGGCTGGAATGGCAGGTTAAACTGGTTTAGCGAAACAGGACTGAAATAAGGAGTGAACGTGGTTCAGAAATGGACTTTTTCCGCTAAGATATTCTTGGAAATGAGTCTTGAAAAATACGAAATTATTCACTATGATTATGTGTGTATGCCACAAAGATTGATGTTTTATGTTATGATTATTGGGATTACATTTCACTACTATAATTTATCCCATGTTATGAAATTATGATCTCTTTTACAGGATAATATTTCCAAAATTTTATGTTCTTATGAATATGATGTGATTGATATTTCTTTTGTTTACCCTTACTGAGCATTTGAGCTCACCCTTTTGTATGTTTTCCTTTCCCCAAGTCAGGAGGAAGGTTATTAAGTAGGATATGCCAAAAGGGACTCTAGATATTATGAAATAAATGGGAGACAATGTAGTTGATTTATAAACCAGTTGTTTATGTTTCCCAGTTTCTAAAGACACTATACATATACGGTACTTTCCTGGTTTTGTTATATGTTGTAATAAGTGTGCTTCAATTCTTAAGTAATAACAATGTATGTAAATTATGGGTCGTTATAAGGACTCTCGTAGGCCCCAGGATATCAACTATCACCAAGGGTATATCATATATATGACTGTGGGGAATTAACCTTTCTGAGAAACATGAGAGAGATATATAAATATATTCATCAACAAAAATATACTAATAAACTTAATAGAAATCCATTTATAAATACAATTTCATATAGTACTAAGAAAACTAAAAAGGAAAATATAAGTAATAGAAAGAAAATATGATAATGGTAGAAATTATAAAAATGTATAATAAGATATTAATATCTATCCAGGTCTTCAACTAGCTCATACTAACATAAAAAAGATTATCTATACATTGGGGGATCATAATAATATAGTGAGAAGGATCTTCATATTAGCCTCTATAAAAAAGATAATGAATGGATATTATTCTCAATAAATAGCCATGATAATAAATTGTCACCTAAACACACACACACACACACATATATATAGTTCATAAAATTACTATAGATATCTATCATTACGTATACAAAAAATTAGATCGTATATTATAATAATGAAACATAAAGGGAATCCCACTACTCCTTCACTATCATTTCTCTACTCATCCCCAACATCGCATGTCTCAATCCGTCTCTCTCCAAGATAAGTCACCACATAGACACGTAGGCTATGTACCACAACATGAACCTCATTTATCCCATCATCAACATATCCCATCTAACATCTAAATATGTAAACCATGTAGCTACATATATTCACAACAGCCCATATGATGTGCATCATACATCAAGTATTATACCTCAAGCCATTATAGCCCATTCCCCGAGTAATATACTTCAATCCACCATTTTCAACACACATTATACCTATACTAACCATTTGGTTACTATATCTTGACATACATAAGTGTCAAAGAACCAAAATCCATCACACCCCTCTATACAAATATATAGTAAACAAACATCCATGAAGACCATCACATAATAAAACAGATATAAGAAATAAGGGAAATGGTTCATTATCATCCATTAGACCTCCAAATAATAGTTTGGTCTAAAATATCCTCCTAGAGTCCATTTGTTATTAGTTTCTCTAACTGACATTTTTTTTGTATCTAACCATCCTTATTCAGATGAAAGTCAGTGATAATACATAACTAAGAGAAAAAATAATTATAAATACATCTCTATACACTAGAAGTAAAATTATGACATTTATTAAATTTTATCTTCATTGGGACTCTTTGGAGACTCCCCACATCCTTTCGATACTTCCTTGGAAAATCCTTCACTAAGATCTACTCCTTGATCTCTATAAATTTTTATTATTTGTTTTAACGATCTACACAACCCATATAGAATTATATCATCCAAAATATTGCGGTAAACCTGAAATACATTTAACTTGATTTAGTACAATTTCTCTTGATGAATATATAATTTCTAGTAGAAACCATCTAGAAATTAGTTCTCAATATTCAGTTTCTAGTAGACCAAATATTTAATAAACACCACAAATGAATACATCAACCATAAACACCAAAACCGACCTTTAAATGCTACATAAAAATTTTTCACATTTGGTTATTCTACCAAGTGTTATATTTTAAAATAATGAATGATATAATCACACATGACCAAAGGAATAAAAATCATTTCTGAAATAATAAATTTGTATCGGTAATCCGTAATCCAACAATTATATGGATATTTATGAAAAACTTTGTCCCTTATAACCTCCTAATCAGAATCACACAATTGGGATTTCACTACATATTTAACCAAATATGAATGCACTCTCATTTGGAAAAAACAAGCAATTCCTCTATCCTCTCCCATACCCCTACATTTCAAGGATTTTATTCACGACTATCCTCAAATCTCAATATTCAAGTGTGATATCACCACATAAATTCCTCATCATTACCTTAGTTACAAAATATTAATTTCCTATTGAATATTACATCTCAATAGTTTCTTTATTCATGAATATCAACCAACAGAACTTTTGAATGATCATGTCACATTGGGAAAATACATACATCTGGATATTATAATATGTAAAAACCATGAAATTTTCACTAACAATGTAATGTTGCAACAAAATTATGATAAACAAATTTTTTGATAAAATAAGATCATGGGTTGCATAGTAACACTAATAGGTACATAACTAATGGACCCATAAGAAAAGTAAAATATTTATTTCATCATAACATATCCAAATCCAATACATGAAGAATAAATAAACCCACAAAATGTACTCCTTATACATGAAAATAAGGGACTTGATAGATAACCAACCTCTCCATCAGTAACATAAAACAATCATGGGATTGTTCATCCCATAAGAATTCAAGATGTTTTATTTTTTATTTAACGTATGAGTTGAATCTTGATAAACATTATCTACAAAATTCCAATTATACCCAACAAGACCAAGGAAACTCTTCAAAATTTAAACAATATTAGGTGATTCAAAAAAATAGCTTCCTATATTATCGAATCATCCATTGCTACTCACCCATATGATAAAACATACACCATGGAAGAAAAACCAATAGCCAAAAACCAACTAAAATAAAACTTTTGAAATAGATTTTAATGATTAATAACACCATACAAATCCTAGAGGTTATCGGTACGATACTTCATAGTCATATATTACATAATAATTTCATTGAAAAATACCATGAAGAATTTTATATGATCTATCTAAACAATATGTTTTTCAAATACATGAAATAATTTTTAGTGGTTGTCACACCAAACTACATAATAAAATATAATTCATATGAATAAAATGGAATTTATTCATCACAATATCTATTTTTTAACTTTCATTTATTTATATCCTATGAAAAAATAATTGTTTTTGAACCAACATTCTCTTTTAATTATATATAATAAATCATTCATCCACAAATGATAGATGCTTTTCTTCACTAACACATTTTTCAAGAAATAATAATCAAAACAAAGACCTAAAATGCAATTAACCATCTTCATTAACAAAACTAGTTTACCTTAAGTTGAAAAAATTACCAATTACACCATGCTACAATAGATCATCATGTAATAATAATAGCTCCCATAACTCAAAATTCTTTATCCTATATCGAGACATTAATATATGATACATTTTCTGTTTTACAATGATCCCAATGTTATTCTATTTTCATCGGGGTATTTTCAGAACGTCCTTCAGAAGGACGTGATTGTATTCTTCCATAACCTAGGGAAACAAAATCAGGTAAACCACTGAGGAACATGGAATCATCATCACCATAAATGATAACATAGAAACCAGGAGCCTAATACTCATCTAAGGTTCTCGATCACCTGGAAAATAAACTAGTATCTATATGTATCGTAGAACACATCATGTTTTTTGATAAAATTAATGATACCTTTCCTAGAAGAGAAAAAATTCCTACTGACATTGATTACATATGAATATATCAAAAAACATATGAATTATCCCCAATATTGGTGTTTCCCAATCACTAGTTCAAATTCTATAAATACTTCATAGAATTTAACTCGAATTCAAACTGGCATTGACAACACAAAGGGCACAAAAAGTGTCTCCACTAATAGTCTCAAGGCATGGACTATGGGAGATTGTATGAAGGAGTTTTTATCTATTTTATCAAAGAAATAATAGACCCAATTATAAAATGAAATGGGTGACTCATGAAAACTTAAACTCTCCCAGTATTAGCATTGATAATGTATGATGTTCTTCATGACATACTCTAGGTTCACTCTAGCCCAAATGATGACCACATTTATGGTCATGATATGGTTAATGAGGATGAGAAACATATCCAGGATGTCTTCTTATAACCCCATCACTAATTTATTAATCCTATGAAAGAGAATCATTTTGTTTATATTGTCTTAGCTAAAACTTCCTCAATGGACTAAACTGAAATAGAACAACAATTTCACATTGACTACATAAAAATGTTAGGAAATCATTCCATTGATGACCTTGGCCTCTATAAAATATAATATCCTTCAGAATATGATTTGGAGCCTACACCCACATAGAAATTAGATGATAATTGTTGGGACATACCCCTAGGTATCTAATATCTCTTATGTACATGTAACTAAAAACTCATAACACATACCTACTTTATTAATAATATTTAAAGCTCTTTATTTTTGATAACTTGGGTCTTACAATAATCATATAGATAACATATTCTCTACCATGTACTTTATGATATTTCTATAACATGAATGGGGTGACCAGATTCCACATATATTATTTCAAATCCTCATCCAAATGGCTCACCATGGCCTCCTCAACTAGAAACTGATATCAAACATATCGTAAAAGGGTTCAAAAATTGATCCCACAGTCGTGCTCATTGGAATAAACTCCAGAGATGTAATATACTATTATAAAATATCCAACATTTTAGTCGTTGATTTAATATCTTCTCTATAATGGTCTCATGGCTTCTACTATAAAAATTCCAACTCCATGTGTTCCTGAAGTAACTATAACCACCACTTCCCAACAACTCCACACAACATCATGACAAAAAAACCCACAGTGTTCCTTCTATGTATGGATTGAAATTAAATATATCAAAATATCCTCCTATCATTATTCAAGGACTGACTTTGAAAAAGATCCCACTTACTTCTTTAGATTATAGAACTAAAAATATTGTATTTCTAACCATAATGTGTCCTTATCATTGACCTCTAATTTATGGGGATCTTGTGGAACATCCCTCTGAAAATCATCAGAAAAAACCTGGTGAGGACATGAACCTTGACCCATGGATACAAAAATAATAAATAGTTATAACTCCTAAAGATGGATTAATAAATTCATAAAATTATTTAATTATTTAATTAAATTAATTATTTAATGTTTAACTGATATTGAGGATTACCCATTTCAAGAATGGGTGCAATGAATAATGATGGATGATCCCTTCCAAGGTCTCTATCCCACAAACAGTATCAATTTAATTATTAATATTAGAAAATGTAAATATTCATGAATCATATCCCAAGGTCTCCTAAATAACTTTTTCTCAGTCGGGGTTCTTTTTTCAAAAAATTTACAAAACATATCAAACTGTGTTACACTATAATACCATACAATATATTATATGGATAACTCCAAACTCTATTAGATCCCTACAACCGATCCATTTATGAAACTATGTCAAAACCCCTTCCCCAAATGAGTACCCCTTATGGTCTTCTAATGAAAGTAGATAGATGGTGACCACCAAGGTTCAACCTCAAGAATGCCTAGGGTTTGATACTAGCATCAAGAGTATATCATATATATATATAAGTAAATATTGGTGAAATTAAAGTAAGAAAAAACATTCAAAATAGTGATATAATAATATAATCCAATAAAAAATTACTTATAATTTTAATAATGAACCATTTTCATTCAAGTAATTTCATAGAGACATAAAACAATTGAAAAGGATACTAAAAGTACAAAATAGTAAATATGGAAGTGATCATGATTCAAAATGAACACCTAAAAACCCATTATTTGTAAATATACCTTTCTATCTCCAATATGTAACTTATCAAATAAAATCTAGTATATAGATGTGGGGCGAGAAAAACATGTGCTATACAGGACCCTCTATGGAGCCTCTCATGAAGAAGATAACTAAAGCATACTAAAGCTCAATTTATTCCTTTTAAACTAACTCATCCCTTAATTTTTTATTCTATGATACCAAGCTTATCATGGCTATATACCACCAAAAATCATAGATAATAGATGATATATTATAATAAAGAAACATAAAGGGTACAAGGTTGCCACATCCCCATTAGTTTTCCTCTAATACCCAACACCGCACATCCTGATTCAAATCTCTAAAAAGTAATGCAAATATTAAAAACAATGTCTATGTACCAGAACATGGGACTATTGCATCAAATCATCACATTATCCCTTCTCATGTTTCCATATTGTAACAAGGTATCTTTCAAGAGCCATTACAACCCATATGACTTGTATCATACGCCATATATTATACCTCAGTCCACCAAAGACCATATAACATGTATGGTGTCACTTGACATCACAATGTACATATGTCATACATATAATATGCATTTGGATATGATATATGAATATTTTTCCGTGAAATAACAATTTTAAAAAACCTATCTAAACAAAAATACGGTAAACTAAACACTATGAAAATGAGTACATGATACTTCCCTTGGAAGAGAGTGGGGCTAGAAAGGTTCATTAGCCATCGATATTCCCCCTAAGATGATGTTGAAAAAACATTCTCAATGTCCACTAGGTTTTATTTCCCCTAACTGGCATAGTATGGGTAGAATATGAAATCCCATTATATACAAGACATAATATAGATTGCAATAATACATTATGAATAACCCAATATTAGACTCATATCCAATAAATTTCATTCAGAATCCTCCCCACCACTTCAAATAAATGATATCCTATATGAACAAAACAATTTTAAAAGGATATTAATATATTATCATTGAATAATTTTAATTAAATTATTTAATTCATTATCCATTAATATCTATAATAAATATTCCAAAAATAATGACTATTATCCATCAAAGCTAAGTCCATGGCCTAAAATAAATACAAATTAAGTATAAGGTTCCTCAATATTGTCATCTAATTTTAATTCCAAAAATAATCGTCAATATGGATTATACATTTATTATTCCTTATCAATACCCTTCCCTAATTCTAGATACTCAGGTAACACATCCTAATCTACCTTTACAAAATGGAACAAATAATATATAGTTACCTCAAGAGGAGGGAAAATGAATGCAGATAAACCTCAATGTCGATCATCATCCATTAAATAGAATTTTATAATGTACGAATACATCATTATCTCATAAATTCATATTCCAATCATCAAGCCATTCCATTATCATTGGTTCCATTCATGAGAGCAACAATAATATGTCAATGCATCTTTCCATAATAGACGACAAATAATGGCTCATAATTTGGGACTTTTTAACCCATATTAGACCATCCATCCCATGGTATACTATCAGAGGCTCATATCAAAGAACCTATAATGTGTCACATCAAATTCACATGCAAATCTATAAAGAATAAATAATAGTAAATAGTGAAATCCTTTCCCAAAATAAGGTATTTCTTCTTACCATAAATGCATGTTTTCAAAGATCCCCACATAAGGCATTAATCATTTATAATAAAATGATAAATCCCGATCCCAATGATTTAAATTTAATAAATAATTAATTTCATTATATAATGAATTAAACAATTCATTATTCACTATTAACATTTATTAAAATTTTAGGGAATAATTTATAATAATCTATCATATGTTTAACACGATCATATCATTACTTCCTATTTTAAAAAAACCAAGACAAGTATCATTTTATTTTAATATGCTTATTAAAATCTTCATTACATTTCTGATTTAGAATTATTCACATTCTATATCAATTCCAATATCACATGTATGATCAGATTCAATTAAACAATGATATTTCATCAATTTTGATAACATAAAATTAGGATAGACATTATATTCCATTAACATGTCACAAATTTAATTCTGAATCTAATTAATGAATTATATATTATATTTCATAGAAAAATTATATTAGGGAAATATATTATTCAATGATTAAAAAAATTATATACAATTATAGTATTGATAACACACTATATAGAGAATCGAGAGGATACTTGTTATCAAAGAAGATATAAAAAACATGTTATCACTAATCAAATTATTTTTTAATCCTATTTAATATATATTCGGTTAATTATATTCACATCAAACTGATAAACAATAATAAAATAATTATTTTATATAAATAAATAGTTGAATAAATTAATCACATACCTCAATAGATTCAACATTCTTCACATGATAAAAGACTAAGGATGGGGACTTTCAATCCCCACTCCAATGAGTAACTATAATATTATGATGATTTCATATAATGAACACACTAGGATATGAGAGAGGAAACTGCATATTAATATTTGTGATCAAGATCCATAATGTTTCATGATGAAATGGAAGGGAAAACACAAAAAGGGACAAAACACTATATATAAGAGGCATAACACACCATGTATATTGGTGGATTTATCTATTTGAATTTTTGAATGATCCCCATAGGAAGGGGCTTAAAATACTTTTAAAAAATGACTTGGTCCTAATTGGTTTAAGTGGAAGTAGTGGAAATGAATGAGTTTTGATGGACTTGAGTTATTCATAAGCCCAGTAAAAAATAAATACCATGGAACATCTTCTAGGTAAATTTTGTAGAACAATATATACATGGATTTTTTTGGTGCATCCTAGGGGAAAACCTTGTAGCCACCATGGATAAATTGATATTCCAAGAATCTAGGTCAAATCCTATTAAAGCAGAAATAGGGTCTATATCATAGATTGTTTTCTCTATTTCATGGAACCCCATATTATATAAAATTTATTATTCTATAGCCTAATGAAAATGATGCACCTACCCCTTAGATGGTATTATCCCCGAAACACGTTGTGTCATATCCTCCAAACACTACATCACAGTACATACATTCCATAAAAAGGACATGTATCTTGATTTATTCATTCCATAACTATCTCATGTGATTTATAGTCACCTAGAAACATCTAATAAGATCTCATATACCATAACCAGGGTCCAATATTCCACAACCTACAGCACTACAACACAATTCCATCCTCCATGAACTCGCCTTTCCATTTTGGAAAATGGATCTCCAAAAACCCCCCTGTTTACATCTAAATGATCTAGAAATATGTCGTCCCTCATACATTGAACTTTAAGAATTTTTTATATTTTCAAGAATATATATAACAATAGATCATATGTCTTCATGTCAATCTGGGGTCCCGAGAGCCTCATCGAGGTGATTTAATGAAATATCAAATATATTTTATCATGTGTCTGATGTATCCCATGAAATATTGGATAACTACCAATAAGAGTATCATTTAGAAAATCATGGGATTTTATTAAGCTCAAAATGTCATTTTCACCCTAGCCATGATGTAAAATCTCCACATTGGTTGTTTTTTGTAGAGGCCATTTAGTTGGGAATTATATAGTGGGTAAATTAATTAAATTAAGAACTAATTAAAACATGAACATATTCCCCCCCCTACACAAATTTGGTGAATTACATACAAAATGTAGAGCCTTTCATGTCCACCCATTTAATATGTTGAAATTGACTCTAAATTAACTCAATGAGGAGTTTCCGATCTCAGTTTTTGACAAAAAAACATTATCAAATAGAGAATAATCATGATCAAGGTGTCATTATACAACAAAAGGATCAATGATTCTCCATTGATGACGAAATTTGAGTTTCAATCCTAAAAAACAACATTATGAATATTGTTTAAGGTTTTAGTACCCAAAAAAAATTCTAGAGGTCCCTCCTATGTTGATCTACATGTTTTATGGTAAACAGGGCTGAATCGATTGTTTTATGAGGTGATTATGGACTAGAATTACAATCTTCACTATGTGTAGTGCAATGAGGCACACCGTGTATAACTTAACATTAAATAATAAATAATTTTGGGTAACAAACAACATGTAATAGTGTTACAAATCATTTAGTGACACTGTTTGTATGGCCAGAGGGCATAAACATGGTTAGTTGAGTGATAGTACTTAGCAATGTTAGGCTACACGACCAATGTAAATGGACACTTGGCTCCAGATATAGGGATAATAAATCCACATGAGTATGGGATAGATGAAGTAAGACACATTGCATCTGGACTATAAAAACATTTTTCCCCTATATTTTAATGAAAACTGTGTATGGATACATGACCAGTTTCTCAAGTGGGATCACACATCGTGTAAACCCTACTACATACCATTTACTCCTTGGAGTAATCCTTGATTTCATTACCCTACCATATCTCCCACTCTAGGACTTTTATTATGTCATAGGATTATCTTATCATTATAATATTTCTACCTATAATGTTATTATAGTATTTTTTGGCCTATGAGATACAACGTGGCATGATTTGAGCCTGAAACTTGTGTTGAGGTTATTAACTTGGTTAATTAGAAGGATAAATCACTTGGTTGAAGTTTGGGGTCATTACCATTCCTTTTTAATTATTATGTGGACCAATTTACTCATAAAATTGGCAGAGTTTACTCCCCTTTTTATTATGGTGTGGGTCCCCTACACGTGGTTGTGTTGTTACACGAGGCATGATAACAGTGACACTCCTTTTAGAGGTGTTTCACTGATGATGTAGATTGTTTTGGTTCTTAATCTGAGACTCTATAATTGGTACTCAAATTTAGAATTAGGGAACTATATTTCCATAACCCTCTACATTTTTATAGATGGTACAACCCACAATGTGGTTTTGGGTTCTCTAAATTTGGGTAGTTCACTCGAGGATAGTACACCCCAGATTGAATATGGCTCCAGTTTCCCATATCATTTGAGTAGTGGGAGATATTTCTCCTCTATTTTTCTAGTTCATGGGACCTCTATAATAGTTTTATATATAGAGTAGATACACCCCTGTGGTACCATAGTACATGATTTCTATCCCTAGATTAAGTACCCCCATGTAATGTCAAGGAGCAGAAATTATAAACATTGCCAATAGATAGAGTGGATACTCCAACATTTATTTACGAAGTATATTTTCTATTTATATGATCATAACAACCATTTATAATGAGAATGGGTCATATCTATGTGTTATTCTAGCTTATTTGGTACTCCCCTATCATAATATAGAGAGGTGCCTCTTGCCTAGGGTTTGTACTCAACTGTTGTATCTGGGTGAGGGACAACCATAGTAAGCAAGCTACTAGAGTGGTAACCCCTATCATGCCTGGGTGATGGTCCTATAGTCAAATAGTTGTGATCCCCTATCATTATTTGGACATGTCATATATCATTTGAAAGGTACTCCAAAATTCCAATAGGTTATCAGTCCTCCCTTATATAGTTTTAATCCCCCATCTCTGAGTAGCAGTGAAGAGCGCGTCCATAAATGGAATTAGATATTCCTTTTATATTAAGTACAGTTTTGAGGAGTGTGGCAATCCATAATAAATGAGTGATGTCTAGTTTGGAGTAACTACAACCTCAAAGGGCTGATGTGTGGGCCACTCCATATAATAGTCAAGGAGGATTCATGGGTTAGTTAAGAGCTATTGCTTCCTCAATTTCATGGAAGTGGTATGATTTGGGTCCTTCCATTATCTCTCATTAGATATGATGGATGTGGTTTATTTTTTGGAGTAGTTATCCCTAAAAAATGTGTAGTGTTGAGGGGATAGACCTGAAACATGTATTTATTTTGAATTATGCAAGGTTCAAGGTAGCGATGAGACAACCTCTGGTGGTGGAACTATAGCTGGACCATGTAGGATGATCTTGATAATTTTGATCATTGAGAATAGATTAATATGTGATGTCCAATCTCATGTATTATGTTCACCTAGATTGTTTTGTTACATTTAGTCCCTTGAGTTGAATCACATTGTTGTTTATGAGGTCAAAACCTCATTAGACATATAGTCGGAGACGATTATAACTGTTGGTCACGGGATCTGTTGTGGTTTTTTTACATTATGGATTGACACCAATTTTGGATGATGTATTCATACTTTTTATATTCCAACAAATTGGTATTGGTTACGCTTCTTCTATGGGAGCGTAATTTGTGTGGGGGTATTGCAAATTTATTTCGTGTTTAGTGTCACATGTTTGGAAGTGATTATTCTTTATTTAGATGTGTAAATGCCTTGACATAGAGTTCATCTACTCACTATGATGATTCCACTATAATTTTTTAATGTTACTACTTGGTGGATATATCTATGTGAAAATTTTTCCTGACACTATTTTCATGGATTCTTTTTACTTAGTTGACAAGTCATGTACAACTGCGGTTGCATTGAGATGGAATTTATATCTTGATGGTGTTTCCAATGGATAGGTTGAGAAGAGAGATTCCTTTAATTTTATTGAATTTCTTTTGGGATTTTAGGGTTCTTAATGATTATTATTATACACACCCAACCACAAGCCCCCCATGCGTTTTGTCTAATGAAACCCACATGTTTATCAAAGGAGTCTACATAGGACCCGAGTCATATAAATATTATTCAATTAGACTAACCACATTGTTTTTCGGAGTTGGGCTAATGAGTTTTCCATAAGTTACATTTTAGAGGGATATAATCATTCTTGAGTAGGTTGGATTCCCTTATATTTTCTTCTCATGGGCACATGTTTTCCCTTGTTTTCATATTATTACTTTTTGTGAACTCTAGTTTGGGATAGATGTATGCTTTAATTTATGTTTCCATATTTTATTGTCTATACACTATTTCAATGAGGTGTTATTGGGTACATGACAATAGGTACTTTAGGAAATTCACTCGCCATGTTTATTTATTCTTTTTATTGTTACCGCCACCCATGGACTATGGAGGAGGGAATGGGGTAGTTTTTTCCCAAGCCCCAAAATTGGTCGTGTTGTAATAGACTAGCATTAGATCAACATCATTCTTTAGTAATTGTTTTGGTCATACCCCCTTATGATTTTTTGGTTGGGTTTCATATCTACATTTTCAAGGTGTTTTGAGTTTGGATCTCTGGTTACAGGTTCCAATTTTTGAGCGGTGGCCAATGTAACAGTTCATCATGAATATTATAACAAACATTTTGACTAGGTAAATTATGAAATTGTTTATAGAGGATGAAATTGGAACTTAAAACATACAAAACTAATGTTTAAATTTTTCATTCCATGTGCTTCTTGAGTCAACTCCCTAGATATACTCATTGACTAAGGAATTTTATAAATTTTGATTCAGGTTTTCATCACCACGACATATAGACTAAGATTTATATTGGGATTATCATGATGATCTACCATGTGATGATTCTTATGTTTGGCTTGCTGAGTCTAATGTACAACGTTCTGTTGGTTCTCTGGTTAAGACACCAATGATTGAGAATCTAGTTGTGTTGATATTTCAAGACAAATATACACACAGTATGCATGTGTTGCCTTATCTAAAGATGTAGTTACCAATGAGGTGTCAGTTTGATCTAGACCCATCTGAATATGATTATTGGATCAATTCTATCAAATGATCTTTTCAAAATGTGAGGACACATCTCGATCATATGGTGGTCGTACCAGTGATCTATATATCTGGTTCACCGGGTGATGGTGGTGTTTTGTGATGAATTACCCAGAAGAGGAGACTGTCACATGGGTATAAATAAATATAATCTTCCTAGAAGAATTTGAACAATCCATGTGTAGGTAGTTTCAAATCCCAAATCATTTTAGTCATTTATAGGGTAGATTGACTATGGAGGAGTTTTCAACTATGTTCATGTACCAATCATGATAAACCCTAGATTTGTTATGTGACCCATTACATGGATCATGGAACATCACTTAAGGCCTCTGTAAAGATGTTTATGAAGGTTTTCTTTCCTTCTTCCCTCCCACTAATTCGGGGGTGGTGGATCGAGATATGTTCAAAGAGATTATCCTTGTTGGGGGATCGGTAAATGTGGCCTATGATAGTGGTCATGAGGCAGATTTTTCTCTATAATATTGAAGACAAAATAAGATATGATCATGGAGGTGGATTCATAGACATGAACAGTCATAGGCAAGTAGGCTTGTAGAATTTAATCTATGACTTGGATCATTTTATCCATAGGAGAGGAGGTATTATGCTAACGATAGGTAGAGAAATCATTCTATTGATTGTTTGAGCCACCATGATGATGAGGGGGAATCAACAGAAGAAATTCAATAGATGATGTATCATTTGAAGTAAAATGTTTCCCAATATTGTAGATGAGGTATGGGAGCTATGAGATAAGAAGTTAGTGGCAGGTAGATCGATGTGTTTCCACCACCAACCCCAAGTGGTCCATTCTAGGATTTGGACGATGGAGGACGTGAGGGAGGACAATTATAGGGTTTCGTGGCCTTTGAACCATAATCTCAAATAATAAATAGTTTTATTCTTTATATCCTTTTAAAATTCATTAGTTTTAATTTTTAGACATTGTGTGTGTTACTCATTTCATTCCACATTGTGCTTGAGGATTAAACTGGGGTTACATTGGGAGTCGGCAGTACCATTTATAGGTGATGGTCAGAGTAGAATTGATGTTTTAGGAAATTTTTTTATCTTACCATAAAATACATTCTTCTATGACATGAGAATAATATTATGGGAGATTCAATGCTATATAAATATGATATTATAATGTTCGGGTCGATGTGTCTCACTTATTTTTCTGTTTGGGGTCTAGTGACGTGTTGGTGGTTAGTCGGTTAAGGGCTAGGTAAGACCTAGTGTGTGAATTTGGGAAGATATTGTTTATCCAAATTATCAATGAATCGTATTTTAAACTTGATACATGAGGACGGCGTGGTGTGATTTTTCATATATTTGGACTCACAAAAATGTGGGATGATTTACCAGCCAAGACATGTTTTTGTGACATGAACAAAACCATAGGGGCTAGTGAGTGTCTCCTAAATAAGATAGTATCAATGATTGGTGGAATAAATTCATAGACTTTTGAGTATATAGTCAGGGTGATTGGTTGATTTTTAGAGTAGTTCCTAGACGTTAAAGTTTATTTTCACATCTCAACCCATTTTACATAGCATCCCTGGTGGATTTGGAACCTTTAATATAATTGTTATATATTGGTATAGGTATAAACAATGATGTTTTATTTGTATGGGATATTCTCATACCGTCTATACATATATTTTATTCCATTAGTCGATTTTTTGGTGTTCATTCATCAGTTGTATGTTTTATATATGGTGGTTAATAGACAAAGGGCATGGTAAGACCATGGAATTATGCTTGTGAAATATGTTTTTCTTCACTATTACCCTCACATTCTCAAAATAAACATTGACTTAACTATGAATTAGGACGTTTTATTGCATTTTATCTTTTGGAAGATATGAAATGGGGGGTTTCATCATTATCTTCATCAGGTAGGTGATGTTTTGTAACGTAAGACACTATAACAGCATAGGGATCATGGTTCTTAGTGATTTTCAACCAATTACAGTTCTGTAAAAATCTTCTCACTTGTTACAAAATTTTATCTAGGTTAGATCTATAGATGAGTGTGGTTTGGTATTGTTGGTTCCCCAGGGAAAGTTCTAGAAAGAAGCACATGAACCCCTGGTGAGCTCACCGGTGTGGGAGTTCATGTGTAGAGCTCAATTTAATTTTCTTGTGCCCAAATTTTACCTTTTCAGGGAAAACATTATGGTGGTAGTGAGGTAGTGACTATGTATTTTAATTTTAAGACTTTGGAATATTTATGAAATTATTTTTGATCTATGGTGCTATGTCTGGATTGGAATCTGATGCTCAGAGAGCCTCGACGTAGGGATTTTAAAAAAAAATATTTAGTATATTTTTATACACATAGAAAGATTCTCTTAAAATGTGGAATAATTCTCAAATTAAGTCTCCAATGAAAAAAAATGTTTTATTTGAGTTCATAACATAGCGTTAACCATTTTTGTGACATAAATATTTCCACACTGAGCATTGTGGATCGAGTTGAGTTGGTAGGGAATTATGTGATGGGTACATTAATTTAAAAAATTTTAATAAAAGAATAACAACATTCTAACCACCACCATAACGTTTGGTGCATGACACACATAAGGAAGACCATATCCTACACTCCCTTTGGAATTTACTACATCGACAAATAATAAATGCAATGAGGTGCTACCTATCATATTTTCGGATGTAAATCATCATCAAACAAAAAAGCCACACGATATCTGCATCGTCCTGCACCCAATGCATTGGTGTTACACCCTTGATTTAGGAGGGTTTTATTTTTCATCATGACACACTTTTTTATTAATTTACATAAGGTTTTAGAGTCCAAATAATATTTTAGGATATACCACTGAGGTTAATCTATAGGTTTTGTGGTAAACCGAGGAAAATCGGGCATTTTCATAGGAGATTACCATCTTTATGTATAGTATAACTGAAATGTATTCTTTGAGACATTCCTTATTGGACAACATGTATGAAGAAGAAAAAATTTGTGGACAACACATCATGTAATAGATTTACTAACAATGTAGGGATATAAATCTTGTGGATATAGGACAAGTCGATGGTTAGTAATTCCATATTTCGTGGCTCCTTAAAACTACATAACAAAAGTACACAGACACAAGGTGTTGGACATGGGCAAAAGAATACCACATAGTGTGATGAATAATAAATTTTCACAAGCAATATATGAACTGTACCTGATATATACACCTATATGGGTTGGAAAACCATATTAGGATACATGATAAGGTTCTCATGTGGGATCACATGCTCTCTGAACCCTAGTGCCCACTGTGTACTCATATGATTTTTTTCTTGAGATCATAAACCTACCACATCTTATTCTACATGACATTAATAATGGAATTTTAGTTTCCTATATTGAGCAGTTTCTTATGTATAATGTGATGGTGGCCTCTATTTCAACCTTTAATAAACTAATTTGCTCAATTCAAAGATTACTATCATGTAGTAGTACTTAACCTTACATAGTGATCAGGGAGAATAAAATAGTTTGACGTCAGTGTCATTATCATTCCCTTTTACATTTGGATTTGGGTCCCCTCGAACACTAAGGCTGGTAGAGTGTTTCTCCCTTATTTTATCATGGTGTGGGTCCCGAACAAGTGGTAGTTCTATGATGCAATGTATGAAAATATTAATTATCCTTTATGATGTTATTTTCTGATGTTGTAGATCTATGTGGTTATTAAAAAAGAGATAGTGGGTATGGTATACTCTTGTTTCATTGAGGAACATGTTTCCATTACATCTATACTTTCATAGAGATATGAATCCCCACAGTAGGGTCATAGGTTCAATACATTTGGTTAGTTATTTCAGGATTGGTACTCCCCAGATGGAATAGTTAACGAGTTCCTCGTAAAATTGGAGTATTTTGATATTGTTTTCCCTTATCATTCTAGGGCACAGTCCCACTATACACAATGTCTAGAGGGAGAATTCACTCCCCTATTAGACTATTGAACAAGACATATATCTGTGGAGTTTGTACTCCCCTTTTGGGATATGACATTTATCCCCCAGATGTGATGTATAGATTGAGTGGCCACTCCCCTATTATGTTAGGTACCATGTAATCTATTATTGTAGTTTGAAATCCTCTATAATTATAGGGTGAAGGTCCTCACTATTCAATTTTTTCTGGTAGAGTTGGAAATGACCTATCTTATCAGGATGTGGGTACTCTAGACCTCAGTCTATAAACCTACATTGTGTCAGTGTGTGGCTCCACTATAGTAACATATATTGTAGAATGGTACTCTGTTATCATACTAGGGCTTGCAACCTTTATCCCTAGAGTGGTACTCCCCTATTATGGTTGAGTGTTAGTCCTCTATCCAATAATTGATACTCCTCCTTTTTAACAAGGGTGTATATACTCACTTATGGAGTTATACAATCCAATCTATGAGTAGTAGTGGGGGAGGGGCCTCCATCAGAGTTAGAGATCCCTCAAATTTGGAGTATTGTTATTATGAGTGGTCCCATATACTTGTTATATTTGATAGCTGGATATAAGATAGTACTCCATCGATACTCTAGGGTGTGAGAAAGTCCATATGGGATCGACAGAGATTTTGCGGGTTGGTTAAGGGCTAATACTCCCTTTAATGTAGGTCTATATTGAGGTGAAGATCCCTAATTTCTCTACATTTAAATATGATTCACATGGAACATAGTTTGGATTTTTTCTCCCTCAAATGTTTTTAAGGATGAGGTTTGTGCCTCACCAATTTGATTTATTTACATAGAATATGGTGGAAGGCAATGATGATAATATGACTATTTTTGGGCACTAAATCATGAAATCGTTGGTTTTTCTCAATGCAGTGTATCTCTTAGGAAATTTCCATCTGGGATGGTTGAGCTCATATAGTATTTTCTCCTAATTTTGTGTTACACATAGATACTCTAGTAGAATCATGTTTCTGGTTGTGAGGTGATAAACTATTTTAGATGAGTCTATCTAAGTGATTATATGATACCTTGTGGTGATTTAATTTTTTAGGATTACACCCCTTTTGGACATATTATACTTACTTCTTCTGTGACCACACCATAGTTATGGTTACACTCCATTTGTGGGAGGTGAATACAGAGTGGGTATCCCATGTGGTTTCCATGATTATCACCTCATGGATGGATGATATTACTCTCCATATATTAGTATAAATGACTCTACATGTAGTTCAACTACTCACCATGTTGGGACCCCTATTATTAGACAAGGTTAATTGTTTCCAAGTCAAGATGTGGGATAGATTTTATCTTTACTCGATCAGGAAAATATTAACACAACTGACTAGTCATGAAATATTGGGTATGGATCACATATCGAGTTTGTCTCATCATGGGGTTCCTTAAGGCTTGGTCATGTGATGATTTCCTTTCAATTTATCCATTTTATTTTGGGTTTTTCATGTTCCAATGGTGTATTTTTACACTCCCCACTGTAAAGGATTTTCCATAATGTGTATTGTCTTATACAGAATATATGCCTTTCGACTGATCCCTGAAGGTCCTGAGGAATGTGGGTTTTTTTAATATATAATTACATATGAATTTATCTTAGATGGGCTAAGTAGATTTCAGGCAGTATCAATTGACAATTATCTCCTCATCATGGGTTGGTTTGGCACATTAATCATTTTCTTTTAGGGGGCGCATGTTTTCTCTTTTTATGCTTTTAGTTATTTTTTGTAATATAGTTTGGAATATATTTAATTATAAATTAATATTTACATATTAAAAGATCTCTACACTAATTGATCTAGATTGTTTTTCCATGTGTACATAAAAATTACGCATAGTCCACCTTGAGCTTAGTTAAGAATTAAAATCCTGTTGCCACCCCAAGCCTATGGTGGTGGGATGGGGGTAGTTGTATCTTGAGCCTCAGGATGTATTGCATCATGAAAAACCCCACAAATGAAACTCAAATTCCCAAAATGAGAAAATGAAAGGGTTATTGGGATCTAGGAGCTTACAAATCGTGTATCTATTACCCCATTCATATTGTCTATCCCTGTTATCAAATTATTCATGAAATTTTATGTTTCATTTATATATCTAACAAATCATATATCAATGTAAATTCCCTTCTTATAATTATTTTATGTAGTTTAAATCACATAAAATCATATCGATAACAAAATACAATCATTATAAATTAATAATGAATGAAATAATAGAAAATAAGTAACCCTTACAAAAGAAATTGTAACTTCAATGTCTGAATAACAATGTAACAAATACAAATAATAATTTGGAAAATTAAATAATAATCTCACATATGAATGTTTAAATAATTATAGGAATATTATGAATGAAGCTATAAGATATTTATATCATTTTGTAAGTAAATAAATGTTTTTAAATGATTATTTAAATGTTGGTATTTTTGAAAGTCGTAAATATTTAATTACAATTTTATAATGAATTTAACAATTTAAAAGAATATATATTATAGTAAAATAGAAAAATAAATTATTATTTGATTTCTTATAATGATAATCTAAATATATGAGACTGTAACTATTCTTCATAGAATCATAAAAGAACTTATTTTTTAAGAATCATTATATTTAGAATAAACAGAAATAAAAAAATGTAATTTCTCATATATAAAAAGTAATTTTCATAAAATTGAGTTAAATTTTTAATACAAAAAATTGATAAATAATTTGTTTTAATTTATTGGCATATTTCTAAAATAGTTGATTTTTTAGAATAGTAAAATACTATAATTTTTTTTATATGAAATTATAACATATGTCCACTATTTAATGAGTCACAGATGATGTAAAAACATAATATCAATTGATATTTTTTTATTTAATATTTTTAGTGATATGATTCAAACTATACAGTGTCTTGAGAAAATAATAATAAACTAATTAAAAAAATTATCAAAAACCCCCCTCTCTAATTTTATAAATTCCACGCCTCAACACATCTTTTCCTCATCCCTCCAAATCTTTAAATATTTTCCAAATTATAATAACTCATTTTCATATGACTATATCCAATTTAAATGATTATTTTTTCTCAACCAAATAAAAAATCAAATTTCTATAAGTAGATTCTCAAGGAGAATAATTGAAGAGGTAATATCCTAATTTATTTTCATTTTATTTACTTTCATTTTCTTATATTTTCCAATTATATAATCACCTACCAGTTATTATGTATCATGATAACTCTATTAAATTAAATATACTATAATTTTATAATTTTAAAGTAGTAATCTATCATCAAACCTCTCCTCTTACCACTTTAATACTAATGAAATGAAAACATTTTGAATGAGCCATTGACTTTTTTTCTTCAATGATGAGTGGTTTTTATATTTAATTACCACTACAAACGATGGTTATGAAACAATTATAATTGTTATAATAGATTTTGGATTTTATGTAATGATATTTTTATTTATTTTATCTAACATATATACATAATATTAAATAATAAAACAATAATTATTTGTATTGATCAGAAAACTGGCTAACTAATCTAAACGCAAATCATTATCATTTTATCAAAGGAATCATTCTCTAATATGGAAAAAAATTAAAATACCATTTAATATCATATAATATCATTGGTAACAAATAATTTCAATTATGTATAATTATTCTAATTTTTCATAATCATTAATACATGAATACTAGGGAACTGATCATGAAAACAAATAAAGTGAACTCTCTCAAATCACAATATTGAACAATATAATTCATTAAAGTAGCCATAAAAATTAATAATTTATAATTAATAATAGAAATATATTATTGCTTCTATATTTAGTAATTAATAAATAAAATTTTCATATATATGATCTTAAATTGATGAAATTATTCAAACTAAACGTTAGGTGATTCTCAATCCCAAATCCCTTTCTTTTAGTTATCTCTCTTTCATTCCAAATTTATATTTGGATATTTCCCTAAATATTCTTAAATATAACTTAATTTTAAATAACATTTATATTCTGAAATATTCATTCTCTCAAATTATTTTTATCATAAATGAAAAAACATTTCAAAAGAAATATTCTTTATAAGAAAAAATATTTTAGATCTCTTGGGATTGTTTCTTAATCAGTCGAGATTGATGATTATTGTTATAATTATGATATTCATTTTTTTTAGGAATGCAAAATTATATTCATGAATGTATTTCCATGATACTCATCACATTTCTTGGTTAATTTTATTTCTATTCTTGATATACATTCTATATTTCATGGATGGTATTTTAAATGTTATGATGCACTGGTTTTGCCTGAAAATATATAGATCTCAAATGAATGGGGTAATGTGATATATCTCGTTAGATAATGTGATATATTTGTTAGAATGATTATATCATTTTTCTCAATATTTATGGTGTAATTAATATAAAAATACATTATGTTAGACCATGATGCTTGCTTATTCTTACAACTATGTGTGGTATTTGACCACTAATTTAGGATGTTTCATTTTTTCATTGACGTAATACATTCCTATATTTATTTCATCACCTTTTGATTTTGATGATGACCCTTGATTATATTATAATGATAATGACTATTATCACAAATCTTATGTTGATTCATATTCTTATCAATCATCTTAGTGGAATTTTAGCTTACCCATTTTTTGATGTATATCCTCAATAGATTTATTATACTAAGTTGTACATGAGGGACACTAAGAATCTAGAGATGAAGGAATTAAATGATGATGTTTTTAAATTTTATGTTTAATCCTACATTTAAAAATTCAATAAACATAGGATCCTAAATTGTAATACTTTTATGATTCATATATTTAAAATGATGTAACAATCCTGTAGTATAATGCAAGGTAACTATATTTTGTGTGACATCACAGTTTATGTTATTTGTTAATTTAGATTAGAAACCATTATTGAAAACCATTAATATGTGACTTTGTATATGTATGCATGTGAGAAAATTTGTTTCAATAAAATCTAAACATAGGGATCCCACTTGATATTCCTTTAGATTTAATTGCACAAAATAATAAAATATAAATTAATTTCTTGTTGAGTTGTGTTTCTTTATAAATAAAATATACAGATGTTAAGAATCAAGAGAAACTATTACAAAAACCCATTGAAGGTATAGTAAAAGTATTTCCCTATTGAAAACCCCAATTCAATGGGAGGTGGAGTTAAAAATTTCATGGTGATGATTACCCAACTATCTTAGAATATAAACTATAACATGAATAATGTGGAAAATCGGCCTCCCCCTAATGGGAAGAAGCTATCTATCATGAATTCTACATAGAACCTACTGATGACAGTTGTTGAATATTTTGATCAACATTTTGTGGAAAATTTTTTCAACTCCATGGTGAATTTATTTTCCATGATTCATTATTCAATGACATAGAAGGCGACTCTACCATTTATTTTTAATTTAGAGAGGGAAATAAATGGTGAGATTTGATTTCAAACACCATGATAAATTATAAAAATTAAGAGATGGAGTGGTATGAAATTATGAAAATACTTCATAACAAATGTTTCCCTCAAATTCTTTATACAATGAATGATATATAATTGTTTGTGATGATGAAAATTGTAGGAGAATACGTGATTAATAACAAAGTTAACAGCACATGACATTTTTAGTATACCATGTGTTTTATTATCAATAATGATAGAAAAATAATTAGATTTTGTAGTGGCATAAAACATCACCATTGAATAGAACTAGTTATTTAATAATTTGGTAGTTATGTATATGTTTAAGGATGTTATCTAAAATTGGATATAGAGTTTGGAGAATCATCCCATGGAAATGGAGATTATAATTGAATGATTGAGTTTCAAGATAGAGAATCTAATGAAAAAGGTGGAATGAAAACTCAACTAATCACTTGTCAAAAACAATGTAAGTAACCACATTATATTTACTTTAAATGGATGGGGAAATGATTTAAGTGTTGGATAGAATGAAACAAAGACCCTAAATGTCAATGATACATTATGAAATTAGACAATGTGTTTGAGGAATTTAGATCACCATCCATGGTTTGAAATTTCAACTATATGGATAATGGGAATTATTAAATCTAGTAAACTAAACTACAACTCCTTGAGGTAAATCATTATCATCATACACAACTACCAAAAGAGAAATGGATATCTTATTCAATAATTACGTTCATGAATGTGCACGATAATGATGTATTTCAGGGTAAACTATTTTTTCAGTGAAGAATACTGAACATACTATTTTATTCTCATTCTATATATTCATTAATACAAAGTATTTAAAATAGAACTATTCAAGAAATATATTAAATTATGGAGGCTGAGATATCTATTAAAATAGGAAATGGGAAAATTATTGGATCTAAAGAATATAAATCATCTCTAGTTAATATTTTTGGATAGAAAATCCTATAAAATATTTTCTTACTTCCTTTGGTTGATTTTAATGATATATCAGGCATATAGTGGAAATATTTACACAAAGCCATCATCAACTATTGGGAAAGGGATATCACTCTTCAAATGGAGAGGTATCCTTCAATTTTTCACAAGATTAAGGATGATAATGAATATACTTCAGAATAATTATCTCATTTGTTGATGGTATTGAATTATGATCAATAATTTCTATCCAAATAATTGAAGAAATGTAGATAATCACTCTCAAGTAGATAGAAATTGTACGGGACAATAACGATGTGTTGAATATATAATTTTATAATCATAATCTAGAATGAGTGTTTGATTTCAAAATAAAACTTATTCCTATATCACTTCTTATTTCAATGAAACCTTATAGAATGGCCAACATTGACTTTTATAAACTAAAGAAGTAGTTACAAGTGAATCTGGAAAAGGGTTTTATTCACCTATGTGCTTCACCGTAGGGTGATTTAGTAAAATTCATCATTATGAAGGATGGGTCAAGTAGCCTATTGATTCATTATTAAGTGCCCAACAAATTCAATACAGTTTACATGTATCCCATTCCCTGGATAGATGACATGTTAGATAAGATGCATAGAGTGAATTATTTATCTATGGAAGAACATCATTTGGGATATCAACAATTAATGTTAAGGACGTAATATATTATCATGATATACCTTCATAAAAGTACATAAAATATGTGTTCATAGTGATTCCTTTTGACTCACTGATTCCTTATAAATATTCATTAAATTTGTGACTAGTTTTTCTATATATTACATCAATATATTTGTAGTATTTTTTATCAATGATATTATGATATTATCAAAGGGTAGAAAGGATTATGGGATGAATATAAATATTGTGATAAATTCCTTTTTAATGGAGAATATATTTGAAATGTAAAGAGTTATATATAGAGATAATATCTATATTGAGGCATTTTATCACCAATAATGAAATACAAATAGACCATTCCAAGAAAATATCAAGTGAATATTTTCTCTGGAAAATATCTATAATGGATATCTATCATTCTCATAGTAAATATGGATATTAACGGTGAAAAGTGAATAACATATCATGATTATCAAACCCACTAACCCAGCAATGTTAGAAGGGATAAATGTTTTTCGTGACTAGTGAACATGAAGACTAATTCAAATCTTTAAAAAAAGGCTTCTAACTACACCAATAATAACTATATTGACACTTTGGAAATTATTTATAGTATATAGTTATTCTTAAATGAATGGAATAGGTTGTGTGATAATTAAAAATGATAATTTGATACCCTACACATCAAGATAGTTTATTTTTTTGAGAAAATCTATACTATTCATGATCTGGTGTTGGCAGCTATGATCATTATGTTGAAAATCTATTGGAATTTTCTCTATTGGGGTAATTTTAAATTATATGTTGATCATAAGAACCATAAATATATATTCACCCAGATAGAGAAAAATATGCGCTATTGAATATGTTTACATATCATCAAGGATTACTACTACTAAATATTACTACAATACCGGTATAGAAAATAATTTCAATGATGCTCTAAGAAGAATGGATCCTACAACATTATTTATGATTATAATTAGAAGTATCATATATAATTATATTCTTAGTGGATAGAAATTGGTATCATTAAGGGAGGACCATCATCAATCCTCTCTTGAATTTTCAGTCAACCATCCCTTATGAGAAAATAATGGTTGCATAATGGAATGATGGTGAAATTCCAAAAAAGTTGGTAGTTATTAGAAATTGGAAACCCTCATATATTAAAACTGATGAAGAGTCAGATATAATATTTGGGTCACCAAGATGTGTACCATTAAATCCAGATATAAAGAATGAATTTCTGAATGACAAACATAGCTCAACATTCTATATTCTCCGAGGTAGAACAATGATTTATTTTTATCTCTAAGATAACTATTTGGGGGACATTATGAAAAAGGATATCACTAAATATTCATCAATTTTTTTGGTATGTGAGTATGTGAAGGATGAAATACTAAAATATATGGGGATGATGCAACCATTACCCATACTAACGTGAAAATAATGAAAGAAACCCATGTTCTTGTCCCTGGACATCTGAAGACATCTATTGGATACAATGCTCATTGATTTCATGGATATTCCTAAAAATTAATCTCTATTTATCTCAATTTGAGAGGACATATTAGTTGATAAACATCAAAGGATATACATTAGATTTTGGTTATGATTTATGGAGTAACTCTATCAATTGTATCTAGTTGATATGTGAGATTCACCTCTATGTTCAGGAAAAGTATAAAACATTCTCCAAACACTAAGCTATTTTTAGCATGAATTTTCATTCTCAAAATGATGGCCAATAAAAATAGACTACTCAAATACTCGAATATATGTCGAGATAATGATTTATGGACATAAAAGGATGATGTGGTCAACATATACCTATGATTTATTTCTCTTACAACAACAGTTTCAATTTAACCATCCAAATCTCCAAATGTAATTAATTTTAGGTAAAATAATGTTTAATAGAAGCATTCTAGAATGATTTCATTGAAAAGATTCTTCGAGGACATAAAATTGTTGAAAAAATGGTAGAAAAGGTGGGATCCAATCACTAGTATATCGGAGATTCCCATTGATGATAGGACGGTATTGTAGATAATTGTTAATGATATCTTGATTTTATTGTTGGAGACATGGTATTCCTCTACATATCTCCCTATTATAGGATTACATGATTTTTCAATAAAGGAATTCAAAGTACAACTTATATCATCCCATTTGAGAATCAAGATTATGTCAGATCATTGGAATATTAACGATAACATAAAAAAACTTTGTCTCTAGTGCATGATTTATTCAATGTATCCCTCTTTAAGAAATAAAAAACAAGTACGTCACATAAAATGAATTCATAGGTCATACAGATAGAAAATGGACTCTCTTACAAGGATAAGTTGATGAAGTTACTGGACTTTAGAGATAATTTTTTTACATAACAAGACTACTCACATGGTCAATGTACTGAGTCAAAACCATAAGTATAAAGAGACATCATTAGAACTGAATAAATCAATAAAGAAGTTGTAACATCACTTTTTCACCATAAATATCATACTGAAATTTTAATGGAATATTTCATAAGCGGTGAAGAATATAAAAATCCAACATTTTATAAATGAATATTCCCATCTATAATTATTTTATACTGTATAAATATCATAAAATAATATTGATAAAATAATTCAAAATTTAGTAACAAAGAATGAATTTAATAAGAGAAATTAAGGTTCCTTTATCAATTAAAAAGTAACCTGACTATTGAAATCATAATGTGAAAACTAGGAAATATAATTTTTCAAATATTAAACTAAACACACCTATAAATGTAAAAAATAACGTATCATTTTAATGAAAAAATTATATATTTATATCATTGTATAATAATCTTCCTTTTTAAAAAATGATAAATTTACTGCTGGTGTTTAATAATTCTTGAATATTTAATTAAAATATTAAAATAATTGTATTGAGTTAAAATAAAACTTATTTTCCTACAATAGATTAGTAAACTATATTTTTTTCTTATGATTAATAGATAATTCTATGAGTCCTCAATTAATTTTTCACAGTGTCAGAAAATCAATTTTTTTTATAAAATAAATATATATCTACTAAAACTTTTCTTCAATTATAAATTATATTTCTCATTTTTAGAAAATTATTTTCATAAAAATAATTTAATCTTTTAATAATATATATAAAAAAATGGTAGATGTGATTTTATTGATTTTTTCTAAAATAGTTGTTATTTTTAATAGTGAAATATCGTAATTTACGACATATAACATTAAAAGATAAATGAACTAGTTCTTAAGTCATGGTTAATGTATAAAATATAATATAGAACTCCCATCATTTATATAATGTATTTAGTGGTTATATTTATATTATTTATATTCATCATTGAAAATAATAATATAATTAATAAAATAATTAAAAACACCCATCTTCTCCAGTATAAATACCACCACTCACCACCTCTTCTCCTCACACCAAAAAATATATGAAAATTTCCAAAATTATACCCAATCAAATTTAAAATCCCTTCACCCTAATCATGGGTCTTTTTGTATTATAAAAAGGCCAAATCAAATTCACTTAAGGAGGATCTCCAAGAGAAGCACTCAAGAGGTAATGTCCTCTTTCATTTTTGTTTATTTTGATTTCAATTTATTATATATTATAATTATTTTCTCATACCCCTTGATAGAAGTATCAATATGACTCTATATTCTTATATATAATATAATGTTTATATGTTAATTATATATTCCTTCATCAAACCCCTTCTCATCCACTTTTTTTAAAAATATTAAAACATTATCTATAAGGAGTTGATTATTCAACATTAGGGATAAACATATTTCATTTTACATTACCTCCTTTAATTCTAGTCATGAATCCATTATAATAGTTGATATATATTTTAAAATGTATTTTATTACCTTTCTTTGAAATAACATATATATATATATAATAAATAATAATACATAAATTTTCTATAATGGTCGAAAAACCACCAAATTAATCTGAATGATAATACTTAATAATTCATTAAATAATAATCATAATATCTAGAATAAAAAATAATATATAAGAAAATGAACGCATCGGTATGTTCGTTGACAAAAATTAAATCCAATTTTGGATTATTAGTCCCATTTTACATGATCTTCCATAAATGAATACATTTGAACTGATCATTAATAAAAATTAAATGAACATTCCAAAATGATGAAATTGTACATTATAACTAATAAAAGTGACCATATATTAAATTAATAAAATTATAATAAAAAAATATGTGTATAATAGTTTCTTTATATAATGAATTTTTTTTCTAATTTTGTTATCTATGATATAAAATTGAAGATATCATTCACACATATGGTAATGTGATTCCCCATTCCAAATCTCTATATCTGGGATATCACTCATTCATTCTGAATTTCTATGTGGTTATTACCATCAATTTTCATTATATATAATTTCATTTCCCTTCCATGTTCAGTTATGGGATATCCATTATTCTATTCAGAATTTTATGATAAATGTAAATATTATAATAAAATAAATCTTCTTTCAAAAAACATATTTTACTTATATTGAGGTTATTTAATATTAACTACAGATTAATAATTATTATAACAAGTATTCTATTCCCTTTTTATTTTTGTATTCCCAATGTTTATTTATAATTTTATTATCATGAAACCCTTCCAATCCATTAGTTATTTTATGTCCATAATTGGAAATCATTATAAGATTCATGCATGATTATGTAAATCATATGATTTGATGGGTGCAACTATAATTATACAATGCTCTAAGAAATTTGTTAATGGGATGTATCTCATGAGGTAATGTGAAATATGCATTAAAAATATTAGATCATTGGTCATAATTATGATGATGTTATGATTACCCATATATGTTATCTATGAACATGATGTTGGAATTGTTCACATCTATATGAGGTATTTTACAAAGAACACATGATGTTTAATTTTTATAAAATTTCACATTACATTCATATATCAAATTCCCCATAACATGATTATGATGGTGATCCCATTCTATTATTATAATGATATTGATTATTTTCACCCATGTTAGGTTGATTAATGTAATTATTTATCTTATTATTGGTATTTTAGCTCACCCCATTATGTGATTTATAACCCTATGTTATTTATTATATTAAGATATACATTATGTCCAACAAAAAACTAGAGAAGAAGGAAATAAATAATGTTTTCATTTTTTTATTTATTTTTATGTATGATAATAATTTTCCCAAGACACTAAAATATTGAATCCTTTATAATATTGATTTTTTATCATTAAAATTATGTAATAGTAATATAAGAGAAAGAAAGGTCACTGTAATTTTAAATAATATCATTTAATGAGACTTCATTAGATAATACATATTGTGGTAATGGTTTAATAAAAATATTTTTTGATGTACTGCTTTATACACATTGTTACCTGAATATGAATATAAATATTTACATGATCCTTAATTTACCCAATTTTATAAAGTGAATAATTATTTCTATAGGGATGTTTCATTCTTTCATCTGTGATCAATATGTTAATAAAAAATTAAAATTAAAAGTATAATGTTTGTATCATTGACACCCATTATTACTGATGGATCATTTTTTTCATGTCCATGTTTTCCTTCCCACAAATTTTATCCACCCTTTTTGGGAATGCTAATATGGATTATTCTATTTGATTATTTTAATTATATTTAAGAAAATTTAATATGAAAATAAAATACGCATGTAAATTTGATAGTTTTTTTTTAAAAAAATTGAATTAGTTTAATGTGCTCTAGAACATTTCAAAATCAAATGATATACCCTTAAACCCAAATTTATTTAGGAAACCAATAATTATTGTGAATGATAAATTATTTATGATTACTTTTTAAATTTAAATTTTATCAAACATTTTCAATTAAAACTTTCGGAAATTATAATCTGAACGGGATCCATAACATTTTCATTTTTTGATACATTAAAAAATATGTCATAAAATATATTTTATGATTTAGTCTATGCGAACACATCATTAAATTTACTATGTATTCTCAATGAATCTTCTAGTCTATATATTTTCTAAAATGAATAATTTTTTCTCTGATTTTAAGAAAAATTATATTCATTACATTCAAAATATCATGAATATTTCTTATTTCCATAAATAATTATTAATATTCTAAAAATGGTATTCCATATTATTATTTTTCAGATGATTCAACGTATTCTTGATCGTAGGTAATATTTAGACTATTTCAACCAAATTAGATCAATGTATGGGTTATTAATGCTTGTCTTTATTAGTGAAATGACACATCCATACATTTTTTATTTCTATTCATTGAATTGATATAAACCTAATTTATGTTCTAACTCATTCACTTTCTGAATTCTCTATTTTTAAATCCAATTATTATTAATATCTCAAAACAATATCATATATCAATTGATAGGGAAAATTATGATCATATATATATACCTTTTTCAAATATGTTGTAAATAAAATATTCTATATTATCTTTAATAAATTATACTTACCTAAATGGTCTCTTGATATAAATGGGTTGTAACTTTTTATCCCCTGGTTCATTTGGTCATGATTATTTATGTAATTTAATTTTTTTAATAATGTTATTCCATTTAAAAATAGTATAAACCCCATTTTATTTTCATTCATTCTCTATAATATGATGATTTATTTATGTTTAACAATAAATCATGGATTATGATGATTGAGGTACTATACCTCCCTCTAGTGAATTGATTGAAGTTTTTAACTAATGAGATGAAAAAAATCATACAAGGATGTATCCAATGACAATGGGTATACATGAGGATTTACCCAAGAAAAATAGTATATAATATGATATATCTCAAACCATGAGGTTATATGAGTAGATTTATCCCAATAATAAGGGTACACGATATGATTATTTGAATCCCAAGAAGGTACTGAGGTTGATATCATGGGACAAATATGTGATTAATATCATGGTGGGTAGACTTAAAATATTATTTTTATACTTTAAATTCTACTATATTAGGAAGAAGATATAATTTTAGGGTTATTCTTTTCATTCTATTATTTTATTAATGATCAAGTATATTAAATCATGATTTCATACAAATTTTATTCATGTATTATTTTATCCCTATCATATTTAATGATATATGATATATTATTTTTTAGTAGAGAATTATTTTTTAAACCCATATTCCCATCTAATGATAATTTTTTATTTTTGATTCTTATATATTATTTTTAACTTTACTAATAACTAAGATTACCCCTTCAATAAGTTTCTATTTACCTTTGTTATGAAGATAAAAAATATGTATGATATATTAAAATGTGGATCATGTGTGAATAATTTCTAAGAGAAGTTGAAGAATAGTTGTGGATTAACTACATTCTTTTATATAGATAAAAATGTTCAATAATCACCAAAAAAGTTTTTTGTTATATAAATTTCTATAATAAATTTCAAAAAAATAAACACCTAAAATTTCATTGTAATGTTTTTATAATGTTATATTTTATCATATACATTATATTGCGATGGTCATATATGTGGGCTATAATAACATTGGTTTACAAACATAAACCTAGAAAATATAAATAGAGAGAGTGATATATTATGGTTGGTGTTAATGTTGATAGACCATGGGGTGTTAGGTGAGTGGTACCCACTGGTTGTACCCCTCATTCCCCATGAGAACTAGTTCAGGGTCATTTCCCACCATGATCGAATAGTTGTTCGTATTATGAACATGGTGATTCAAAGCCAATTCTTAGATGTTGAACGTGGCATGCACTTGGGCTGGTGGGGGTCCCTTTTGGGAGTTGGTGTTAGTAACACACTCTTTTTTCCTGAGCCTCTACCCAGTTGGTGAGGTATCCTTATGTGCATCCCCAAGACCCAGGATCAAAACCAGGTAGAGGCATACTTCCGGCACAGTAGTAGTGTTGTAGTAGTTGTTGTAGTAGCACTATACATTGTGCGATACTATAGTAGAAATGTACAATGTACAAGTACTTAGAATTGTAGAATGTGTGTGTATAGTATCAGGCAATCTAGCAAGTACTATATTAGGTATTATTTGGTACTGTAGTAGCTAGAACTATTCACCATGGGCCATTAGTTTGGGCTTGGAGTCATTAAGGCTTTCGGGCCATCCGGGCCTTCGGGTCAGTAGGGCATTCGGTCCTCCATTAAGGGCTTTGGGCCACCTCAAGGCCTTCGGGCCACATGCAGTATGCATAAACACACTACAAAAAAAAGAGTATCCCTAGAAGAGAATTAAAATGAGGTTCACTCACAAGAGTAGTGACAAATAGATTTTTTAGAATGAGAGGTTATGCCTATGCCATCAGGACTATCATGTGCTTGCACTAGAAGCCTATCAAGATATTTATGCGAAGGTGGAGAGCTACTATCTTGATGTAGATATTGGGGGGGATTCCTTATAGATAGTCTGGCAGAATTTCCTAAGACCTTTGGTTCATGTAATCTCCAAATCATACATGCCATGTAATCTCTGAGACTACGAACCTAGTAAGGTTTCCCCCTCATCCCTTGAAAAAAGGGTTATCAAAAATCAATATAAATGAAGTACTTCGACCCATTCGAGATTAATGTTGTTATATGGGTTGTGATTGTGGAATCATTGATGACGATGATATGATCTTTAATTATTCATTAGTCATTAATGGGTACCCATTGATAAGATTTCCTATGTTAATGATCTACCTAAAACATTTATATAGAAATTTTTCTATACTAAATATAAATTTATCCTTGAGGTTGTGGATTATTTTATATATTTATCCATGTATTACTTTTAATTAGGAATATTGATTAGTGTAGAACAATATAATCGAGAATCTACCATTACAATATCTATTAATTTATGATTTTATCTACATTTATGTATTTTTTAATATTTGATCATGGGATGATTATATTGTTAATATAATTTGAATACCCCTCCCCCAAAAAATCCCATCAATGTATAGTGGAAAAAATACTTATAGTTAATTTATAACATTCATATTTTTTCAATTTCTCAGACCATTTTATATTATCCTATTACCGGTATTTTTTTCCTAAGGATTGACAATTCCCAAGGACACATATCATTATATTGTTGATAGATTATTCTATAAATTGTTGTTTATAGTTTATATTTTTAGTTTATGACATGGATAATGCATGGTGAAATGAAGATAAATCGAAATATTGATCATGTGGTAGTTTTTTTGTGAAGAAAGGCACAAGGAATATGATTGAGGTTTTTGGGATAGGATTTTTGATAAATGGTGGAAGGAAACAATCCACAAGAATTAATGTTTTCAGGTAAAAGGGATACTGTTTTCATTTTGGTAGTTATTTGTATTAGAATCACAAAAAGGATAATAAATATCAGAATAATATTTAATATTCATATTATTGGAAAATTTGTGACAATATATCATTTAGTTTGGAAAAATATATGATTCTTTTCCATTAAACCATTGTTTTAATGATTTTCAATGGATTCAAATATATACAACTACATGTTAGTCAATATAGATACAAAATTAGAAAATATACATTGATTCCTGATTTATAATATAATATTTGATTCAATATGTGTATCTATATGCCTAATCTCATTGGATGATTATATACTTAAATAAATCATCTTCACTGTAAAAAAATCATTATTTAATAGTTAACATAGTGATCCAACCTCCATACATATTATAAAATTTAATATGATAAACTATGTAAAACAAATTATAAAAGTTTCATATTTAATGATAAATAATGGAATAAAAATTTCATGGCATAAAATAATTAGATTCAAGATGAATTACTTGATAACATAAAGAGTCTGATTATAATAATTAAAAAATATAATTAGAAAATAAAATTAGAACGTCATTAATTCATGAAATATATAAAAAAACATAATAAAATAAATCATAAACATAATTCATGGGTCACTCATATGACAATGAATATAATAGTGACTAATTTATATAGAGTATTGATCATTTCCCCCATTCAAATTAACATAAATAAAAAGGTCCTATAGTGGATCAGGTCCCATTTTGGATTAGGTTCACTCCCTAATCTTGTATTTATAATATCAGGATTTATAATGAATTACCTTATTAATTAGTTGAATATATAATTTCATTACAACTTATCACATATATTAATATTACATATATTAATTCTGTATGATTAAAATTAACCATATATAAATTATAATCATGATGTAAACCATGATAGTGAAATAGGATTCATAACATTGATTCAAGTTCTAACTAATGGTTAAATCGAATGTATTCCCTGGAAAACAATGAAATTAATTATTTTTTATGATCTCAATATAAAAATGTATATTAGTATGGACCATGGATTTTCAATTTATAATATTAATTCAGGGTGTTTTTGGGAAGTAAAAATAAAAATGAACAACTTGGTTATCCTTAATAAAATACACAAGGAAAATTTGAAATAAAGGGAATACCATTTTCCAAAAAAAGAACCATCCCAATAGTGTTGTGAGAAAAAATAAATTTGATATTTAATGTTATTAATTATTTAAAACATTTTATGGTTTTAATTCTTGATGTGAGAAAACAGTGGAAAGTTCCCTTAAACTGGGTGTACTCAAAATGGTAATTTTGAAAGGAACTATATATATATGTAAACAAGGTGTTGAAATAATCATATTTTAATTAATATTTTTATATGTACATATATGAGAAATATATAAGTAATAGAATAAATTTTTATGAATCAGATCCCAAAAAATTGGAAATAAATGTATGAACACCAACTTGAAAATAATTTTAGTGCTATTGAAGATGAAATATTATTTTTGAAAACACCGTTTTCTAAATAACTCACCATAAAGTAGTATAATAAATAATTATCTAGAAGGTATATTTATGTTATTATGAATTTAAAAAAAGATTAAATTTTATGAGGGTTACAATTAAAAGGGACAACATTGGAAGGAAGGGAAATTATTAACAAGGAGGGGAAACACCAATTTAAATGGATGGGAGGTATTCCTAACATAGAGAAATTCTAAAAAATGATAATAACTCAAAACTACAAGATGATTCAGTCAAAAATAATATCCCAAAATTAACATAGGATATATAATAAGAAATTAAAAATGACACTCATGGGGAAACATTATAACTCAAAAAATTGACTATGTTATGAAATACCCTAATATTTATGGGAAGTCATCAATTATAGGAAAAATTATTGAAAAAATGAATGATAATAATTTTTCACATTAAAAAATTAAATTTATGATATATTATGTCATGGTTGATGTAGTTAAACCATAGAAATATGGAATAGTTCATAAAATCCAAGAATATCACAATGAATATTGATTAAGAAACAAACCATCAAACCATAAGAAACTTTTGTGTGAGACCCCGTGACATAAAGATAATATAAGGATTATGTAATTAAATATTAAATATTGATAATTTACTATTTTATATCTAGAATTGTGTATATAAGAATAGTTTAAATTAAATTAGGTGGATAAAATAATCTATTTCTCAAATAAATATGTTTTTTTATTAAACTATAACCTTGTATCCAAAGGATACCTACATTTGAACATAACATTGTGGATAATTAAATTCAAAATATACATATACGTAGAGACATTGTTATTCACATATTATTTTTATATGGAAAAAATTTATTTTATAATTATTTTTAAAATATTTTTTCATATGTTTGTCAATCATGGTTGTTCGGTTAATTTTTCTATATCGCTTTCAGTTTGCTGTACATGGTAAAATGTATTGTGAAATAAAATCATTAAAATAAGATTAATAGTGTTATATGTTATTTATTAATCTATTATAAATGTTCTTATATAGTCTTAAATGTAATCCAAAAATATATCCAAATTATGAATGGTATATTAACAGGTCTAATAATGGTGGTTAGAGTATCTATGATGTTTTTTGGTTAATAACAAAAATAGACCAGCCTATATTAATAATTCATAATATTATTGGGGTAAATATTATAAAAATAGTTAATTAATTAACTTTTTTACCCTTTTATTTAACATGGAAATATAAGTTTAAACTTATTTTTCATGTTGAAGGTAGTCCTTACACGCAGATAGTGATATCTTCCATTGTGTGAATGATTTAAAAAAATTGATATTCCATTATAATATGAAGAAATAATAATATTAATATTGAATAATCTTTTATTAATTCAGGGATATAGTATATTTTTGGGATATAGATGATGAAAAGAGATTCATATGTTGAGTTGATAGTACAATCTCTCCCTTGATGGTTCTCTCATGGGAACTTCCTTAGGGCTCTAGATATTGGAATATGTGTGAGATATATGATTAATATCAATTAATAGAATGTTTATAAGAGAAATGGGTAAGGTTTTTGTTGATAAATGATTTCTAATGGGTACATAAATGAGGACTATGTGGTCTCCATTATATGTGAATAAAATGGTTTTTTTGAAAACCCTTTATTTCTCAATAATGTAACGACATTAAAAATGTCCAAATTATCCAATTGTAGCCTATTATGTATTTTAAAAAGTGATAAAAAAGAAAATTAGTAAAAACCCATATTAAAAAATGGTTTGAAACCATTTTATCTTCTTTCAGAATATTAAAAAACTTTTAATAGAATATACCATTACTCTGGTAACTACACTTTTACCATTAGAAGCAAATTTTAATTGATGAAATTAAATATCATGATATTAAATAATTTGATATATATGATTTATAATATGTGAATAATTATATAAATTTACATTTCCATGATTTATGGAAGAATAATTTTTTAGCTCATATATAATTTATAACCATTTTTTATAAAAAATAATTAGAAATTTTAGCATAATATTTAAATTTATGAAATAAATTCAATTTAAATGACTCCTTTGGAAATTTATTTTTTACTAGTAATAATAATACTGATTAATTAATATTAAAATAAGTAGAAAACTTAATTCCTTATTCTTAATTTTTTATATAAATAAATAAAAAATCATTTAAAAACACCTAAATATTCTAAATTGTAATGATTTTTTTTTATTCCAAAATAGTATTTTAAAGTAACATGTTTACTATTATATAACATATTTTTATTTGAAAAATATTTATTAAATAACATTTATCATATAATGTCATAAATTTTAACATATTTTTAAAATCATAATTTTTCACTATTCACCTAAAAATTATTTCTTCCAAAAAAATTAAATCATAAAAAACTTTTTCTTATAAATTAAATTATTGTAGTTATTTATATATAAAAATCTATAATTTAAATATTAAATAAATAATTTAAAATACAAACTTTTATTTATTAATTTTTTGGAAAATGAATGTTGTTATAATAAGTATTCTGTTTCCTGTAAATGAATAATTAGTTTGTTGACAAATACATATTAATAAAATCAGTACATTATGAAATTACTGGGTCATAATTAAAATATTTCATTGAAATGAAAGAAAAAAAATTCTGAACATAATTTTTTAAAATTTTAATGTGAGTTGAGAAATAATAATTTTTTCAAAATCATAAAAACACATAATATATCAATTAAAATTAATATATTATTAAATTTTCATATAATCATAATTTTAATTTATGTATCCTTTTATGATCTCTGTTTATTATCTCTCAATTATATATGATCTAATTATTGTTTTACATGGTTGATCGGGTTACATGGATCTTATAAAAATATCCAGGATGTCAAACTTCTCATATATATGATTTCACTCAAATAATAATATTTTGAGATAAATTTCGGCTTGTTCTAGGTAAAAATATAAATAAGGCACCACTTGTACATTATTAGACTAATGGGATTCATTGGATGTATTCTACTTATGAACATCATTTCAGCACACTTCACATGTTGATTTTTTAATAGTGTTATATCAATTTATATTATAAAACATAACAAATGTTTTTTATTGGTCATATATCATATTCAATATATATCATGGTTTTATGATTTATTTTAGTATAGTGTGAGATTTAAGTCATTATGAATATTATTTATATAAATAGAAAATAGAGTGAAGTCCTAGGTCATTATATTGCACAACATAGTAAAATTATTAACTGACAAATTAATTTATTTCTTAATAAAGAAGTTATATAAGTTTTTCTATAATAAGATTGATTATTTAATTATTATATAGTGATATAATAGATTCAAATCACATGTAAAAAGGAAAATCCATATATTATTTCTTAGACAATAGTTAATTTTGAATTTACTGTCTCTTATCTATGATTGTTATTTTATATAGCCTCTGTAAAAATATGGTTTATACATCCCCTATAACTCTCATATATGGGTAAATAAATCCTATAATTCCACCTTTTCTCCAAATTACTAGTTGGAATCCTATGGCTATCGGGAGGTACACTTGAGGTAATATGGAACACCAACCCAAAGAATGAGTTTGGAGGCCACTAGGGAATGGACTTCCAGAAATTGTATTAGATGATGATTTTCTATAACGAATATGGTTTGCATGTCATATAAGAAAATAAAAGACTATTGAAACTTAGTTATAGGGATCCTACAATTTCATACATGACTTTTAAATAATTTTAATGAGTAATACATTAAATAATTAGTATCAAAAGATTTATTGTATTTGGAAAAGGAAAACCATACATAATATTTATGAAATAAAACATAAAAATTTACTTAATTAATTCTCCCGAAGCTTCTTTTTCCCCTTGATCTCTCATTAGCGCACATAGCCACCTGAGGATATACATCAAGAGGGGTGATCTAATATACCTTTAAGAATATAGATAAGATAAATATAACATGGGGTTATCATAATCATAACACTATAACATAGCCATATGATCATCATCATGAGAGGAAGCACCAACAAAATACATGAAATTTGGATATTCATAGAAATGAAACATCATGTCTTAGTGGTCAATTACAACACATATTTGTGAAAAATATAGTATAATGTTCATGCATCATTTATCATTAACTCGTGAGATTTTTTGGTTTACCGAATTCATTAGAGAGCTGTATAATTCCTAGCAGACGTGTCACATTAGAAAATTCATGTTGTGCTATATAATTCCAGGGACAACTATAACATCATAAAATTTACATTATCATTCATGCACATAATAAATATGTCAAAAATGAACATAAAATAACCCATGGAATCAAATGGGTTTCAAATAATTAATATAAAATTAATAAACATTTGTTTCCCAATGTAATAATGGAATATCATTCTTGACATAGAACCATTAACCTTGAGTGAAGAGTGAAATAATCATTGATATGTAAAAAGGGTGTGTTTATTTAAAAGAATAGTAATTTTGAAAAACATTGGATATTTCATAAAATCAATAAAAAAAGGTCAACCATAGAATCTGTAAGATAATTATGAAGAATTTATTTTTAAGATGTATCCATATGGAAAATTATTTGATGAGTGAAAACCCTATGAAAGAGAGTTATGTTTGAAAATTTACCCTTACATTGTGTTTGAATACTTTATTAATGTTAAATTCATGCATAATGACATTAGATCCATTAATTAACCATTAACTAGCATTCAATTTATTAATTTCATTAATTATGGTTTTATTATGTTCTTCTATGGTCTTTTTTATGAGTTATATAGCTTAAATTCGTTATTCGGGAGTGTCAATTTTCTTGGCTTTAATGAAAGTTTTATTTGTAATCGTGAATGGATATTCAATTGAAATTTGGATAAACTTATTGAATTTTTAATATATGTTATTTTTGAATTTCAAAAAATAAATATGTTATTGAATTGATTATTTGTTATATACCATGAGGATATGTCAATATATAATAGTGTAATGATAAATTCTTGGAATAATTTTGTGGGTTATCTCATAATGGACTTTTTTTGTATTTTTGTTGATATAATGATTGTATATGGGTTCCAGAACATCACATAAGATAAAATCAATATATAAAGACCTAGTTCAACCATCGAAATATTTTCATTACTAGTCTTGAGGATGCTAATTAAATTTTAAACATGTCTTCCTTGAATGTGATAAATTAACCCATCTCAGAGAGTGTTTTCATTTATAGTATAATAGCCGAGGGAAAGAGAGATTAAGATGGACTACAACATTATCATATTATAATTCCATTACATTTATGTTACTTGATTTATCATAAATTTTGGATTAAAGTAGGTGTGTAAAGAAAAATAAAAGAGAAGAACCTGAATTAAAATAAAAGAATGAGAAAGAGGAATTTACCTCTTGAGTTTATCTCCTTTGAGAGCCTCTTTATGGGAGAGGATTGGGTCTTTTGAGGAGACCAATGGATGATTGACCTGGGGAGGTGTCTTGGGGAGATCATTGAGTAAAATATAGAGTAGAAACTAGTATTGAGAGCTGTATGGAAATGGGGTTGTGAGGGGTGGTATTTATAGTGGATGAGAGAGGGGTTCTTTCACTATTACATTCATTAATTTATTATTTCTCCACAAGATAAAAAATAATGGAGATTCTTATGGATATAATAGAAATAAGTTCATGTGATATTGATATTTGGGTTCTTACATCAATTATGATTTCATGAATAGTGCATTTAAATTATGATATATATATATACATGATATATTAATGTATCTTACTATTAAAAAAATCATGTATTTCAAACAAATCTCAAAATTTCATCCTAACAATTTTTTATGCGTAGAATTAAAAAATGAACTCAGATTTATGAGAATAGTTTTCTATATATGACTAATTTAATTTTTAATTTAAATCATAAATTATTTGAAAAATAAAAATTATGAAATTAAAACTTCTTTTCTAACACATAAACATATTAATTAAGGTCTCAACATATAATCATAAGATAAATAAATACTATTTTATGAATTAATTTTAATAAAATAAATTTTATTTTAAATTATTAATTTAATCATTAAATATTCATGACATAGAGAAATACCAAAACTATAATTTAAATATATCATATTTTCACCTATAGGATGGATAAATTTTATTTATACCATCATTTGTATGATTACTATTCACTTACCCGACACACTATTCATAAGGTTCATGTTGCTATTCATAATGGTAAAATTACTATTCATAAGTGTAAAATTACTATTCAGGAGGGTATGTTATTATTCACTAAATTTTTTTCCCTATCTAACTCCAAACATATTACTGATCCCAACCGTGTATATGAGATTTTCAAAATTTAGATCACAGAGGTGGAAAAATTTAGTTTTAGGGAAGAATAGAATTTTTTAGTTCATTTAAACATGATGTGAAATTATGTTTCTGAATTTGATTTTATAAGAAGGTAATTCCATTTATAAATATTAGGTTCATTACATTCTTCCCCTAATTTTATATTTTTTCCACAAATTTTTATTTTAGGTAAATAGGTGAGGGTACTTCTCCTTCATCTCATCCTCCAGTTCCCAAGTTGATTCTTTATACTTATGTTTACTCCAAATACATTTGAAAAAGAGTGTTATCATGTTGTGTAGCACATTATATCATTGGACTAAAATATTTACTATCTACTCCCCATAAGAGAGATCATATTCCAACTGTACCACCTTTATGTTTATTACATGGGAGGGATTATGTATTTACATCATTAGAAGTGATACATGAAACAATTCCTGAACATGAGCCATATTTGTTGGATGTGTAAGACAATAGGCCATGGCTCCAATGCGGTCACATATTTCAATGGGGCCAATGTACCTTGAGAATAATATATTTTTCTTTCCAAACCACATAACTCTCTTCTAGGATGATATTCTATGAAAAAATTAATCTCTAATATCAAAACTCCAACTCTCTTCAATAGTTATCAGTATTGATATTTGGTTGAATATGAATAGATTTAATATATTTTTTGATGTAATGATCATTCTATAGCACCACTTATAAAAGATCAATTACATATAGAAATATTTTCCCATCTTCATCCCAATTGATGGAGTTCAACATCACTTTTCATATAGAGCTTCATATGCATCCATTTAAATACTCAAGTTGATGATATTGTTGTATGAGATCTCAACCAACAGGTGATGATGATCTCATACACTTTTTTAGTCTAAGTATACGTCTCATAACATATATTAATTTGTTTTAACAGTCATTTTAGTTTGGCCAATAGTTTGGGGTGACAAGAAATTATGAAATTTTTTCACTACTCAAATCATCTCAGGGAATCCTCTAGAATTTAGATGTGAATTTGTGATCCCGATCAGAGATAATCGATAGTGGAACCCCATGTTGTTCTAATAGTATCTATTTATATATCGTTGTATGTTTATCAAATTTGAGATCTAACTGAATGGTTATAAATTAGGAATTCTAGGAGAGTCTGTCAACCACAACCCATATCGATTTATTTCCAAGGGTCATCTTCAGAAGACCCACGACGATGTCCATAATGACATTATCCCACTTCTACATGGGTACAGAAAATGGTTACATCATACCCTTGGACATCTTTCTCTCTATATTAACTTACTGACATATCATGTACCTCTATATATACTTTGCAATATTCTTCATCATGTTGTCCCACCAGAAAGGTTCTCAGTGATCACGATACATCTTGGTACTCCTGGGAAGGATAGAGAAAGTTTAGATATGTACACAATCCCATAGATCATTCATTATCACATGTCATGAAGGCACACAACGGCTTGTTTGACAAAAATTAACCCCATCATCATCTATATAGAGCTCTTTCACCTTCCCATCCTTTACTACATTAACATTATTTTCTACTTCTAGATCATCTCTTTTACCTCCTTCACGTTTACATGGATAGGTGGTTGTGAAATTGTTTTTGAAATATAGGGTGAATTAATTTCCCTTATTATTTCAAAATACATAATTTTTATATCCATGAAAATATGATCATTCTCTATATGCAACATGACTAATGTAGCAATTTCCTTTCTAAATATAGAATCTTCTACCTTATTCATCTAGCATAGATGCTATTGAAAATAGAAATAATAATATTTAATTATCTCTAAACATATCCTTTCATGAATGTTGAGATCCTTATCTATGAAAATAATATTTACGATATTCTAATATTTTTATATGTCACACTTCATACAATAGAGGTAGCACTATTAGATTTTCATGGAAAAAATTACAGCTTCTAGATCATGATAATGTGTCGGGTAGTTCTACTCGTGGATCAATAATTGTTGTGAGGTGTAAGATATTAAATAATCATTTTTCGAGAGTAAAAAATTGATTTCTTTCATTTAATCAGTACTGTATATTGCAAATCATTTTCCACTCTTCGGTAATGTGATTACAGGTGATGTAATCAACCTTTTCTTTAGCTCATTGGTGTTTCATCACATTCTTCCATCTTGACACATTTTACCCCATTAATTGTTAAGGTACTTAGTGGTCATGAAAATCATGAGAAATGTTTCACAAAACGTTGGTAGTACCCACCTAATACAAAAAAAACTACAGATATTTGTGACATTAGAATGCTCGGCCCATACATCAATGAACTTTTTAAGATGAACCTATATTTTATCACTTGGGATCACATTTCCCAAGAATGCGAAATACTTTATCAAACAATAACACTTTCAAAACATGGAAATCATATTATCCCCTCCATAATGTCACCAAAACATGCATTATATATTCGTCATATTCCTACTTGATTTTGGAATAGATTAGAATATCATCAATAAAAACTACCATAAATTTTTAAAAGTAATGTGTACATACTCTGTTCATCAAATCAATAATGATTTCTATGAAATTTTTATGTTATATTGGAATCACAAGAAACTAATAGTTAACATTACTAGTATAGAAGGCGGTATTATGAATATCTTATTTCTTCAACATTAACTGATGATATCCAAAATGAAGATCCACCTTTGAGATGTAATGATCTCTTCATAGCAGATCCTACAAGTACTCAATACTTTTGAGAGGATACATGTTCTTTATGGTGATCTTGTGGAGTCCCTAATAATAGTTACACATCCACATTGATATGACTTTCTTCTTCACAAAGGGAAAATGGGTACCCCAAGGTGATGCATTAGGGTGTGTGAACATTTTTTCCAAGTTATTTTACAGCTGCTTCTTTAACTCATCTAGTTTGATAGAAACCATACTATAGGGACACTTTATTGTATGAATAGATACTATTATGAATTCTATAGAGAACTCATCCTCATGATCTAGGGGATGTCTGGGTAACTCATTGAGAATACACCACTATATTCCCTAATAATGGGAATTTCTTCTAGGTTGAAACATTCATTTGGAAAAACCATTTGAGTGAGTTATGACTCTTCAAATGGAATCAAAACCCACACCGTTGAATGATTTTTTAATGGTTATCTATGACCTTCCCTTACTTTATAGAGTTTCATGGGATGGTATGGAATATAAAAATATTTTTCCTTTTCCTTATAGTTTATATGTTCTCTATATGAGTAGAGGTAGTTCATTCCCATTATAGCATCATATTCTACCAAGGGATGTATTATGAAATTCACAGTAAGAATCTTCTAAAATATGCCAAAATGAAAAGATTTTGTCACTTGGGTTGCAATAAATGCACCACATTGTGTTTTTATAGATATCTCCACATCATGGTTTCTAGGATTCTATTTTATTGTTCTAGCAAACTTGCATGATATAATGTAATGCATAAAACCAGAATCATATAAGACTTTTACAATTATTGGGTGATTAGTTAGTGTGCATTGAATCACTTAATTTCCATTCTCAATATTTATAGTAGTTATGGAATAAGACATCCCTTATTCCTTTGGATTTGGTGGCCGATGACTCTGATTAACCTTGAGGAGTCAAAGTTTTGTGAACTAGCATACATTGTGCCCTTTCTCCCTACATTTTTATTATTCGAGAATGGGAGGTTCTCCTCATAATTCCTCCAGATTATCTTTTTTCTCATGTATTTTCAAAATTCAAGAGCTTGGTTTCCTTATCTACTATACTTGAAACATTTCCATATTATTTTGAAATAATTTCCATGATTCTTGTTCCCACATTTTTGGCATGTGGATGGTTGAGTTATCTTCCCTCCTTTATCATTGGATCATTCATCTTGAGACTACACCTTTTATCACCATTTCCATGAGACCATTATCTAAACTCACCAACTAATTTGAGAGCACATCTTTTTTTTAATAACACTCAATGTATTGAATTGGAGGATCTTTTAAACGGTTTGGTTTTAACCCACTATTGAATCTATCATTTTTTATATTATTGTTGATTACAAAACATGAAGGCTTCCACACAATATATGTGAAATTCTCCTAATAGGCCATGGCATATTCTCCTTCCTATTTAGTGAGCTCTATGAATTCCTTATCCATAATTATATACATATTTCTTGGGAAATACTTCTTGTGAAACCTGATATTAATGCATTCTCATTCCATCTCTTCAATTTTTGCATCCATATTTGTGTTCTTAATAAAATTCCACCATTGAACGACCTCTCCATCTAGAACATAAGTAGTAAGAGTCACTTTGTCTACATTATAATAGTGAAGCGCAGAAAAGATGTTCTCCCTTGAGTTGGACCACTTTTCTATAACTAGAGGATCCAAAGATCCACTAAACACCAGTGGTCATTGCCACATAAAACACATGATATCCAATTAATCCCTCATAGGTGATGGGGCACATTCTACATTATTTAGTCTGTTGTTCTTAACCATGAAGATATGGGTAAGAATATCTATACTTTGTTAACAACTACATCCTAATTAATTTGGGATATCATTCAAGAATACAGGTTGTTTCCATGGTTTTTCTTAGTTCCCACCATTTTCTAAAATATTATAGGTTATAAAAAATATAAGTCAATGAGTGATGAATAAATAACTTTTTAATTTGTTAAATTTACTCTAAAATTAAAACTTATGGGAAAACTATGTTTATAAAATCTTGTTGTGTGCATATTTGTACATACTCTAATACTAAATGTTTTCTCTATGGTTCTTTAATCCTAATTCCAAAATTAACTATTTGGGCATTCGATACCAACTATAGAGACCCTGCCATATCATACATTACATTTACATACTTTTAATGTTAAATGAATTACATAATGTGGATCCAAAAGATTAGTGTCTTGGTAATACAAGGAACATACATAACAATTACCAAATAAAACATAAAAAAATAATTCTTTCATTATTTTCCAACTTTTTTTTTCACATGAAATATATTTATTACACATAGTCACATAAGGATATACATGGAAAGAGTTGTGATAAATAATAGTATTATGATAATTAAGAATAATATAACATGGGGAGAGAAAATTGATAACATCATAACAATGAAATAAAATTAGAATCATGAGATGAAACATTAAGATAAGACATGAAATGTTGAAATGCATAAAAATGTAACATCTTGTCTTGGTTGTAAACTAGAACACATGGTTATGAACCATACTAGAATAATGTTCATACATCATTTAACTTTAAATCATGAGATTCATCACTTTACCCAATGAATTAGAGTGCGTTATAAATCTGAGTGCCCCTATCAAATCAAAACATTCATATTGTACTATATAATTTCGGGCACACCCGTCACATCATAAAATTTACATTATAATGCATACCACTTAAGAAATACATAAAATGTGTACATAAAATAAACCATGAAATGAACTGGGTTTCAAATCATAAATCATAAATTCATAAACATTTGGTTTCAACAATAAAGAGGTAATATCATTCTTGACATAGAACCATTGACCTTGAGTTATGTGTGAAATGGTCTTCCAGAAGTAATGCGGGGGCATTGATTAGAAAGAAGTGTCATTTTTAATGCATTTTTTTATAAAATAAAATAGAAAATAGTTATATCCCATATAATGTGTGATGGTTATAAATAAATAATTTTTTTGTGTATCTATTCTGAAAATGTGTTGAAGTGGGAAACCCCAAAGAAAGAGAGTTTGTTTCGTGAATTTTCTAGTACCATGGGTCTGAACACTTTCATCACTTTAATTTCATATATAATAAAATAAATTTTTTAATTAAAAATTACACATAATATAATACATGAATTTCATTCATTATGGTTTATTTATGTTCTCTTATAGGCCTTTTGATGAGATATGGACCTTAAATTCATTATTCATGATTGTTATTTTTCTTAGCTTTTATAAATCGTTCACTTCTATTCATGAATGGATGTTCATTTGAAATGTGGTAAAACATAGAAAATAGTTGATATATATTATTAGATAAACTCAATAGATATAAATTATCTCATAATTAATTATTTTATATACCATTATAATTTATCATTATATAAAATTTCAATGACCAACCCTAGGATTAATTTGTTGGTTTTTCTAACATTGAACATATTTTGTATTATTACATTCAATAATGTTTGTATAAGTATTAAATAACATGACATAAGATAAAATAAATATACTTTATCTATTAAACAATTAAAATGGTTTCATGTTCATTCTCAAAGATGGTAATGAAGATTTTAAACCCTTCATCCCTAAATGAGATAAATTAACACATCTTGGATGATGTTTTCATTTATAGTATAAAATGGGAGCGAAGGAGAGATTATGATGATATATATAATTAGAATAATTGTATTATAGTACATGTATGTTACTAGAGTTATCAATCAATTTTGGTGATTGTAGGTGGGGAAATGAAAAAATAATGGAAGTTGAAAGAAAATAAATGAATCAGAAGGAGGGATTTACCTATTCAGTTTATCATCATTGAGAGATTATTTACGGGTGAGCATTTGGTTTTTTCAGGGGACCATGCGCTTCATAACATGGGGAAGGTGACTTTGGAGATATTTGAGTAGTATTTAGAGTATTCACAATGATTGAGATGTGTAAGGAATGTGGCTGTGAGGTGTAATATTTATAGTGGATGGGAGAGGTGTTTTCTCGATATTATATTCATTAATATATTATATTCCCCCAAGGAAAGAAATAGTGTGGATAATAATGAAAAAATAATAATAATAAGTGCATATGAGTTCGAGATTTGGTTTCTTACATAAGTCATGATGTCAGGAATAGTGAATTTAAATTATAATGTATTTATACTATAAGATGAGGTATTTTTCTATTGACAAAAAACATAGGTATTTAAAAAATATAACAAACTCAGCTTATCCATTTCGTGATGTGTATAATAAAATAATAAAATCTATTTTATGGAAAAAATTATAAATATGATTAATTTTAATTTTAATTAAAATCATACATTATATGAAAAATAATAATTATAAAATTATAACTTCTTTTCTGAATAATTTTATAATTAATTAAGGTCTCATCATCTAATAAAAAGACATATAAATTCTTTTTTATGAATAATTTATATGAAAATACATATAATTTTTAATTATTAAAATAATCATTAAAGATTCATGACATACAAAAAATTCCAACACTATAATGTAATTATATTGTATTGTCACTTATAGGATGTATAAATTTTAGTTATATTATTATTGGTAAGGTTATTATTCACTTTTATGATATACTATTATTAAATCTCATATTAATATAATTAAGAGTAACATTACTATTCATAAGTGAAACATTATTATTTATAAGGTTATGTTACTATTCACCAAAAATTATTTTTATCCAATCGGTCTCCAAACTGCATACTAACTACAACTGTGTATGAAAATATTTCAACACATAAATCATAGAAGTAGAAAAATAATGTTTAAAGAAAACATAAAATATAGGAGTTCATTTCATCATGATGTGTAGTTTTGTTTCCTTATTTTATTTCATAACAAGGAAATTGCATTGATAAAACATTGGCTCATTATATTAGTAATATTAATATTTTTGTGGTTGATCAACCCACGCATTGGGTAAGATCCACGTTGTGTGGGTCATGCATATTTTTCATAAATTTAAATAATATTATTGACTTGAGTTTAATATTATCTAAGTAAAATGAATTGTGATGTTGTGAAATATTTGATTTATACTCTTGGATCATTATAGAAAGTGTATTTGGTTGGGTTCATGAATCATTATATACATATAGGGAATAACTTATCAAGAAAATTGCTTCGGACATTGGTTATAGATGTCTATTTTTGGATTCATTTAAATTATATTACCTTATGATTATATTTTCTTGATTATCGATACCTTATTTATTTCTTCATATTATCTATAATTACTCATAACAAGGGGGTGGTTATTGAATTTTTCTCTTGTATCATATGAGGTATTTTACATATAAGGATGTAGTAGAATCTTAATTGACTAATTTATATAATTATATCTTGAATTAAAAGAATGAAAAAATGTATTTTGGATGGTCATGAATTACATAGGAATCAACAATAAAACTATATGTCATTTTCCATCATATTTTAAGAATCAAATATTATTTAAAAGGGAATTAAAAATTTGGATTCTTGTATAAACCTCGATAGAATTATTGTGTTGCATATGAAAAAATTAAATCAATTTTTAAATTATAGTGATGACTATATATAATGATATTATAGAACATAATGAAACATATATTTATTTATGTTTAATGGAGAGAATTTTTATAAGCCGTTAGGATTGTGGAATTATTCATAAAATTGGGAAAATTTGAATAAAAATATAGGATTATAAAGGATTGTGAACCATGTTGTGAATTTTAACCTTATGTATTATGAAAATCCAATACAAAATTTTTATTTTTATTTTAAGATATGTTTGTTTAAAATTACATACCAGTAAAAATCCTATAGAATATATTCATAAAATCTCTGAATGGAATCATATTTAAAAACCCTAGATTGTGAAACATGTTAAATGGTGTGGATGTTGTAATGCAACCTTGTATAGTGTATTTATTTAAATGATGAGGAAAATTAGATGACCTATGTGTCCCTTTAGACCGTTTGGTAGTTGGATGAGTATGTGTTCCATTCTCCTGAGTTTTTTTAGTAGAAGGGTATTATGTGTAATAATTACTTTGTTTAAGGATAAAGGGTCCATATAACGATCCCATTTGTCATAACCGTTATTTGAATGTTTTTATTTATATATTCCATGTGACATTGAGATGTGCATGCATGTCATTGCAATGACAAAAAACATTCAATGTCATTGTTTATAGGATAGGGAAGGGTCATAGTGGCTATTTAATTGAAACTCAAATTGAGAAATCAGATTATTTTTAACATTATAGGAAATATTTTTCTATGTGTGGAATATTATTTCTAATTCATATAATGTTTTTTTTCTATAGTAGAATCTTTGGGATAATGAATCTTTGGAATGTTCAATAATGCTGAGTTTTCATTTATTAGGGTAGAGCTTTTAGAGTAGTAGGGCCTTGTGTCTAGGTTTGTTTAAAGAGATGTATCTTTTTTATTTCATACTATATAGGAACCAAAGTATAAAATTTATTAATACTACATGATTATATAGGAATATTAAGTGCATTTAAAATGAAAATTCACAAGGAACCTAATATATTAGTGATATTAGAAAAATGGAATAGAATCTACATACATGGTGAATGATATTAAATTTTTTCTACAATGATTATCTCATTTAGTACATCTATATAAAAAATTTATACATATACTCATTAAAGGGAAAAATAATAACAGGTAATATTAAATAATCATAATAGGTAAATAATGGATATATTTAATCATAACATGAACATATGATTATGAGAATATGAGAATAACAATTTAGGATCACAAACATCATATCAGAGATTGTTAAATGATTTATGATGTAATGTTTGGTAGAAAAGAAAAAATGATTCATAAGAGAATAAACAGAATGATCCATGAGGTATTGGCCATATGAATAGGACATATAATTTTGAGTATATATGTAAAAATTCTGTTACTAAAATGAGTTTACTCCATACTCTATCCATGTATTACTAAACTGAGTTTACTTATAGTTCTAACCCAATTTTACTAATGTGAATTTTTTCCAGGCTATATACTTGTATTACTCATCCTAGTTCACACTCCATTCTATCCCATTTTTACTTAGGTTACATCGCTTCTCTTTAAATCCCTTTATTACTAAACTGAGTTAACATCCTTGTACATCTATGTTTTACTGAAATGAGTTCTCATCTAATTCCATCCCATATTACAAAAAAAAATTAACTTGTCATTCCATCCCAAATAACTGAATAGTGTTATCTCCTTTTTCTGTCCATGTAGTATTGATCTATATTCTCTCATCATTCCAACCCCATGTTTCTTAATTTAGTTCACTCATTGTTTTTTCCTTTTATTATAATCCTAGTTCACTACTCATTCATGAAATATCTATCTCATGAGATATATAAATATATTCCCACAAAATATAATGAGATATAGGTCCCACCCATAACATATTAAAATCATATATATGTTTTCCATAAGATAACAAAATGTTTATCATAACATGACCCATAAAAAAGGATGGTTTTATTAAATATCATCTCATATCCCATGAAAATAAATGGTTATTAATAAATATTATCAAACAATAAATATACTAAAATACATATCATTAAGAAATATTATAATATAATAGCCCATAATAAATTGGGGTTCATAAATGTCTTATCGATGTGAAACCCTCGGAAAATAATGATTTTCTACCAATATGTTGTCAACTTAAACATAAACCATTCAATGATTTGTTAAGAATGCTATCTGTGGATCATATCCATATTATGCATAAACTATAAAAAATTATTTCATCATTTATATAAAATAAATTTAAAATATCATTAAAAATATTTCTTGAAGAAAATTTCATTTTTTATATGATAAATAATTTTATAAATAGAAATAATTTTTAATGAAATTTTCCTAGAAAATTGAATTTAAAAAATTATTAGAAATCCATAGAAATCCAAAAACATTTTAAAACATAAACTATTTTATTAAATAATTTATTTTAATAGTTATTTCCATATATTATTTAGAAATATTTTTTAATTTGTTTTACAAAATATTTTTTTGAATTACAATATGATCAACTGAACAGAGAAATAAGGTTATATTTTCTTAAAATATTATTAATTATATTACCTACCCATGATAGGAAAATGGTACCATTACCTGAATATAATACTAAAAAGTATAGTATAAAAATTACAATGATAATTAATGTAATATTTATCAAAATATTTCATCAATGGAAGTATAATTTTAATTAATCCTGATAATCAATGAGATTTTAGGTGAAAATACATAAAAAATTGATATCTTTTAAACAAAATACCTATAAAATAATAAAATAACATCATTCATAAAATACTATTAAAATAATTATATTAATGATATAACATGTTAAGGGAAAGTATATCAACTCATAAAATAATATATGTACATAACATAACTTGTGTCCCAATGAAAGATAATTTAGAAAACAATTCCTTACTGATTTGGTAGGTATTTTAATATATCCTCTATTAAATATAGATAATCAAATCTATATGTAAATACTATTATTACTATGCACAATAATAATAAAACAAAACCAATTTAATTATACAAACCCAATATATGATATTGGTTTCAAATATGGATTACGTCTCATAGAAAACAAAAGTGAGACAGAAATACATTAATACATGATTAACATTTGAATCATGGGCCACGTTAAATAATACAAAATGAAAAAATTAATTTTATAAAAAAAATAAATTAATCAAATAACATGTTATATGTAATTATATACAACAAATAACAATTATTGGTGTTTATTATTGAGTATATCTCACAGACATAAATGTGAGATGAGAAAACTCTTACCTTAAGTCTTTACATTCTTCATACATGTCCAAACATTCCTATATAATAAAATTATTTTTATTATAAATGTATTACCAATATAATTTATATATATTAATTAATACCATATATTATTTTATTATTACATTTCATTTCACAGTTATTAATATTTTCATTTTAAAGTTATGTATTGGTTAATAACCACTTTTTCTCATATATGTTTTGAATTTTTATTGTTGATAATCTTAAAAAAATCATGTTTTAATTATTTTATGAACATTAAAATTGATATAAATATAATATATTTTCATTTTATATGTAATTATAACAATCTATAAATTATTGAAAATAAGATATAAACTACTCATAATGACGGTAGGCTGTATGTATACATGAACTCTTATTCCATTTTCATGACATATTGAAAAATGTAATGTAAATGAAATATAAGTATATATATTATCATTAATTTGAAATTATTATTTAAAATATATCACATGTTCTCGTTAAACCTGTCCTATTAAATTCTATACAATGTGTGGACGAAACACATCAGTTTAAGGTGGTGGTAGTCCATAATTCCACAAATGATGTAATTGTATTTTCACAAAATAGAATCCTTGAGGTTATGTGTAATATAATAATTACATAATAATAAAGAGATAATAAATATAATAAATATATAATATTATATATGTATTTACATCATTAATTACTAGCCGAAGTGGTTTTAATGCAAGAAGTAATGACATCAGTTTGTGAGGCGGTGGTCCGCCAAACAAATGAATGATCACTGCATATTGTATTTGATGGATGAACATGTAGGTGTAGGTAGAAACCCTAAAAACATATCAATATTTTAATGTTTTTCATCATATTTTATAATCATTTAATGTGACTAATTTTATGAGTGTATAAATAAATAAAACAAAAGTGATTTTTGTAGAATGCAACATATTAATCGTTAACTTGTTTTTATTTGAACCAATGTACATAAATAGTTTTCATTCTATGGATGGAGAGGAATCAAGGATTAGAGGATATAATTTTGGAGATTATTTAGATTAAAATATTATTATTCAAAGTTATTGAGTTTTTTGAGTATGTGAGGTGGTCGAGTTCCCTTTTATAATACAGGATGAGTGGAATTATTATAAATACAAAAATCCAAGTAACTATTGGGTTACATCCCTTACATCATGCACATAAAAAATTGATCTATATAATATAAAATTTACTATATGTTCTAAATATTACAATAAATGGATTGTAAACAATATTCTAGGACATCATTCACGTTATGAATAAATCTAAACCACTAAGTAAATAAATTTTTACCTTAATCACTCTAATTGATTTTAATTATGTCCACTAATATTTTTAAAAAAAATATGAACATAAATAGAATTAAATATTATTATTTTTCCTAATATGGAATCCATTTATTCATATTCTATTCTCATATATGGTAAAAATTAATTTAAAATTAATTTCGTAGATGTGTCAAGAATGTTGGTTTTAGAATGTGAAATTTTCTAAAAGGATAAAATGATTTTATATCAAATTTCAGTGGTATTTGTTTTCAATAAAATAAATTATAATACTATATAGATTATTATTTTAAATATATTTGTTAAAAAAATTAAAATATAATTTAACTATATAAATAAAATAGAGGAAAAGTTTGTTTCAAATTTTAGATCAATATTTTCTACTATTCATCATTAAAAGAATCCTCACATGAAAATTCAAAAGTCCCCAAAAGATAATACTGATATTCCTATTTCAAAAATAATATTTATTATTTGAAAGAAAATATATAAAAGTGTCATCATTTAGTCTTATGAAATTTTTTCTATTTAATGGTGTTAAAAATTATTTTTATAAAAATATTTATTTATGTGGCTAAATTGGATATATTATTATCTCTTGTCTAGAAAACATAGTGGATTAATGTTAAATAATTTATTTAATTCATAATGGATACATTTATTTCATATAATTATCCAAGAATAGTTTTATTATTTTAATGATTTAAAACATGTTTGATTAAATAATATAGGAAATGATTTTCTATATTTTCAAAATGGATTTAATTTATTTTCAAGTTAATTTCTAACCAAAGAATTCATGTGTCATTAAAAGTTTAAAACATAGTTAATCATTTTCATTAATACCATTTAAATTTATTTTTTATAAAAATAATCATATTTTAGTGATATTAATTTATTTTTTTAGTTTGGTAAAACTAGGTCTCACATGTCACATCAAGCTATTAAAATAACATATCGTTTTTTGTAACACATGCCAAATACGGTGTTGTGTATATCACAAGATAATATATTTTATTTGTTTGTTGTAATGATAACATGTTTTTTAGTATAAAATAATTATTCATAAAATATATGATATATTCATTATTATGTGCATTGAAAAAAATATAAAAGATTAAATAAATTTGAAAAATAATAAAAACATTTTCAGCGAATTTCATTCTACTCCCTTAAAATGAATTTCTACATTGAAATTATACTGGTTAATATAATGTATAATACATTAATTTTACATTTATATAATCTCACAAAAAAAAATTACAACTAAAGAAACATTTAAAAAGGATAATTTAGCAATATAATGGTTAACCAATGTAACTAAAAATTGGTTTCTATGTAGGAGAAAAGAGGTGGGAAGTGATAATTGGATATGTAAGAAAACCATAAATAATTATAGAGAGTAATAATGATCACTAATAAAAAAGAATTTTATAATCAATGGAATGTAAACACACTCAAAACCATAAATTTTTTATGATTTACAAGACCATCATCTCAACATAAATATAGGTATTTAGATAAATATTTTTCAATATCCTTTCCCTAGAGTTTCAAAATTTGTCAAAATGATATATATTTAGTTGATTTAATTCTATTTCATATGAAAAATATAACATTTTTGTTTTCCCCCAACCTATTTCAATTTCATCATTTAATCCAAAAAGGATAGTGGATTGTTTTATTCTTAAATGATCATAAGTTACATAAATGGAACGATAAGTAATTTCATCCATATTTAGTTATCTTCACATAAAATTGGTAACAAAATGTTATCCAATTTTGGTAAATCCACATAAGGTGAGATAATACTTTAGTCTCTAAAGCATATTTGAATATTTATTATCAACCATTACATAAATGGTAAACCATGTCACCCTTCCTAATGGTGAAAATCAAAATCATTAGAAATAAGGTCACTAAATTTCTCAATATATTAATGAAATTGGTCCCACATACATCAAAAGTTAACTATTTTTAATCACATACCAAACATGTGAATACAATTATAATCTATTCTTTTGAAACATTGAAATAACTTAATATATGGTAAAACTTATTTAAAATATTCATTCATTGTTATTCAAAATTTTATTTAATATATTCTATAAATCTATAAAAAGTTTTAAACTTCACCAATGATACTAACGAAAAAAATTAATAAATCAATAATCAGTTCTATTGTAATATATATTGTTCAATATAGATTTTCCTTTACAATAATCTCTTTATACAACATAACCATAATTTTCTCAATATTAAGAACAAATTAAGGATTATATTCCCTTAATGAAAATATTACATTTCTATATAATTACATATCTAGGTACTAAAAAAAATTAAATGTATTTTTTCATGTATGTAATAGAAAACATGTTATTAAATATTCATATATAATAATTCAATAATTCCAATAAAGATACACTTCAATAATCCATCATTATTCTTAAACAATTAACTAATATTTTTCATTTTATTAAACATTAAACCATTAATAAAATTCAAAATAAGATAAATTTCTAATAAATTGGATCATGCATTTAAAAAATACTATTATATCAACACAAACCTTTCACTTGTAATTTATGGTATCTATAGCTTCTACACTATAACCAATAAGTGTTCCACCGTCCTAAATATCTTCATCAGATTTCAACTAAGGACATCAATTTTAATAATTCCCATAATTTCCACTTCTAAATCATTCGATTTTAATATAGTTCCATATATTTATATCTATTGAAAAAATCCAGAAATCCTGGTGTGAAATACAATTTTCATTGAACAAAAACAACATAATCAAAAAATTTACATATAAGATGTATAAATCTTGAATCCAAATAAATTAATATTGAAAACCTTAGGTTTGTCGTAGTTTATTCAATTTCCTCTTTAATTAAAATCCTTCATGCTAGTTCATATACTAAATTTTAATTCCAAAATCACATCCCTATTGAGTTTCAGATGAGGTATGAATCAAGGTCAATGGTCATGCACTAATACCCCATCGAGTCTAGATCTATATGGTGTTTGTTTGTTGTTACCTCTACAAAAATCCATGATAAACCAAATACAACTTATAGTATCCACAATGGTATTTATTTTATGGAAAAACATTCTATATTATTTAAAATAATTCGAATACATTTTCCACTAATTTAACTCATGTTTAGACATATACATAGATACATCGATAGACATATCCTTATAAATATCCCACGTTATCTCAATTTTGTTTTTATTTTCATCATTTTAAATGGAAGAAAAAACCATTATTTTGATACCATCTATAGTGACCAAGGGCTAACATAAATGAATATTAATAATTTTTGAATAATATTCAACACATTATAAAATCACCTGACAGCTTACCATACATGTTTAGTGTCTTTGGAATCATGGAACATGATCATCAATCTTGGTAAAAGATCATTAATTTGTCCCACAATGATATTCCTTATAAGTAATCCTAATTAAAATGATTAATCATAACACATGGAAAGGATATATAGGAATGGGTTATATTAATTTCTTTGTATGGGTAAATAAATGACATATGTAAACACTATGTTAACAAAAGTGTATGAGAAAGTGAGAATTGCTTTTAAAGATCATACATAGTATATGAACAATAATACAAATGATTCTTGTCAAAAATATTGGAAGAAAATATGACCTGAATTATATAGTTATAAAGATCACATGAAATGATATAATAATCATAGAAATAAGATATTGAATATTTGTAATATATATAATCATAGAAAATCATTTTATACTAGTTAAGGCTTTCTACCAAGACCATCATTGAACATAAACTCCTTTACTAATTATTTTTACTCTCTATTAAGGAAATATATTTAAAAGTATTTTCAATTCCTATTATAGCAGAATTTTACTAAACTTGGTTCACTCCTCATTCATATTTTTTATTACTAAATTGATTACAATTCTCGTTCTATCCCTAATTAACATTACTGAATTCACTCTTATTCCCAACATTGTATTATTGAACAATGATAACTTCAAATTCATGCCATGTTACACTAATCCTAGTAAACTGATCATTTCATCCATGTATTACATAATATAGTTAAAATCCTATTTTTTCTTTGTTTTATTAAATAGTTTTCACAATTTTTCCCACACTATATTACTAAACCGAGTTCTTACCAAGATACCACCTTGTATTACTGATCTGAGTTCAATCCTCATTCGAGCCATGTATTAATTAAATGTGTTTACTTCACATTACATTCCTTCTTATATAGTGATATATATAAATCCTTACCATATATATTACAGTGCTACATATTATCCATTATTTACATAATGGAATCATACATTTTTGTAACACAAGATAATAAAATTTCTATCATATCACAACCTATAATAAGGGACATAATTCATTAGCATTATATCATAACCCCTAAAATGAAATGGGAAATAAAAACATTTCACCATATCATAACTCATGGAAATGACACATATTACAAAACTATTTCATAATATATTTAATCATTAAAGAAAGAGAGTTTCATAAACATCTTATCTTAGTCTAACCCATGGAAGACAAACATGTTTCTCAAATAACATGTAATCATAATCATAATCCATTAAAAAATAGTGTAATAATGGTGTCTATGGATCATATCCTTATTTGATAATAAATTATAACAATTATTTAATTATAGATGGAAATATATTTTAAAAGATCATGGAAAGTCATATCTTGAGTAATGTATCATTTTCTCTTAAAAAATACTTTTCAGAACATATATCATTTTGAATACCATTTTCAATGAAAATATATTTGAAAAAAACAATCATAGAAATTCATTTTTAATCATTTTCAATTGAAAATTAAAACAACATGTCATTAAAAATAAAATTTAATACCTGTAAGGAAAAACTGGTTTTGAAATAAATAAATTTCTAACCAAATAGATAAATACGGTCTCATTTTCATAAAAAATGTTTTTTAGTTATATTTAGTATCAATAATTTTAAACATTGTAGCATTATAGGGATATAATATGAACAACCATAGAACGAGAAACATCAATATTATTAATGATATATGGTTCATAATATTTCATTAATATGAGAATAATTCAAAAAATTCATGAAAAATGATAAAATTGTAGCAATAAAAATTAAAACTTAGGAGACATTGAATCCTCATACCCATAAAATAAAAAAATAATATGATCCATAAAATTTCATGAAAATAATGAGATGCATGATATATAATTTCAATGGGAATTATATACACCTTTTAAAATAATATAGTTGTATAATATAACAAGTGTCCTAATAAAGGAAAATTGGGACTATATTTAGAAAATGATTTGGAAAATTTCGAACCAAATAACCCATGGAAGATAAATACAAAAATGGACCTATAAATAAAAATAATTCTTAGTATAATAATCATAAAATAACTACATTGGTATTATAAACACTACATATTTTAAATATATGTTGAATATTACCCATGTCTCATGTAAAATAAAAGTTAAATCAGTATCTCTTAATACTTGAGAAACATTCGATTCACGATAGAAAGGAAAAAATATCATAAATTTAAAATTTTAATTCCATGAAATAAAAATTATTCATAATATAAAATTTATTATTTCATTTTATACACCGCATAATAAGAATATTGGATGAATATATCATATATCTCATTAAAATGATTGTGAGACATGAAAACCCTAACCATAGTTCATGACGTTATTTGTACATGTTCAAAACTAATGTATAATAAATATATTTTTATTATAAATATAAACAATAACCATATTAATATTTATCAAACAATATAATATTTTATTTTTACTTTACATGACATTTTGATTACCAATTTTATGTTTAGGTTGTGTTCGGGTTAATAACTACATTTTTCATATATGGTTTTACTTGTTATTCTCGATCCTATTACATAGATCATGATTTAATTTTAACCAAAATGTAAAACATAATATAAAAATCACATATATTCATTATATTTGTATTTATAATAATATATAAAATATAAAATTAAAAAATTAAATTCAACATTCATTGAGAAGGTAGGGTGTACGTACGCATGAACATTGTTTTCATTTTATTGTCACATTGAAATAATGAAATTAAATGACACACACACAGATATATATATATATATATATATATCTTATAATTCATATATAATAGTTATGTATTATATATTACATATATTTATTAAACACATCTTAAATAAATTATATGTGATGTGTGGAAAAATTACAATGTTTTATGTAGACTATAGTCTAGGAATCCACAAAAAATGTTATTATATTCTAGAAAAATACTAAGAATTAATTATTTTGTGATATGATAAATAAATAATAGTAAATAAATATTTAAAATAACATATATATCATATTAAAAAATTATTCCATCATTATCCACAACATTGAGATGTTGTAATGGATGAATGAACAACATTAGATCACGAGGCAATCGTTCACTGTATACGAAAATGGTGATTGGGTATCCTATTTATTGAAATTTTGAGTAACTATAGGTCTAAGCAATAACATAAAACCCTAAAAGTATATTTATTTTTCTAAGATGAATATATTATCATTGAATAATAATAATTGATTGGATGAAGAATGATGTAAAATAAAAAAGATCACTGAATAATGCAACCTCTTCTTCAGGTAACTCATTTTAGTTTTCACTAAAGGACTTAATTTGTATACATTATTATAATATTAAGTCATCTATTGTGATAGGAGGGATGTTGTTAGATTATTTGGGTAGGTTTTGAATTACTCAATGGGATTTATATATGTGATTTTGTGATGGGTTGAGTTTCCTTTTAGAGTTAAGGGGAGTTCCATTCTTGTTAATACAAAAAAAAATTATTTGGAGGTCACCCATCAACATGGGCCTATAGTAATGAATTTAATTATATAAATTGTGGTATATGGTCGATATATTTCAATACAATGGAATATGTAAAATTTTCAAGGTTATATTTCCCCTTATGATTAATTTTAAACCACTAAGTAAACTCCTTTATACGTTAATCTCTATAAATAAATTAAATTTATTTTTTTATTTTATTATAAAAAACTAATTTGAATTTACATGAAAATATAATTTTTTATTACAATTAATTATTTAATTTTTCATATTCTAATCACTGAATTGGATGAAATTAATTTAAAATTAATACTCTAGATGTGTCGTGAAACTGAGTTTTTTTAATGAGAAATGTTTAAAATTTTGAACTATTTGTTATCATTTTTTAGTGTGATATTATTTCTAATTAACTAAATTGTATAAGTATATTTATAATTAAAATAAATATACATTAAACCCAAATATAATATATCATATATGTGTACATAAGATACAAAAATTATTTATGTTAATTAAAGGTCAGTATTTTCCACTATCCTTCAAAAAAATGAATGTTCTAAGAAAACAACCACAAATAATCCGAATATTATTTTGAAATTATCAATTCAAAAATATTGATTAAATTTTCATATATATTTTATAAGTGTTAAAATTATATTTCAATCATGTTCTCCATTAAAAGGTAGTAAAAATACTTATCATAAGAAACATTTTTTTGCCAAAAATGGATTTATTAATATCTATTGTATACTAAATGAATATTAAAATTTTTAAATAACATAATTAAAATTTATTATATAAATTTCATTAAAATCATTCAAAATGTGTTTTTAAATTAATTTATAGCTATAAAATATGTTAGAAAAAAATATTTCTCTAGAAAATGATTTAATATATTTTCCAGTGGTTCTTAATTTCACTTCAACTGAGTTGGTCACCATAAAATTCATCTGTAAATAATATTTTCATAATCTAGTTAATCTTTTTTGTATCTAACATTAACATTTCTTGATGATACCTATAATATTTTTAATAGTAATAGCAATCATATTTTGTAGTTTATTAAAATTATGTCTTTTATGTAACAAACACATTCAATGGAATGTGCCATTGCATGTAAAAAAATCCAAACATAGTGTTACATATAACACCAATTAATTTATGTGTTATTCTTAGTAAAATATTAATTTCATTTGTGTATGTATAAATAAAAACATAGTTCTCTTGTATAACAAAATCAATAATTAGTGTTTTGTAAAATAGAAAATATTCAAATGAATAAACTAATTAAATTTTATTCAAAGAATATTATAGTGTATAGACTCAATAAATTGTTGATGTATATTTGGTATGTGTTGGATATACATAAATGATCCTTGGTACAGTGAAATGAAAATTTAATAATGTTTTTATTGAACATCTTTATGACATGTGTGAGGAGTCTATTTTTTTTAATATGGGAATATAGGGTGCCTATTATCCATGGAGGAATCATGCAAGGATAATATTCTATTACATGGAATGGGGAATATGCCCTTTATTCATGATGAATAACTCATGGGATGATGATTTGGGTTTTGTGAACAAGCTATAGTGGAATTGATACTCATGTAACATGATGAGATTTGAACTAATGAGAATGTGATCATATTGTCCATATGAATTTAAGATGGTATGTGTAGGCTTGTATCAGTTCATGTAATGTGAATCTAAGAATTAAATTTAGGATCAATAATGAATTGAATGGTTTTAGATGTGAATGTATAAGATATTTTATTGATCAACATCGAAAGTGGTGGGTAGAGGTTAGAAGTGGTTAACTTTCAGACCCTAATATGTTTCTAATATGATTTTAATTTATTGTTTATAGTGGGGAAAATTATTGATGATTTGGAATGATTCTATTTGTAATGAATACATGAAATAGACTTTGGAATAAATGATATTATAACTGTTGAATTGGATTAATATGGCTACTTTTGGTTTAGTAAGGATTTCCTACTCAAACACTTGGTCAGGGGTTTAGGATTCTGAGATACGTGTATATGCAATGTGAATCACTGGAACAAGTGTACTACAAAATAATATTGTGGTGAAATAGTGTGTTCCATTTTTTCGTTGAGGATTAAGAATGTGATAATTGGTAAGTGTGGTGATAAGAAAATTTTAGGTCAGTATGTGATGTTGAGAAACCATATAGTTGATGACACTAATGAGAGTTTATGTACATTTATTCATGGTGGTTTGCTGGAAAATTAAAATAACAATTAAAAATAGGTACAATATTTATTTTTATCGATGTGTTTTCACCTAGATGATGTAAGAGTTCAATTTCAGTTACTTTTGAAATGACATTGTGATGGCATCAATTGGACTGACAATCATGTTGTAATGATAGGACCCATAGTTATTACTACTTCAAAAAAATTATGGATGTATATATAATGGGTATCATATCATAAGGCATAGTGGGTGAGACCCTCACAATGAATATATATCAATGAGAAATGTGGATAACATTATTTGATCTTTATGAGGCTTTTGTTAAATGGTTGGAATAATTTGATTATGTGAGTGAGTTTTTCTACGTGAAACCATTGGTTTCATCGAAAAAATAAAACATTTCCAATTTAATCATTTCTTTGATCAAATGGAACTATTAAAAGTACACTCATATGGTTGGGATATCATGTTAGATATACTGATTTTGAACCATGGGTGAGAAATTTTTTTCGTGATATACCAGTATTTATATAGTCATTATGGAACTATTTGATATTATAAATATAAAATTTGAGTTAATTTTCAATCATTGTGGAATGAATAAGGTTAATTTATATGATGTTTTGTTTTAATTATGATATTATTATTTAGGATTGGTAATATATGTGGTGACCCGGACATTCCTTAGTTGGGTTTTTTATTGGATCATGTATAAAATCATATTTAATATTAATTGTGGTTGGTGTTTGACCATGATATCATATCAGCGGCTGGGAAAGACTATAGTGTGTTAGTATGATCAAGGAATGCATCTAGTGATCAATGAATCATTCTATTTTAAACTTAAGCATTTAGGATACGAAATTCATGAAATCATGAGTTCATTCAACAGTGTCATTAAATATAAAATACAATTAGAAGTCATTTTTGACACTAGTATTCATTTTTAGTTGTTTCATGATGCCGTCATTGCTACTAAGGATGATCAGGTTGTGAATTATTACACTATTAGATACTAATAATTTTATTGTGTATGGAACAAATTATTTGTTTCTTATTTAGTAAAATAATTATATGTGTGCATATTTAGAAAAAACAATATTATAGTAATTTTGGATATTATTAAAATGTTATTTTTTTATTTTTTTATCTTTTATTATCATCCATTGTGTTTTTTATTCTTAGAAAGCAGTTGAATGTTTAAATTTAAGGGAATTGAAAAATGAATATTGGGAGCCAATGTTGATAGGAACCCCCATGTGTATTGAGATACAGTGCATTTGGAAGAATGTTCACTGTGTCAATGCACCACTGAGAATAGTCCTTAGTAGTAAAATTATGATGGAGGAAGGTGCCATGGATTAGAATCATCCCTATCAGATATGACCTATAGAGGGGATAACTATAGTCTAAAATAATAGACTTCGTTTTGACACATCATTGAATAAGGTGAAAATAGAATTTGTTGTTATCCATATCAGTGTTGTGGAGTTCAATTAAAATGGTGGATCATGTTTTTATAACTAGGGAACATTGTTTGGGATATACATTTTTTTCAGTATTTTTCTAGTTGATAATGGAATATTTCCTATTTTAGATGTATTATGGTAGGGATTATTCAATGCATGTGTTTATGGACTGGCCTTATGTCTTGTTGATAATTTGGGATTATCAAATTTTAAAGAGTCCCTTTTTACATATATTTAGAAAGAAAGATATTATCATCATAACCCATAAGTAAATACCTTTACAACTTTTAGTAAACTATTGGTAGTAGACAAGTGGTTTTAATGATCATTAGAGTGATTCTGGGGCTGAATATGACACATATGTTGGAAAAAACCAATCATTTTATTTTATAGATCCTAGGTAACCATGTTTGGTAAGTAACTAACCTATTGGCCTTTGTGATTATTTTAATGAATATATAACATTCCATTTCATATTAGGTCACCCTCATGTCCACTTATATTGTATTTTGGAAGGATCAATGGCTATTAAGACTATCTTGATATAGGGAACTACTACTCCTTTTCCATGGGTGGTTATCCACTAGTTAGTGTCAGATTTCTCTTATATCTAATGAGAATGAAAGACTGATGATTTTCACCATTATCATTTAATTTAATTCATTGTTTTATGAAATATGTATTTTTTGTCTCAATAACTATGTATAATGTTGCCTATTTTCATATAATTATTCCAGTTCTATGATCTTTTCATCTTCTATTAGAACCAAAAATGATATCATATATGTGGACCCTCAGGGGAATAATTTTGCAAGTCCAATTAATTTATCCCACAATATAACTTATTTATAAGAGTTATAAGGTATTCCAGACATGTTATAATTTGATGAATTTTCCTAACATAAAATTTAATGTATTAAAATTCCATCAACTATTTTTTGATTCCCTCTATGAATGTTTTGGTCCTTATATTGTGTTTCCCTTATGAAGCACTTGAGGATTGTTTCTAACATTGATATTGGCTAAAAAATTGGTGAGATAAATTTATATGAAGTTAATAAGACATGATAATTGGAATATTTTTTTTAAATGTATATAGGGAATTGTTTATCCATACTCTAACATTGATAAAGTAATTTAATATCCTTGATTTAGTTATTATTTTAAAATCGAAATTTGATACATATTTTTTTAAATAGGAAGGGTTATAATTAATAGATTGATTCATTATGATAATTAGTAGAAATGGTTTGGAAAGAGAGCCATGCTGTTTTATAATTGGATGATTATTATTTTTGTTTTAAAATATTTGTTGTTATATATATAATTTTTAATTAAATAATCATGATATGGTGAGGGGTTGAAATGAATCATGACAACTTGTTTAGTCCTTTATTTACATAAACAAATATCAAATGTTTTTATTGTACTCTGGATATTTTAAGGGGACTGAGATGAATATCATTATGTATTGACACCATAAGATTCATAGAGATCTAATACTGTGGGATTCCTTGAACAACCACTCGTTATTTGATTATTTATGTGATATCCTTGTATAAGCCCCACATGGATTCATGTAATTTCTATATTATTAAATTCGACAGAATAATGACTAGGTTTCATATTGGATACCTCAGATAATATCATAGGATGAGCTCCATGGATTAATCCAGTATATGTTAGTGGAATTATTCATACATAGGATGATGATTCCAATAAATTCAATCAATTAAATGTCAAGGATGAAACTATGAGTTCAAACATGTTGATGAGAATAGTTTAATTACAAGATAAAACCCTGCCTTATATTCCCTATGGGTCTTGATGATATGGATTTCCCTATGTAGGAACATGGTTTTACTAGATTATAATTCTCTTTATAGCCTTAGATGATCACATTGAAACTAGTCAACACATGATGTGCAGTGTGATAAGAGACTTAGCATCATAGGTCGATGTAGGTATAAACGGGTGCTAGTTGTCCTCATGGATCCCTAAAAATGATTGTTAGTTTATTTACGTTTAATTAAAAAATTTAATCTAACATCCATTAATCTATTTATTTGTTAGTGATTATGTATATTACTACTTTATGTAAACAATTATTTTTTTTATTTTTGGTATTTCAATGGTGCTAACCTAATAAATTTTACAAACACATTAAAAATCTCTTAATGACACGTTTCTTCTCAATAAGTAGACAATCTATTCTAATTATTGTGTTTTAGAAAGTTCCTATGTTTTTTATTAATTTATCTTGACATGGATTTCATAGAGTAATGATTTATAAATTTGGAAAGTCATAAAACCATAAAATGGGTGGGGATTTTTTTTCATTATATTATTATTTTTATATTTGATCCTCTAAAGGAAAATTTGTTATGGAACATAAGGAATTATTAATTTCTCTAGTACATTATAGTGTGTTAATTTCTCATTATAACTATAATATCTATAATATTTATTTATATCGATACAATGTGATCATTATTTTTATTTTCTATTATTTTAAATCTAATATAAAGGTATTGTCTCCCCAATGGACCCACATGGTTTCATGCTATTAATCATTAGCCTTTGGCATACAAAATGGTGTTCCTGAGTCTATGTGGTTCACCATCCAAGAGAACAAGTTCAATGGATCATGAGGTGGGACATTAAAAATATTTGAATCATATATATGGTTGAGGGAAATTATTATTCGTGAAATTTTTTGATGTGGATAGGATAAGTGATCCTTGTATCACAACGATTCAGTAAGGACACAAATCAACCTACATGTAGTACTTATGATTTTGGTTCCTAATATAGATGTGAATAATATGTGAAAAAGGATAATTCATTCTATGAGGAATAAATATATTAAATGTGTGATGCTTATACATAGATCTAGGACTCATATAATAATGATAAAATTAGACATGTGAAAGGGTCCACTCTCTGTAGTTTAAAAGTCATTGGGGATCAAGAATGGAATTTGGTTGAAGGTCCTAATTTCGAGATAAATTTTTGTTATATTTTAATGTCATGAAATAGTGAAATGAGGGTCATTTAATTTAATATCATTTTAAAAAATCCCAGTCTAGGAATAATTAATTAGTTATATCAATTAAATTTTCTTAGAGATTCTTTCACGTGACTATAATGATCTCTGACCAATTTAATTTACTGATATATGACTATTTCTATATAGATTATACTCTTAGAACTCATAATTTTTTACATGTTGTTTAGATTCATGAAACCTTTTTTTATAATATAGACTAGATTATTATATCATGTACAATTTTTCTTGGTATTATGGTGTATTATTCCCCAATGTATTATTGTTTTGAATATTAAATTCTTATGGATTGGAATTTGGTATTATTTGGATTAGAGTCATATGTACCAAAAATCTTTTTTATGTATTAATAAATTTTTAAGCACGTAACTAGATAGTTTATATACTTACATCCCAGAAATTTTGGTTATGTGTTTCAGAGCAATAAAACCTGAAGCATTCTCCCACAAAATATAAAATCCTAGATCTTGTAATTATTAATTATGTGGTATATATTGTGACGTACTATTTTATAATCATTTCATAATTAGATAGATGGATAAACACTATTTCAATAGTAATGAATGAAAATGATAATTGGTTTAAAATATGTTTATGTTTTATGGTCCTTCCCACACGTAATCCGATTTTCATGAAATTATTTTCTAGTAACATTGTATCTCTATGAACAACAATGAAATCCATATGGATTAATTAAAAGTATTAAAATTTCTTGATAAATGAAGAATTATTTTAATTTATTTCCCAATTTAGTATTGTTCACAAAAACAATTAATTAATATAAAATCATTTTTTCATTTATTTTTATTTTATCTACTTTTTATTACAGGTTGTGGATAGAGACATAGAGTGAAAATAGATGGTGATTAGTGGGTGTGGAACATAATTCCCATACATAAATTTACCTAATGTTTATTTGGTGTCCATGTAGGTTTTGGTGTGATAATCCCATAATGTATTCAAGATCATATTCAATAATGACTTTTTTTATCTAAAATACGGTGAATTATATTCTAAATTATTTTATTAAAATCATCATTAGATTTAATTTTTATTACATAATAGTGTAAGGAGTACATTTAGTTGGATTTTTATTATTTAAAAATTCAAATAATCTCATAATAATTGAAATTTTTTCTATTTTATTCAATATCATGTGAGGGAAACAAAATCCGGTGATGATAACATATTTTCTAACCTCACTGAGTGGTATTACATTGAATCACCTGGTGTATAAATCAGTGAAATAATTTATGTACATGAAATCATTATCTATTGTTAGTGTATATGGCCTCATCAAATCCATTACCCAAACCAAAAATGGCCCTAAATATATCGGTGTGTTAATAAACTCTGTAGGATGATGATTGATGTTGGTTGGAGATGACATGGATGAAGCTATTTTGAAATTTTCATAGAATCCTTTATCATCAATGGAAAGATGTATCATAGTATCATGAACTAACACATGATCATGGATCATGATTTGAAGGAATTCTATATAATGATGTTGAATTTTTACATAAAAGAGATTCCTTCTCCTTTATAATGAACCTATGTAAGATTCGATTAAAGAATCATATATAGGGAACCTTTTAAAGGTATGGTTCATTGTAAAGGGTGATGTTTATCTCACAATGAACTATTTTATATTTTCTTCCCTATTGAATTGGGACATCCCATTCTACAGATATTTTATTATCAAGAGAATATAATCATCAATTATTAATAACTATGGTGGTGTTTCTCCTTCATTTCTAGTGAATGCCAGAATAAGATTAAGTTCCTTTATATTGTTGGTGATTAAATGAGTGTTTATAAAATTGTGAGAAAGATATATAATTGATTATTCAAAATATTAATCTACATCGGATGTGGATATATTTTAATGTGAATTATTATAGGCATTATATGACATTGGGAGAGGAGTTATAATTTCATTATGATGTTATTATGCCATGTTCTCTCATGAATAATCATTTACATTTATAAATTCATCATTAATTATATTATATTAATTATTGATTTTATTTATCACCATAACTGATTTAGCATTGAAATTTAGTCAGAACACTGATTGATAGAGATATAAATCAAAACCTTCCAATAGGTTATGATAATTTATATTAGTTTTGGTGTATCCTTATGATAATAATAATTAAGAAATAAATATACATCTTATTGAGGGATAAAGATACTTGTTAGGAAAATATAGTTATCCTTAAAATATTCTATTATTTTTCAATTTAGTTTTATAAATGCACTTTTAGAACAACTCTACTAAATTTTGGTATATTTATACACAACAATAACCTTTTCTTCTAAGAATTTTGTATCCGATTATGTGTTTTAATGAGTGATATGTTCTATAATAAAATATACAATGGATTATCTAACAAATTTCAATGATAAAAACAAATTTTTCAATATAAATAAGTGGATATACCATCTTTTTTACTTCTTATTCATCATATGATTTCTTGGTATAAAATGTATTGATTCCTTAGAAGGCTCGAAATGGACCTTATTGTTGTTAAGATTTTATATTAATTATTTTAATCGAATGATCATCCCAATGAAGCATTTTTCAATGAAAGAACACCATATAATGGCATCATGTGTTTATATGATTAGCGAATATTGGTTATTTCTTTGTGGGAATCATTATTCATGGTGAGAAACACCCCATATGACCACTTAAGGTTTTACATGTAAAGAATCATTGGAATCCCTTTATTTGGGGGGATTATGACTAATGAGTACATTGGATAATTACTTAGACCATCAAATGATTTCTAATATAAATTTTCCCATTTTTATTTTTTTCATTATTCATTAATTTTGTCAACTGAAAACAATTTTTCTCTTGACTATTTATGAAGAACCAAATATAGTCATTCAAAAATTGAATCCCCTCAATTTTTTGAGATTTTTGGGATGGGTAATGTGATGAATAAATTCTGTTTGTTTTTTGATTTAATTATATGATATTATGGCATGAATTAATTCCAAAAAACAATCCTGATGTGACCCTGAGAGAACATTATAGTGGAATCACCATTGGGATGTATTGAATATGTTTTATAAAAAATTTCATCAGATCAACATAGTGATTATAAGATAGTTGATACTTTACCCACCCCCAATTCACCAACATGGAACACCTCCATCATCCCTAAAAGGAAATGATAAATATGTTTCATGTTGTAATGATATGTAGAAACCATAGTCAATATGGAAAATGATATCATATGAAAATAATAAAACCCTTGAGGTTATATATAAGTAATTGATTAATTATAATAATGAGACAATAAGATTTAGATATATTAGGATTATACATTGATAATAAAGATAGTATTGAAGATATAGTTTTCAATAACCAAATCATCTATGATTGTGATATGAAAATCATCCTTTAGACAATTGTAGTTTAAATATATGGTCTTAATTTGTACTCAAATTGTAATAATGTTTATCATGATTTATACAATTTTGGTATTGATGTCGATGAATAAATATAAAATTAATGTAGTTATCCAAATTATTATTTTTTCATTAAAAAAAGTATCTTGACATGTTTTCAATGCTACAAAATTATAATCAAGGAATACAATAGGCAGCTGATAATGATCTGTGGCTATTAAAGCTTGTAATATTGGAATCTCTATGATGTTATAGGAAAAAAACTTGGTGTTTCATAAATATGTATATGTATTCCTAATTATCATTGGGGGATATCTAGGGAATGATCGTAGTGGGTCATTGGTCATCCTCTATGTTGAGATTCACCTATTTCAGTTAATACACACCATTCAAGAAACATTTCATGAATTGTAAAGTGAATCCATATTATCTTGTAATTAATATTCTCCCCCTTTTACCTTATCCTAATTAGATTTTTTACGGGTAGGCATGAAATTCATAGTGTAATCTTTAGTTGTATTTTCATTGCCTTTTTTTACTAAGAGTAGTACATTGGATATAAGGATGTGGAACTGGAGAATTACAATGTAACATGATTCCATTAATGACACACTAGTTATGAGTGGAAAATTGTGAGATCAATTATATTCCTATGATTACCCGATGGTATTGGATTTTGGGGCATTTCTACTCCCTTATGAACTATATTAAAAATATTTACCATAATGGTAGGTCGCATATCAATATATAATGTGAAATCCAAGTACTATATTGATTCCTTCTTCCAAGATTAAACAACTCAATCATGTTGATATAGTGTAAAAATTTATCCCGTTGTATATGGAATGGGTTAGTGATGGATGTACCCAACCCATTTGGGTTCACAATGTTGAATATATTATTTATACATATTTTTTTCAATTTATATTACATAATGATTCCGCTATATACTAAGCATAACAAGAATAAAAAAGATATCCATGATCATAAAACAATATAACATTATAATTGACTACATAATTCTTGCATTGATCATATGAAAATTGTATGAAGACATGCATATATATCCATGTCCAACCAAATAGATTATTTAATATCATGTCTAACTAGACCACAAAAAATATAGAGTAAGAGTTGTGATCTCATAATTTAATCTTCAACTAGATTTTTTCATGGGTGTTTTCTCTGATTTATTGAACCCATGAAAAGAAAACATCGATTGATATTGATAACACGTATTGTAACATAGTCATTGATATTTTTAGGTTTGGTTGAGACCACTTATATAACTTTAATCCACTAAATATGCTTTCATATCAATATCATTGAGAAATATAAGATGATATAAATGTCTTATGTTCCCTTTTATAACATGTTTGAAGTATTTTCGTATGAATGATAGGATTTCACAACATTCATTCAAATAATTTTCACATTTTATACCTCTATAAAGGAAAATTCTATCTCAAAATATAGATTAATATAAGGGGTTTCAATCAATCCCCCTATATCTCTTAATGATGATTGTGATAATCCATGATTTATAGGGTGACTGTAATGGTAGCTATTTGCATTATGATATCATATATCTAAACTGGAGTAATGTTCTTCTAATGAGGTATTAACTTTTTGTGGTGATTATTCAATATCAATGGTCTATATATTATTATGGTATATTAGTGTCTTATATCAGAAGTAATCTAGGATTTTTTTCAACTGAATTTTATCCATTTTCTCATTTCATTTTCATAATCATTAAAATTAAATATTGATATCTAAACATCCAATATCATCAAATGGTGCGAGTGTTCTAAGTCACATTATTTAATTTATTTCCATATATTTATAATAGAAGTGAATGTAATAAAATATCAACATAATAAATGTAAAATTCAGTGATTCCACTCTCTTGGTGTGGCATGTCACACCATCTTCCTATTCCCATTCTTACTCATTATCCCCATTTTTGGATGTGTTGATGTTGATATACAAATTAATCACTACAAAGAGTATTTTTAAATTAATAATTTAAACAAATACCTATAATTTACACTCATATGATATGAATTTTTTTTCAAATAGTCTCTACAAACCCTTTTTTTGGATAGAGCCTATTCTTTTGAGGTTGGAGGCTGGAAGTCACAAATTGTTTTTACCAGCATGAAAGTTTCCAAGATTCTTACTCCTTATAATCTATTCTAACTATGTATAATCAAACTTCCTTTATAGGGTTATAATACCAAAGGGAAAGGCTCAAGAAATCATTACAGGAATTGGGTTCACAACTAACTAATTAGTTATTCCCTATGTTTCACATGTTCTTGATCAACAATTTTCTAGAATATCCAACAACATAATTTTCTACACCTATTAAGTATTTTGTATAATTCTTATTCATATTCCAAAAAAGCTTTATAGAGATATATCATTATTTTTTCACTTATGTATTTACCTTATTGACTTATAAAAAATCAACGATTTTATGAATAAAATCATTACGAAATGAATGTTAAATTGATATACTTAAATATCCCCTGATATGGGATATAATCAATGCAGTCAATGAGGATGATATCCTTTAGAATCCTATATTTTAGTGTATTGAGGTGGTTATTTTTCATATCGGAAATCAAATATCTCAAAAAATGTATATTAAAAAATTAATAGTTCGAATTCATATTATCTTCAAAACTACGCTGGTTCTTCTCCATCATCACCTCATATAAATAGACTTTTTATTCTTTTATCATTTTGATGGGGTGACAAATAATATTAAATGGGCTTTGGGTATTGAGCTAATGACAAGGATGGTTTATGGGAGATGGTTATTCTTTTACATAACGATATTTTATTGTTTTGTAAATAGTATTAGTCATGTTTTTACTCTTCTTAACTAGGAAAAATCTTCAAAATGATGATCCACTAATTCCAACTCTTGGAATCCTTTTGGATACTTTAGTGGGAGGAGAGTCTTTACAAAATAACATGAATATTTTTTCTGTGTATCTATTAGAATAATCTTTATAGAGGTTGTATATCCAGGAAATAGGAATTCATTTTCCATCATGGGATGATAGAAAAAACTCTAGGATCTTCATTATTTTAACAATTTGAGAGTCCAATGATGGTCATTCTTCTCATTGTTGAGATAAACTGAATACAAATTTTACTTAAAAGATATTCCAATATACTATGAATATATGATGTCTGATTTATACATAAGATGAAGATTGAGCCCTCATAATTGTAACAATACGTTAAATATTTAATTTTTACTTCAACTCTAATCATGGGGCCACAAAATACCATGAATTTCCCATGTTAGGATTTTAGTATTTAGTATCATTTCATGACGGAAAGACGGGATTCCAATTTTTTAAGGGATATTCAAGTATTATACATTGGATAGATATTTATTTCTCTTATCACAAGTAGTAGTCGATAATATATTACATTTACCCAAGTGAAAAGGTCCTAAATGTAACCTACTATATCTATAGGATAAACTATTTTTTCTGATCCCTGGAAAACAGAGGCGTGTTTTAGTTGAAATAAAATCATTATCATATTATATTCCATGTATACTGGTGTAAAGAAATTATCTTAAACAAAATATGAATTGTCTTTTTATGAGGGGATTCCATGGTCATCCATATTTATCATGCTCAAAAATATAGTGTATCTTTATATTGCGAAAACTGATCCACTGCAGTCAGTGATTTATCTTCAGTAGGAGGTTCATGGGATGTCGCCATAATTTTATCTATAACATTATAATATATATTAAACAAATGATTTAACTATTATTCGGGGGATTTTTAGGTTTATTTTTAATTTATTTTAGGATCATGATCATCTTTCGGTCACTTCAGTGCATATTTTATCTTTTGTTAGAACCTAATATTTCACCCATTACTATAAGTATCTAGAATGATATTATCAAAAATATTGATAGTAATAAATGTTATTAATTCAAAATGGGTATATAATTTCATACAATCATCATGTTATTCAACATGAAAAGTCTCATGATTGTAAAAATTATCAATATTCCACAATGGTCGATACCCTATTCATGATTTCATCTTTACTTCTAGTTGTTCCTTATAATATTAATTTTATTATAATGAAAACACAAAAAATATCGTCTTATTATTACCTAATTGGTAATGGGGAATATTTTATTTTATGGAATCAATGTGGTTGACTTCTAAGTCACTGTCCAAATCATGGGAAGACTATCTTATTTTCAAGATGATAATGGGGAACTATTTCCCCAACCATTTGTGTCGGGTTTCACATAGTTATAATTTTATTATATAATCATTTTTATAGTTATTTATATTCTAAAAGGTACTGGTTGTGGAGTGATTGATGAATGCTTCAATGAACATATAATCTAGGTTTTGTAATGTATCACTTCATGTGTTACATCATGTTATCATTCATAAAATTATTAGGTTTTGCTATCGAATGGTCCATATGAATATAAATTCATGTACTTGGAAACCACATACATAGTGATTCGTTTTTTCTTGATACACCATTAAACATTATTGATAAATTTTATTTATGTTCCAGGATTCCTTATATAGAATTCTATTCATAGTTCATCCTTTTTGGTATCACATTTTCTAGGTGTGAGGGTGGATGAGGTTCATAATTTGGCTAGGGTGGTATATGAACCATGATTTAATATAAATTTTTATGGTCATAACTTTTCATGAGTCTATTTTTTAAGAAAACTACTAGAAAATAAGTGGAGTGAAATACAATTATTCATACTATACATATCCAAGAACATTTGAATTAGATAAATAATTTATGATTATCTACCTTATCTTTTTGAGACAACCAAGATAGTCACGCTTAATATTTTTCTATGATTATAATATTTTGACAACTAATCTGCAAAAAGGATAGACCAATTGATATGATTCATAATATCATTTATTATCAAGACATGGTTTGGATTCCATTTAAAATCATAGATTATAATTTTAGATAATGAATGATTTCCAACAAAATGAGCCACCTATATTGTATTTTTTTACCCTTAATTCCTTTTTAGGATCACATAGTTAACTTGAAAGGGGAAAAACATGGGTAGAATATTTCTATTTTCCAGATTCTTCCACACACTGATGAGATCCTATAAATCACTAGAGAATGGTTATTTCTCTACATGTTGTTACCTTAATGATAATTATGATATTGATTTTAAGTATTTTCCATAGGTTTTTATAATGAACTTTTGATATGTGATGAGATTCAATAGTTGGATGATCTGTACAATTCTATTCCCTCTCAACATGAAGGCCTAGTTTGAAAAATTAAAAAGGATGTTGGACAATACTATTGAGATATGGAATGAATTTTGGGATTATTTGTATAACGAATTCTATGAGGTGATCCATATGTATTATTTCCATTAGTGACCTTAATGTTATCAAAAGTATGACATATTTTAAGGGTATTTCCATCCTAGTTTGACTAAGAGTTAGTGGATACCTGATTTTTTATTTATATGTATTATATATCCTAAAGAACTATATTTTTAATAAAATAAATAATATCATTTATATCTCAATAAATTTACGATTCATCTATCAAAATATTCAATAATAGAAAACCATGGACACATGTGTATTTTCATAGTCCCTTTTGTGGGAGCCCCTCAAGATAATTCATATATTCTTTTTAAGATATGTTGACTAGATATCTATGAATGAAGAGGTGTATAATTCATATAATAAATCTTTGTAAGAGTATATTATAAACATATTTTAGATTCAATAATAATATTCTATTGTTGTTGAATTACATAATGAATATTAAAGAAAACCCTTGAGTCAATGGATGGAATATGGAACTACCTGCGGTCATTATATATAAAGCTTATTGAACCCTTATTAGAATGGTGATATATACCCAATTTAGATTTCCATAATTATTGGAAACACATCATTGATCATTTTCAATTAGAGATGGGTCATGTAATTTCATTGATTTAGCCTTTAAAAAATTTTATCACTGTCATCATGGAAAGGATTAGGCATATAATCGTGACTCCTATCATCCATTTGGATATCCTAACGGTAATCCTACACTACCAAAACCTGAATATATTGATTTTTTTTAGAAAATGAGTATGAATATATGATTTTAGTATAATATCCATAAAAATTTTCCAACAATCTTCCTTGACAGGGGTTAGAATATGACTCCACATGCACGTTTAATCATCAACTTGAATGTTTTATTCGATTCTGTCTATGATGATGAAATGGGTATGTCCTGACCCTCTTATAATCATCATGATATTAAAATTCCTTTCATTTAGAAAAAAATATATGTTTGATCGTGAACGACATTATACGCGAAAATTGTTTAATAATACACTAGATGTACAAAAATAACATATTCCTTCCCATGAGATGTTATTATAATAATTGAATAAGCATCTATTATGGTGGAAGAATATATGTAAAACATTACCAAGTTAATAAATGGAATGTTCTAACATTTTTATCCTATTAATGCTATAATAAGTTGACAATAACGAATTTTATGTATAGGAATATTATTTTGGTAATTTATCACAATAATATATTTAGAAATGCCTTTGATATAACTGCGATATTTTTATCACTCCCATTCTCCACCATAGAGATATGTCAAGGATAATTATCAATATTAATATTAATACAAAAATATTTCACTACTTCTGTATCAAAATGAAGGATTTTTGTGGTTGGGATATGAATATGAGTGGATCCCTTATTTCAGGATACAATACACCAACTAATCATCTCAGAGTTATCAATGATTTTATAAGAACCTAGATTTTATATGGAGGTATGGTACCCTTTCCCCATAATATACTTGAATTAAACCTTATTTAAATTAGCATGAAAGGATGTGGAGAAAATAGGGGAGTCCAATTCTTGTTAGGTCCCTAGAGCCCAGGTTTTTCAAAGAAATATATTGGACACATGGTTATTATAAACCATGCATCCTATATTACATGGTTAGTTTAAACCAAGTAGGGTGTTTCAGTGCACAACAAAGAGTTCCCTATTTTCCCTAACCACCTGACTAATTCCATAAGACCATGCTTGGGATACATGTTTTTTAGAAGAGGGAAATTAATTGTTGATTAACAATTATTATAATAATTCACCATGATCATGAGAGGCGTTCATTAGGTAGTGAATAATGCACGGTTTGAAAAAGATTGTACAGAAATCTATTGGAACTAGTTATTAATGGTGATTTTACCACTTTTACCTAATACATTTAAATGTTAAAACAAATCCTTTAGAACTGACAACCCATTTAGATGTCATGGACAATTAAACTCCATGGATTTGACCTATTTAGATGTAATTGACATTTTTACTCTATGAATTTCACCTATTGATGTACTAAGGACATTTTTACTCCATGGATATTTCTTATTTTGATTCCATGGACATTTACAGTCTATGGATATGACCCAACTTTATGCCTTGTACATTTGTACCTATTGGATCTAGTAAGATGATTTAATTTGTTTATTATAATGGGTTTCCCATTTCTACTCATTTGATTTAGTATAATTAATTCAAATGGATTCAATGTATATTTATACTCTTTTTCTATGATTTAAATTACACATTATTATTATGTGAAAATGTATACTCTATAAATAAGATATAACACTTGGATGCCTCAGATATTACTAGTACTTGGATTAGGAATTTTAAACACATTAATATTCCACAGTCATTTTGACTACTTAAATCGATCCAATTAAAACTATTTGTAAACATATACACCCGGGATACTATTTACATTTTTTACATATAGTACTGAGTATATATGGACATTTATCATCCTTGGACAATGTAACATGTAGTCTAGAAATTTTTTTTCGGGGAATATGCCATTAATGATGCTTACCATTCATTACAGATAACCCTTTTGATATAGTAACATGTTCACATAGAATATTGATAGAATAAATAACACATCTTCTTATTTTATTAATTATACTCAACTTATGTCATGCATATTTCTTCTACTACTGTAAAATGATTTGAATTTCCATTTAAACCATTGGTAGGTCCTACTATGTGTTATATCACACCATATTTGTGCCACCATTGGGTAACACGAATGACTTCATGGATACATGGTTTGATAGGGGAAGTAACGAGCATGATGATGTTTATTTGAATATTTCTACAGATCTGGGAAGTATTGTATCAAGCTGTGGATTTTGAAGGTATCTGGGTTAGTTTCTATCTTTTTGTTATCCAATATTAATACCTATATTTATTGAGATGCCAATTTTTGTCAATGAAATATATTTCTTATAACATTCCATTATCATTATTATATATAATGTTGTGGGTTGATATTACATGGTTATTAATATGATTTATATTTATTCTTCTATTTCACTATTAATAAATATGACTCTACTACTGATTGATATTGTTATAAAACTATGGTACTCATTGTTTAAGGCGGTATAGTCTCCCCACTATTCCACCTAATAATCTCACTACTTGATGTGGGCCTATGAAATATGGAGAGTCATGTATGAGGTCATGTGACCCATAAGTCTACAAAACATTTTATTGGTATATAGGTTGGGATATTGAAATGCGGTATCAGCATAGTTTATTTTCTTTTGTTTTTTCTACCTATCTATTTTAGGTTCATAGTGAAAATAAATATATCACTTCAGAATTTTTTCATGACTTCCATCTAAAAGTAGCTAATCCATGTATATGAAAAATCCAAATTACCTATGATGAGACATAGTTTTCTAGCTTCTGCATATTACTCTTTCCTTGGTTTTAACTTTGGGTGATGCTCCTCATGTTTTATGTTCTGTTATTACTATGGATTTTTACATATTGAATGATATGGTAATAATATATTGAATAAATAATTATTATATCCACATTAAGACTCATTTTCAAGAATTATTCCACATAAAATTTACTTATTGTGTTCATTACTAGTAATACATTTTGGTGCCTTTATTTATATCATCATGAAATGGTTTAAAAATATCATGGAGGGACTTGATAAATTATTATTTTTGGGATTAAATGGATTCAAAATTTCAATTTATAATGTGTAGGGACCCTTATAAATTGGAAAAGGTGATTTTTATAAATCAATGTTTTAAGTGTTTTTTTACATAAGTGGGTATGAATAGAAAATAAAGCATAATTAAAAAATTAATGGTCACCATAAAATTAAGATTAAATTTTAAATTTAAATGTATATTTCCTCTATAAATTTAATTTGACACCCATTTTAATGGGACCCTAAACTTATAGATGATAACATGAAACCTGTTTGAACATAGTAGAGGACAGTATGTACTATCTCTTTCTAAATTCATTATTTTAATGTTTCACATACTACGATTTAAAATAATTCATAGGGTAGACTATAATGTGTATGAAGGCTTGTACCCATCCTATTTTTATAACTGTAATCTTGATGTTACCAAACAATTTCTAATGTGTGTTCATTGATTTTTAGAGATATTCCACGATGATGAAATCCATTTATCTTCTAGAAGGGTGGTGATGACCATTCTATAGAGGTGGTGGGATTTAGGCCAAACATAAAATCTCTAATCATGAATACTACATCAATACATTTTATATGCGATATGGGTGTTGATTCCTAGTTTGAAGATGGATTCATAAGTTTCATGTAGACTATTTAGGGTGCACCACAACAGTCCCTAACTAAGCTAGAGTTGATGTATAAGATTTAGCAACAAAATCCACACATGAAATCTAGGGATGTTGTAACACATGTTGAGGAGACATGGATAGAGTCCTTGTTATGGATTTTTAGAGCATACAAAGAAAAATTCATTTAAGATAGATTATCTTTCTATGTATATTATTTTGGATTCCACCAACATATGGTGGGATATGATTACACATATTTATCTTCATTAGGATGTGCTAGAGAGGGATTTATAGAAATAATTTTTATGATTTTTTTATTCTGAGATAATGTGGGGTAATAGAGACAGAGAGTTTGTTTAGTTAGAGTTAGTGTTCATGTCATTCATGAACAATTATGCATGTTTTATATAGGTATATTGTTTCACCCTTATTTAGTTAGGTGATGAGTTATTGAATGATATTCTATTCAATAATTTTCTTATTTAATAAATATAATCATAGGAGAATTTTTTTCATCTTTTGAATTTATCAAAAATATCAAATCAGTAATAAATTACTAAAAATAACATTAGAGATGATGGTAGGGTATAGTAGGGTAGAACAACATCATGAACCAAAGACTCAGTTTCCTATAGAAGGAAGTGACATTTTAAGGTCTATCATGAGCGGAATACTAGAAAAATCTAGTGTGGTGGTAGTTATGTATTAAATCATCAGTGTGAGAGGTAGAGCCATACGAGGATATATTTTGATAGGATCCCATTTTGGTGTCGGTCTTGTAGTATAATGGGACTTATTTTATCGGTTTGGAAAGGCTATTATTCTAGTAGTCAGTGAGAGAGGTTCTACATTGACTCCCCATTCAGGATATGGTCTAGAAAATTATAATCATCTATAGATTTAGAATGTGACAATATAATTAGGTTGAGGTGGTGGTTGTGTCCATTAGATCTAGACACCATGATTATAGATAGAGAATGTTTTACATTCATAGGGTAGTCAACACAGTGGATAGTTTCATGGATCATGATAGTTTCATGAATTATATCTAATAACAAAGTATGACAGTTCAATAATTTCTACAGTACGAGGTATAATTCGAGTAGATTATATTTTAGTATCTGCTCATTTTGATAAATTTGGTTCTCATTCCTTCATATATGTTCCTTTTGTAGATATCATTGGGTTTGATTTTAATTTTTCATGTGGATTGATGACAATTAATACTCTACTGAATCTGAGAGATTAAATCTATGAGGGTAGTTATTCATTTAGCTAAATGGGTATTACAATAGGAAGAACCATATTCAGCCTGATATGATAGGGTTTTAAATTGTCCTCAAAGATTGATATGTTAGTCCTCTAATATTCTTATGTGGAATGTTATTACTTAATGGTGATCTTCACATGGTATTTAGGATCACAAGGGTGAATGGGAAGTCCACAAAAGTCCTAACGGACCAAAGAATCTTTGGATAGGCTGAATGATAGTCAATATTTATAACATATTTATGGATTATAAGTGAATGAGTTAGGTGGAAATGCCTCTAATAGTCAATGTATTCATTGATTCTTCCTAGATAAAATGTCATGACTACATCAAGATAGAGTGATATAGTATTCCATCATGATTATTCTTGGAGCTACACTGGTATTAATTTGTCCTCACAAGATATCTACTTCCAAGTTGTATGATCTCAATAGTAGCTAGAGTATATAGATGTGAGGGTGTTTAGACCACCCAGTACATTCCTATGTGATTTCATATTCTTTCCCCCAAAAAATGGATGTAACCTTTATTTTAGGTGTAGATTACTAGAAACTAAAGCAGTTGGTGAATAATAATTATAATACATTTCCAAATATATATGATCAATTTGACTAGTTGTAAGGAGATAAAGTGTTCTCAATGATTTATTGGATACTTGGATTTCACTAGGTACATGTTTGAACAATATAAATAACTCATATAAAATTTTATGATAGGTATGAGTTGTAGGTTTGAATAGTAATACATTCAAGTATTACAACCATTCAAAAAAAATTATGAAAATGATGAATTGAGTTTTCCATTAATATCAAGATGTAGGTGTCTTATACTTCGGGCTTAATCCTACATACCTAGGAAGAGGCAATATGACGTTTTATGATGAATCATGCATAGTGTCACCTGTAGTTTTGTTATAAGAGGATGAAATCGTATTTATATGTCACTCATGTTGTGATTCACAAGAGTTATTACATGACACATGACCAATATCATGAAGAAGTCACTCGGTCAATTATGTGGTGGATGTATCATCTTGTGGGGGTGGGTTTCTAGTGAATATAAACCAAAAGAATCAACAAATATTTCATTAGACATCATGAATTAAATATGAGAAAATATGGGTTGAATACCTTTAGTCCTTTGACATCATGCATGATTTTACATATGGAATGGGAAACGAAATTAATCATTATTTGGGCTATAGTTCTCACAAAAATGTTTTTCATCTGGTTAGTAGCAAGTAGGAGCTTATGGTCTTGTTTTATTGGATTTAAAAAGAGGTTTAGGACCATTGTGGATAGTCTATACATTTATCTCTATCAGGGATATCATCAATTCTAGAATGGATGAAGATGAGGTTGTGATTACATTCTGAGGGATTGTTTATATGGAATAGTATTTCATGATATGATCTATCTCATGGAAAGTATATTATTGATACTTAGATCTTCTACATTCTAAGAAGTATCAGTGTTCCGATAAGAATTTTCTAGTAGATAATACGAGAGTTTCATACGCCAAAATTGGAGTTTCATCCTAGTCTTACAATGATGTATAATGACTTGCATCATCAATGCTAGTGGAAAAGGATGAATTGGGAGATAGATAGTTTTCTTATTCTGTGTTCACCATATCATTAGGTGAAGGTTGAACATAAGTGACCATATCATCATTAGCAGACCTCGCATATTTTAATGTAGAAATTGGAAGTCATCACCATGAATTAGACTAAAATAATCCATGATATCCTATGGAAATTGATTTCGTAAATGTAATTATAGATTGGTTGAACAAGGGCACACATTTAATACCTATTTGGGAAACTATATTAGTGTAGGTTCTTAGTATTCTTTAAATTCATGACATCCTACACCACTATAGGGTTCTACAATCTATCATATCCAATAGAGATTCTCATTTCATGTTTTGGATCTAAACATGTCTTTATATATAAATGTGTTCATATATACGAAATAGTATAACCTAAAATCCATATACATATGGTTTTTTTGGTGAACGATATAGGTTTTGAAAGCAATAATCACATAATGATTCCATGATTATTGAGGTTATTAGGATAAATACATACTTATAATCATGTTCTCTTATAAAGAAATTTTTTTGGAGACCATACATAATTCTCCTTATGATTCCCAGTATGTTAGGTCATCATATTCAACCTTATGCTAGTGAGGGGTATGATAAATTGCACTTTTATGACCTCATATAATTCAGTATACTTCCAAGTAGGTTCAACTTATGAAGGAGAATTTGTAAATAGCTCTATATAAATAGAAGTTATATACTATTCATAGTTGAGAAACAATAGATATAGATGTGGGGAGTTAGGATTTTATGTTATTTTCACCTATAGTGGGGTATATATGGATTCAAAAACAATAGATGTAATCACATCATTATATCGGGCCCATTGAGATTTGTTAGGGGGTCAAGCAAAATTTCTTATTAGATGTAGTTCCTATGAGGTACCAGGAAATGCACAATTTCATCCACGTATTTTAGATTTGAAGATATCATTTAGATATATCATATCTTTTTAGCCCTATGAAGATGATTTATTGGAATGTATTTCTTTCTAAGAGGATCATACAAATACTTCATATCATGGATAAAATGTTGTCCAAGGCCAATTAATTCCTCTATTGTGGGAACAATAGAATCATGGTTGTTCCCATGATTAGGCTTGGGAGTAGGAGGTTGACATATGTGCCCAATGATCAAAGTTATTATGTGATTATTATGGACCACCCATGGAAGGATAATAAAAGGACAAATTAATTTTATGGGGTAATAATGAAAGAATATTGTTTTTATATGGATGCATCAATATTTTTTCCATTAATTTTTGAAATTTATTCCTTAATCAAAATCCAAGTATGTATACTGAGGAAATGAGGGTTTACTGATAATTTTAGGTTCCCATATCCATGATTTTTGGAATAAACATCTAGGATGAGTGATTACAAGAAACATAGAAGCCCATTGATCACGGTAAGAGATTACCAGGTGAGGTATCATCATAAAGAGCATAGGTTGTACAATTTTCCATTACCTTGGGTCCTGTGTCACGCACCCTATGCATTGGATTTATGTTTTTTAAAACATGAAAACACATGGATATAACACCATTTGTTTAATTATCTTTTATAACCATGCATAGGGGTTCATGAGGTAATTCATGGCACATAGTTGGACAAAAAATTAAAAAATTGTGTGGCTAAACCTTATTTCCCAGCAATTAATGGAGAAAAACCATTTTTTCTATTATTCATTTTCATGTTAAACCTCATCCCCCCATCATTATTTTTATGATACACCTGGACTTCTACTCTTATATTGAATTTTCCTTAAGCCTTTAACATATGAGTTAATCCCATTACTCCATCTCACGTATGATTCGAGTTATGATCATCATGTAATATTTACACTTGTAAGATCATGGATCCTTAGGCTCTCTATATTTTTTCCTTGCTACCAGAAATTTGATTTTGTTTCAGGCTCATATGACCTATTTTTTGGGTGTTCATCAATTATTCCATTTAAATTTGATCTGTATTACATAAAATGTTGTGATTGGATGAGTATTTCTCTATGGTTAAAATTGTTTTCCCCCAATTGATTGGTTTTATATACATTGTTTTCATTGTTTCACATTCCATACTTTCTAGGAATTTATTCTTAAATTTATAATTACTTAAATTATATATTTCAATCATTTTGGAGATAATTAATGCCATATTTTGTCTTGGATAAAGTTTTTTGACCACATCCAAAAGCACCCATGGGGTATTTTGGTCTTATTGATCATGATTGTTCCAACCTTAGTGTTATTTGAGCGAGAATAAAAAATATTAATTGAATATGGTAATAATTTGAATATTTATGTTTTTAAGAACCTCATATTACCTTTTAATTTTTTTTATGACAGGAATGGAGGTGAAAATACTTTTTCTTGTTTATGATTATGATGGGATTTGTGAAATGATTAAGGGAATGATTAATGATGTTGTCATTATTGTAATGGAGGGTTATAATTATGGTACTAATAACCCCTTTAGATTCCATAGAAATTCAAACTCCTTCTATATGACATATTTAGATGTCATAGAAAATTATACTCCATGTATGTAATTAATTTATATTGAATTGAATATTATAATTCATAGAAATATCTTATTTTGTTTTCATGGATATTTATACTATAAGGGTCTGACCCACTTGGATCCCAGGGTCATTCAGATACTTGGATTTGATTACTTATTTTAATGTACATATTAGGATGCCTTGGAAATTTATACTTCATTTATATAATATAATTTATAAGATAGGATAACTTCTAAATGTATACTGTTTACATATGATATATTAGGATTTCATATATAATAATACTCCTTAGATCTATATTACATGAACTGGTAGGATTTCATGTACTTTTAAACTCTTTATAACCGACCCGTTTAGATTCATTGTACATTTTTACTCTATGGGTCCAAATTACATTTTTTACATAGCTTACTCTATTTTCATGGAATATTATACTCCTTCAACCCCAACAAATGTAGGTATAATATATAATTACACAAAATAAAAATTTGATGGTGCATACAATGATTTACCAATGACCATTACCATTTAGTAATTTGATCACTATATGTTTTGACAGACTATATAGCATTTATTATTCTTTTATAACATTTAAACCAATTATATCTTGTGTACTTTTTAACATTATATACATAGAATTGAAATGATATAGACACCATTGGTGTTTTCCTGCTGAGTGTTATTTCACACACCATTCAGGCCACTATTGGGTACCTATGCATAGATCACGGATATCTTAATCAGGACTTCACTGATTACTTACGAGTGTTTGGGATCATATCCCAACTCACTCCTCATTCAAAACCTCAATGGAATGGTGTAATTAAATGGAGCAACCACACCTTATTATACCTTTTGAGATAAATGATGAGTCATGCAGGTCTTCCATTATCCTTTTGGGAATATTCATTACAAACAGTGGCACACATAAAAAACCATATACCATGAAAATCTATAAATGGAATTCCATAGGAGTTCTGATGTGTAAGAAAATCCATGTTATCAAATTTACAGGTGTGGTGTAGAGAAGTCTTTGTTATGGCCTCTTTAGGTAATAAACTTACACCGCAAGGCACATAGTGTACCTTTATAGGATACCCCAAGGAAAAAAAGGATATTACTAATACAACCCCTTAGACAAAAAGGTTATACTAGAAAGACATGCCATTTAACACACCAAGATTTTATGAGAATAATTCTTTTTAATTTATTTTATGTCTTCTATTATATACTACACCAAGATTATCTTGTAATATACACAACACCATATTAGCTTGTAGTATACAAACCACTATTCTTGGCTCGTGTTACACACAATTTCAAGTTCCTTTTGTGGAAATTATACTATGAAACAATATGTACAGATTTGGTTAGTGTATAAATTTAATATGTTTTGATTATGTTATACAAAACATGAAACAGAGCTTTTACTACACACCGCACTGACTTGTCTTACATTACACACAATCAAGACCCTCCATGATAGCGTGTGTAGTACGCAATAATGAGTTTCACTAAATGATATATTACTAGAATATTATTTTATCTAGCTGTTATGAATAATAATACGAACATTTTGAAATTTTTTAAATTTGATCATTCAAAATGGACTTCATTTTGGATTCAGAATATTGAAATTATCCCTTGGTTATTTTTTGTTATTTTTCGGAAAACTTTCAATTTTTGATAAATAGTGAAACTCTTGGTTACTATATGAAAACCAACTTTTTATTTAAATAATTATTTATTTTATTTAAATTTATTTTAGGTCAATATTTATACATAATACCTATATAAGTTCAATGTAAATCATTGGAGGCATTTATAATAATTTTAGATATATAAAAAGTTTAATGAACTTTTCACTGTCTTTTACCCACCTCCTAGGAGAATTTGAAAATTTATAGAAAATATAATTTTCCTGCTTCTAATAATGGAATTTAGAAAATCAGAGAGACACAATTAATATCAAGGAGTAAAATTTGGTTCAATAAGAAAAAAATTATTTTTGGTGAATAGTAACTTTGTACTTTTATTTACCACCGTTAAAAGAAAATAAGGTAATTAAGGGTAAAAATGATATTAATATTACCCTAACACATGTCATAACTCTATAGGACAATTGAAAATTGACAAAAAACAACCTTAGGAATAAAATATTACCCTTTAGGTCCACTTGGATTAGATTAGGACATTTATTATTATTATATATAAAGAAGAGTAAAAATAGTTAAAATAAAACTATGGTAAATAAAAAACTTTTAATATAGGGATATAAAAAAGTTAAATTCAAATATAAATCTTCATTAGAAAGATAAAAATAGTTCCTACATGATGGTATTTTATTTATAATTTCTAGACATTCTATAATTTAGATTATTTATGACACAATGATGATGCAGAAATTACCTTATTAATGAAATATTAACATAATTGATGTTATAAATACCCAAATAAATGTAATTTGAGACTTTTTATGAATTACAGTAATTTTATAGGTTAATATGACATGTTAGTATTAATGTAAGTAACTTTTTTCGAACTAATCATGCTGTTTTGATTTTCACAAAAATCATGTTCCAAATAGTGTCAAAATTGACATAAAATAGTTTTTAAAACAAATATTATATTATTAATTGTTATTTTATTTCTAAAAATCATAGGTCCGGCCAAATGACATAGATAGAGTTATATATATTTATAATGATCCGCTTGGAGTTCATTTTCCTTTTTATAATAAGTTTATTAACCATAAAGTGTAAGAAAACAAAAAGACACTGTAAAAGTTAAATTATTTAACTTAGAATTAAATCTAAATGATAAGGTTAAAATAGTAACCTAAACTTGTCTAAAACCTATTGTTTTAGAGGATTTTGACCCAACATTATCTTCCAAATAAATCAATTTGTAGCTATTAAAAACCGAATATCATTTTATTATAAAATAATATTTTAAGCTTTTCCTAAGGTGCCCCTCTCCTCCCTTATAAAAGGGAACCTCCTCCCTCTTCTCTTTACACAATTTTTAGCCTTCATTATTGGAAAAAATCTGTCAATTTCCCTTCTCAACATCCCTATAAAAATACTAGAGGTCTTGGTCTTATTCAAATACCAATTTTAGTGCCCTAAGATGAGGTTTCAAAGAGGCGTGTCAAAGAAGAGGTAAAATATGTTACCGATTCATTCAAATTTATTTCTTTTTTCTACTTCCTCTTCATTAGTTGTTTCATTATGAAGTAATAATAGCAGTATCAATAATATTCTGATATGTTTTAATAAATATGAAACAACCCTATTTCACCGTCTATATATCCTACGAAAAATGAAATCATCATGTGTGCGTACGTACGGAATACCGTCTGCACGCCGTGGTGTAATCTATTTTTCCGCCACCACCTTACATGGATTGGTATAATGGTGTAAAGAATAACTATATATAGTTATTATAACATCATAATTAATCTGAGATATTATATCATCCACTCCAACTCAATTCAATAATTATGGTAATGATATCATCCCTCGTGCATACGTACGGATTACCATCTCCACGAAGTGATGACATTCATTCTCCATGTTAACCACTCAAAAATGATTATAAAGTATATATAATGAATATTAATGAAATATATGACATTATTAATCTACTGTATTAATGTATATATATATATATATATATTTCATCTACTTACATCCATTTAAGTGAATAAGGAAAAGAAAATAGCGTTCATGCGTACGTACGACCTACCGTCTCCATGAATGGTGTATTTCATTTCATTTATCTATATATATAAATATATACTTAATATATATTATATATAAATCATGATTTACATTTGTGGTTTAATTAAATCATGATATATGTAATAATAATATAAGGAACTACAAGTCCAAACACGTACGATAAATAAAACAATTTTACCCAAAATGATGTTTTAACATGTAATTTACAAAAGAACGGGTAATATAAAGTCATAATTGAACCATATATGATATCATAAAAATAAATATTATTCTATAATAAGTCAATGAAATTATTTTAATCATTATATAGGAGGTTCAGATACATATGAAACATATCGGACCTACGGTAAGAGATTATTTTGCAAATCAAATTTTTATCCGAGATTGCTTATACGTAAGTATTTATTGGGGTTATATTTTTCATCCATGCCCATAAAATGAATTTCATAATGTGTTTAATTTTCTTCCATGTATGTTTAATGTCATACTTACCCCTCTTTGACATTTTCATTGTGTTATGGAAGGAATATTTCTTTTGTTTACCGTACGAGGAACTCTATGACTTTTCTGACAAAAGTATGAGAAGAATGTTTTTGATAACTTATACGGCGTGAATGTATTTTTACAGTTTCATAATGACTTATTTCAATAAATAATACTCTAAAATTATTCATGGTTATTTTCAATAAAATACATTTATTTTAATATTTTGTGACATTTTTTGAAAAGAAAATGATTTTTAAGAAGAAATGATATTTTCCTCAAGAATTCATTTCATGTGTTTTATCAAACAATTTTCCATCTACGATGACATTATTTCATATGTGTATGTTTAAAGTATAATGTCTCTAAGATTTAAATGGTTTCACTTTTATTATGATGAAATGATATCCATTTCTTTTATATGTACTATGTGATGATGGGATGATGTCTATGAAACCCATTTTATTCTTTGGGTTATGATGAATGATTTATGTTTATTTTGTGGAATAAGTAAGAATGATTTAATTATGATATGGGTGGGAACTATATCCCCTTCCAATGCATTGGGTAAAGATTTATATCTCATGATATAGAAATGGATGGAACTTAAAGTTAATCTGGTTCAGTGATACAGGACTGGAATGAGGAGTGAACTCAGTTCAGAAAAAAACTTTGTCCACTAAGATGGTCTTGGCAGCAATGCCTTGGCTGCTATGGAAATAATATCATGTGCTTAATTTTTTTCCACAATTACAAGTATTATTTCCAAGCTATTTTATCATTATTGATGTTCTATTATGATCTACGCCTTACATACTGCCATGTTTTATGTCATTGCTCAAGATTTTTATGTTTAAACAATATGTTCATGTTTTTTTAATTCAAATATATATGATTTGTTTTATTTTCTCCATGCTTACCCTTAATGATAATTTGAGCTCACCATTTATATGTTTTCTTTTTCCCTGGATATAAGGAAAGGTTTTAGGTAAGATAAAAAAAGGGGAAGATCATTATGGGAGATGTTGAAGATCTTTCACCACAATTAGAAGATTATATTCCTAGTTTCTAGAGAAACTAAACTATTACAGTCCTTATGTGTCTGTTTTTGTTATATATTAAGTATTCTGAAAAAATTAATGTAATGTCCGTGTACGTCAATCTTTGGGTCTCTTCAGTTGGTATCAGAGGAAAGGTTCACATAACCTTTGAAAACTAGGATGCGATATCTTCAATGAGACCCCTAGAGATATTTTTAAGGTATGTCTAGGGATGCACGTAAGTTTAAGTAGCTGTATAAGTTATAGTCCAAGAATTATGGTAACAATCATAGAATTACCCCTAAGATGTCATATATTGAATTTAATCCCCCTTTATTATGTTGTTTTCTCTAGCATGATTTTTTCCTCTCATACAATTCTTTTTGGGTTTTAGACGATGGCTGGAACCCAAAGGAACATTGTTGATCAATGTAATGGAAAATGCAGTGATTATCCTCTTGAACAACCAAATGTAATTGGAGATGGAGTGAAAAATCTTATTTCTATTATTACACAAGCTATAAATCATTTTGGATTTCCAAATGATCAGAGAAGGGTACAATATTATATTGAGTCCTTCGTGAGAAAAAATCCACCTTCTTTCAACGGGTCTTCTGATCCACATGTTGTTGAACAATGGATCAGTACCATTAAAAAGATATTTTCCATACTTTGTTGTTGGGAACACGATAAATTCATTCCAGTTGATTACCGTTTATAAGGTAAAGCAGTCTAGTGGTGGACTCTAATTAAGAATACAAGGCCCCAAGATGAAATTGAATCCATGGAATTGGAAAAGTTCAAGATCTTGTTTTTCAGTAAGTACGTCCCTTTCATTTTTCGAACAATTATGGAAAAGTAATTATATGAGCTTAGGAATAAAGAAAATTAATTTGTCGGTATATACAAATTGAATTTTAAAAGACCTGCGAGGTATGCATCTGTTTTTATCATCCAACATGAAAGTAAGTTGATCGATTCATTAGAGGATTAAAAAAATACTTTGAAGGGAATTAGCTATAAGAGACTCTAGTGGCTATGAATAAATTGTGTGTTGTACTAGCATGGTAGAACATTAAGTTAATGTTACATATCTTTCTCATTGTTTTGACAAGAAACGGAAGATGGAGTTCAAGGAGAAATTTCAGAATAATGGTGAAAAGAAGATGAATGTTTCTTTACGCTCAAAGTGTGGAAAGAAGCATGGTGTAGATTGTCTTAAAGGGAATAGAAAATGTTTTAAGTGTGTAAAAGATGGTCATCGAGTAGCTGAGTGTCAAAGTAATGGAAAAACGGTTTATAATGACGTGAACAATGAAAAGATTTTAGATAATGCACCACCAACACTTCAATGCTTCAAGTGAAAGGAAATAGGGCATTATGCTAATCAATGCCCCAATACAAGGGTTAATGATGATCAACCTGAGAAACTACTTAAGGAAGAGGATAAAGGAAAGTCACATGTGATCACTATTTTTGATGTTGAGTATGACAATTATGTTGTGTAATTATTAGGTGTTTATGTAATGGGATTTCAAAATAGTATAATGGAATCTCATTTATAGTATTGTGTAATTTTGGAATATATATGTATTGTTTTTCAATAATTATATGGTACCGATAACCATGAAAAGTGATTGGAATATTTTTGGAATGTAGGTGATTTGATAAAGAGAAAATTAAATTATTAATAGTATTCATGAGCTCATGAATGATAGAAGGACTAGGAGATATTATGGTCTGAGTATATAAAATATTTGGGATTTTGGTATGTGGATAGAGTTAACTTTTGACAACATTCATGTTTTCAATAAGGTTAAATGGGTATTCATTTTTCAATAGAATACATGATTAAGGTATTCACATGTTTGAAATTTGACCAACATGATATATCGTATGATATATGGGGGATAAATGATTTTATTCACATGATCAGATGATGAAATTTCTAGTAATTGTTCTCTTTATACAATGAGCTTGGACATAACTATTTTGGATAGACCTATAGATTGGAATGGATTATGTTGGACAAAATTTAGTATTCTTTACGTTTAGACCTTTTTATGATATTATAGATGAAATGTTATAATATTGTAGTTTTAGAAAACCAACAACCCATAAGACATGCCACAACCCATCACATCGGACAAGGATGCGGGAATCGAACCCAAAACTGAAGTACGAAAGGCCTTTATAGCCTACCACTGGGATACAAGAAGTCCCTAGTTAGTAGAAAGTAGTTTTACTATATTATGCAGTATTATAGATGATGTATAAGTCCATTTTTGGAACCATATACGATTAATCTCACAATATATGGAATTATGTATATAACTTTTTCTAACCTTATGTTTGAGATGGATGGAATGACTTATCATTTTATCGCATGATCTACTAACACTTTGCATAAGACAAATTCAACTTCATTTATTTAAGAGGTGAAATGGAAAGTTGTTCAAGGCACAAGCAACATTATGATTTTATCAAAATCAATTTCTTTTAATTAAACAATTCATCAACATTTGCGAAATGATCTGTAAAACCAAAAATGTATTCCTAGTGCCCTCATATCTGATGAATCAGATGGTACCTTAGATCATTACAAATATATGGCTTTGTGATTGTTGGCTTTTTCATAGCCATGTCCTCTACCACTCTTCATCAGAAGATGATGGTTATATTTCTCTTCCATATCCATATTTTCACCAATGTTCTCCTATGTGGAAACCTAGTGATGTGTTAATTTGGGTAACTGTTACTTTTCATTCATTATTTTTTAAAATTACGTTTTATTATTCATTTTTATGATGTCGGTTTTTATGAAAGAAACTTTCCAATAGTAAATGATTTATTACCCTGACAAATTTTGAGGGCGAAATTAATTTTAAGGGGGGTAGAATGTAACACCCTAAGATTTTATGAGAATTATTATTTTTAATTCATTCGATGTCTTCTATTATACACTACACCAATTTTATCATGTAATATACACAACACCATATTATCGTGCAGTATACGGAACACTTTTCTTGGCTCGTGTTACACACAATTTCAAGTTCATTTTGTGAAAATTATTCTACGAAACATTATGTATTGATTTTATTTAATGTATAAATGAAATAAGTATTGATTATGTTATACGAAACACCAAATAGATCTTTCTCTACATGAAGCCATGGCTTTGATTGCATTACACGCAATCAAGACCTTCGTCGATAGCGTGTGCAGTATGGAATAACGAGTTTCACTAAACAAGATATTATTATAATATTATTATGAACTAGCTGTTATGAATATTAATAACCTCTTTTTGAAATTTTATAAAATTTATCTTTCAAAATGGACTTCATTTTTGAATTTGGAATATCGAAATTATCCACAGGTAAATTTGTGGTATTTTTCTGAAAACGTTCAATTTTTTATGAATATTGAAAACAATCGGTTACTATATAAAAACATACATTTTATTTTAATAATTATTTATTTTATTTATATTTATTTTAGATCAAATTTGATACATAATACCTATATAAGTTCTAATTTAATTCATTGGAGTCATTTTATAATAATTTAAGATATAAAAACATTATTGAACTTTTCACCGTCTTTTACCCACCACCTAGTAGAATTTGAAAATTTACATAAAACATAATTTTACCACTTCTGTGAATAGAACTTCAAAAATCCAAGAGCCACAGTTTATATTAAGGAGTAAAATGTGGTTCAATAAGATAAATTTTTTTTTGGTGAATAGTAACTTTTTACTTTTATTTACCACGGTTTAAAGTAAAAAAGAGTAATTAAGGGAAAATTGATATTATTATTACCCTAAAAATGTTTAAATTCTATAGAATAAGTTTAATTCGACCAAAAACAACCTTAGGAATAAAATATTACCCTTTAGGTCCACTTGTATTAGATTATGACATTTATAATTTTTGTATTAAAAGAAGAGTTAAAATAGTTCAAATAATAGTTTAATAAATAAATTATTTTTAATATAGAGTTATACATAAGATAAATTCTACTATAAATATTAATTATAAATCTAAAAAGATTTCCTACATATTTATATTTTATATATAATTTTGTAGACATTAATTATTTATATTTATTTATGAAATAATGAGGATTTAGTAATTACCTTATTAATGAAATATTAACATAATTGATGTTATAAATACCCAAAAAATGTAATAAGAGAATTTTTATAAATCCCACTAATTTTTTAGGTTAATATGACATGTTATTATTGATTTAATTAACTTTTTTCTAAATAATCATTCTGTTATGATTTTCACAAAAATAAAATACCAAATATTGTCAAATTTTCCATATAATAGTTTTTTAACAAAATATTATATTATTAAGTGTTATTCCATTCATAAAAATATATGGTTTGAAAAAATGACTTATATAAGGTTAGATATATTAATAATTAACCACTTGGGGTTCTTATGGATTTTTATAGTATGTTTATTAACCATATAGTGTAAGACAACAAAAAGACACAGTAATAGTTAAATTATTTAACATAGTGTTATATATAAATGATAAGGTTAAATTAATAACCTAAACATGTATAAAAACTATTGGGTGAGAGTATTTAGACCCATAACCACATTATCTCCAAAATAAGTCAATTTGGAGTTATTAAAAACCGAATAATATTTTACTACAAAATAATATTTTAAGCAATTCCTAAGGTGCCTCTCTCTTCCCTTATAAAAGGTCACCTCCTCCCTCTTATCTTTACACAATATTGAGCCTTCATGCTCGAAAAACCCCTGCCTATTTCCTTTCTCAACATCCCTATAAAAGTACTATAGTACTTGGTCCTCTTCAAAGACCAATTCTTGTACCATAAGATGTGGTTTCAAAGAGGCATGTCGAAGAAAAGGTAATATTTGTTACCGATTCTTTCAAATTTATTTCTTCTTCTACGTCCTATTATTTAGTTGTTTCATTATGAATAACATCATTGTCACTAATATTCTGATATGTTATTATAAATATGAAACAACCCTATTTCACCTTCTATGCAGCCTAAGAAAAACGAAATCGTCGTGCGTGCATTCGTATGGAATACCTTCTCCAAGCCGTGGTGTAATCAGTTTTTCCATGACCACCTTACTTGGATGGTCATAATGGTGTAAAGAATAACTATATATAGTTATTATAACATCATACTAAATCTGATATATTATATCATCCAATCCAACACAATTCACTAATTATGGGAATGATATCATCGCTCATGTGTACGTACATATTATTGTCTCCAAAAAGAGATGACATTAATTCTCCATGTTAAGCACTAAAAAATGATAATAAAGTACATATAATGAATAATAATGAAATATATGAAATGATAATGCTACTGGATTTATGTATATATATATTTCATATACTTACTTACATCCAAGTCAATAAGGAAAAGAAAAAAGCGTTCATGCGTACGTACGACCTACCGTCTCTATGAACGGTGTATTTCATTTCATTTATCTATCTATTATATATATATATATAATGAATATATATGATATATAAATTATTATTTACTTTTGGGAAGTAATTAAATTATCATATAAATAATAATAATATCAATAACAACAAGTCCAAACACGTACGATAAATAAAACGATATTACCCAAAATGGTGCTTTAACATTGAATTTACAAAAGAACAGGTAATATAATGTCATAAGTGAACCATATATGATATCATTATAATGAAAATGATTCTGTAATAAGTCAATGACACAATTTAAATCTTTCTACAAGAGGTTCAGATACATATGAAGCATATCGGACCTATGGTACGAGATAATTTTGCAAATCAAATTTTTATCTGAGATTGCTTATACGTAAGTATTTAGTGGGGTTATAATTTTCATCCATGACCATAAAATGTTTTTCATAAAGTGTATAATATTATTTCATGTATGTTTAATGTCATTTTTACCCAGAATTTACTTTAATTTGAGTTATGGTAGGAAATTGTTTTTTTACCATACGAGGAACTCTTTGACTTTTTCGACAAAAGTACAAGGAGAATGTTTTTTTAACTTATACGGTGTGAATGGATTTTTACAATTTCATAATGACTTATTTCAATGAAAATTACTCTAAAAAATTTCGTTGTTATTTCAAATAAAATCCATTTATTTTATAATTTCGTGGAATTTTGTGAAAATAAAATGATTTTGAAGAAGAAATCACATTTTCCTCAAGAATTAATTTCAAGTTTTTATCAAAACTATTTTCCATCTAAGATGATATTATTTAACATGTGTATGTTTCAAGTATAATTTCTCTATGATTTACATGATTTCACATTTATTATTATGAAATGATATCCATTTGTTTTATATGGTTTATGTGATAATGGGATGATGTTTATGAAACCCATTTTATACTTTGGGTTATGATGAATAATTGTTGTTTATTTTGTGGCACAAGTAACAATGATTTCATTATGAGATTGGTGGGACCTATATCTACTTCCAATGCATTAGGTAAAGACTTATATCTCATGATATAGACATGGATGAAACGGAATGTTAATCTGGTTCAGTGATAGAGGACTGGAACGTGGATTGAACTCAGTTCAGTAAGGGACTTTATCCACTAAGATGGTCTTGGCAGCAATGTTATGACTACTATGGGAATAATATAATTTTCTTAATGTTTTTTCACAATTACATGTTTTCTTTCCAATCTATTTTATCATGATTGATGTTCCATTATGATTTATGCCTTAAGTACTACCATGTTTTATTTCATTGTTCAAGATTTTGATTTTAAACATTATGTTCATGTTTTTTTAGTTCAAATGTATATATTTTGTTTTATTATCACCATGCTTACCCTTATTGAGCATTTGACCTCACCCTTTATATGTTTTATTTTTTCCAGGATATAAAGAATGGTTTTAGGTAATAAAACAAAAGGGGAAGATCATTAAGGGAGATGTTAAGGATTTTTCAACATGATTAGAAGATTATATTCTGAGTTTCCAAAGACACTAAACTATTACGGTCCTTATGTGTCTGTTTTTGTTATGTATTAAGTATTACAAAAAATGTAATGTAATGTACGTGTAAATAATTCTTTGGGTCTCATCAGTTGGTATCAGAGAATGTTTTAGTTAACCTTTTGAAACTAGGATGTGAAATCTTTAATGAGATCCCTAGATATATTTCTATGGTATGTCTAGGGATGTCTGTAAGGTTATGTATATGTATAGGTTATAGTACTAGAATTATAGTAACAATCTTACAATTACCCCTTAAGATGTTATATATTGATAGTACTCCCCATTTCTTATGTTGTTTTCTCTAGAATTATTTTTTCCTCTCACACTATTCTTTTTGGGTTTTAGACGATGGATGGAACCCGAAAGAATCGTGTTGATCAATGTAATGGATAATGCAGTGATTGTCCTCCTGTACAACCAAATGTGATGGGATATGGAGTGAAAAATCATATTTCTACACTTAAACAAGCTATGAATCATTTTGGATTTCCAAATTATTAGATAAGTGAACAATATTCTATTCAGTCCTTCATGAGGCAACGTCCACCTTCTTTCAAAGGTTCTTCTATTCCACATGTTTCTGAACAATGGATCAGTACCATTGAAATGATATTTTCTATAATACACTATTCAGAACATGATCATGACATTCTAGCTTTTTATTGTTTATAAGGTGAAGCAGAGTAGTGGTAGACTCTAATTATGAATATAAGGCCCCAAGATGAAATTGAATACATGGAATGGGACAAGTTCAAGAACTTGATTTTTAGTAAGTATGTCCCTCGTATTCTTCAAACAAATATGGAAAAGGACTTCCTTGAGATTAAGAAAAAGGATAATGAATTTTTTGGTATATATGATGTGAATTTTACAAGACTTGCAGAGTATGCATCTGGTTTTATCATCCAACATGAATGTAAAGTTGATCGATTTTTCAGTGGATTGCTACAAATTCTTCGAAGGGAATTATCTATAAGAGACTTTAGTAGCTATGAAGATATTGTTCGTTGTTCTCTCAATGTAGAACATGAAGTTGGTGTTACATATTCGTCTAATTGTTTCAACAAGAATCAAAGGATGGAGTTCAAGGAGAAATCTCAGAATAATGGTGAAAAGATGATGAATGTTTCTTTATGCTCAAAGTGTCGAAATAAGCATGGTAGGAATTTTCCTAAAGGGAATATAAAATGTTATAAGTGTGTAAAAGACGGTCATCGAGTAGCTGAGTGTAAATGTAATGGAAAAAGGGTTAGTAATGATGTGAATAATGAAAAGACTGGAGAGAACACACTACCAACACTTCAATTCTTCAAGTGCAATGAAATAGGGCATTATACTAAGTAATTCTCTAATACAAGGGTTAATGAGGATCAACGTGAGCAACCGCATAAGGAAAAGGATAAAGGGAAGTCACATGCGATCAATATCTATGAGGTTGAGTATGAAAATGATGTTGTGTAATGATTAATCATTTAAGTAATTTTATTTCAAAATAGTATCATGGAATCTCATTTATGGTATCATGGAATTTTTGAATATCTATTTATTGGTTTTCAATAATCATATGGTATTAGTAACCATGAAAAGTTATTGAAATATTTTTGCAAAGAAGGTGATATGATATGGATAAAATGAAATGTTTAATAGTATTCTTGAGCTCATGAATGATATAAGGACTAAGTGATATTATGGTTTGAGTATATAGAATTTTTAAGATTATGGTATGTGGAAAGAGTTAAATTTTGACAACATTCATGTTTTCAATAAGGTTCAATGTGTATTCATTTTTCAAGTGAATACATGATTATGTAATTCACATGTTTTTAATTTGATGAATAAGATATATCGTATGATATATGGGGGATAAATGATGGTATTCACATGCTCGGCAGATGAAATCTCTAGTAGTTGTTTTCTTTATACTATGAGCTTGGACAGAAATATATTGTATAAGACTAAAGATTGGAGTGGATTATGTTGGACATAATATAGTTTTATTTATGGATAGAATTTTTTTTGATAATATTGATGGAATGTTATAATATTGTAGTTTTAGAAAAAAGGACAACCCATATGATGGGCGACAACCCATCGTGTCAGACAAGGATGCGGGAATCGAACCCACAACTGAAGTGCCACAGGCCTTTATGGCCTACCACTAGCCTATAAGAAATTCCTGGTTAGTAAAAAATAGTTTTATTATATTAAGAGGTATTATAGATGACGTATAAGTACTTTTTTGGAACCATATACGATTAATCTCAATATAGATGGACTTATGTATATAACTATTGCTAACCTTACGTTTGAGACAGAAGGAATGACCTATGATTCTATTGTATGATCTGCTAACACTTTGCAAAAGTAAAATTCAACTTCATTTCATTAAGTGGTGAAGTGGAAATTGTTCAAGGCACGAGAAACAGTAACATTGTACCAAAATCAAATAATTATTGCTTTTAATTCAAAAATTCATCATCATTAGGGAAATGATCTTGAAAACAAAGAATGTATTCCTAGTGCCCTCATATCTGATGAATTAGATGAGCCCTTAGATCATCACAAATTGATGGCTTTGTTATTGTTGGATTTTTCAAAGCCATGACCTCTACCACTCTTCATCAGAAGTTAATGGTTATATTTTTCTTCCATATCCATATTTTCATCTATGTTCTCCTATGTGGAAACCCAGTGATGAGTTAATTTTGGTAACCGTTACATTTCATACATTAAATTTTTAAAATTATTTTTTAGTATTCCTTTTTACGATGTCATTTTTTATGAAAGAGTATTTCAAGTAGTAAACGATTTATAACCATGACAAATTTCGAAGGAGAAATTCATTTTAAAGGGGGTAGAATGTAACAACCCGAGATTTTATGAGAAGTATCCTTTTTAATTTATTTGATGTCTTCTATTATACACTACACAAAGATTATCTTGTACTATACCCAACACCATATTAGCTTGTAGTATATGCAACACAATTCTTGGCTCGTGTTACACACAATTTCATGTTTGTTTTGTGGAAATTATTCTTCAAAACATTAAGTGTTGATTTTGTTTAATGAATAAATGAAATAAGTTTTCATTATGTTATACACCATACCAGACCAAGATTTCTCTACATGCAGCCCTGACATTGATTTCATTACACGCAATCAAGGCCTTCCTCGATAGCGTGTGTAGTACGCAATAACGAGTTTCACTAAATGAGATATTGTTATAATATTATTATGAAATGGCCGTTATGAATAGTAATTACCACTTTTTGAAATTTTATAAATTTTTTCTTTAAAAAAGGACTTCATTTTTGGATTCAGAATATCAAAATTAGCAAAGGGTTAATTTTTGGTATTTTTCTGAACACTTTCAATTTTTGATGAATAGTGAAAACACTGGGATTCTATATTAAAACAGACTTTTTATTTAAATAATTATTTATTTTATTAAATTTTATTTTAGGTTATAATTGATTAAAAATACCTATATAAGTTCAATGTAATTCATTGGAGTCCTTTTATAATAATTTTAGATATATTAAAATTTTATTTAACTTTTCACCGTCTTTTACCCACCTCCTAGGATAATTTGAAAATTTACATAATACATAATTTTACTACTTTTTTTAATAGAATTTTAAAAATAAGAGAGACACGGTTAATATTAAGGAGTAAAATGTGGTTCAATAAGATAAAAATAATTTTTTATGAATAGTAACTTTTAACTTTTATTTACCCTGGATATAAGTAAATAAGGTAATTAAGGGTTAAAGTGATTTTACTGTTACTGTAACAAATGTCCTAATTATATAGGATAAGTGTAATTCAAATAAAAACAATGTTAGGAATAAAATATTATCCTTTAGGTTTCACTTGGATTAGATTAGGACATTTATTATTTATTTATTTAAAGAAGAGTTAAAATAGTTAAAATCAAATTTTAATAAATAAAATATTTGTAATATAGGGTTATACATAAGATAAATTCTACTATAAATATTACATAGAAATATGAAATGTTTTCCTACATAATGGTATTTTAATTATAATTTTTAGATATTATATATTTTAATTTATTTATGACACAATGATGATGTAGTAATTAACTTATTAATGAAATATTAACATAATTGATATTAAAAATACCCAAAAAATGAAATTTGAGACTTTTTATGAATTACACTAATTTTATAGGTTAATATGACATGTTATTATTTATTTATTTAACTTTTTTAGAACTAATCATGTTGTTATAATTTTCATAAAAATAAAATACCAAATAGTGTCTATATTGACATAAAATAGTTTTTAAAACAAATATTATATTATAAATCGTTATTCTATTCCTAAAAATTAAGGGTTCAGAAAAATGACTTAGATAAAGTTATATATTTTAATAATTAACAACTTGGTGTTCGTTTGGATATTTATAGTATGTTTATGAACCAATAGTGTAAAAAACAAAAAGACCCAATAAAAGATAAATTATTTAACATATAGTTAAATGTAAATGATAAGGTAAAAATAGTAACCTAAACTTGTCTAAAACCTATTGGTTGAGAAGATGTCAACCCATCCCCACCTTAGCTTCAAAATAAATCAATTTGGAGCTATTAATAAACGAATATGACTTTATTATAAAATAATATTTAAAAATTTTCCTAAGGTTCCCCTCTCCTCCCTTATAACAGGGAACCTCCACCCTCTTCTCATTACACAATTTTGAGCCTTCAAGATCGCCCAAAACCTACCAGTTTCTCTTCTCAAGATCCCTATAAACATACTATAGGTCTTGGTCTTCTTCAAATACCAGTTTTAGTGCCGTAAGAGGAGTTTTCAAAGAGGCGTGTCGAACAAGATGTAATATCTGTTACCAATTCTTTCAAATTTATTTCTTCTTCTACTTCCTCTAATTTAGTTGTTTCAGAATGAACTAATAACATCAGTATAACTCATATAATAATATGTAATTTTAAATTATAAACAACCCAATTTCACTTTCTATCCATCCTACAATAAATGAAATCACTGCGCGTGCGTATGTACGGAATACCATCTCCACGCCGTGGTGTAATATGTTTTTCCACCACCAACATAATTGGATGGGTATAATGGTGTAAAAATAATTATATATAGTTATTATAACATAATATTAATTCTGAGATATTATATCATCCACTCCAACTCAATTCAATAATTATGGGAATGATATCATTGCTAGTTCGTACGTACGGATTACCGTCTCCACGACGCGATGAGATTCAATCTCCATGTTTACCACTCAAGAATAATTATAAAGTATATATAATGAATAATAATAAAATATCTGACATGATAAAGCTACATGATTTATATATATATATATTTCATCTACTTACTTCCATTCAAGTGAATAAGGAATAGAAAACAACGTTCATGCGTACGTACAACCTACCGTCTCAATGAATGGTGTATTTCATTTCATTTATGTATATATTATATATATATACTGGATATATAGGATATATAAATCATTATTTACATTTGTTAAGTAAATAAATCATTATATAAGTAACAATAATATCAAGAACAACAAGTCCAAACACATACGATAAATAAAACGATATTTTCCAAAAAACAATACTTTAACATAGAATTTACAAAAGAACGGATAATATAAAGTCATAAGTGAACCATATATGATATCATAACAATGAATATGATTCTTTAATAAGTATTTGACATTATTTAAATCATTATACAAGAGGTTCAGATACGTATGAAGCATATCAGACCTAAGGTAAGAGTTAATTTTGCAAATCTCATTTTTATCTGAGATTTCTTATATGTAAGTATTTACTAGGGGTTATATTTTTCATCCATGCCAATAGAATGTTTTTAATAAAGTGTTTAAGATTCTTCCATTTATGATTAATGTCATGTTTACCCCACTTTGTCTTTTACTTTGTGTTCTGGAAGGATTATTTCTTTTGTTTACCATATGATAAAATCATTGACTTTTCCAACAAAAGTACGAGGAGAATGTTTTTTTAACTAATACGGCATGAATGGATTTTTACGGTTTTATAAAGAATTATTTAAATGAATATTACTCTTTAAAATTTCGTGTTTATTTTCAATAAAATGCTTTTATTTTAAAATTTTGTGGCATTATGTGAAAATAAAATGATTTTGAAGAAGAAAGGATATTTTCCTCAAGAATTCATTTCAAGTGTTTTATCTTAACTATTTTCCATCTAAGATGAAATTATTTCATATGTGTATGTTTCAAGTATAATGTCTCTATGATTTTCATGGTTTCAATTTTCATATGATTAAATGATATCCATTTTTTTATATGGATTATGTGATGATGGAATGATATTTATGAAACCCATTTTATTCTTTGGGTTATGATGAATGATTTATGTTTATTTTGTGGCACAAGTAAGAATGATTTCATTATGATATGGGTGGGACCTATATCTCTATCTAATGCATTGGGTAATAATTAAGATCTCATGGGATAGACATGGTTGTAATGGAATGTTAATCTGGTTCAGTGATACAGGACTAGAACGAGGAGTGAACTCGGTTCAGTAAGGGACGTTGTCCACTAAGATGGTCTTGGTAGTAAGTCCTTGTCTACTATGGAAATCATATAATGTGCTTAATAATTTTCCATAATTACGAGTTCTATTTCCAAGCTATTTTATCATGAATTATGTTCCATTATGTTCTATGCCTTACGTACTTCCATGATTTATTTCATTGATCAAGATTTTGAAGTTTAAACATTATGTTCATGTTTTTTAGTTCAAATGTATATGATTTTTTTATTTTATCCATGCTTAGCCTTACTGAGTATTTGAGCTCACCCTTTATATGTTTTCTTTTTCCCAGGATATAAAGAATGGTTTTAGGTAAGAAAACAACAGGGGGGATCTTTATGGGAGATGTTGATGATCTTTCACCACGATTAGAAGATTATATTCCGAGTTTCCAAAGACACTAAACTATTATGGTCCTTGTGTGTCTATTTTTGTGATGTATTATGTATTCCACAAAAATTAATGTAATGTCCATGTACATCACGATTTGGGTCTCTTCATTCCATATTCCATTAGATGTAGAAAATATCCAAAAGTGATTGTGGGAGTGAGATATACATCGATGAAGTTGAGGCTCAAGTTGCACAACAGTTTGTATAGAAACAGATTCCACAAATCCTCATGGAAGAAGAATATGTTCTAGAGACATAAGTACTGCATAGGAGTACAGGAGAGGTTAATGAAACAGAATGGTAATGTTTTCTAATAACTAAGGATGGTGACTCTTTTTTAGTTGATATTAATGATCCTCTAACCTACATGAAAGTAGTATGTGGAACTGAAGTTTCCAAGTGGCAAGAAGCCATGAATTCTGAAATGGATTCCATGTACCAAAATCCTGTCTAGATTTTGGTATATCCTTTAGTGCATGTAAAGACCTTTGGTTTCAAATGGGTATTCAAAAAGAAACCAGACAAGGATGGACTAGTTAGTACCTATACGGCATGACTTGTTTCAAAAGGATTTAAAATGTGCCAAGTAATTGACTACGATGAATCCTTATCACCAGTTGCAATGATGAAATCCATCATGAATTCTACATGCTATTATGGCTAACCATGACTATGAGATTTGGAAAATGGATTTCAAAACAACATTATTTAATATAACCTTCAAGAATATTTCTACATGACAAGACATGAAGGTTTTGTGACTCCAAATGATGATAATAAGGTATGCAAGTTGCAAAAATCCATTTATGCATTAATGTAAGCCTCCAGGTCATGAAAAATTCGTTTTGATTAATCCATAAATGAATTTAGTTTTATCATAAATGATTATGATACTTGTGTATACAACCTATTTAGTGAGAGTGCATTCATTTTCCTAATAGTAAATGTTGATGACATATTACAGATTGGAAACGAGATACATGTATGGAAGTCTGTTAAGGCATGGTTGAATCAATTCTTCTCCAGGAAAGACCTGGGCGAGGCATCATATATTTTTTGGATCAATGTACACCATGATAGATCCAATAGATTGTCGGGCCTAAGTCAAAGTACATACATTGATAAGATACTGAATAGATTCAGTATAAAACCATCAAAGAGGGGATTGTTACTATTGTCCCATGGAATTCATCTTTACATGAAAATGTTTCCTCAGACACATGAGGAATGAAATATAATGGTAGGGAATCCATAGGCATCAGCGATTGGGTTAGTCTTGTATTCCATGCTATGTACTAGACTGGATGTCGCATATGCTTTGATTTTGGTACGAAGATATCAAACTGGCCCAGGTGTCCACCATTTGATGGAAGTCAAAACTATCCCAAATTATCTAAGGCTTACTAAGGATATGATCATAGTTTATGGAGGAGATGTGGAACTAGTCATTAGAGGATATTCATATGCAAGTTGAAGACTGATCAAGATGACATGAAGTCACAAAAGGGATACATCTTTATTTTGAATGGAGGTGCAGTGAGCTGGAAGAGATCAAAGTAGAGTGTAGTCGCTGATTATACAGTAGAGTCTGAGTATGTCATAGCTGCTGAGGTAGTTAAAGAATAATTATGGATGTGAATCATTGTCCAGAATCTAGATGTGATACCTATCATTAAATGTCCCATCACATTGTACTGTGATAATACTACAACGGGGCTCTCACAAAAGATACAAGGTCACATCAGCAGAAGAATCACATTCATCGTAAGTATCCTCTCTTGAGGTATTTTTCTTAGAGAGGTGAAGTTGCATTGAGCAGTATTTCCATGGAAGACATCATGGATGACCCCTTGACAGAATCCTTGACTCAGTAGAAACGTGATAATCATTTGAGGTTATGCAGACAGAATGTTGTAGGTTTTTTCCTCTATTCCAAGTGGGAGTTTGTAAGAGTTGGTGTCCTAGTACCAAGAGGTTTTACTTTGATTTCATGGATATTTAATATATTATTACATATTTTTTATTGTTCTACATGACTATATGGAAATATTGTCCTTGAATATTTGTTGCTTTTATAAGGTCAGGGCAGTTCCCCACTATGATGAGAACCTTGAAATGCTATAACAATAATTTCAAATATAGTATTTCGGTTGGATGACATGCTAAGATGGGATACATATCATGCATACCATTGGGTGTGAGTATTGATAAGCAGATGATACTTCCTCTTGTGATGTTTGCAGTTACTAACATCCATGATAAAAGATTATAAGAACAGACCCGCTAGTACTAAATCCAGATGTTTTGGTGTCATCCGATATTTCTATCTATGAGCATGTGTAATGATCCTTAGACTTTAAGATTGTAATTAATATGGGTCATGACTTATGCACTTTTATTTAATGATGGAAACCATCACACACATAGTTGGGAGGTATAGGTTATGTTAGGAGCATCATGAGTGGCATGTTATTAATGGATTAGTCGATGAAGGATTTGAATCTTCTATTTATGGAAGTTGATATCTCGAACCTTTTATTAAAATAAAACCTTCTCATGAAATTCCATGGCCATGGTATACCAACATGTTTATTTCAGGTAGTGAAAGAATGACATATCATGCATAAAAGTTGATCACACAATTATGAAACCTGCATGATGAGATATTGCGACAAAGTGATAATATTACACAGTGATTATTCATATTTGGATGTCATTGTTGCAAATTTATGTTCATTCTCTCGGGTGCCTTGACCCTTTGCTAGACAATAATCTTGGACATTTGGAAAGCCCACCTAATGCCAAAGAGATTGAATCCTAGAGGGTCACACACTAAGTTTTTTTGTGGTCTTGGTTAAATTATATTTGAATTTAATTAATGAAATTAACATTATTCTCAAGTTCGTGGAATAATTTCATTCTAGTTAAAATGATCACATAAAATAAATAAAATATTTTTATTTATTTTATTGAACATTTAATAAATATTTATACATTATATTTAAAATAATATATTTATTTTAGAGAATAAATGGATTATTTATTTATTTCGTTGTTCAATAAATATAAGTGGAGTTCGAGTAGACCAGGGAAGGTCTAGTAGTTAAATAATTATTTTCAAGAGTGTAAATAATTATTTAACTAGTTGGAACAAGTTAAAATAGCACTACTATTATTCTTTGATGCCTAATTTTATTTATAATTCCTTTTTGCGCAAGTTGGAACACTATAAATAATGACGCGGTATTATTATCATTAAATTCATGAGTTTTCACTAAGTTCATGAATGCATTTAATTTTTGCTATTCCATTAAATACTATAACAGAAATTCCATGTATATAAATTGGATAGTACCCCTATTGTGCCACACACCACACCACAGGCTTTGAAAATTGAGAATTGTGGAGCCAATTTTTTTTCTCGAATCCTCTTCTCTCCCCTCTCATGAATGAGATACATTCTTCATGGACGAAGTACAAGCGATCAAGAATGACCGAAAGAAGACACTCACTTCACTGCACTAGTACCCAAAGAATGAACGGTGTTGATCAATGGCCATCGGAGCACATGTGGATTACCACTAGAGTGGTTATTTTTTGGATCCTTACAATAAGAATGAGATAATCTGGAAGGACCAATCCAGATGATCATTATCATAAACGAAGAAAAATACCATAGAAACAAGTATTATATTTCATTATGAAATTAATTGAATTAATTATGAACATGATGTGAAAGATCCCCTCTAATGGTTTTAGGGCCACTTTTCTCTTTACCTAAATCATTGATTATATTAGGTGAAGATTGAAGTTCAATGTATTATTTATCTCAGAATAACAATTGATCATGGTAAACATCAAAATTGGGTGTTGTCCTAATCACAGTTCCGCTGCGCCCGAAATCTTTACGTTAGAGGTGGATAGGGAAAACAAAAAACATCTATTCATGAAGTAATAGTCATTCATACACACAAATAATGATTTCATAATCCATATTATATAAGATAATATGGATTTCAATTAATAAATTAACCTAATAAAATATTATTATATTAAATATACATATGTTACTATATCATAAAGGTATCATAACAATTTATGTAGGTTTGTGATGTGATAAAATAAAATTCCTGAATAGGGATGTAACATCTTCTTCTAAAAATTGTGTTTTATTTTCTTTAAAAGTCATATTATGTAGGATTTATGGCCAAAAAAATATTCAATGATGAGATTATGGAATTAAAGAAGTTATTTGGGCATGAAATTTCATTTTTTTATTTTTAAATGTGTCAATATGATAAGACATGGGAGTCCTTTTATAAGTGAGGGGACTGGAATATATATAAATTTATAAAAGGAAATTATGTACCCATAATTTTCAATTATAAAAAGGGTCTTGAATGGAAAATTATAAAAATAGAATATTCATGGTAAAAATATTTCTATTAATTTTTTTTCTAAATTATTTTTTGTTATTTTTAAACATTATATTTGTGTTTTACCAGTAGTTATTTTGTTTTCAAATTTACTATGAAAAATATATTTTTTAAATTCGTAATAATCATTACAGTAAAAAAAATTTATACATATTGGAAAATTTAAATTAAACAGAATGAAAATATTGAATAAGTGTTTAAAATTACATTCACATAAGTGAAAAAAATCAATTTGAAATTTATATTGCATATGTGAGGAGAATGCTTTTTTTCAGAGATGAAATGATCAAAATGTTAAAAAAAAAAATATCAAAACAAAATATGCAAATTATTAAAATGATATAAATTGGATTTATAGATATATAATCAAAATAATTAATCATTTAATACTATTTTAATTAATTTATATTTTCTATACATTGTATAAGAAATGAATATTCCGTGGAAACAACAATATATTTCACTATTCCTAAAAATATATATTCTCATTAAAATCACAAAAAAATAACCAATAAATGATTTTAAACATATTATTTAAAAACATTAATATATTATTTAATGTAATATTTCAAAAGGTTCCAAGAATTACATTTAAAATAAGTGCGAAAATGCAACAAAAATTGCTTTTAAAAAAATACAGTGTTAAGATTCATATTGGACTTAATCTCATATCTTTTTAAGAAAAAAAATATGATTATTGTTAAATTTATTTTGAGTGTATAATATATAAATTTCATTCAAAACATTCACCAAAAGTGTTTATTTATTTTATTTTCTCGAATTCATTTCTATACCTATAAAACATTCCAAAAATTGATTTTAATTTATTTCATATAGTTGTTATTATCATTTTTTAATTAATTGGTCACCAAAAGAACTCATTTTATATCTTTGTATAGACCATATATTTAAATAATTTAATTAATCCTATTCATACACACCATTAAAAATGCTACTTTAATAATATCATAATAAATAATAATATTTTTATAGGATGCCTTGTTTTGTGTAGACTCAATTTTCATGTAATAAAAGCTACATTACATTTAGATTGAAATGAAAAATATCCATAAAAATTAATGAAATTTGAATAAAAAACAAAAAATATCTTTGATTCACATTTTAACCCTATTATATAAATTATATCTTCTAAATTGTGTCATTTAATGTTTACAAAGGGTTCTGAATTTTAAAATCATTTTCTGGGAAACACAAATTGTATATCTAGTTAATAAACCATCCTCTTGTAATTTCAGAAAGAGATAAGTGAAGGAAATATGTAATAACACACACATTATTTAATTCCATTCCAAAAGAACAATCTCATCACTTGGTTTGGACTTGATAAACATCCCACTCTTCTTAAATAATTAAATACATCTTTTGTGTCTGAATCACTAAATAATATCTATAAAAAATGATATTCATTTTCCATTATATGTACATATTGTTAATAAAATGGTTCCTACAAGGTATGAATAAATTTTTATATTTTATAATTATACAATGACCACTAAAACTCCATATAATATTAAATTTAAACTATTTTATAAACATTTAACCTTATAACTATTCTGATATTCAATATTTAAATATAAGGTCAATAGATTCTTGAAAATAAATATAAGATGAATCCCCCTTATATCATAAAGTATCTTTTGATCTTCATATACAATGTATGTGAGTACATTGTCAAATACTTTCTTGATTCATTATAATAACTATAATTAACCTAAAATAGGAAAATAAACATCCATGCTTCCTTATACATTGAAAACCCAACAAATAATTTATTATGGTCTATAAATCAAAAAAATGTCTTAAAATTGATAAATGTGATCAAACACCAATATGTCTACAATTCATTATGTAGTCTCAAGTTCATCAATACAATATAATTTATATTATTATTATAAATATTCTCTAAACATAAACTAAACACCATTTATTATCATCGAGAATATATTAATTATTATCTTACAATAATAGAAACATCAAATTTCAATTAAATCATCATACTTGTTCGTCATAACCATTCAAAATAATTTTCCAAATCCTTATTGAAAAAATTATAATGAGTAATATTTATATATTTAATGATTCATATAAATATTTCTTAAATTCCAATACATAATGACCTCAATCACCCACATCAATCTCTAACCACTAACTAGTCTACTCCATATTTTCCCTTAGTACCCCTTTCTTAACATAGGAAATATGAATCATATCATCACAATCACTAAAAATTGTTTACTAATGCTTCTCATGTTTAATATAAACAATACTGTTAGAATTACCAAGACCATTCAAATTTCATTTTTATTCTCCTCATCATCCATATTTAAACCATTAATCATAAAACTATTCTAAATCTCTTCCTGATATTTTCTTATAGGAAATTAATTTTCATAATTTTTATACCTTCCTCATTTGAATCATTTAACGATCAATGATATATTAGGGATATTAATCACATCCATTTCATTTATTGAACATTTCATATTTCTTCTAAAATTAATTTTTTTGGTCTTTTTTTAGTCACTCAAAACATATTCTCATTTCACCATGACTTCCACATGGGTTCTTATTCCCACATCTTCCACATCTAAGAAACTGAATATTCTTTCCTATATGGTCTATAAACCCCTAACTCTCAAGAAACCCTATCCTTATCTTCATTGGTGATTTTGAGATTTGGTTAAGGTGAATAATGATAAACATATATCGTGATAAAAAATTAGGAATAATCATAACATACTTAACTCTATCTTTAATCCAATATGGTTTCTCAAAAACACATTCCTTATCACATTCAACATAGATGTAGTTCTTTATTGTTCTCATATTTGGAAAAATCCAAAAAAATTATTATGAAAAATAATAATCATATTACGGAACCACATAATCAATAAAAATTACTTATTAAATTTATAAATAATGAAATATTATTATTAATAAAAGAAACATTATGTTTATCCACATGTTTCATGGAAATTATTTAAATATTACATGATGGTTCAGGTAGGGTTTGAGAGTTTCCAAAGCATGACACCCCAACAGTGTCAAATCATGTTAGTATAAAGCCTCACTATCAAGAACCAGTTGATCATTATGTATGCATCAATGTCACATTTTAATTGTTATTAACCCTAGATACCTAGGTGCTAGATCCATACCAACTTATAGTATAGATATTGGAATTTAATTTACTTCGAACCACATTCAATACCCATTACAAAAATTCCCAGACATTTTCATATACATTGACTCATCCTTAGAGTTATCCATAGATACATACCTCTAAATATACATAAAAATATACCGAGGTAATTCATTAAATTATTCTCATACTAGTTTTCAATAGTTTGTTATACCATTCCATTGATACCATATATAGAAATTGTAAATTTTCATACATAAATATTACATATTTTTAGATTAATGTTCAATAAATTTCCTTAACCTGTTCCTAGAGAACAAAACAATTTAGTGTCTTTGGAGACTATAAAAAATATTCTTATTTCATGAATGATATTAACCACATTCCACAATGTTCTACTAACATGGTAATGATCTTAGACATACCAAACCAAAACATATCTTCATAAACTGGAAAATAGAATATAATAAAGTCATATATCAGATGATCAGTAAAGGGAAACATTGGAGATATCTATATCTGATCACATGAAATCATAATCTAAGAATAATGGCATGTGATAATGAACATAGAATACAATGTTCATACACAACCTGCAGTAGATCATTAACATGATTCTGATCATAAAACATTATATTTTCAGACTAAATGGTTCATAACAGTGACAAGTCAACATAATTAAATAATAAACAATAATTTTATGTCATACAAATGTCACACGGTATTAAATATGGAAAAATATTTCATATTTTAATGTTAAATACCATATATATAAACATAGTGGATCACAAATTATCACATATTTCCCTATTATGAATTGGGACACGCCTATTTTCAATAATGGATCAGAATACACCTGTTTCCCATAGTGGATCATGGCTCAATAGTTTTCTTTTGTAGATCAAGAACATTGACTTGTTTCCCATTTTTTTCTCATGTAATATAATTCCATACCCAATGAATTGGAGATACATTTAGTTCCCACCCATATATTATTAAAACCCCACATATATGTTCTATAAATCACAAAACATTCTATCATATCATCACATCAGAACCCATGTATATAAAATGGGTTGTATAAACATTTCATCAATTCATAATATCATAACCCATGAAAAATGATTTTTTTTCATACACATTTAATCAAAATTATTATTTACCATGATGAGTAAAAATAAGGATGGTAACATTAAATATTACCCAAATAAGTAATATGTAATCTAAAACAATGACATAATATATAGAAATTTATTCTGGAAGTTAAAATTGACCATTTTTTGAAGAATATAGGAATTCAACGTTGATAAATACTTTTCAAATCATTAAAAAATTTCAAAATCCTTTTCTTTAAAAATAACCAGGGAAGCGAATAATTGAATCAATAAAAATATTTTAAAAATTTTGTTCTTTAAAATATAATTTTCTCATTTAAAAACACTATTCATAGATTAAAACATTTTTAAATCCTTTTCATAAAAAATTAACTTTAAAACATATAATGTGAGATTAAATAAATTAATATATTTATTGAAAAAATATCCATTCTTCATTGAGAAATTATTTCTTAAATTAGATAAATTTCGAAAATAAATTTCCTTGTAAATAAACAGGTGATATAACAATGGATACTTCAAATAAAGAAATTGTCAGGATAGTGGGAAATAATTTTCAGGCTATAAACATTTAAACAATTAGCCCTTAATATTTTCCATAAAAATACAAATAGGTATTGTTTAGAGAAAAAATGACTATTCCATTCAAAAAAAATTGTAAAAAGTATAAAATGTGTAAAAATATTGTTGAGAAATAGTTTTAATATTGGTAATAATATCATTTATGTTTTCTTATAATCCTCGGTTTTATAGGAAAATAATTTTTTGAATGAATATTGAAATAAAGACAGGTTTTCTAAAAAACATTCATTTGAACTATTTAGTGCATAAATTGAGGAAAATGATGAGAAAACATGTATTATTATGAGATAAACATAGGTTTATTTTTTTTCCTTGAGATATTAATAATAATGTTTTGCCATTAAGAGAATAAATATAAAAAATCTCATTTATTGATGAGGATGTAACATAACACTTATGCCACATTGGTAAATTTAATTCATAACCCAAAGAAATAATTAGAGTAAAAGAAACTTCATATATTTATTTTATTATATTAGTTATATAACATGACAATGTGTCATTATATACAACTCATGGGATAATAAAAGTGCATCACATATCATATGTCCTAAATAATGAATTTTTAGAAGAAAAAAAACCCATTACCAATTTAGTAAAAATAAACCATAAACCTCTTGAAATAGTGATACTAAAATGGATATTTAAATACCCAAAAATATAACAAGAATCATAGAAATTTACATTCATGGGAGTTACATGCACCTCATAAAAGAAACATATGGTGAATATGGCATTTTTCTCACAGAAAAATAAATGTTTAACTGATATCCCTTTCCATAAGTCTCAAATTCCTTCATAAACATTCAAACCTCTAATATAATTAATTGTATTTTACTATAACTCCTCTAAATAAAGAAATTTTTATATATAATTCATTGAATATTTTATTTACTGTTGACCGTCTGTTACCCATTATTTAATTGTTTTTGTTCAATGTTACAGTTCATTGATTTATAACATTGTTTTATATATAGATTTTGATTTTTAATTTATATTCCTCTTTCACTATTCATGGTTCAATCATCCCCAAAAATTTAAATAAGATATAAATATAATATATATTTCTATACAAGAATTTATAGTGACCTATAAAATATTTACATAGAAAATGAAATCCTCTTATGTGTAAGCCCAAATGACATCCTTAGTTTACCATCAAGATATATACTCCACATAGTTCCAAATACAAGGGGTTACACATATGTATATTCCAAAACAAAACCTAAAATTCACCATGAGTTGAGATACTCCACATGGTTCCAGAATCAAGAATAACCTCTCAAGAGTAATACAAAACTTAAGGAAAAAAACCATGAGTAGAGATACTCTTCTTGATTTCATAATCCTAGGAATCCATCAAGGTGTAATCCCTAACCAAATCATCAATAACTTTATTCCATGAGAATTATCTTGGGTGTATAAACATGGTACTCCCACTATGAGTAGTCCCCAATGAACACCCTCATAGAGTAGGTACTATTTTATATATCTTACGGACAGAAATTCATTCACCCAACATTATCTCCTATTATTACCCATGTTAATGAATATTAATCATCTCAAGGTAGCCTTAGTGCATAATCCACACTTTAAAATATAATGGTATGGTGTCATCAAATGTGACTAGTCTTCTACTATATCTTATTTATCACACTGAGTATATCAAATAGTATAAGATGTTTTTTATAATCACTCAACAATTATGATGATAGAGTCTTTATTAAGGGAATCCTATTTAGTTTTATTTCTGAATGATTCCACTGATCTATGTTTTCTATAAGATTTATTCTTTGTATGATACATATTACACCACATTGAGCATTGTAATAAAATACATTTTCTCATTAACAATTTCATTGAACAATGTGGGATTTTATTTATACATTCATAAGATATATAGGAAACCACTTTAAGGATTAATCCTAAATCCAAAACAAAAAACCCGCTCTATAGAAGGAAATCAACTCCAGAGACCCCAACTAGTTGTCTTTGAATTAATGTGTCACGAGGTAATAAGGGAAATAAGGGAAATGAATAATATTTATAGAAGTTAAAATAAAACACAAGGTCTTTATCAAAATATTTTAAAAATGGTAACAATTATCACAATTTTCTTTTGGGAATGATTTATAAATATTTCATAAATTTATAATAGCTTCTTGATGTTGGCAATAATCCCCCACAAAAGGGTGTAGTGAGCCCAACCATCCATCCTCTTGGCCAGTGATATTTCTAATATGTAATTTTAAATTTTTTGTGTCCCTTTGATAATGCAAACCAATTATATATTAACATGAAATTATTTAGTTAATGAAATCTATAAGAAAATTAAGTTAAAAATAATATGTGTTTCAAAAGAAAGATGTTTTGTGTCAAAAACCATGTCCTTGAGTCCAATACTGTTGTGTATATACGTTAAATATTTTATGATAAATATATATCAATTTATTTTTCTTAATAATATTTAACATTTTTAATATATTAATCTTGAACCATTTACATCAATTAATTTAATTACATATGGGATCACCTAATCAGTCATGTACATATCAATTGTTTTGATGATACTCAGTTCATAATTTCATAATGAAATAATTTTGATGACCATTGTAAAAAGGTCCATTTTTCAATAATGTAATGAATATTAATAATTAAATAACTATGACTACATTATAAAAATTATAATTTTAAAACCAACATGAATATATGGATGATAAAAATTGACAATGATAAAATCATTGAGATGATAAGTCTTACAACCACATGAATAACATTTCCATTTTTCAATGATCTGGAGAGAAAGAATATATGGTTTCTTAACAATATATGATATGAATTATATATTTAATAATATAATATGTATTTAAAAAATTTATCTATACCACATAGGTGATGAGATAATGTAAAATGAATCATATCGCCTCACAAGATGGTGGTCCACCATATGCATGAATGAACTTCAAAATTTTCAATGGATTATAAGGTAAGAAACAAAATGATTGAATAAATATTATGAAATAATATTAGATAATTAATATAATTATTATATATATATATATATATACATTAAATACATCATAATATACCATGGTGTGAGTAATGGTTGAGTATAATTTCATTCAGAAGATGGTCGTCTGATGTACACGAGAACTATGGTTTTGTTTTACCTTTGATGGAAGTTTATATGTATGATTGTTATTAAATTTAAATAATTGTATATCAATAAATATTTCTAAATTATTTTATTTTATAATCATTATTAATTATATTTAAATAACATGTAAGACTAATAAAAAAATTCTTAATAAGGAACGAGCATATTCCTCAGACCATATCATTAGTAATATAGACAAATCCTCCTTACAGTGGATATATGATTAAAATAGGGACTCTAGGATACGATTTGGGATGTAATTAAGGTATTTTTGTGGGTCTTGTCCAACAGAAATTGATTTTGATGTGTATAATGGATACGACAATATTTTTCATTTTATTAAGTTAGATAGAGTGACATAAATATATATATACATGAATCTATTCAATAATGGAATGTCACTCTCAATCCATGTGACTCCAAGATTTTTAAATAATGGATTTTATGAGTGATATGGTCAATAAAGTACTATAAAATTTAATATAAAACATGTTTTATATATATTATTCTATTCAACTATAAAGTTACTCAATTTTATTGTTATTGATTTCCACTATATAAACTAGTTTTATAATATTTATATAATTTATTATGTCAAAAAATTGAGTTAAAAATATTAAATAGTATTAATTATTATTATAATAAATATGGGGTGTATTTTATCATATTAAAATCATATAAGTGGATGAATTTAATTTAAAATAGAACCTACAAAACATTTCATTTTTCTCAAGAAATTAATTATTCAATACATAGATGATCTTATAATAACTCTACGAGTATCAATAATATTTATATAAATATAAATTAATATAAATATATTTATAATTTATTTATTCAACCTTATGTTTTTAATAGGTGTTATTTTAAATAATTAAAATTAATGTAATGTACGCATGCAAAAAGAAATTGCAAAAACAAATTTATTTTATTTTAGACAATAATGTTATTAATAAATAATGATAATAGTTGATAAATGATAAATTAATTAGATTATTATAAATAAATTTTTTTAATATTTCACATTATGATAAAATCTTAAATAAAAAAAAAAATTTAAATTATATGATTTTATGAAAAGAAACTATAGAATTTTATAAATCAGAATTTTCATTATTCATTAAAAAATAAACCATTTTTTAAAAAATATAATTGTATATTTATTATATAATTATCATGTAACGATTCCAAAAAATAAATTAATTTTATAAAATATATTTTCTATAAATTCGAAAAAATAATTATTATATTTAATGAAATAAATAAATTTTGATGAAAACATATTTTTTAATAATAAAATATATTTATTAAAAATTTAGTACATATTTTCCAAAAAATTATAAACACATTTATATATATTACTAGCATTATATAAATATCATAAATTATTTAATAATAATAAAACCGTCTTATTTTACTTCTAGGTTATAACAGCACAGTTTGTATAATATTATTTCATTGTTCGTTTTGGCTCAGTTTTTTGTTTTGTATACTCTATTGAATATTTGTTTTTTAATATCTAAGGGTGTTACAACACCTTTTACAATGCACATGGTAACACATTTTTTATTTAAAAAAAATCTTATTAAAATTATCAATAAAAACACATATTATATAATAATCTCTTCTGATCCTCAAAAAATCATACTCAAATACAATGTAATGTTTGACAAAATAGAAAGTTGGGACTCACTATGAAATGAGGGTTATATAAATATAGAAAAGTGTTTTATAAAAAAGTGTCTCTAAATGTTATTATTCGTTTGAAATCATATAACTCAATGAGTCCATCAAAATGGGATCAATATGAAATATAGTAATAATTATAATATTACATGACATAAGATATATTTACAAGGTTAAAAATCACTATATTATTATGTATATATGAAAATTTTCTCTATTAGTTTATATATATCATAGCATGGATTAATTTTTTTATCAATAATTAACTGTATATTTAAATAATATTTACAGTGAAAAATATTATAATTATAATGAAAAATATGTTAATTTGATCAATAACGAGTTTCAATATGATTTAATTTTTTTCCTCAACATACAAGTCCCACCATATATGGATAGATTGTGAACAGTTTTTATTCAATTGAAAAAATACCGAAGGATCATGAATTATTCTCTAGAATGTTGGGATAGATAAAAAATATGTTCTCTTTTTTCAAAAAAATTATAATTTTATGGTTCTTAAAAAATCATAAAATAACACACTTTATTGAAGAGAAATGACTAGTCTACATTCATATTCAACAAACATATAGCAAACCATTTCCAACCATATTTAGATGACCTAATAAATCCACACATATCATGTTCCCATTTCTTAAATATTCATACATTACTCTATGTGATATTTCTAGTTAACCAAATACGTAAATATATCCCCAAATCTTCTATGTCATGAATAATAAATATACTATGATGAAAATTTACAACAATTTCCAATAATCAAAATAAATTCATCAGACCTACTAATTATATTGTCACGACCCGTCCTCGGGGCCCGTGCCGTGACTACCCCAAGCCCGCCTTCCATAGGCCAGGGGCTGGCGACTAGCACCAAGGCGTAAAAATCCCGGTAAACAGGGAAGGCATTGCCTTTATAAGTAACAACCACACAGAGTCAGCAAGCGGAAAGTAAAGTGCAGAAAAGTAAAGGGGGCCGGAATACAAGCCCAACTGTAAAGTACAACTGAAAAGTAAAGCAGCAACTGAAGAAAAGACGGCGGCCTCGTGTCGTCCACTGGCAATCCCACCTGAAGGGTGGGTACAGATAGCCTCCAGGCTCCTCGGGTCCCACGTCCGCTCCGAGCACGTCCCGCCCAGTGGTCCACCTCCAGGTACCGTCCTGCTCCACGCCCCAACCGTGATCAGCGCTGTCCGTCGTCTGCAACCAACACAACAAGGTGCGGGCATAGCCCGTGCAGGGGTGAGTACAAGCTACTCAGTAAGGACCCCGAGACCCCCGAAGGTCTCCCGAAATCCACAAAGGATATAGCACAAAAGAAAGATGCAATCACGAAGTAACATCTGACTTGACTTAGGTATATGCCCATACATATGCCTAAGTCCCCATTTCTAGCTCTGCTCACGAGCTCGAGAACAACTCAATCCACAAAGGAAAGCAAGACTCAAATCCACGAGGAGAGTAAACAGTAAATCCACAAAGGATAGTTCAACACAATCCACAAAGGAGAGTAAACAGTAAATCCACTTAGGATAGTTCAACACAATCCACAAAGGAGAGTAACATAAGATTCAGCTCAACCAGGTATACTTTTTCAGATGACGTCAAAGACGATCACTGATCCGTCTAAGTCGTCGGACCCATGAAGGATCGATAGGTACTAACCCCCGCAAAAGACCCACACAGGATCGGGCTCACACAGAACCTGTAGGCAGTGGCTCACACAGAACCGGTAGTAAGGACCCACACAGGATCGGGCTCACACAGAACCTGTAGGCAGAGGCTCACACAGAACCGGTAGCACTGATCCACGTAGGATCGCTGAGTGCAGTAGTCGACGCAGTCCACGGAGGATCTCTGCTCTGTCGTCGCCGCAGTCCACGAAGGATCTCTGCTCTGCCGTCGTCGCAGTCCACGGAGGATCTCTGCTCTGCCGTCGTCGCAGTCCACGGAGGATCTCTGCTCTGCCGTCGTCGCAGTCCACGGAGGATCTCTGCTCTGCCGTCGTCGCAGTCCACGGAGGATCTCTGCTCTGCCGTCGTCGCAGTCCACGTAGGATCTCTGCTCTGCCGTCGTCGCAGTCCATGGAGGATCTCTGCTCTGCCATCGTCGCAGTCCACGGAGGATCTCTGCTCTGCCGTCGAAGTCACAGCCAGCGCTAGGGTTCCCGCACGTAGCGAGCTCGTTTAGGAGGGTCCGCTCCACGAGCCGAGAGGCTGATACATCAACTGACACGTAGTCCGAAGTTGATGTATCCAAAAGTTCCGTATCGACAACAGGATCTCAACGCGACAGACGGCGCGTCAATCGGACGCCCGGTCTGAGAGTTATTGGCATTTTCGTCCCAGGGGCCCGGTTGGTTTTTAGGGAAAAACCAACCCGACCGTACTCCGCCTGTATCCGATCCTCGGGCGGAGTATGCCAAAAGTTCCGTCTCACTTAGAGGAAACTACCACAGCTGACGGTACGTCGTTCGGACGTCCGTAGCTCAAGTTATGAGCGTTTCCGCTCCGAGGGCCCGGTTGGTTTCGTGTACGAACCAACCCGGACGAACCCAAAGTCTTCCGAAACCTTGAGTATAATATACCGAAACGACCGTCTCGATCCAAGGATCGCGTAGCCGCTGACGGTTCATCAATAGGAGGTCCCAGGCCCAAGATATGGGCGAAAGACCGAAGAGGGCCCGAAACGGGGGTTCTGGGCCCGGGGCGACCCGGCGCGAACCCCCCCCTGGGGTCGGCCGAACCGGGTCGGCCCGACCCGGCTAGGCCGGGTCCGGTCCGGCCGGGGCGCGGCCCGGCCGACCGGACCGGCCGGCTCGGCTTCGGCCGAGCGGCCGAAGGGGCTGCCGCCGCGGGTCAAACCCGCGGCTTTGAGGGAAACGCGGCCCCCGCGGGGGGGCCGCCTGTCACGCGGACGCGGCCGGGCCGCCGCGTCCGTTCCCGGTTCCACGCGGCCGCGGAACCGGCTGCCGCCGCCGCCGCCGCGGCTTCAGCCGCGACGGACTTCCTCCACGGCGGCGCGCCGGGCGCCGCCGCCTCCGGTCGTCGGCGCCGCCGCGCCGGCGACCCGCGCCGCCGCCGCCTTCCGCGGGCCGCCGGAGATGCTCCGGTGGCCCGATTCCTTTCCCGTCTGCGCCGTTGCTCCTCCCGGGGGGGCGATCTTTACTGCGGAAACCACGAATGGCCCTTGCGTCGTGCTTTTGCCGTCGCCCGCCAAATCCGCAAAAAAGGAAGATCGGCGGAGGGTTGCCGGGTCTTGTTCGTTAGACCCGCACCCTCCGCGTTAGTCATAAAATCATCGGGAGGAAAAGGAATAACCAAATCAACAATTTTAAATAGATTAAAATTGTTATGATCGGGTTCTTTATTTGAAAAGAATAAACACGGGAAAAGAAATAAAATATTCCAATCAACCCTTACTTGTCGTCGTCGTCGGACGAGAGGTCGTCGCGGAAGAAGGGGGATCGTCGCGTCGTCGCGGTATCCGGCGTCACGTCGCCAATCTCCGGATCAAAAACAAACGGATTTAATTAATTAAATCCGTTGTTATTGAAATTAAAAAGGGAGAATTAAGGTCCGATTCTCACCTTAGTTGCCGAACGAGGATCGGCCGTGGAAGAAGAGCGTCGCCGAAGAATGTCACGGGTAGAGTTCGTCGACGTCGCAGATCTCGGTGTGCGTCGTCGAATTCCGGTCGCCGGCGTTCTTCGCGTTCTTCGCGTTCTTCGCGTTCTTCACGTTCTTCGCGGAGAGGGTGGAGGAACGAAGATTCTTTCAAATCCTTTCCAAGGATTTTTAGGTTGGTCTTATTTTATAAACATGCCAACAAACGAAACCGGTTAAGAAACGATCCATCAATTCGTTGAATTAATTCAACGAAAGAAACGACCCATTTAATTCACGAAGAAACAGTCCATTTAATTCACGAAATAAACCGCCCAATTAAATGGTCTGTTAAGAATTAAAGAAAACGTGTCGGTTGACTTTTCAGTTACTTTGACGGGTTTTCGCGGGTGCGTTACTTAGCGAAAGAAACGGCGGGGCTCGTGCGGGCCCTGCCTCACAAATATCCTACCAAGAGGGTAGGATATTTCTGGATAGCATCCTATCCATTTCAACTCAGTTCAAGCCGTCTTTATGTGGCTTCCAACAGCTTAAGTGAAATAAAATAAAGTTGTCGCACAAACTTTATTTTATTTCTGACTTAAAGCCGCAAAATTTAAAAACCACGTCTGAGCAAACGCAACTCCGGAAGAGGCGTTTCTAAGCAAATACCGGTGCTGCGATTTCATCGGTGCCCTCAGAATTTGATTCCGGGCACCGGTTCAAAAGATAGAAAAACCCGCTCGTCCGTTCACTGAACGTACCCGAGCCAAACTTCGGAAATTGATTCCGGGCACACCGGGCCTCGGAATCAGGTGCCGTCTGAAGCTGCGCTCTTGTAAAATTCCAAAGAAAATTAAGAAAAAAAAATTTACTTGAAATTTGCGGGTCTTTACATTACTCCCACCTCAGGGCTTTACGTCCCCGTAAAGATACATCAAAACTAGGGGAACAAATGGGGGTACTGAGCACGCATCTGAGCCTCCCGCTCCCAAGTGCTCTCCTGGAGGTTCCCGTGCTGCCATCTGACGCGCACAAGAGGTATCGACCGCCCACGTAGGACCCGCTCCTGTCGATCCTCGATCTCCACTGGGACCTCCGCAAAAGTCGCCCCATCGTCCACGTCCAGCTCCCCAAAGTCGATGATGTGCGTCGGGTCGTGCACGTATCTCCTCAGCTGAGACACGTGGAAGACGTCGTGCACCCGGTGCAACTGAGGTGGTAGAGCCAGGCGATAAGCCACCTCTCCTATCCTGCTGAGGACCTGGAAAGGCCCGATGAAGCGTGGAGACAACTTGCCGCCTCGGCCAAATCTCTGAAAACCACGTCGAGGTGAGACACGCAAAAAGACGTGGTCGCCATCCTCGAACTCCAGTGGCCTCCGCCTCCTGTCATCATATGACTTCTGCCGGCTCTGAGCTGTCCTCATCCTCTCCTGGATGATCTGGACCTTCTCTGTCGTGGCTCGGACCATCTCTGGTCCCACGAGTGCTGACTCCCCAGGGTCTGTTTAGCACAACGGTGATCTGCAGGGTCTGCCGTACAACGCCTCGTATGGTGCCATCCCGATGGTGGAGTGGTAGCTGTTGTTGTACGCGAACTCCACCAAGGGTAGGTGGTCCTCCCAGCTGCGACCAAAGTCGAGAACACATGCACGGAGCATGTCCTCGAGTGTCTGTATGGTCCTCTCCGTCTGACCATCCGTCTGAGGGTGGAAGGCTGTGCTCAGATGGAGCCGTGTCCCGAACGCCTCCTGCAACCCCTTCCAAAGCCGGGAAGTGAAACGAGCATCTCGATCGGAGACGATAGATGATGGCACACCGTGAAGCCGTACGATCTCCTGGACGTAAAGACGTCCCAAGCTCTCCACTGAGCCCTGCTCTCTTATGGGTAAGAAGTGTGCCGACTTGGTGAGTCGGTCGACAATCACCCAAATGGAGTCGTGACCTCTGGAAGTACGTGGAAGTCCAGTCACGAAGTCCATAGATATGCTATCCCACTTCCACTCCGGGACCTCCAAGGGCTGTACCAAACCTGCTGGTACCTGATGCTCTGCCTTCACCTGCTGGCAGGTGAGGCATCGTGAAACGAACTCTTCCACAGCTTTCTTCATTCCCGGCCACCAGTGCTGTCGTCTGAGATCCTGGTACATCTTCGCCACTCCGGGATGTATCGCCAAGGGAGAAGTGTGAAACTCTCTCAGCACCTCCTCTCGTAAAGCAACTGGTACGAAGGTACGCCCTCTGAAAAGGATGTCGTGCTCTGCTCCAAGGGAGAAACCATCAGGCGCCTGACCTGAGGATATCAGTGCACGCCGGGTCTCACAGTCAGCGTCCCCACGCTGAGCCTCTCTGACCCGCTGTAGAAGTGGAGGAGAGACTGTGAGAGACTGAAGAAAGGCTGCTCCGTCTCTATCCACGAAGGATATCTGCAAGGAGGCTAGCTGCTCCGTCGCCTCCTCAAGCAGCTGAATGCCCGTCCTCCTGCTGAGGGCATCGGCTACCACGTTCCCCTTCCCAGGAGTATAGACTATCTCAAAGTCATAGTCCTGGAGGAACTCAAGCCATCTCCGCTGTCTCAGGTTCAGGTCCTTCTGAGAGAAGATATACCTGAGACTCTGGTGGTCAGAAAAGACTGTGAAGCGCTCGCCCATCAGATAGTGCCGCCAAGTCTTCAGAGCGAAGACCACTGCTGCCAACTCTAGGTCATGAGTGGCGTAGTTCTGCTCATGCGGCCTCAACTGACGTGATCCGTAGGCGATCACGGCCCGCTCCTGCATCAGGACACATCCGAGTCCAGTCCCTGATGCATCGCAATAAACTACGTATCCAACTCCCTCCTCAGGCAACCTCAAGATAGGTGCGCTGGTCAATCTCTGTCTCAGCTCCTGGAAGCTCTGCTGACATCTGTCTGACCACACAAAGGGTTTCCCCTTCTTCGTCAAGGCTGAGAGTGGTGCCGCAACTCTGGAGAAGTCTGGCACGAATCTCCGATAGTATCCCGCTAGGCCCAAGAAGCTCCGCACCTCTGTCACGCTCCTGGGTGGCTCCCAAGCTAGCACTGCCTCGATCTTCGCGGGATCCACTGCAACTCCCGCCTCAGAAATGACGTGCCCCAAGAAATGGACCTCATGTAACCAGAACTGGCATTTTGAGAGCTTTCCATAAAGCTGGTGCTCTCGGAGTGTGCCTAGCACAACTCGCAGGTGGTAGGCATGCTCCTCCTCAGTCGTCGAGTATACCAAAATGTCGTCAATGAAGACCACGACAAATCGGTCGAGGTATGGCTGGAAGATCCTGTTCATGAGGCTCATGAACACTGCTGGAGCATTGGTTACGCCGAACGGCATAACCAAGAACTCATAATGGCCATACCGACACCTGAAGGACGTCTTCTGCACGTCCTCGTCTCGAACTCTGAGCTGATGATAGCCTGACCGGAGGTCTATCTTCGAGAACCACCGCTCTCCCTTGAGCTGATCGAAGAGGTCATCAATCCGTGGCAGCGGATACTTGTTCCTCACTGTCACCTGGTTCAGGCGACGATAGTCGACACACAGTCGCAAGCTCCCGTCCGCCTTCTTGGCGAACAAAATCGGGGAAGCCCAGGGTGAAACACTGGGTCGGATAAACCCCTTGCTCTGCAAGTCCTCAAACTGTACCCGCAGCTCTCGAAGCTCAGCGGGGGCCATCCGATATGCTGGAGTAGATATCGGGGCTGTCCCGGGGTACAAGTCGATGTAAAAGTCTACCTCTCTACGAGGAGGTAGCCCTGGAACGTCGTCGGGAAAGACGTCCACGTACTGGTCCACCACTGCAGGAAAAGCCGGACTCCGCACGTCCACTGCTCCTAGGATGAGGCTAGCCAACTGATGAGAGATAGGCTGCACTCTCCTCCGCGGAAGTCCATCCTGTGCTGCAAAGGTTCCCTTCTCGCCGGTGAAGGTAAACCTGCTCCCGTCGGTACGAACACATCGCACCTTGCACCTAAAACAGTCGATCTGGGCATGAACCGTGGATAGCCAATCCATGCCCAAGATGACGTCGTAAGGCCTCGACGCCGCTACAAGGAGATCCCAGCCGAAGCTCTCGCCTCCTAGAGTAAGCTCACACTGCCGGCACCTGTGCGTAATCGTCGAGTCTGCTCCCGTAGGAGTCTCTAGCCGTAAGGATCGAGCCAACGGCTCAGTCGGAATCTCCGAGCTCCGAACAAGGGCACCACAGTCAGAACAGTATACCTGGTGAGCTGGCACAAGTAATCACAAAGAAAACTTGAGACTTTCGTAAAGCAGATCAGTATACCCGGTGAGCTGACACAAGTAATCACAAAGAAAACTTGAAACACACACGCAATCAATGTTTTCATGCATTAAGTCGGAAATCAGGAGTCAGGGTCCTGGTGTACGGATACGTCGGCCGCCGCACCAACACTGGGCTCCCTGAACTGATAACCACACTCAATACACTAAACAATATTGCTTCATATAGAAAGAAAGGACGATCAGAGTCTGCGGTAGAACCGACCACCTCTGATACCAATTTGTCACGACCCGTCCTCGGGGCCCGTGCCGTGACTACCCCAAGCCCGCCTTCCATAGGCCAGGGGCTGGCGACTAGCACCAAGGCGTAAAAATCCCGGTAAACAGGGAAGGCATTGCCTTTATAAGTAACAACCACACAGAGTCAGCAAGCGGAAAGTAAAGTGCAGAAAAGTAAAGGGGGCCGGAATACAAGCCCAACTGTAAAGTACAACTGAAAAGTAAAGCAGCAACTGAAGAAAAGACGGCGGCCTCGTGTCGTCCACTGGCAATCCCACCTGAAGGGTGGGTACAGATAGCCTCCAGGCTCCTCGGGTCCCACGTCCGCTCCGAGCACGTCCCGCCCAGTGGTCCACCTCCAGGTACCGTCCTGCTCCACGCCCCAACCGTGATCAGCGCTGTCCGTCGTCTGCAACCAACACAACAAGGTGCGGGCATAGCCCGTGCAGGGGTGAGTACAAGCTACTCAGTAAGGACCCCGAGACCCCCGAATGTCTCCCGAAATCCACAAAGGATATAGCACAAAAGAAAGATGCAATCACGAAGTAACATCTGACTTGACTTAGGTATATGCCCATACATATGCCTAAGTCTCCATTTCTAGCTCTGCTCACGAGCTCGAGAACAACTCAATCCACAAAGGAAAGCAAGACTCAAATCCACGAGGAGAGTAAACAGTAAATCCACAAAGGATAGTTCAACACAATCCACAAAGGAGAGTAAACAGTAAATCCACTTAGGATAGTTCAACACAATCCACAAAGGAGAGTAACATAAGATTCAGCTCAACCAGGTATACTTTTTCAGATGACGTCAAAGACGATCACTGATCCGTCTAAGTCGTCGGACCCACGAAGGATCGATAGGTACTAACCCCCGCAAAAGACCCACACAGGATCGGGCTCACACAGAACCTGTAGGCAGTGGCTCACACAGAACCGGTAGTAAGGACCCACACAGGATCGGGCTCACACAGAACCTGTAGGCAGAGGCTCACACAGAACCGGTAGCACTGATCCACGTAGGATCGCTGAGTGCAGTAGTCGACGCAGTCCACGGAGGATCTCTGCTCTGTCGTCGCCGCAGTCCACGAAGGATCTCTGCTCTGCCGTCGTCGCAGTCCACGGAGGATCTCTGCTCTGCCGTCGTCGCAGTCCACGGAGGATCTCTGCTCTGCCGTCGTCGCAGTCCACGGAGGATCTCTGCTCTGCCGTCGAAGTCACAGCCAGCGCTAGGGTTCCCGCACGTAGCGAGCTCGTTTAGGAGGGTCCGCTCCACGAGCCGAGGGGCTGATACATCAACTGACACGTAGTCCGAAGTTGATGTATCCAAAAGTTCCGTATCGACAACAGGATCTCAACGCGACAGACGGCGCGTCAATCGGACGCCCGGTATGAGAGTTATTGGCATTTTCGTCCCAGGGGCCCGGTTGGTTTTTAGGGCAAAACCAACTCGACCGTACTCCGCCTGTATCCGATCCTCGGGCGGAGTATGCCAAAAGTTCCGTCTCACTTAGAGGAAACTACCACAGCTGACGGTACGTCGTTCGGACGTCCGTAGCTCAAGTTATGAGCGTTTCCGCTCCGAGGGCCCGGTTGGTTTCGTGTACGAACCAACCCGGACGAACCCAAAGTCTTCCGAAACCTTGAGTATAATATACCGAAACGACCGTCTCGATCCAAGGATCGCGTAGCCGCTGACGGTTCATCAATCGGAGGTCCCAGGCCCAAGATATGGGCGAAAGACCGAAGAGGGCCCGAAACGGGGGTTCTGGGCCCGGGGCGACCCGGCCCGAACCCCCCCTGGGGTCGGCCCGACCCGGCCCAACCCGGCTAGGCCGGGTCCGGTCCGGCCTGGGCGCGGCCCGGCCGACCGGACAGGCCGAAGGGGCTGCCGCCGCGGGTCAAACCCGCGGCTTTGAGGGAAACGCGGCCCCCGCGGGGGGGCCGCCTGTCACGCGGACGCGGCCGGGCCGCCGCGTCCGTTCCCGGTTCCGCGCGGCCGCGGAACCGGCTGCCGCTGCCGCCGCGACTTCAGCCGCGGCGGACTTCCTCCACGGCGGCGCGCCGGGCGCCGCCGCCTCCGGTCGTCGGCGCCGCCGCCTTCCGCGGGCCGCCGGAGATGCTCCGGTGGCCCGATTCCTTTCCCGTCTGCGCCGTTGCTCCTCCCGGGGGGCGATCTTCACTGCGGAAACCACGAATGGCCCTTGCGTCGTGCTTTTGCCGTCGCCCGCCAAATCCGCAAAAAAGGAAGATCGGCGGAGGGTTGCCGGGTCTTGTTCGTTAGACCTGCACCCTCCGCGTTAGTCATAAAATCATCGGGAGGAAAAGGATTAACCAAATCAACAATTTTAAATAGATTAAAATTGTTCCGATCGGGTTCTTTATTTGAAAAGAATAAACACGGGAAAAGAAATAAAATATTCCAATCAACCCTTACTTGTCGTCGTCGTCGGACGAGAGGTCGTCGCGGAAGAAGGGGGATCGTCGCGTCGTCGCGGTATCCGGCGTCACGTCGCCAATCTCCGGATCAAAAACAAACGGATTTAATTAATTAAATCCGTTGTTATTGAAATTAAAAAGGGAGAATTAAGGTCCGATTCTCACCTTAGTTGCCGAACGAGGATCGGCCGTGGAAGAAGAGCGTCGCCGAAGAATGTCACGGGTAGAGTTCGTCGACGTCGCAGATCTCGGTGTGCGTCGTCGAATTCCGGTCGCCGGCGTTCTTCGCGTTCTTCGCGTTCTTCGCGTTCTTCGCGTTCTTCGCGGAGAGGGTGGAGGAACGAAGATTCTTTCAAATCCTTTCCAAGGATTTTTAGGTTGGTCTTATTTTATAAACATGCCAACACACGAAACCGGTTAAGAAACGATCCATCAATTCGTTGAATTAATTCAACGAAAGAAACGACCCATTTAATTCACGAAGAAACAGTCCATTTAATTCACGAAATAAACCGCCCAATTAAATGGTCTGTTAAGAATTAAAGAAAACGCGTCGGTTGACTTTTCAGTTACTTTGACGGGTTTTCGCGGGTGCGTTACTTAGCGAAAGAAACGGCGGGGCTCGTGCGGGCCCTGCCTCACAAATATCCTACCAAGAGGGTAGGATATTTCTGGATAGCATCCTATCCAGTTCAACTCAGTTCATGCCGTCTTTATGTGGCTTCCAACAGCTTAAGTGAAATAAAATAAAGTTGTCGCACAAACTTTATTTTATTTCTGACTTAAAGCCGCAAAATTTAAAAACCACGTCTGAGCAAACGCAACTCCGGAAGAGGCGTTTCTAAGCAAATACCGGCGCTGCGATTTCATCGGTGCCCTCAGAATTTGATTCCGGGCACCGGTTCAAAAGATAGAAAAACCTGCTCGTCCGTTCACTGAACGTACCCGAGCCAAACTTCGGAAATTGATTCCGGGCACACCGGGCCTCGGAATCAGGTGCCGTCTGAAGCTGCGCTCTTGTAAAATTCCAAAGAAAATTAAGAAAAAAAAATTTCCTTGAAATTTGCGGGTCTTTACATATATAATGATATTATGTGTTATGGAATAATTTTTGATATTATAGAATTACATACAATTAAAAATAACTATTTATGAATACGTACAATATTATATTAAAAATTAACAACCACTACAATATATTTAATTATCAAAACTGTATATAACTATAGTCACAATACCTCAATAAATAAAAATGGAACATAAATATTTTTTATATAATTAGTTTAATATCTAAAAATATATTCTTTTCCCTTATACTCATTATGGAATAATGATTAACACATCATGATATTTATTCCCTTAATTAATAAATCATTAATATATTTCTTCAATCATAAAAAGAATAATAATATAACTCATCCATGATAATTTAAATAATACGTAAAACATATTAAATAAATAAAATATTGAATTAATATACACAAAATATAATTCATAATATGATTTTGATGTGATAGTTATTTTTAGACCAATAACTAATCAAAACAAGAGCCACTAAATTAGTCCTTGAGTCATGTGTCCTAAATCATGCATCCCCATATGGAAATTTTTGATGACTATAAGCGATGGCCAAGGGAGTGTCAATGACGATATGGTTTCCTCATGTCATAGTGTAATATTGTGATATAAACATATTTTTCAATAGCAAAGGCATAATATAAATCACATTCATAAGGTAAAAATAAAAAACATTGAAATAATAAACAATGAAAATTTATTTTATGAAATAATAAGTTTCATGTCTCTACCAAGAATAAAAAACATGTAAATAAAAATTTAATACAATAAAAATATAAAAAAAAATACAAAAATGTAATTGTCACTATATAGCACAATGAACCGTGCTCGATCCTGTGAACCCCAGATCCTATGAATAAGAAAATAAAGAACCCTAAAGTGGAAACTTTCCTCATAACCAAAATACACCCATGATGACATTCGGGGTACCCAACAACAGTCCAAACATTGGTAAGATGACACACAATGGGACACATGTAATGGAATAGACCTCTTATGTCGATTCCTTTGAAAAAATATGGTGTTTGAGGTGTTCTGGGAGGTCAAGGTCACTTATCGTTAACAATATTCCTATTTTCCAGTTTGGTGAACAGTTCTAATGGTAGACAGGTGTGAACAGTGCAACGGTAACCTTCTGTGAATAGTTTATCAGTGACCTTAGCTGAATAGAGTCATCGGTAACATTCTATGAACAATTCCATCTGTAAATAGTTCTATCGGTAACCTCTAACTATAACCTCTATTTCCTTTTCAAAATTTACAATTATTTGAATAGTTCCATTGGTAAACAGTTCTATCAATAACCTCTAATGGTAACCTCTCTTTTCTTTCCAAAATATACAATTCTGTGAACAGTACATTTTCTGAACAGTTCTATCGGTAACCTCTAACTGTAAAATCTATCTATAACCTTTATCGGTAACATCTATATCTTTTGAAAAAAATTTCAAGTTCATGAAAAGTGTTTCCAAACCCGTGAGGTTCTAACAGCAGCCTCTATTTCCATTTCTATATATCGAGTTCATGAACAGTTTTTCCAAAAGAGTGAGGTTCTAGCAGTGGCCTCTATTTTGGTTCCCAATTTCGTGTTCATCTAGAGTGTTTCTAAGCCTGTGAGGTTCTAATAGAAACCTCTATTTCCTTTTTAAAAATTTGATTTCATGAATAGTGTTTCTAGAAAAGTGAGGTTCTAACAGCAGCCTCTATTTCCTTTCCCAAAATTTGAGTTCATGAATAGTGTTTCCATACCAGTGATGTCCTAACAGCTGCCTCTATTTCGTTTGCCAAATTTTGAGTTAATGAATAGTGTTTCCAGACCAGTGAGGTTCTAAAAACATCCTCTATTTTCTTTACCAAATACTGAGTTCATGAACAGTGTTTCAAGAACATTTAGGTTCTAACAATAGCCTCTATTTCCTTTTCCAAATTTAATTGTCATGAACAGTGTTTCCAGACCATTGAGGTTCTAATAAAAGCCTCTATTTCCTTTTCCAATTTTCGATTTCATGAACAATGTTTCCAAAATGGTGAGGTTCTAACAGCAACCTCTATTTACTTTTCCAAATTTTGAGTTCATGAATAGTGTTTCTAGACTACCGAGGTTTTAACAGCAGTCTCTATATCCTTTTCGAATTTTTGTGTTTGGTGTACAGTTTTTCTAGCTTCTTACAGTTTTGCACCATAGACATTTCCTTTGATGTAAAATGCATTTAACGTCTCATTTTAAGGGCTCTTAAGGCCGATTCAAAGTCCATATGTCCTATATTAATTATTCAAATGGGTTGTGATGTTTTTACTTGGTCAAAACGCATGGTTTATTGTGATCCACTTATAATGGGAAATTAATCGTATCTTAAACCATCGATCCGTTAAACCATCAAAAGGGAGAAGTTATCTTCCTCCCTTGTTCTTACTCTTTGTTCACAGCTATGAGGCACTAGAACCTTACGATCCTTCCCATTGGATTTTCACAATCAAACATTCCTCCCCAGATTGGTTCTGCTCTGTCTTGATGCCATAAAGCTCTATCGATCAATCTTCAATATAAGGTATGTTTTATTGTTTCTCTTCTGGGGTCCATAGTCTCTTGTTTCTACTTTCCATTATTATATCTTATAATCTCCATTCTTCTAATAGGGTTCTGTGGGTTTTAGTTGGTTTGATCCTACCATGGAATCCTCAAGTGGATGAAATTGATGTGAGAGGAGAATCATAACCAGTTGGGTGGATATAGAATGTCAAAAACTATTTGTGGTAGGGGATTCATTTCTTCTCTTTTTTTATGTGCAATAGTATTGTTAGCATGGTTTATCCCCCATGACCAAAAAGTAATTGACATAATAAATATTTGAACCAGATAAATAAATTGATATAGATAATATGTGATTTCTCCTTGCATTCAAGATAGTGTGATATCCATGTTTGATTTTCTTAACAATTCGTTCTTGATTAAAATTTGTAAAGAACATAAAATGGAATTAATTGATAAATGTTGTCTATGGATGGAGAGGCATGTAAATGAATCTGTTTCTTCTTGTATTAATTTTATGTTAATATAATTGGTGTAGTATGTATGTTTAAGTATTTGTGATAGCTTACTGATAAGGTTTCCCGAATTTTGGAACCTATGAATAAAAAATCCGTTAATTCAATACGGATAAACGAACTAATTGTTAGATAATTACTTGAATGGTTCTATGTTAACCTCTTGATTGTTAAGGTGCCAATAGACTAATTGATATGATGTTTGTTTTCCTACTGCTTGTGTTGTGATGTGATCCTGGATGGATGTTGTGATATGTGGTGGTATGGAGTCCTATGGTTGTGGTAGCAGATGACACCTACAGTGGTGAGATATATCGGTTTAGGCATCTGGGTGTTGGGGAGGACACCAGGGATGATGGAATGTTATGGATGTGATTATTGGATGCTTTCTAATTCTTATTTGTTGATTATCTGGTTTACTTTTACCCACTTCTCAAGGAAGATGGTATTTCATAAACTTCATCCAAAAGAGGCGAAGGCTGGTGGGTTATTCCACGTGATTTCCATGTTTAGTTTCTCAAGGGAGGATGGATATACAATTTTGATATAGGATGAAAAGACTTGACAGGTAGTACATCTACTGATCTTGTTGATCCCCCTTGTGTTTAGTAGCATAGAATGTTTTTCTAGAATTCCTGAGAATGTGGGAATATAATTTTGTAATAAATATTTGAAAAAATGGTGTTAACTGGGGTTGGAGTTTGCTGGAACAGAATGATGTAGTTGTAATTATAAAGGGACGATGGACTTTGGGTGTGATGCTAATGAAATTTAATGTGGAATTTTTAATGGTAAATTAATATTTAAATAATTAATTATCGTAAATTGCAACTGGTAAAAACAGAGTGAAATAATGTGTGAAAACTATTTAAATGGTTGTATGCTTATATGAAACCTAGTTTTAGAAGTGGCATCCCGGAGTCCCAGAGACGTTTTTTGAAGTTGATTCTATGACTAGATTATTCCCATAGCATGGTTGTGAGATATATTATATTATGTACATTTTGTGTATCTATACACTCTTCCACCCTGTCAGTAAGGGAAACTGACAACCCGGGGATTCTGAGCCCTAGGGTTGTTTTCCCCAACATTCTTGTGGGAGGATGAATGGATGGCTACCCCATTTGGTCATGATCTCTTCTCATGGTAGATACATGTGATGGTAGGCACAGTGGTATGGTTTCCCCAAATATGTATGTAGAGGGTTGTAATGGCTTGTGTTTATTCACACACATATATTGTGGATATAATATCCTATGGACTACTATAGGTGTAACATGTATAGGTTGTGATGGCTTGAGGATCCTCACACTGTGTATGAGTTGTATTTTCTTGAGGTATAATACTCTATGTATGAAACACTTTATGCGAGTTGTGGTGGCTTCTAGAAACTACATGGTTACTTTTCTTACATGGATGTGGTGGTTTTGTTGCATGATGTGCACATTGTGGTATATTGCCCCGGTGTCTGCGGGAATGCCTTTTTGAGAGAGATGCATAGGACGTGCGACGTTGGGGAAAAGTGGAAAACCAGTGGGGAAGTAGTAGTGGGGTACCCTTGATATTCATTATTAAATGATATATTATTGTATGCATTACATGGTGAGAGTATCCATGGTGAGGCTGGGAACTTATATACCCATTTAGGTGATGAGTTAGTTTAACATGTTCTTCACTGTTCTTTTGCATGCATTCTTTACTTTTTCATTAGAGGATTAATGATGGATCCTACTGATTATAATGTTATACTCACCCTATGTATATATAATCGATTTATTAGGTCACTTTGAGAAGGTTGCAGATCAGTTTGGTAGTTACTAGCTTGGGGTTGCAAGAGATGGTCGGTCTTGTGGTTGATGTTTTTTACTTCCCTTTGGGTACATTTTTTTTTCCTCTTTCAGTTGTAGTAGTTTTGCATGAAATTTTATATGTGTACATGGTATTTATTTTATCATACTTGTTGAGTTGGAGTTGGATGGTGTCTATCTTATCTCTCTCTTCTACATGTGTTCTCTAAGAGGGTAATTCTTCCCATTTGTGTTTTTACTATACCCTCATTGCTAGTCACCAACTTGGGGCCTACTGGAGGTTGGACTCGGCGGTCATTATCTCCCTTCTCACGTTTCCAGTCCAGGAGGGGTACACATTGTGGGTAGGGGGTCGTGAAAGAGTTGTATCAGAGGTCTGGTTGAGGGATAGGATGGAATTTGGAATTTGGCACAGGTGAGGTTACATGGGTTGGTAGGCCAACGATGTCATTCATGTTTAGAAAGTGAGGTAAACACTGGAGACCAGATAAGACATAGGTTTTTAGGCCCCCCTATAATATGATGTATAGACCGTTAATTTTAGAATGGCTACTAAACATGGAGATAATAGTTGCAGGGTAGAGATCATGGAAAGGATCATGCATGATTCTTCATTGTGCCTGTGTTTGAATGGGTATACCATGGGATAGGCTATCCTAAAATGTATAAAATAAAAAAATTAATTAATTAATTTTGAGTATTCCCTATTCCATGTTTAAGATCTCTAACGGTTTTTTATTTTTCAATTATGGCTCTCGGTCGACGTCCTCGTCAGGATTGCGCAAAAAATGAATTGCAGACTATTCCAGCAGATCCCTGTAGGGTAGAAAATGACGCCGAAGACACTTGGAGGAAGACACTCGGAGAGTTTCAACGCCAGAGTCTACATAAGTATGAGGGCTCCGTTTCGGATTATATCATGGAAGACTTATTGGTGGAGGCCAAGATATGATTTAGTTCGATATGTGCTTGGAAGAAGCATTGTGTGACTTTGGTTGTGATGATTCAGTGGGGAGCAGCAATGCATTGGTGGTTCTTGTTCGTTGGGGATTGTGAGGAGTCAAAGATCTCATGGGAGAATTTCTTAGACAAAATTAGTGTCGAGTTTCATTTTTCGACAACGAATGTGTCTCGTCTCCAGGAGCTTCATACCTTTCAACAAGAGAGATCTAGGTTCTGAGAGTTTGTAATCCATTTTTGGAATCTTTTATAACATGCTTCAGACCTATTTCCAGATGAGGAGTCTAGGGAGAGGCATTTAAAGGATGCTTTTAATCCAGAGATCCAGCCCTAGGTCACCCCATTTATGTTGAAAACATATATGGAGGTGCTGGAGAGGGCATAAGTTATCTAGAGGACTTTGGGTAGGACCAGATCATCCTGAGTGTGGAATTGGCATGATTCCTCACGATGAAGAGCTTAGGTCTGGGGATCCCGGTTTTCAGGGAAGAAGCGTATACGTTCAGCTGAGGATAGGTCCCAGACATTCAAAACTTGTTTCTCTAGAGGCAGCAACTATCAGGCCTATTACATGGGATCAAGCGCTTGTTTTTCGTTTGGTGGTTATGGTCATCAGCAGCGGGAGTACCCAACCTTTAAGAGCGGTCATCATTCACTAGGTGCTACTCTCTAGGTTCCTCCATTAAGGCAGTTCTAGGAAAGGCAGTAGCAGCCTATTTCACCATCTTTAGATTAGTAGAGGGTAGATGGGGAAGGACAAGAACAGCCCCATGAAACTCCACACCATCAGAGATCAGAGTGTGGCTGTGGTGGTGGTCGTCATTAGGGCTAGAGAGGTCATGGTCATCTTCGTGCTCTAGAGTTTCCAGATCCTGGAGATCCATACATCGTTTGAGGTACCCTTTTCTTGTTTTTAACCATGGTGTATTCCTTGTCTGATTCTGAAACAACACACTCCTTCATATCATCTTCCCTTTTCCATGCTTTGGTAGTTGAGGTAGAGAGGCTTCTAGTGCCCTTGGAATTGACTACACCAGTTGGAGGTCAAGCTGACATGTTTGAAGTATGTAGAGAATATGAGTTGTTTGGGGGAAACACCACTATTGGTGAGATTTCATATGTTTATGAATACGGCCATATGATGTCATCCTCAGCAGGGATTGGTTGTATTCAGAGCATGATATTGTGTAATGCTTCCAGAAGATGATAGTTTTTATTGGTGCATATGGAGAGCCAGTGGTGTTTCTTAGCGAGAAAAATCCTTAGATGGGTCATAGGATCATTTCGTACATATCATCGATGATGTATGATATGATTTTGTGTTCATTATAGGTTCAGTAGTTTGAGTTTCCATGGGTCTTAGAAGAGTATCTTGATGTCTTTCGAGAAGAGGTGGCAGCATTACCCCCTCGACGAGAGATCGAGTTTGGGATTGAGAATCAACCAGGAGAATCTCTTTTCACTATGTATCCATATAGGATTTCTCGTTCTGAGTTACGAGAGAAACATATACATATTTATGGTTCATTACAGTGTGGTTTTGTTCTTCCAAGTTTGTCACCGTTTGGTGCACTAGTTCTGTTTGTGAAGAAGGCTGACAAATGTTTGCATTTGTGTGTTGATTATCATCGCATAAATAAAGTGACAATAATGAATCGCTATCCTCTTCCACGTATTGATGATTTATTCGATCAACTGAATGGTAAATGTTGGTTCTCGGTGATCGAATTGGAGTTAGAATATCATCAAATGCGTGTGAAGGATGTGGATATCTCGAAGACTGAATTCTCTTATCGTCGTGGGCATTATGAGTTTGTTGTAATGTTGTTTTGTGTGATGGATGCTTCATATGTTTTCATTGGATTGATGAATTTTGTGTTCTGTGAATTCATGTACAATTTCGGGGTAGTTTTCATCAATGACATCCTTGTGTACTCCACATCTGAGTAGGAGCATTCAGTGCTTCTACAGGCCTTTTTGGGAGTTCTTCGTCAACATCAACTATTTGGGAAGTTGTCAAAGTGTGAGTTTTGGGCTCGAGAAGTTAGTTTCATGGGGAATGTTGTGTCCCAATAGGTATTAGTTGTGGATCCATCGAAGATAGAAGTAGTTGTGTTTTGGGCATCCCCCGAGACAATGTCATAAGTGCGAAGTTTCCATGGCCTCGTAGGCTACTACAATAGGTTCAAATCCAATTTCTCATGAGTTGCGACTCCACTGACATCTTTGAATAGTAAGGATCATGCACTCATATGGACTGATCAGTGTCAGGTAGCTTTCAATTATCTAAAGGAGATATTATAAAGTGTTATAGTACTTTGTCTTCCATCTGAGGGAGTTCAGTTTGATGTTTTCTGCGACACTTCACATCTAGGGTTAGGTTGTGTTCTCATGCAGCATACAACATCTGTTTCTTATTGTTCTTGATAGTTCAATCCCCGTGAATGTAACTATTCCTCCCATTACCTTGAGTTGTAAGGAGTTGTGTTTTCTATGAAGTTGTGGAGACATTACCTCATTGGTGAGAGCTTTGTGGTTTTCACCGCTCATTAGAGTTTGAGGTATTTTTTCTGCCAACGTGACTTGAACATATGACTATGTCGGTGGATGGAGTTCCTAAAGGAATATGAAATTGAAATATTATATACACATTGAAAAGGAAATGTTGTAACTGATGTGCTTATTCGAAAGTCACGTAGTGATCCGATGCATGAATCCAGTGATTTATGGAGAGTAATGGAAGAGATGTCATCATTACTTATTGATATGGGTAAGGTTGGGGGTAGAGGCATGTAAATTAATCTAGTTCTTCTGGTTTTGATTTGATGTTAATCATATTTGTGAAGTACAAATTTTAAATCATTTTCATAGCTTATTGGTTAGGTTTACCTAATTTTGGGAACTATGAATAATAAATCTATTATTTCAAGATGTATTAAAGAACTTATTGTTTGATAATTCTATGAAAGGATCTGAGTTTCACTCCTGGTTGTTAAAGTGACAATATCCCAATTCATGTGTTGTTTGTTTTCCTATTGCTTGTGCTATGATGTGATCCTGGATGGCTATTGTGATATGTGGGGGCATAGAGACTTTTGATTATGGTAGTATATGATTCCTAGAGTGGCGAGATGCATCGCTTTATGCATGTGGGTGGTGGGGAGGACACATGGGATGATGGAATAAGATGGATGTGCTTGTTGGATGCTTGATGATTCTTATTGGTTGATTATCTGTTTTACGTTTACCCACTACTCAAGGCAGCTGGTCTTGAATACCCTTATTCCGAATGAGGCGAAGACATGTAGGTTATGCCACATGCTTCCCATGATTAGCTACTTAAAGGAGGATGAGTCTACACAAATTCTATAGGTGGAAAAGACTCAACGTGTAATACATCTACTAACAGTGTGGATCCCTGTTGTGTTTAGTATCATAGAATGATTTTCTAGAATGCCTAGGATTGTGGATAAAAATTTTGTAATGATTATTTTAATAAATGGTGTTAACCATTGGGGTTAAAGTTTTTTGGAACAAAATGATGAGTTTGTAATTCTAAAGGGACAATGGACATTGGGTGTGATTCTAATGAAATTTAATGTGGAATTGTTCTTGGTTAATTAATGTCTATAGAATTAATTAATGCAAAGAGAAACTGGTAAAACAGAATGAAATAATGTGTTAATTCTCTTTAAATGGTTGTATTATTATAGGATACCTAGTCTTAGAAGTGGAAGCCCAACGTTCGAGAGGCGGTAGTTGTAGTTGAGTCTATTACGTGGTTATTCCCATAGTGTGGTTGTGAGATATAGTATATTATATTCTTTTTGAGTTTCTATATTCTACTCCACACAGTCAGTAAGAGAAACTGACACCCCAGGGAATCTGGGCCCTGGGGGGTGTTTTCCCCAACATTCTGGTCGGAGGATTGATGGCTGACTACCCCTTATGGCCTCACTCTCTTCTCTTAGTAGATACTTGTGCTGGTATGAAAAGTTGTTACTTTTATCTTTATATGTGTGTAGAGGGTTGTAATGGCTTTTGTTATTCACACAAATATGTTATGGATATAGTATCCTATAGGCTACTCTAGGTGTAACGTGAATAGGATATGATGGCTTGAGGATCCTAACACTGTGTATGGGCTGTAATGGATTTACGTATAATACTCGATGTATGATGCACATTATGCAAGCTGTGGTGGATCCCAAAAACTACTTGGTTACATTTATTAGGTGGACGTGGTGGTTTTCGTGCATGACATGCATGTTGTAGTGCTTCTCCCATGTGTTTGTGGGCAATCATTTTAGAGATAGATGCTCAGAATGTGCGACGTTGGGGAATAGAGGCAACCCAATGGGGAAGTATTAGTGGTGTACCCTTGATATTCATTATTATATGATATTTTATTGAATGTGTAACTTGGTGAGAGTATCGATGGCGAGGCTAGGATCATAGTATACCTGTTTAGGTGATGAGTTAGTTTCACTTGTTGTTCACTTTGCTTTTGCATGCTTTCGTTACTTTAGCATGAGAGGATTCCAGGAGAATCATACTATGTATACTATTATACTAACCCTATGTATATCTAAACTTGTTATCTGGTCAATTGGGGTAGTTTGGAGATGAGGCTTGTGTTTACTAGCTTGGGGTTGCATGAGTTATTCAGTAATGGGGTTGTTGTTGTTTTACTTCCCTTTGGTTTCTTGCAATTTTTAACCCTTTCAGTTGTAGTAGTTTTTCATGAAATTTCATATGTGTACTTGGGATTTCTTTCATCTTACTAATTTATTTGGAGTCGGTTGGTTGCTATCTTATCTTTCTCTTCTGCATGTGTTCTCTTATATGGTAATGCCTTCCATTTTTGTGTTTATTATACCCTTGGTGAAAGTCGCTAACCTAGGAAATACTGGATGCGGGACTTGGGGGGTCATTATATCCCTTCTCACATTGCTAGCCCCGAAGGGGTACACTTTTTGTGGAGGGGTTCGTGAAAACTCCACCAATGTTGTTTATAGAAAGTCCAACTTATGTGATATAAATATAATCACTGTGAAATATATCAAAGTTATAAAAATAAGAATAATAAATGTACAGTTTTAATGTAGTAGTTATCTTATCTGGACAAGCATCGCTTCTTTTGACCAGTAATCATTATCCCATAGAAAAGAGAAGCTATAAGAATAAATAACAAGGTGAGAACAATAATCAGATTCCCATACCAATGATATATGTATTAAAAAAAGTATCCACAGTGGCCACATCGTAAAATCATATGTTAGAACATGATGTGTTGAATCCAATGTATATAATGTAAAGGAATCCACTTTTATTCCCAGGATCATCCCATTGAAAAAATCAATAAATTCTTCGGTGGAGACCAAGGAGCATGTGCAAATATCATGTCCAATGTGAGACTCATAAATCTAAATCAAAGGAGTAAAAAATCTCTATGAATCCTAAAAAATCATGATCTATGGAGTAAATAGGTCTAATAAGTCCACTAAACTAAAAATAAACCATGGAATGGATTCTTCCATGGAATATATAGAATTATGTTTTAAGGATCTCTATTACGGAATACACTACCATTTCCAATGATCAAAAAATTCATAACCATTCATAATCCATGACAATATCTCAGCCATAATAATATTACACATATAAAACATTAATACATTTTAATAAAAATATATCAAATATCTAGGCGTATCAATTTAATTAAATTTCATTCAATTTATTCCTTTCATTTAAAAATGAACAAGTAAAAAAACTGGTTTATAACCTTAGGGAATCCATTGAAATTCTCATCAAGGCTTCCAATATAATATAAAATCTCACAAAAACCCAGTGATGTGGCACAACATTTGAAATGCACATGTATGCACCTCACGGGTGGCCTAGTTTGATTATAACACCTTCCATCGTTATGAAAGAATAATTAGGAAACACTGATAGGTCATAATTCATTTTATTATGATCTTTAATTAATTTAAGGTGAATCTTTAGAGAGTATGATTTTAAACAGAATAAATATTCTACATATAAAATACCAATCTTTTTGAGAAATGTATATACCATCTACCATAGGGTCAAAGTATAAATCTCATATAGTGTGTACCACTAATTCAGTTCAAAAAATATAGAAATAAGAACAAATTAATACCCTAGAAATTTGAAAAATTATCTTCCATGAAAATAAATTTGTCGACATGAAGACAAATGAATAAAAAAATTAGAGCGATGAAGATCATACAAGCATAGATCCAATGAGACAAATAGCGAATGATTCCGTGTCTGGATGATGATATGAGGAGAAAATATTGTTTAGGATTTATTATCAAGAGAATGTGGGATATATCTATATACATCAAATTAAAATTGATATATGGTTAAAATCCAATAATAAAGTGTGGAGAATGAAAATTTCCTTATTAATTTTTAGGTCACATTGTATTTTCACACAGTTGGCCAAAACATGTGCCGATCGTGTCCCCTACTCATTCTCAATGGGGGACTATAATGGTTTATGTAAATCATTTGGAAAACCATGTGAAAACTATCTTCATTATCTCTAATAAAAAACTATAGATCCCCCACACTATCATGCATACCTACTTGTACAGTTTTTTGAAACAAGAAGGCCTCATGTTCCATTATTCCAACCCCCATACTTACTCCTACCCATTCATATTGGGTATATGGTTTCTATTAACTATTCATCATAGTTATTTTCTCCAGATGTTGGATTTTAGTATCCAAATAAGCTTCCTACAACCCCCAAAACACAACCGATCTCATTAAGTATTCACATTACATAGAAACCAATGAGTTAAAACAAATTTAAAATATGAATACCTCACAAAAAACCTCCAATAAAAGAATATTTCGACCTAAAATAAATTTCTCCGTGAATTTATCATGAAATGTTGGTCATGAGTTTCTTTTTAATAACTCCATACACTAAGCACATACATCTGCATCCTGATAACATGTCTCATACTCTAAATGGTCTTGCAATTGAAACACCCATACTAGAGGAATTTACTAGCCTTAGAGTTCCTTAAATCTCCAATCAATTATATGAATAGGGTAATATAGAAAGGATTCTTTTACCTATAACTTAACATCATCCTGCCATAGAGCATGATACGAGTTTGAGTGTTAACGGTATATCTAAGATAAATGGGATAATTCTTGCATGGATTGTTACAACTTAGGTAATTGAAATCGATTGGATTTTTTCTTGACTATATGTAGAATCTAAAATAGACCAACATATCTCATAAAATTATTACCCTTCCTCATAATACATATGATTCCTAGTATCAGTGAGATACATAAAATGTCCCAATCACTATCCTGGAACTCTTGGTATCCTAAAAAATGATCTACATATGATTTATATATAGATTGTGTTGTATCCATTCATGTTCTAATCAACTAGACCTAATCCTAAGTCTCTTGAATGATAATAGGTTTGTGTAAATCTCACACTATCGTATATAACAATAATATGGATTATCGTCATGGAATTCCATATAAAGATTCATAATGGTCCATATATATTGTATCCTGATAGGTATTGTGGTAGGAAAACTCAATTTTGGATATATACCTCACCCCAAATCCCCCAAACACTAGGAATTATGATCTAAATATGTCCTCAATCAGCTTATATGTGCACTCTGACTGGAAATCATTCTAAGGGAGGTATTCCATGATCAAATGAACATGTGTACCCAATTCCCTCTATAAAATCATCCTTAATCGATATGTAAACCAGGCATCCCTATCTAATACCATTGTCTAATTATCACTATGATGTCCAACATTGTCACATTTATAATTTCTCCCATGCCCATCGACAGAGAAGATATCCGTAATTAGGAAAAAATGGGAAAACATCATGAGACTGTCCACAATAACCCAAAAATAATTACTACCTCATGGTGACCATAGAAACCCAATCATTAAATCCATCACAACATATTCCAAATTCATCTTAGTAATAGATAATTTCAATAAAATCATATATTTATGAAGGTGTTCTTCCATCACACACAGATAGGTGGAACACCTCATGAAAATACTCACTTCCTTACGTTTCATCCCCGATAACCAATACTTGTAGCACAAGTCTTCATACATCACAATAACACAAAGATGTGCATACATGGATAATGTTATAAATTCCCACATAATCTCATCACATGTATATTATGTAACCCAAACATGACAATGAATGCAATGAATTTCATCCTCACCCATGGTCGAACAAGCATGTTGGCCCTCACCTGCTGTGGTATCTCGTATGACTAGGACTTATGAATGTGATAAATAGAACAACCTAAATAAGTCCACAATATTCTTTTTCACTAATATATAGGAGTTAATAGTATTCCATCAACAATCCAACACCTCCATGGTAATGTCTACAAATATTTCCATAATATACCACTCACTACTAGAATAAAAAATTACCTATAGTTGAGTTCTCCTTTTTAATGCATCAATAAATTCATTTCCCTTTCCAACTACATAAGAATGACTGAATTAAAAATATTTTAAGTACTCAACACACCTAATTTTACTCAAATATAATTCATGATGTGTAAATATAATCTTTGGTTTTCTTTATTGGTGTGCACCACAAAATAGTCTTCTATTAAGTAATTCCACCATAGGTGAAAGGAATATAAAAAAATTTATAAATTGAGACCCTATGTCAATTATTTCCACTCATGTGGCCTTAATTGATGATACTTGTATTCCATGACTCATTATCCATTACTTCTCCATGACTAATGTATGATGAAACACAAAAAACTGTATAACATCTTCCCAGAATTTCCATAATCAAGACTAGAATTTAAGTGTATCACCCTTTCTGTTCATAGAAGTATTTCTCATAGTAATATATCCATAAAATCATTTAACCCTTATCATTCAATACTATAAGAGGTTCTTCTCATTGTGAGAATTGTTGTATGAAATTCTTGTAGTATCTATATGGACCAATAAAAATATTTATGTCAATGATGATCTTAGGGGGATCCATTTTAACTAAAGATCTCACCTTCTATTGCTCAACTGATCCTCCGTCCATTGAGATAATATGTCTTAGAATGTGAATCTTTACCATCTAGAAGTTTCTCTTTGTGATACTACCATATAAATATTCTTAAATCTGTGTATCCAAAACAATCTCAATATGTTTTTCTTGGTCATGTTGATTTCAATAATACGCCAATATATCATCCATGGTTACAACCAAGAAAAATCTAGATAATGATAGAAAAATTGTTTCATGAAAATCATAATAATTTTTTCACATTATTAAGAAGAAATATCATATCTAGATACTATTATTGATCATACATACTACAAAAAATATGTGAAAACAATGTCTATAGGTCTAACACACAGTTAGTTATAACATGATCCCATAAATATCATCAATAACACATCATCCACAAGTAGTTGGTCAGATATATCATTAATACATGGAAAGGGACACAATTTATTCTATATCAACTGGATCAATTATCGATAATCCACACATATCCTGTATGTTACACCGACCTTTTCAAAAAAAAACTAGTAAACCCCAAGAGGTGTGTTAGTTCATATAAACCCCATTGATCCAAAATCATCTAGCTACCTTAACTGGTAATGAAATTTTATATTTTCCATCCTATAAAGAGGAATCGATACCGATGTAGATCTTGGAACGAGCTTGATAGATAAATCTATATCTATGTCATAAGGTAAAGGAAAAAATTCATCCATTAAAAATTCCATGAAATGATCAACCACTGTCTGATTGTCTTCCTAACATGTTCCCCAATCATCCAGGTATATGAAATAAATATTAAATATAATCCCGCACTGCCCATGTAGTCAAATCCAGGTCTGATCAATATGAAATCCCATTAACCATTTCAAATAAAAAATCATCAGTCTAGTGATGTGAAGGTCACCCTTCCAAAATAATAATCGATATGGGATTGGTATTTAACAAGCTTTTTCATCTTAAGTAGGGCATCAAACCCGATAAGATTGAGTAAAATATATCCCCAACAAAGTGAAACCCACCAAACACGAGGGGGGGCTACTTAAATGGGTATACACCATCTTATCTTAACTTAGATTGATAATACAATGTCATAATGCCATCATAAAAATGCACTAAGATCCCAATGCACTTTAAAATGGGTACAATTATGAAACTATGAGATGCACCTTCCTAGAATAGATAATACTCTATAGTAGAGGATTCTAAGATTGTACCACTTACAATATATAAACCAACACTATTCTACTTAGGGGTATGTTTTATTTAATAAAATTTGCATAATTCATGGATTTATCAGAGAAACTCATTACTCGAAGATGGACCAGTCTTCTCTAGCTACATCGAGTTCATGGTTACCCTGGTCAGAACCACCTCTTAATCCTAAACAACCGGGACTACCTCATTCCATCGACAAGAATAGATCATAGATTCTTACTCTTAAACCTAAATTTGGAATTGATTCCCTTCCACTGAGTGCTGGGGGTGGGGAATGTCTTATAATATTGTTGTACATATACCATCCTCACACAAGATCGAAACTTGGTTGGGTCTCCACCAGTTTGGTTCCTAATATGTAGCGATCTTCCACAATGATGGATGAATATGGAACTACCAGAATTAATATCCTGGCTAGTATTCTCATCATGAGAATCCGTAGAATGGATCTTTGTACTGACTGGAACTGAACCACTAGGTTAAGAGGTAGAATTTCTCTAATTTTCACCCACAAGATCTCTCTATTTTTGTTCATCAATCATCATCTAGTAAAATTTCTATGTAATAGAATTTATCTAACACATATCCAACCTCGATTTAATGGTATTATGGAGACATCCCATGAAACATATGTCCCTTGTTAAATCAAAATAAGATAAAATGACACAAATCATTGATCCTTTATTAATCATTCTGAATATTCCCTAACACTCATCTATCCCCTCTCTAGATGAATGAAATAACTGGAAATTTCATCTCTCAAGGCCAAAAGGAAAAATAAATTGTATAACCATGATCGTAAATCCCTCCAAACCATATATCAAATCATATTATCCTGGATGAAAACATCCAACCAACATATAATTTATCCTCGAAGGATATATGTCATAAGATTCACTTTCCATTTAGGTGTTATCTCCAAATGATAGAAAATATATATGGTAGTCTCAATCTATAGCTCGATAACTTATGGAAATTCATCCCTTTAAAACATGGGAGAATGATATTGTTATATCACATACATCATCTCTACCATAGTCAAGGAGAGTATTTTGGATCCCTAAAATGTTTTGTTACTGCCTTGAAAACCCTCACAGAACATCGCATCATCACCTATAATTGGTTAATCTATTGATTCCTAAACGAAAACTACTGGATGTTCTACTCATATCCTTGGTCCCACTACCTTTACTACTTTGTCATCTCCACCCTCTTGGAACACATCAATATATAATCAAGATGAAATATCTCTAAAATTCTAATAACAAGCCTTTGAGAAGATTGAGAATGTGATGAACATATATAAAAGTATAGGATATGTCAAAGCCAACCCAAAAATATGTTATACCCTTCTGCATGATCATAAATATGAGACTGGGAAATAGGAATTATAATAATAAGTTTTAAGGACACTACCAACATCCCACTCTAACATAGGGTCTAGGTCAAGATCTATGTTTTCACAATTCCAATATTATTTAAATTAATATTTCAATCACAATTCTCTCTAAATGGTTGATCTATACGGGTCACCACTTCCATTCCATAAATGATCATACACCTCATGAACTATAGTTTTGTGTCAACTGATTCCAAACAATAACATGTTCTTGACCATGTGACAAATGATCTGTGTCTTCAGGTTTTATAGTGGACTTATTAGGGTGTATTACATTGCCTATATAGGGGAAAAAATTCGGTTAGGGAAGGCACACTAATTACCAAATGTGTATCATAATTCTCTACACATATTATTTTCAAATAATAGGTATACCACAGAAGGAACGCATAATAAATTCCATGCAGTCATGCAATGTAAATAACATTTCATGGGAGAATGGACATAAGGTGAATTCTAATCGGGGCTTAAAAATGATGCATGATATTGTATTACAACATCTCATCGGGATATGTATTAAAATATATAATCATAAAAACATAAAAAAAATAATTCCATCACCATGTAGTGAAATCAAATAAAATTTAATAGTCAGAATATAGAACAATAATTTATTGATCCTAGAAAATATTCTATTTCCACTATATAGGTAAGACACTCTTAGGAACATCTCATTTACAAATTCTAATTCATTCATAGTAACCTATATATTTTCTCAATATAGTAAACCCAAAATAGAAAAATGCATTAATATCACATTGTATGCCCCAACCTGAGAGTCACTAAATGATGATCAATGATAGTGGGCCACATGGCCCCATTACACCTCCCTTTAAAAAAAGGTAACCAACTAGAAGCGAGGTCCTTGGATATGCCTATGGGTATACTATGAACTACTGTCAGAGTGTAACACAATGGTGTAAACATATTATTCCATATAAAAATTGTAATATATACCATTGTTATTAGGTAAATAACTATAATTTTTTGATAATAAATAATCCAAAATTAGTCATATACAATATGAAGTTTCATATCTCTAAAAATAAAGAAAACATCGATATAGACATCCAATGCAATACCTAAATAAAAAAAGGTATAAATGAACTATCTATAGGAATGATCAGATGTATAGCTCTACCATATCCACCCATGCTATTATGAATATTACAATCATATATTGAACAATGATATCTTTCCCTAGTCCTTACATGCTTCCATGAAGTCTATCAGCGTACCAAGAAGTGGACCGAACTCGGTGTGACATAACACTCAGTAGGCCACCGCAAATTATTTCTATAATAATTTTTGATTATTTGATATAATTAGAATCATGGTGAAACATATCATTGGTTTGAGAACAATACACATACATTTAAAAAGTAAAAGAGATCATGTCCATCGTATCATGGATCCCTATGAAAAACAATCAAGCTCCCATTAAAAAGGGTTGTATAAGGATAAATAAGAAGATGTTACATGATCCATTAAAAATATTGTAATATACTACTCTTAATAAGGATATATATAAATAATAAAAAATATATTCACAACATCCACACTATGTAATAGATCATAATACCATGAAGGGGTGGATCCATTTTATACGAGACCAATGAATCTTTTTTGAGTCCCAGGATTATCTTGAAGGAAACTTGGTATTGACTTGGGTGGATTCAAAGGAAAATATCTATATAGAATATCTATTTAGAGTCTAATAAATAAAGATCCAAGGAGTAGTAATTCCATATAGACCCAAAAAAATCAATATACAATGGGTAAACATGTTAAATGAATCCACAACTATAATCAATAACCATGGAGTAAATACATATATGGCATCTATGGAGTCAATATCTAGTAAGATCATATATCGAATCCAATAACACTTTAATTCATCAACAAATTCATAAACAATAAGAATCCCTTATCTCATCCAACCAGTATTCATATTGCCCTTATAATAAATTTATCAATATTAATCTAAATCAATCTCATGTAATGGAGTAACACCATCTCTTATAATTATAATTAAATTAATTAATTTAATTTAGAAATGAACATGTAATAATGTTGTTAAAAAAGATATGTAATCCATTTAAATTCTCAGTACGGCTCCCATAAAACAATTTGGAGCTCACATGCACCCAATTTGGTGGTACACCATAGGTAATACACATGGGTTCACCTGATGGGTGAGTTATTTTGACACTAACACTCTTCCATCGTAGAAAGGAACTAGTAGGAAACACTAATAGGTTCTAATTGAATATATTCAGATCATAGGATAATATTTTTGGAAATGAAGGAATGTATACTATGTAACGTAATAGTAATGTGGTTTATAAAACAACAAACTATATAGGAAAGTTGTAGACCATCTACAGTATGTATGTAGAAGTCAACTCATTTTTTATTGACATCTGACTAAATACAAACTGGGAGAAAAATTAATAATGGATGGATACTTGAGAAATCATGAAATTTAGCTTTCCAAATAATAAATTTATCGATATGATGATAAATGAAGAATCACACAAGAAGAATTAAGAACCAAATGGTTTAGATCTCATCAAGAAAATGGTGATTTAATTTAAGACTAGATGAAAAATTCTATAAAATCCTAGCATAGAAGGACTTCCCCATTGATAATTTGATCTCCCTATTTGGTAAAAATAATAATAGATATGTGGAATGAAATAAATTATAAATAATAGAAATTGGTAACATTCATTTTAATTTATAGATCATACGATTTGGATTACCAGTTGGCCAATCCATGCACCAACCATACACCCTACTCTTTCATAAGGGGGACCTCACATGGTTTTTTCACATAGTTTAGAAAACTAGACACAAACAATTATTTTCACTACAGATAAAAACTGCAGTTCCCCTACAAGCATGTGATTCTGCGTGTAAGGTTTCACCAAACCATGCATCCTCTATCTTTTATCTATTCATCCCTACATGGTTATATCTAATCTAATTACTTGGTACACACAATTTCTACTAAATGTGTGGTCCGATTATTTTTTCACACAAGAAATGATTGTATCCTTATAAAAGCACGTGAAACCCCCAAAACTCTTATATTTTCAAAATATCTTCAAATATTTTAAAATTCAAGTAGTTCATCCCAAATATAAAAAATACTATACCTTAAAAAATATTAATGATATTTCAACACAACAACATTGGATTGAGTAATATTTTTTAAAATCTCTAACCCTTGATGTCATAGACAATACAATAGGAACCTTATATAAATTAATGTTTTCATGTATCCTTATTCATCAACTCACTTTAGGTGGGATCTCCAATCTCTAACGGTTCTTCTGTTAATTAGTATTCAAATACATTGATTCATTTCATCAATATTACAATTAAAATCATTTTATCATGAATTTTATATTGTATTTTGATGATTTGTATCCATTGATGATGTTATGTACAACATATAGTGTATGAAATCTTGTTTTGATCCAATTTAACACAACATTTATTTTTTGGAAATAATTAATTCTCATTTCAATTATAATTCCATGAAACATACTACTTCATATGATATCAAATTATATATTTATAATTTTATAAAATAGTTGTAATAGTTATTTTAAAGTAGTTTGGAAACATAGGTTGCATCATGTAATTTTTTTCAAAATTATTTCATATATAATTTTGTTTCATCGGTCATAATTTATTAAGGGATACATATAATAAATATGCATTTTAAAATTTATAATTTTTTGGAAGATTATTCTGATTCCCAATAAAAAATAATTATAATATATATAAATATTTTATTAAGTATAAATTATTATATAAATATTTGAATAAAAAATAATTTAACAATGGTGGAAAATATTTCATAACACATCATATAGAATTAGAAAATAATAATGGAAGACACATGGTATATTTTATGAAAAATAAATATCAAGAAATAAAAATGTTACATCATAATCATGCTGTTTTTTACATTGAAAATAATGTGCACATAAATGTAATTTTTTTAATATTTAGTGAGAAGTCATAATATAATGATCATATTGAAGCATAGAAATGCTTGAATAAAATTAATATAAAGAATGAAAAATTTGGAAATGAGAATGGGAATTATCCAACAGATTCTTAATTGAAAAAAATATAAAATTAATTAATAAATTCAATGAAATAAAATTTTTAATATAACATATAAATATTCTACTAACATTAAATGGTTTAATGACTTAAATGCCATAATTTTAATGTATTTAAAATTTTTAATCACATTATTTATATTGAAATGACCACCATTTTTATTGTGTGTCTAGATACATTTTAAAATAATAACATCCACAACTATGTTTTCTATTTTATTGATATATGATTGGGAGAAAACATTAAATCTCATTTATCGTGAAAAACTAAATGAATTATTAATGGGATAATTTTTCATTTTAAGATGTTTTTTCCCTATTGTTTTTCACACTGATGATTACTTTTACATTTAATTTAAAATGATGTAATTTTTTTAATATGTAAATTATTGATGGTTACATCTCCTTGAGATGTGAATTCATCATATGTTTTTCTTATTACTAAATTATATTTTTCCAACTCATTAAATATGTGGTTTATTATATTATACTACTTTTTCATTTGGTATATTTGTCATTTAATGTAACTTATCATGAATAAAGAACAACTTGAAGGATTTATTACAAATTTTTATGAGGTCAAAGTGTGAATATAATGTTTTAACTATATATGGATGAAATATAGAAAATATTTGACTATGTTGGATGTTCTGATGAAAACTCCAATAACATTTACTAAATTAATAAATATGTTTTCTTAAATTTTTTTCTATTTTTATTGAAAAATATCCTCATTTATTACAGAATATATTTTTTACATTAGAAAGATGATTTTTGTTACTAAATTGTTAAATTGCATATCATTTTATTGAGTAACACAAATCTCAAAAAATATATGACATTATGGACAAGCATGAAATGAGAATGATATAACAAAATACATTGACAACAATATCATAAATAGGTTTTCATGATATTTTTTTACAATTTTTTATATATTTATAATATACTAATAATTATGTTTCACAGATAATAATATTTTATATCCATTCTTATAGATTATGAATATAGGAAATTGATATCAATTTTAAGTTGATTTGAATTTTATATCTCAATGACCATTGATGTAGTGTAGGTTATTGTTTTCTTTTCATTTAAATGAATTAATTTTTATTATTATTTATCATGATTATGTCATGAAAAAAAAAATTGTTATTATTTAAAAAATAAAATTAATAAATCTGATATATTCTGAATTTTTTATAGAAAATATAAAACATAATTATCATGGAAACATTTATAGTTATGTTTTTTAATTTAAGGTGAATCTATATTCTAAGGGTAAAATTAAATATTTGTTATATTTTACTTATGTTAATTAAAATAGTTGAACAACATTGTTGACTGTAGAATATTTAATCCATTTATTTTTGTCTCAATAATACTAAATGTAATATTATGTTGATGATGGATTTTATGAAATGTGAATTGTTTTAGTCTCTGTGAAATAGAGATACTCAAAAACATGGGTGGTGATTTTGGGGAATGTTTTACTAAATTGAACCCCATCAAGTAAATGTTATCATCATATTTATTTATGATGGAATTGATGTAATCATTCTTTCTATATTGATTTAAAATGAGAACCTCTAGTAAATTAGTGATGATAAAAATCAATGATGAAATAAATAAATATAAACACATTTCTATTTCAAATTATATAGTAAAATATATTACTTTTTAGTGTGGTAAAATAATTAATAACTCTTGATTTCATTAATTTGATTCTATAAAATTTTATTATCACTTTTATTTCAGAACATTTTATTTATTCTTAAATTGAAAAGCTGAAAAAAAATTAATTGAAAATGTATATGGTAAAATTTATTTCATTTATACATTAGGGAGAATTAATTAATGATAATATGGTTGAATAAAAAGTCCAATATTAAATATTATAGATTATTAATGTTTTTTTATCAAATAATACAATTATTTTAATAATTTAATTTAATATTTAATTACCTATATGTGATTATAAATATTTATTATTGTAATATTTTAATTTAAGCTCCTATTATACTGTCATAGTGGTTTATATCTATCTCTAGGAGTGTAAATCTAAAATAATGCCACCTACTCTACTAAAAAATCTACATTTGGGATACATGTTGGGCCTAGCCTATTGGTATGCTCATCTAATTGGTTGGTCTCTCTTTTTAACTCTATCAGTAAAATTATTTCATTGTGATGTTGGTGTCTACTATATGTTATTATGTTAATCCTAATAGAATTATTTGTTTCTTGTTGTGGAGTTAATTTTTTCATTTGGTATACATAAATTTCTATTGGAACCTCATTTTTATTGGAGGATTGATAGTCCAGATCACATTATCCCCAAGGAGTAACTAATGTCATGATCACCATAGCCCCGAGGAAAGGAAACTATATTCATGGGCCCCTAAAAAATGTACATAAAATGGATAGTAACATTGTGTTCTCTATACAGGGAAACATTTTTCCAAGTCCATTGTATTTTAGGGATGTGTTTCATAGGACCTTGTCTATTTGAGTTTCACGGTCCCTGCATTTCTTTTATATTGGATATAAATAAAATTTTAAAAATTTAGACTAATTAAAAATTATAAATTTTAATATCATTTTTATGTTATAATTGGTTTTATAACAATTATTTTAAGAATAATTTCTATGATAAATTTGTTTCAAAACAGTAGATATAATTTAGTGATATATGATACTCTAATTCCATTTTTTGAGAACTTCATTATATGTTTAATTTCGAATTACTATATGTTTTATTTTAATTAATATAGTGATGTTATTGAGAATAAGTGCTAGATAATTGAATGTGGGGCATCAAATAATCTAATTGATCGGAAGGATTCAACAGTTCATATTATGACACCCATTCCATAATATAATATTTGTTTTAAAAACTCATTTATTTCAATTTTGATACTATTTAATAATTGATTTTTTAAAAGTTTTAAAAACATTATTAATTTGAAAAACAATTAATTAAAGCAATAATAACATGTCATATTAACCAATAAAATTCATGTATGTCATCAAAACTTTAAAATTATATTAATTTTAACATTTATAATACAAATTATTTGATTCTTTCATTAATAAGGAAAATACTGCATCATTATTGTGTCATAAATAAATTTAATTATTAAATGTCTAAAAATTATAAATAAAATTCCATTATGTAGGAAATAGTTTTATATTTCTAATGAATATTTATAGTCAAAAATATAAAATATATAACCATATGTAAATTTTTTTTCTTAATGATATATGCTTATGTCATTTTTGTATTTACATTAACTTAATTAAAATAATGCGTCATTATCACATACAAGTGGATCTATGGGGACCCAAAGTTGACTAAAATATGACCATAGTCGGACATGTATCACCCAATAGGGTTATGACATGTTTAGGGTAATTTAATATCATCATAATATTATTTTTTACCATTATTTATCTGATTTACCCATTGACCACGGTAAATAAAATATTTACCAATGTAATTATTCAAAATGCTTAAAAATAAAATTTACCAATTTAAAAAATTTGGACCTCCTGATTCAGAAAATGGAATCTGTTTTTCTAAATTCAAAACATAGAAGTGGATGAAATTAATTTAAAATTTTTTCACATTGTTAAAACAAAATGCGTGTTTTTAAGAGATAACAACTATCAAAAAATCGGCACTTGCATATGTCTAGTTTTAATGTGAATTTATATCTAATGACCAAAAATTTATTAAATAGTAAAAAGATAATCTAATTATATTTTAAAATTACTCAAATTCATAATTTATCACTGTTAATTATTTTGATTAAAAATGTTCTTCTAAATTAAAATTTAGTAATTTTCACTATTCATCAAATTATGAAAGTTATCAGAATCTTGCCAAAAATTCACCCTAATCTAATTTCAATATTCTGAATCCAGAAAATAAATCCATTTTGAATGATAAAATTTATAAAATTTCAAAAATTGGGAATTACTATTCATAACGGCTAGTTGGATTGGTTGTGGTGTATTAGAGCTCAAAATTGCATACAACGCAAGCTAATGTATTAGTCAAAGAGATGTGTACCATGGAAGCATGAGTTGTCACATTATTCCATTCTTCAATAAATTGTGTCCTATCTATTTTTAAAATTTGTCTTGTGAATATAATGTGAATTCCCACCTCATAAAAGTTTCAATAAAACAATCAATTTTAAATAAAGAAAGAGAAGTACAAAGGTCACCTAAGAAAACCTATACATGGATTCCATGTAAAAAAACATGGATGTGGGTGATGAACTACATGTCATGTTCTGATGGAGGGGGGTATAAAAAGTGATCAGGAGAATGTTAACAACAAGAAAACAACAAACTTTTGATGGGACAAACGATCATTAGTTTTCTAGTAAGAAAATTAAATGGAAAACATTTTTTTGTTTTAAGTTACATTACATGAAGACGAGGAATTTATTTATGATATTGACTAAGAACATAATGAGATATTCATAATTTTTATGTAAGGATTCAATATTTAATAAATTTATACTACGAACTAATTTTTAAATAATGAAAATTCAAGAAGACATGGTCACACTGGAAGGGCTTGAATAAACTCTTATAGTATCAATGGATCCAAGAAGGATAAACTATATATTTTCCTTGTCTTTATAGATTAATCAAAACCAAAACTATTAGTATAAGATCTGATGATCACACAAAAGTATATTCCATTAGATAAAGAAACACTAATATTAATTTCTAAAACTAAACCAACAATACTCCAAAGTTATATAAATTCAAATCAATAAATAATTGTCCTTAAATCCTTCAATATAATTGAAACTAATATTGAAACACAAAACATAGAATAATTTTGTTATGTAGTCTTCCATGTTAAATTTTATCTCCAAATGACGTCAACTACTCTTAAAGTCACATACTTAAATGTAATTAACCTAATCACATATTATATAATACTGGTTAATCATTTCTATAAATAACCCAAATCACTATAAATCCACAATAAAAACATAGACAAATATCAACCATTACTCCTCAAATTAAATCCCATAGTATTCAATTTTTCTTGGGCATATAGTGTTCTGAACAAAGCCATCATCTTCCAAAATAACATTTATCACTTAATCAGTGAATAATTTTCATATACTAAGGGTATTCATTTGATAAGACATAAGATCCCAAATCAACTTATTATTGATAAATAAAATTATCTAATTAAAATTAATTAGTCACACTAACCAGGGACTTTACATAGTCCGGTGGTAGGTGATAAATCCCAACCACACTTTGGTTGTGGGTTCGATTCTCACAGCTTTGACCGACGCGACAGGTTGTCACAGGGTCAGCGTGTTGTCCTTTTTCAAAAACTATATTTTATAAAATTACCAAAATGATATAAATTACTCAAAATAACCATAACATAATTTAACCACAAATTCTACCTCATACCTTGAGTTTTCATCCCAAAATATAATAACATGTAATTTCCTCAACCCCAATGATCATATAAAACCAAATAGTTATTTATAAATATATCCACAAGAGAAAAGATAAGTCTTCCTCAAATATCATTTTCACAAGAAAAACAACAGGGTTGCAAATACAAGAGAAACTTATTCCAAATTAATCCCATTAAAAAAGAGTACTAGTACTATTAAAAATTTCCCAACAATTTATTTCCACATAGCTTCTTCATTGACCAAGAAAATATCATATAGAATAGGGCATTCAAATGGGTAATGGACAGGTCCCCTACATTTACGAAAATTGACAATAAATGGATTATTGGGACCATTTTTATTTTATTCGATAGTACTCTTCATTTTTTTCCTTGGCAATTCTTCACTTTATGCCCTTCTTTCCAACACATGAAGCATTTTTTTATTCCATTGAGACACCTTCGTCGGTGTTTCCTTCCACATTTCCTACATGATAAAAATTGAGTATTCTTCTCTCCATGGTCTCCACTACTAGAGCTCTTATCATTAATCACATTTTTCTTCTTTGTTGAGTCTGGGAGTTGGTTAATATATATGTTGTTGAACATTTTTTTGGAAAACTAATTTGGAATGAACACGATAACTTTTATGCCTATAAATATTGCATTTTTTTCTCATTTCCATCATCATTCCCACCTTTTACATCACTCTCAAATTAACTAGGACTTCCTTGGAATCCAGCCATTGACTAAAACTAGAAATCATTGTGTGAGAAATAGTAGTCATAAAATAATTTAGTGAATATCATGACACCATATTCTTAATTTGAAATGCCTTATATTAACCAAGAAAATTTATTCTCATATTATATTAAAATAATTCAAATAGGATTGTAATGGAAATGTAAATTATCCTATGAATATCCCATTCGAGTGTCGTAACCAAGAGTACAGCAATGCCTATTGTCATGCACCAGTTCTCGTTCGAGTCTAGATTAATGTGGTGTTTTTAGGTTTTACCCTAATGTATATCTGTGCAAGAGCCGCCTCTACCTGCTCGTATCCAGACATGGATGTATTGCTCGAAAAACTCATAAAATATATATTATACCAAAATTCTAGGGGGTTCCCCTATACTAATCCTCAAAGTCCAACTTAGGTCTATGTGCTCTAATTAGAGTTTATCTAAATATAGTTTCAAATGTTTGTACTAAACATTTTCTGATACCAACTGTAATGCCCCGACCCTAGTTACCTAGAGTCGGTGCATTATTATGTATCATTGGAAAGATCACAAAATATCAACTCTCGAAAGACCTATTATTTTAGTATCCTTGGAATCCCTAGATACATTTATAATGTTTACATTACATCATAAATTGAAAAACCACAACATCATATTTCCTCCATAGACCACAATAATATCTTCATAGTATCCTCGAAGGACATTCATAAAATACTTCCTCTCATCCTGGAAAAAATAAAACATAGAAAGGGGTGAGCTCAGATGATCATCAATGATAACAATATAATGGAAGATTTCATAAATAAGCATAAACATTTAAGGAAATGTTAAACTAAAACAAAAGCATAATAAAGTTGAACTTTAGCATAATATGGAAAAGATAAAATGAAATAATGCCATTTAATTATTCAAATGGATATTCTACTAGTCGAATAATCACATGAAATATCAGTAACCAATTTCATAATGATTGAATGCATATGCCAGACTATCATAACCACATAGTCAAGGCATTATGCCAATACTACAAATAATATTTTGTCAAGGCCTTTTTCCAAGACACTAGTTTGTCTCATGAGACCTGCCGATGAATCAAGAAGCTATAGAGGGCTCCACCCGTCACATACTAATTCCAATGCATTCCTTGTATGAAAATTTTGAAACATAACATAAACATTCGTATTAAAACGAGCATACAAAATGTCAATACTTTAACAACAACCATGAATTTTATAATAATAGCACATCCACAGTTAAACATAACTCATTTGATACAATATGGAATATTTTATTGTATCATATTATCCTCAATTGAGAATAATGAAAGATATTGTCATAGATTAAAGTAATCATCAAACTATTAAGAGAAATATCCCCCTTTTTCATGAAAACAATTAAATGTCACACTATTTGTCAAGAATCCATTTAAAATATATTTTTGAATAAAATTGTCCCATACCAATTAGAAACATTTAAAAGGAATTATATTTGAAAACGTTAATTTTCATATAAATAAATCCTTAAAACCATTTTTAAAACATGGAAATTAATGAGAAATATTTATAAATACAAATCTTTAAAAAAATTTAAAATGATATTTTAGTTACAGTTCCTAACCAAAAGAGAGACACTTGAATACAAATAATTGAGGTAATAATAACATTTTAATATCATTCGAATAAAGGTATTCATGATATACTCTATCAATGTACATTATATACACCACATAAAAGTGATTTGGTTTATAACAACAAAGGAGTCTCAATGGAATGTAAATTTAGATAAAATATCTCATAAAGTCCATATCCATAGGTTAAGGATAAATAGATGACATAATTATGTTTGAAACATATAAATACACTCAATATGATTTGATATTCAGTTTAAAAAATCAAAACACATTCACACATATTCTTGTAAAAACAACACCAATGAATTAGATGTTTAACTCAATAAATGGAGATTGAGTTAAAATTACTCTTATCAAGTTCATATCGATTACATGAAACTTTATCAATGGAGTGATTTTGGGTATCAAAAGTATATAAACCGAAAGGGGAGTGTAATTTATTACATAAGAAAATAAATAGTGATTCCATACATAATCTTGGAGTAAAATAGTCAATGAATTATTCCTAAAGCCGAATGAGTGGAAATTGAAATTTCAAATACCCTTATCAATTTGGAAAAATAAGAAACATACACCCATAAAAGAAGTATCATACAATAATGAAGTAAATATCCATAAATTAATGTATATTACACAATTATTACAATCATGATCAGAACATACACCCCATGCAATAAATAAGTAGTGAACAATGGAAATCTCACAGAATTAAAAGTGAGGATAGAAACCCCTTACATTGTACTATTTCCTTGGTTTATGGTAGGTTAACCTCCTGTTTAATGGTTAAGTAATTGTTATATAATTATACATGAATCATATACGATCTTTTAACATTGATTTGGTGATAATATCTTAGTATTATCGTCGTTTCGGTTGATAACGGATTCATTTTACTTTATATTCAATATTACGTGAGCCATATTAGTTATGGATGGGATGTTTATTATTAATATCCATAATGATATCATGTCTATGAAAATAATTTTTAATCATCAAATGAAATTTAGTATTGAATGGATATGATGAGGAATGAATCTCATTGTGTTTGTGGAGACGGTAATCTGTACGTATCCACGAGCGATAATATCATGCTTTTGATATTAGAATAATATATAATTGGATGGTATATCATATATAAATAATTATTATCATGTTATATTTATTATTTACATGAATTACACATCATTATTATACCCATCCAAATATTAATATATTGAATAACAATTACACCACGATGTGGAGATGGTAGGCCATATGTACGCACGTATAGTGACATATCATCAAAGGATGGAAAGAATTCTGAATATGGTTGTACCATATTTATAATAACATAAAATTATATAGATTATACAGGAATTATTATTTTATAATGGAAATATCAAATAAAGAATAAGTGGAAGATGAAATGGACTTGAAAGAGGGTGGTGAAGACATTACCTCTTCTTTGGGTTCTTCCTATTTATTTGATCAAAAGGGATCTATAGGTTGGCTTTATGACTAAATTGAGGCCTCTAGGTAGAAGGTAATGAAGTTGATAGTATAATTTGGAAGGGTTTGGACGAACAAAAAGGCATTGAAGGTATGAATAATTGGTTATAAGTGGTGTCCTTTTCTAAGTAGAGGAGGGGTTCTTTAAAAAAACCTTAAAGTATTAATATATAATAAATTCATATTCGGTTTATAATGTATCCAAAGTTTATTATTGAATTTATATGGTGGGGATGGGTCTAAATAATTTCATACAATAGATTTTAGATAGATTTGGGTCACTATATTAACCTTATCATTTATATTTAACTCTTAGTTAAATAGTTTGACATTTACCATGTCACATTGTATTTTTATATCATATGGTTAATAAAAATACTATATACATTCAAGATACCCACGAGTGGTCCATTAATGATAAAACTATCATTATATAAGTCCTTTGGTCGATCCTTATATTTTTAGGAATATAATATCAATTAATAATATAATATTTGTTTTAAAAAATCATTTATGTCAATTTGGACACAATTTAATATTTGATTACTCTTAAAGTATTAAAAACATTATTATTTCAAAAAAAATTCATATAATCAATACTAACATGTCATATTAACCAATAAAATTCTTATATGTCATCAAAACATTAAATTATATTTATTTTATCATTTATAATACAAATTATTTGATTCTTTATTTAATTAGGAAAATACTGCATCATTATTGTGTCATAAATAAATTTAATTATTCAATTTCTAAAAATTACTAATAAATATTTATAGTCGAAAATATAAAATATATACCCCTATGTAATTTTTTTTTGTTAAATGATATATACTTATGTCATTTTTTATGTACATTAACTTAATTAATATAAAGTGTCATTATCACATACAAGTGGATCCATGGGGTCCTACAATCTATCCAATGACTCCCACGGTTGGACATGTATCAACCAATAGGGCTATGACACGTTTTAGGGTAATTTTGTATTATTATAATATCAATTTTTTACTCTTATTTATTGGATTTACCCTTTGACCACGATAAATAAAATATTTACCGAAGTAATTATTAAAAATGTCTAAAAAAAGTTACATATTTACCAAATTTTGACCTCCTTATTCTAAATATGTAATACATTTTTTCTAAATTCAAAAATACAAATGTGGCAGAAATTAATTTAAAATTAATTACCGTTGTAAAAAAAGGCATGTTTTTAAGAGATAATAACTATCAAAAGATTGGCACTTTCTTATGTCCAGTTTAAATGTGAATTTATATCTAATGACCATAAATGGATTAAATGGTAAAAATATAATCTAATTATACTCTAAAATCACTCAAATTCATAATTTATCACTACTAATTATTTCGATTAAAAAAGTTATTTTTAATTAAAATTTATTAATTTTCACTATTCATTAAAATATTAAAGTTATTAGAAAAGTACCAAAAATTCTCCCTAAGCTAATTTTGAAATTCAGAATCCAAAAATGGAGTCCATTTTTAAAGATAAAATGTTTAAAATTTCAAAATGTGGGTATTACTATTCATCACTGATAGTCTGATTGGTTGTGTTGTGTTAGAACTCGATGTTGCGTGCAACACACGCTACTGTATTATTCAACGAGAAATGTACCATGGAAGATTTGGGTGTTACAGTTAAGGAATGAGAATATCATCTCAATTTACATTCCATAATGAATATTATTTTAGTATGAAACAATTCACATTTATTTTGTGTTTATATTTCATTGTAATATCTTATATCATACATATTCGTATTGTCATGATATTATTAGTTTAATTTATTAATATTTAATCTTGTTTATTAGGATTTAAATGTTTCAAAGTGGTATGACACTCGTTGTAATGTTATAAAGTATTATACTAATGATTTTTCTTTATGATTATCGTTGAAAAATAACATCATTTTGTGATTTTTTATATTCTTTTAAAAAATATTTTTATTTTAATATCTTTTCAATGGAAATTTACATTAATATCCATATTCTTATACCATGGATATTAATATTTCATAAAACATTTATCGTTTTTACATATGCTGTTTACTTTCAAAGTTATTTTATTAACAGATGAATTATTGATAAATCCATATTCATTATTCAATATTGATATGTGATAAGGAATATTATTTATTTAGATTAATTTACATTATGAATGATGCATCAGGTTTTGAATTTATATATCCCCTTGATGCATCGATAGGACCTCAGGAGATGATTAAAATGGACCAATAAATGGGGTTTCTATCCACAATTTTAAAAATGTTTTAATACATATTAATGGAATAGGTTTTCATTTACCATTGACTTGAAATCTATTAAGAAATCAATACCATCATTTAGTTTTAGTTATTAATGATCCATGAGATTTTGTGTCGATATATTTATGTATACATTTAATTTTCATATTGTTTATTAAATTTGATGTTTTTCAGTTTCATGCCTCGATATATTGATTTTTCCTTATCTGTTTAATTAAATGGAATGTGTAATCAGTTAATTAGCTTGAATTGTAAATTTATTGCTATTAAATCATTATTTTTTCCACTTTATTTACCCTAAATAATAATTTTATCATATACTAACTATGTTTCATTTCCATAGGTTATGAAAAAAAATATTTTAATAAGATTTCACAGATGTAATTTAATTTATTTTTTTATGTATCATGATTTCATTTCACTATTTCCAAATTTAGTTTTGGTATAATGAATGTAATTTTTATTTCAAATACAACTAATATAATTGTTACTTTGTGATATGATTATTTTTAATCATACCAATGTAATAAAAAAATGCACCAACATTGGACTTCTAGTTTTGTGGCTTTATAGTTAGAATCACACCAAGGATTAGAAGAAACCATCAAAACTATATTTAGAAAATATAATTACAGAGAAAAAACTGATGTCATACATTATGGATTATTATACAATACCATCTTATAATTTTATTAAGGTATTTATTATTTGGGTATTCCAATAAATAAATCGTTCACTACATACAACAAGTAGATGTGGTTCTGGCACAAATTTACTTAGGGGTAACAATTCTGACATGGTGTTCTCAGCCCAACCTGGGGTAGCCTGGTATACGAAAATGGGTATTAATATGCAACTAGGGTGACACTCAAGGAGGATATTCGAATGATAGTTCTTATTTTCATTTACATACTATTGTGATGGATTTGAAAGTAATTATTTCTCCAACATAACCAAATTTTTTGATTCCTGGATTCTTGACACATATTTTTTTTATTTTTCATACAATATTTAGAGTTATAAAAATATCATTACAAAATGATCTAATCCATTTCAGGTAATTGTCTCGAAATGGAACCTTAAAGAAAGAATGTTTCTAGTATGGGAGGAAAATTTACAAATTACCCTACTGAGGAAAAAAATATAGCTAGAATTGGAACTGAGAAAGTTAAAGATATATTAGGGAAATAGAGTCAGGTTATGAAAAATAACCTTGACCTAATTGGTGATTCCAATTAAATATAGATAATCTAAAATTTTGATCACTTTATGTGTAATATGTCCCCATTTTTTGTTTTATTAATAATTTATTTGATGCAAAACAATGTATTATGTATATGTAGAAGATAATTACATCCATGGAATGCAATGAAAAGGAAAAAGTTACACATCCATTCTATTTTTTCCAAGGTAATACTGACCAGTGGTGGTCGATGTTCCATAATATAACAGAATAAAAAAATTGAACTCATTTCATAAAGAATATTAAAGAAGACATTATTCAATAAATACATTCCTCATGATAAACACATTAATATGAATAATATGCTCAATAGTTTAAAGAAATATACTATAAAGAAATTATTGAAAAGTATGTAGAAATAGTTACTAGGTTATCAAGGTATGCTATTGATTTATTATACAACATAGAATATAATATTGATCAATTTTTAAGGGACATAATCATAATCATTTAAGGGTACTATTTTCATGGAATTTTTTTGTGAATGGTGAAATAGATTTTTGTATTAGCATGATAAAGAAATAACATTCCCAGTATGATGGATACAAGGGAAACCAAGGGAATAATAAGCCTTCCAAACACCATTAAAAGGGGATATGTCAAATATAATGAAGCTAAATAAATAATTTATAAAATGTGATAACTATGGAATGAATCGCCCTGGTAAATGCCTAAAAGTATTGGTATTTATTTATGTGAGGTGAAAAGGGTCACCATGAATAATAATGCGATATACAGAAGGAAAATACTCTTATTCAGTGATACAACTGCAAATGGAGGGGTAACATTGAAATTAAATTCCCTAAAAATAAAGGGAATATACATCCGATTAAAACAAGGGATCAAGGACATGCATATACAATTGACACAAATGAAGTGGAATGATTAATGAAATTCCATTTGGATTTTAGAAATATGTTGTAAATGTTTTTCTTATGATATTATCAAATTATAATTTATCAAATATATAATGATTTTACTATAATAATTTTTCATTATTAATTTGAGATCATATTTTGAATGGTACATAGAAAATTTATTTATTAAAAAGATAATTTTTTAAAAAAACATGTGATTGATCGAATGACAACCCTTAATATGTTCAAGATTTTGAGATAACAATGAATAAGTTATTTACTATAATATGTCTTCATTGCCTTGGAACCGTTTAACAACTTGTCAAAAATTGTTCTATGATATCACTGATGGATTTTACAACCCTTTTTGATTTATGTAATATATTCAATAACATTTTCCTTACATAAGGAATAAGTTAGAATATATGATTCCAAAAAGGATTTATGGTATTTTGAGTATTTACCAAATTTCAAGAGGATACATGATAAAGTTATTTACATGTTCAGAAGATGAAATTTTAGCACTACTTCATGTTGATTAAATCATAATGTTATGTTCATTTTGTAAATTATTTGACCTTCCTTCGATTGAGGTTGATAATAATAATATGGAAAGGTTAACCATTTATGAAATGGATTATGTTGAACATTGGAAATGATTTTAAAGATTTATATATTACACCAAAGTGTGATGACACTTGTTCTAAGAGATGATGTATAAATATTTCAAGAAAATAGAAAAAATATAATATTTTTATTATATAAATGTTCCTGGTATGTATTTTTTTATATATTATTATATAGTTAAATAATTACTCAACTTTACTAAAAATGATATTTAATTTGAAAATGTTCTTCTAGTAAATTTGTTTCGGATGAATCAAATGGACATTATATCATAATCTATTTAGGGTTTTTTTACTGTTAACAGTATCGAATCCATGTTCCCTATCACTCTATAACAAAACATGATTATTAAATTTGTCCTTAGTATCCCTGTTTATATTTCCAACCTATGTTCTCCTACTAGGAAACCTACTTATGCAATGATTTTATATTATTTTATCTCTTGTTAAAATTTTTTGGTTTTTAACCCATTTATGAATTTGGTTTTTAAAAAATAATTATTTTTTGTTAGCAAGACCTTTATTAAAGAAAAAAAATTTAAATTCCGAGGATGAAATTTAATTATGATAGAGAGAATGAAACTCCCAGAAATTCTAAATTAAGAACATTGCATTTTATATCTTGTATAACATGCTTCACCAAGCGCGTAAAGGAATATAATACCCTAAGAAATTACAATATATTTACTATTTTAAATAAATTAAAACTATGATATATCTTTCACGTAAAACCATATTGAGTTAGCATACATCACATGAAACAATGAGTTTCCTCAAATGGATTGCATTGCACGCATGACCGTGTTTTTAACGAATAATGATATATTAATAAACTTTTAATTAATATAACCTAGAAATTAAATTAGTTATTACTAATAAAATTAAATATATTAAGAAAATATTTGGTTTAGTTAAATATAAAATGAATTCATTGGTTATTAATTTATTATAAATGAATATGGAATCCAATTCAATATAAAGGATAATAATATTATTATTTTGTTCAGAAATTTGTTTTCCGTAATAAATTAAATTAATTTAAATTAGTGAGTGATATTAATGTGGTATATATATATAAATATTATATTTAATCATATTTTTTTGATATTTGTCAAATAGATTTTATATTCTTTAGAAAAAATAACAATTTTATATATAAAATATAATATTTTTGTTAAGATAATTTTACTATATTTTATTAGAGAACCCATTTTAATTATTAATATTGAAACATTAATTATTTCAATATATAATAATAAATTTCATATCGTAGATATTAAAATTAAAAAATTTAGTGTGATTTTTTTCTGAAACATTTTATTTTTAATGAATAGTTGAAGATACTAAATTTATTTGAAAACTAATTTTTAATATATTTTATTTATAAGGGTAAATTATAAATTTAATTTTTTTAATTATTAAATAGATATTTATTTTATCAATTAATACACTTTATGTCAATTGAATCAATTTCTCAATGAAATTTATAAAAAAACACAACAATCATTCAGACGTTTTTAGTTAAAACATTCAAGCTCGTATCACATGTGGGGAGAATTTTAAAATAATGTCATCCAATTATGAGATAATAATTTATAAAAATTAATTCCATAGTTTTAATATTAAAAATTTATATTGTATTCTAAGGCCAAATTAGTTATTTACCCAAAATATTACTAAATGTAATTAAAATTAATTACACTTAATAAAGAAACATTTAGCCTAATAAGTGACTAATCATTTAAATTTAGAGTCCAAATAACCTAGAAACATGTAAAAAATCAATTTTTTACCCATCAATCGGTCACTAAACTTCAATTATTTTATTCATGTTTGTTTTTGAAAATTTTATGATGTTAAAAATTGGGTACTCCTAATATATTTTCAAAAACAGCAAGTGAATGATTTTCAGACATTATAAAAATCCACCACCTCTCCCCACTCTACCCACCTCTCAAATAATATATGTTAAGACATTATCTGACTATATAGGTTTCCAAAATCCCTATCCCTGACCTTGAATCCTCCCTTCTTGAGGAAATCCATAAAATGATTCATATCAGAAAATCCAAATGAAGTTACTAGATTAACAGGTTACATATTATATCAAGATCCATAATTTCATTTCAATTATCCACCCCATAGGATTTCATTATTGAATTATTATATAAAAACACCGTTATACACAATATAATAGGATGTTTTATGTAATTATTTGAACATAATATTATTCTCACCTCCATCTAATTGGTAACAAACATTTTTTTTTTTGAATGGCGAACTACTGGCTCAAAAAACGACGAAAGATTATATTTTATATTACCACAAACCATAATGGAAATTATATTGAAAACTCTATTTATATATGTTATATATTATATTTGAAATTATTTTATGATTCTATAATTTTTATTTAGAACATAACATTATTTTATCCATCTTGTGTAAATATAAAAATTTCATTTGAGGAAATGTGGACTATCGACCACTCAAAGTGATATGACTCCTTCATTTCATACATGGAAGATATAATGTATGTTATTAAAAAAACTATGTAATATATGTAAAATATATATCAATTTGGACTTATAATATACAAATGTATCATTTAGTTTTCATTAGTTAAACACAAAAATAAAATTAATGTAGCATTTATTATACGTACGACCTACCGTCTTCATAAACGGTTCAAATTACTTATAGACTCCAAATATTAGAGACTTACCAAAATTAAAATTAAATTAATATATATGAAAATTAAATATTGTTTTAAATTTTGGATTAGATTATTAAATCATAAACTATGTAATAGGAAGAGTATGAATAGTTAAAGCATATTTAATAAAACTAGGAAATTAACACCCAAAATAGTTGACATAATGAGAGACTGTTAAGTAACGGGTAATAAAATATTATAATATTAAATATCTGATATTGTAAACATGAGTATGGTTAAGTTATATGTTATTAAACAATTTTAACCAACTGTAGATGAATCTAATGACCACACAACAGAAGGAATGTTATGGTAAGCAAATTTCATTTCAATTTACATTCCTTTGAGCCTTATTTGTTATTATAGACCAAATCAACTTTTATTTGGTGTATACAGATCCATTTAACATGTTATATCATAAATATACATACTTTCACGATATTATAAATTTTATTTAGTACTATTTTAATATGGGTTTTTTTATTAAAATGTTTCAAATTTGTTTCACACACTTTTTAATGTTTAAAGATTATTCTCTTAAAGAATGTTCGTAGTTATTTTATTTTCCATCCAAATTATTTTAATGATAGATAAATTTATCTTGAATGAATAACATTATTTAAAAAAAATCAATGTAATTTTACTTGAATATCTATACTAATATACGATAGATATTAATACTTCTTATACTATATATAATTATTAGATATGGTGTTCACATTGAAATTTATTTAATTAATTAGGGTATTATTAATGAATCTAAATTCATTAATTAATATTGATATTTGATAAGACATAGTATTATTAAATTTAATTATATGATTAATTATTTTTATTGGATATTAAGGGTGGGGATCATACTTTATATATCCCCTTGATGAATCGATAGGTTATCATGAGATGATTAAGTTAGATAAATTAAATATGTTTCTATTTGTAGTTTTAACTGTATTTTGAAAGGTCTTGATGGTATATGTTTTCAAATTCATTATACATGATTTGAAGTAGTAATTAATTTCTCATGTTTAGTTTAATTTTCTATTAATCCATGAGATTTTGTGTCTACATATCTATGGATACACTTATTTTTATATCAATGATTAAATGGAATGTATTTTAGTTTCTAACTTTTCCATTGTGATTTTACCTTATCTAGTTACGTTAATGGATTTTGTTATAAGTTAATTACAAGTACATGTTAATTTATTATAATTTATTCATTATTAGTTCCTTTGTAATTAATCATACTACGAATTTGAGCACACCATTATTATGTTTCATTACCCACGGTTATGAAGATGAATTATTTGAATATGTTTCCAAGGATGTAGTTTATTAAATTTTTTTACCTATAATGTTTTTATTTTATATTTCCCAATGTATTATGTGTTTCATGTATATAATATGGCTTCCAAATACTGTTAAATTGATTGTTAATTTTTCATTTGATTCCTTGTATTCATTCTAGTGAAATATAATAATGCACTGACTCCATGATTTTATGGTGTGGTGTAACATCTCAACACACCATTATCTATAGAAAATTATCACATTTGTATTTAAAACCCAAAAAAGAGTGAATATAATCATTATTCATAGGATAATATGAAATCATAGGAAATTATAGGAATGTAGTAAACTCAACCTTTAATATAGGAAGGCTACCTAAACGAATAAAAAGAATGATCTGGATTAGACCTATAAATAGAAATCTATGGGAAATTGATAATTCATATAACTTTTATATGTAATAAAAAATATTCATATTTCACAATGTTTTGATGATTGTTATATTTTTGAAAATCCTAACAATTTCTGAACTGAATGTCCCTGCTATAAGCCACACATTAAAGGTAACCAGGGAGTGATAATGGGATAATAAGTATCAAAGTATATAAACTACACAACCATCCAAAACATCACATTCCATTGGAAATAATAAAAGGTAACCCAATCCTCATACATGGAGGGGAATCAATTAATAGATTACCATAACATACTACATAAAATTACTTTTTAACACTTAGAAAAAGATTTAGTGAAACACATAATTTTCCAAAGAATGGATATTTTTCCAAGGGATTATCATTTTGTACTACAAACACTACATCTTAATTGAAACATAAGAGCCTAATATATTCTATAATGGATCAACATCATCTAACCGAAGGAAAAATATAATGTAAGGGTGTACCAAACTCTACGGGTAGAAGGCCAGTGCGACACATATATGTTGAAGTTCCAAACTCAATAAAAATTATACAGGACCCATATCATTCTAGGACCAAGGGAGTTAAAACCTCATGCCTTGTTTGGAGGACTCACACCCAGATCATGTGTGTGGTTGTTCCATTTCAGAAATAATTTATGGGACCCATATCATATTATAATTATATAACCAATGAAGTTCATAACCCTATGATAACCTAATAATTATGCCAGATCCCAGTCATCGACCCTATGTTGATAAAAAAATGAATGAAAATACCTCGTGTAACACATTAATGAGGAAGAGGGATGAAACATAATAATCCATAAGATAAAATTGAATCGTTTGAGGATTCATGAATCAAACTCTACTTACATGGGTTGAAGATATTATAATATAAAATGGATGAAAAAATACAATGCATGTTCCCAATAGGTGCACTACATGTAGACGGTCAAGGAAAATTATTTAATACATTCCCAATAATTCTAATGTATAACCCTACTAACAAAAAATATCTATGGGGGTATATTGAATGTTGGACTAGAAAATTACACATCATATTAAATTTTTAACTAAATTAATGAAAGGATTAACAAAGACAATAATTCCAAAAGAAGTGAGATGGTCTATAATCCCAGTTAGATTACTCAACATATATCATTGGGTGTCCAAGGTTTGATGTACCTAATCATGTTTTTTACACAATGGAAATATATCATGTGGTAAAAATATATTATCATTGGGTGTATACTTTGTCATGTTTAAATTTATGTATATATATTATGGTGTAAAATCAAATGCATTCCATGTGGTAATGTGTGTTTCATAACACAACCCTATGATTTAATCTAATAGATTCAACAATATGTTGTTTGTATTATCACATATAATATACAATTTCTAAATCCATGTAAAATTTTTGGTGATATTTATATTATCCGTATACCATAGATCCTCAACAATAGAGGTACACATGATGTGTTAGTTTTAACTACACAATATTTTTAGGGTTCTTCACCAATCTTCAAGATATCCAGTTTTCCACTCAGTCAATCTTCTATAATTTCCCATGATCACCCACACTAAATTCCATGAACAATATGGTTTTTTATAATCCAACTACTATTGTTGAATTTATTATTAGTATGGAAAACCATGACCAAATTTTTCTGCACCCAACATTCATGTAATTCCACACATTTCTATTGGAGAGTCCCAAACTTCATCTCACCTCATTGAACTCTATACCGACACACTACCACTACGTCCAAGACTTATATGATATTTTCCTTTATTTCATCACCCATTTTGGGCCAATATCCATCCTAATCACATTTCATTCCAATGATAGCTGATGGTAATGGTTTTCAAATAAATAAAATAAATAAAGTGATAGAAAGGAATAAAATATATAAATTATTTTATTGATTAATATTTATATATTTAATTCCAATGATTATTCATTGTCAATTAAGAAATAATAGTGAGTAACATATCATAATTCAAAAAAAATAACATAATCTAACAGGAATAGATTCATCATAAATATTTAAAAATGTATTAAAATTTTAAGATGTTTTCCAATAATGAATAATTTCAAAATAAATTGAATCATAATGAAAATAAACATTCAAATTTGTTAGTATAACCTCAATAGTCAATCCTCATTTCTTCATAACCGTGATTTTTACTGGTGTTACATGTCTTTTTTTCAATGATGCAACTTGAATAAAAAACTAATGTTTCCAAGTATCTAGTCTTGTTCTATCTATCTGATATCGGTTCTGAAAAGACACCATTTAACCTCCCTCTTTATCTATGGTTTATTTTAATGAAAAATGATTCTAAATTGAGAGATAAATAATAATTAGAGACTTATATAGAAGAAATAAGACATTAATCATTTAATTTATTATTTAAATAATTAAATTACTCATTTTATAACACACCAATAGTAATTAATCCCCAACTTCCGAGTTATGAAGTAATATAATATCACACTAATGGTAAAAATAATATCAAGGACTCATATATAGTGATGAGACTCTCATCCATGATTCCATTTATAATACATTTAATTCAATATTGTTGTATTTAATATTTATTTAAGTATGAAATATTAAAATCTCTCTTAAAATCTACCCTTTATATAAATGATCCAAAACTCATGTAGTTGGTAAAAAAAGTGCCTCTAAATCTGTAAAATAGATTTCCTTTTTGGGGATTATATTCTATGGAAAATTGAAAATTTTACATGCCTATAAGTATTCCATAAGAAATAAAATCCATGTACAAAGATAATCCCTATTCATGAAATATATATGTTTCTACATATTCCCAATCATGAAAATTATTCCATGAAATGGAAATGAATAAGCCTGTTTAAAAAAGAGATCACTAAAAACAAGCTAAAGTAGAAAACTATTCACCCATAAATAGACTTCCAACATATTCTATGGACTATTACCTCTTAGAACATATTAAAAAATAATGTAATAAGGGACCATCATATCTTATCTATAAATATACTCGTTCAAAATCATCTTAAATATAGGAAGTATAATATCTATAAGCCTCAGTTTGTGAGTATTGAGAGGAATTTATATGCAATTCCTATCATGGTTAATGAGAGGAAATGGATATGTAACCCAATGATTATCAACTTAAAAAGGTTTGGTTTTATGGTTGCATATGATAAGATCACGTTATTCCAAAAAATTAATGATCCTTTCTTGTATGTTTTGAATGTGATCATCACATATATATTGTACTCCACCAATAAAGGATCCATAAAAATTTCACTATAACAAAATAAGGGCTAAAATGTAGCATTTTCCTTTGGATATACTTTAATTCCAAAAAAATATTCTTCCATGATCGGAAAAAATCCAACATCATGTGATCATATAACAATGGAATCCAAATCATTCATTTCTAACTTATTTTTTACCATTCTCATAGACTTCCCATCAATATCCAGATCTCAAAATGAATTATACCAGTTATTAAAAATGACCCAATTTAGTTTTCAACAGTCCCTCATAAAAGCAACATAATATTTCATTTGGAATAAATACTAATAACTAAAAACTATTAAATATCTACTCATTACACATTAGGAAGATCTATCTAATAGAATACGATGTGTGTAGTCTGATTCATCAAATCACCATGCTCTTACATCACTAGAACCTATGATGACACCTTTTATAATCTTTAGCACTATAAAAATATAACCTCTTAGGGAAAAAAATCTACCACCACAAATTGAATTTTTTTCATTATGATGAAAATTAACAAATAATTTTCTAGACATAACATTTTGAGTTTCATGCACTAATATAAAAGCCAATAATCTATATGTACTTTAATATATTTGTCATTTATAATAGGAGAGTCGTAATACCTTCCTAGGGAAGTGTATGATGTCCACATAGCCGAAAAAAATTCATCTCAATCTCCTAAGAGAATATTTTAATATGATACCCCTAAATCAACATCAATACCATGGGCCTTTAACACAAAATATATGAGTATGAGGTCACCACTTTCAATCAATGTTGATTAATGCCCCAATTTTATAATCAGAATATATAGCGTGAACGATAATTGTCTATGGACATCCTCTATTAAATGACTATATAGTCCTTGATCATTTTTGTTTTCCACCACACCACTATATTTCCACTCATATGTCGTTATCCATCATTATTGATACTTGACACAGGTCTTCCACTACTCTTTGAATCCATGAACCTCATTCTAAGAGTTTACTAAATAATTGATTCATCCGTGATAAGGCTATGGAAATTCCATAAACACATAATAATATCCTCTATAAACTAAATTGAAAAATGGTTTCGTCCATAAAATCTAATAATTAAAAATGGATTTCAATAATCCACACTACAAATATTCATCATCACCACTATAATGAAAGATCATGCACGTGTTGATCTCCAGTCATATGTCGAATATTAAATTCCCTTAAAAATCAATTACTTATTCTTATATATTCATTTAATGTGAATTCATGTGATTTAAAATATTACATAAATCAACACTTACCATTGAATGTGTATGTGATTTCAACATATTGATCATCATCTCTATTCATCATTCCGAAGGGGATATAAGTCACTATATTAGTTAGAACTTCCCTAATTTACTAAATAGTACATAATGTTATATTATAATAAATTTTTATTAAATACGATAAATGATTTATTCCATTATGTATTATGAGGGATATGAAGTAATACCCTGAACAAACTATTTCTATTCTATGTATTTACTCACTTATCTAAAATGGGTGTGTGAAATATGGTCACCATTAGTGGGAAATTTCTATTAGTTAATGCACCATATAGGGGATCCACTAGGACATCTAACATTTATAACATTGTATAGTAAATTCTTATTAAACCTATTGTATAATTTATGATGGTCCATGAATTTGGAACAGAAATCATATTATCCATTATAACCATCTATGTTAAACCATAACTATATATATTATATATCATCCCATATATTCGACTAATAATCCATGTGATTTATATAAATTATCTAGTAATGGTGATTATGAAAGCTAATTGATAATCATCCATCTATAACAACTCTCACACAATTGGGTATTCCATTGAATAGTTCATCAAGATGAAACTATAGAAAAATATAGAATGAATTTGATCTCAAACCTATCGTCAATATTGAGGTCCATCCATGGATCCTCTCCTGATATAATCAAGAGAAATAAAAACCAGATCCCAAAGCCAAAGGAAATTTATATACTGAATTAAAAAATATCAATTTTTTCATTCGGAACTCCACTATAGGTGATGTTCTGTGAACACATAATCCCAAAATAAAACATAAATCTCTAAATACTCTTACAAGAGATTGAAAATGAAAATCCACATAGAAACATGTTTGTAGAATAATGTGGGAGGTTTATGGGATCCAAATAATACTTTAACATTGTCATGATACTGTATAGAGGATCTAAAACCCAATTATATAACCATTTTCTAAATAATTTCTCAATATCAATTCACAGTAGATCGATACCATCAAGTGTTTAAGGAGAATATCTTCCACTTATTCTAAATTGTAACATATAGAGAGATCAATTCAAGAAACACTATTTGGTTAGTGATATTATAAAGAAAATGAATATGCAGGCCTCATATTGCAATGCAACTGTTGTTTCCTAAGCATCACACTCACCTCTTAAACCCATGATGCATCTGTTATCTAGAAACACACCTCATACATAGACCAATTGTACATCAAGTAGATATAGTGGGAATAATTTCCATTTATATAAGATGTTCTTCAATAAGTATATATCTAGGTATATTCTTCCTTGGACATTTGTGCAATGTTAACTCTCACCCCAGCCTCTGAGCAAACACATCACCTCTCACTGATTAGAGATGTTGGGACCAGCTATAGGTATGGTCTCATCATGGCCTATCAGAAGAAATATTTATTGACTGCCTAGGGGTAACACACACAATATTTTAGGATGATGACATATATATATTAGCTGATGTTTTTTTATTTGACATAATAAGGATATGAAAATTCATAACGGACCATTATATAGTGCTTATATTGATATTCTTATATTCCCTAACAATTGTTTTATAATTATGAGTTTATTAATTTTTTATCAGAGTAACAACCCAAAATATTACTATGTATATTTATAAAATAAATAATATTTATTATCTATTTCATCACAAATAACATCAATCATTTTCATAAAATAGATATTTTCCACCCAATGGTATACATTTAATTATTATTTATGTGTAATTGTAACCACAATATAAAATAATGTTCGCTTTTATTATTACATCCTCTAGTGTAGGTAAAATGTTATTAATATTTTTATACATAATTTTTTTTATAAATCTGATATTATTCATTTGTGATGATTTTTTACCAATGAATTTTTAACAAAAATTCAAAATAATATTTAATATTCCTATAGAATGATTTTATATAAAAAACAATATTTCACCATACATTATGAATATAATGTTAAGGATAATTTTATAAATTCCAGAGTAATAATTTAATATAAATAAATACATTTTTCAACAAATCATGAAAAAATTATATTGAGATGAATTTTTTTCTTAAATGATAGTTTCTTTGTTCAATTGTGAAATATCATTTTTTTACAAATACCATGACTATTAATAAATTATTGGAATGAATGTATATGTTAGAAATTTAGAAAAAAAAGTTAATGAGAACAATATTTTTCATATAATTGATTTTATAATATATATATTTGAAATTCATATTTGAAATTTTAAAACACAATTTAAATATTTTTCATGTCATATTTTAGTAAATTATAAATATATAATTTTAAAATTAATTTTCATTACATTTTGAAAAAGGAAAAAATAAAAATATTTCAATTTAAATAAATATAATGTATTAATTATTTAATCTGGTATATTATATTTTAGTAGATAAATGATAAGTATCCTTGATAAGATAATCTACTTTCCATAGTAGATAACTATTATGGTAATAATGGGTAACATCAGGTGTAAAAGAAATAAAATGGTAAAAAATGATTCTAATTGAGTGGATGAGGTGTGGCTCAACAAGACTATATATTCAATAAATTATTTCACTTTTTTTAGAACGAATTCATGTTTGACATGATTTTTCATTATATTTAGAGTCTATATATATGAAAATGTAATTCTCGCTACTTATAATATGGAAGTCTTACCTACCCTTCAACATAACTCAATTAATTTGGATTCCACTATATAATATAATCATTATCAATCCATTAGAACCATTTTAACATTATTCCATCTTATATTCATATGTCATTGGATATAGTGTTCAATTTACAATGACTAATATTGGGAAAAACCAAATTCATAATTTCGATATATTTTTTCCTTCACTCCTTTTGTTTTTTTCTTATTTTCAAAATAACATTTTCTTTTTCAAATATAATAAAATCATTATTATTTTTATTATGAATACTATAATTCTAATTGAATAACTATATATCATCATTCAATTTTTGTAAAGAAAAATGAAACGTTCATTCGTTCGTTGTGTACAATAATTCTCCATTAAGCAATTATTTCAACTCGTACCATTTACTCTCATTAGTAATTATACAGGTCAAATTTATGAATAAATTTTAAATAAATAATATTATTATGATTATAAAGATATTAATTAAAATCCACATTCTTAAAGCTCTCATTATTTGATAAATTAACACAATAATCATGTGTTCTACATACTACAATATCCATAATGTAACATATATATTATTAATTATGAATCCTTATTATCTATTAATATACATTAAAATATTATTAAAAAATAAATTTTTCTGAATAAAATATTTTTTCTATAATGATAATGATATTTCACCTATAAAATAAAAGTTTTATAATATTAAAAATCAATCATTAATTTTATATATGGTTCAGTGTGGCTTAGTTTTACCACCTACTTGAAAAATAATGTTAATAATATCATAGGTGACTATGAGAGCTTATTTTATAATATTATATGATATAAATATAAAAATAATGAATTTTTAAGTCCACTAATAGAAAATTTAATATTAGACTAATTAAGATACAAATTCTAGTTCATTATAAATCACATAACATTTTGATAAATGATTTTATCATTATGGATATTACCAAGACTAGAATATAATAAAATCATTAAAGTATAAATAATAATTATCATCAATTACAATTCATTTTATTTTATTGAAATGACTATATTTTTTTAAAATAATATTTAATTATTATGTGATTATGAATGTACTTCAAAATGATATTATATACTGACACCCAATGTAAAAAACGGATAAGAAATAATAAATATACTTATAGATAATAATAATGAATTAAATTTATAAATGGGTATTTATATGAATATGGTTCAATAATATGTAATTATTTTAATATTTTGTTATACTATATATTGAACATGTTTCCAGAGAATCAAGTGTAATGGTAAAGGACTTAGTAACTTGAACTTGTTCGTTTGATTTATATGGATTATTCATGAATTTAATTCCATTATATTAACTATATTTAGTAATTATACATGTTATATGATGTTATCGCATAATACTCATTGGAGAATGTCTATATCATTCAAATCCACATTCATGCATTTTTTTGGTTTTCATCTGTTTTAATAAAAACAATTGAGTTTTTTAAACTGATATTATGACTATGATTTTAAATCAATGATTAAATTTTTTTAAACAAAACAATTTCTGATTTTATTTTTATTTTCCAATATATATTCAGTAATATCACTATCAAATAGAGTTATGATTCAATTTTAACCCTCTTATTTTGGATTATTATAAAAAAAATTAATTAATATTGTGATTCCAATCTATTTAATTAATGTTTTTTTTACTATTTTGTTATGTCATCAAACCGACCATTATTTACATAGGTTATTCATTCTATATATGGTGAATTATTTTATTTCATGGTTTTATTAAATAATTTTTATATATATTCACACATTATGAAAATTAAATTATTTCCATTTACATTTTTATGAACACCATTTTACTTACACGGGTTATTTATTGTGTGATAAGTGAATAATTTTCAATCATAACGAAAATATTTGGATGATGAAATGTTGGGTACTATATCCTCCTCCAATACATTGGTTCATAGTTTAATTATCATGAGACATATATATATGGGGAAAATAATTTGAATATGTTAGGTGAAGTGTTTGACTTATGAAGGATGTGTGTACAACAATATATTTATATTGCCTCATTTGAATAGGTCCACATGTGTTACTCGAGAATTTAATGATATTATATTTTACTATTTTATACATAGTTGAATTATGTTATGAATTACGATGTTCTGATATATTGATTTATTATGTATATTAAATTTTTTATAGCATTTTTTAATGATTACTGTTCCTTACTTATTTTTTTTAGTTTAAGTTCATATATCATTTCATTTGAAGTTTACATATTTTTTTTATTATTTTTCCTTGTGATGTGGTATTCTTCTTTTTATTATTTTTTATTTCATATTATAATGAACTCATCCATGAGGAAATTTTTATTTGTCCCTTAAGAGTTATTTTCATATCCCTTTATTAAATTTTAATTTCCCATGTTATGATGATAATTTAGTATTCACTTGAATCAAATCCCATTTTCAGTCCGTTATAAACAAATTCCTTTTTATAGAGACTTTAGAAAAAAGGGATTTACTTAATATCTCAATTTCCAAGGAAATTCTAAGGGAAGTCCCCAATAATCATTATGAGTTCTTTTTTATTGTCTTCATTTCATTCCATTCATACAATCCCAAATAAAATTTTCTCATTATTATATTATTTCTTAATTAATTTATTTATAATGAATGTAATAATTTTTTGGGAATAAATATTAATTTCATATCCAATTTATTATTAAGATAACCTAAAATTGTATTCGTATATTGTGTGGACTATAGCCTTTGTATAGTGGACACATCTACATTAAACACAGTCTGTATTAATTGATTATAAGGGTGTTTTTAGATAGTAAACATGTCATATATAATAAAATTATGATTACTAGGAGTTAATCCATTGAATTTTTCCCTCATTCAGTGAGAAATGAAATCATTTACCATGTAATTTGCGAACTACCACCTCTACAATGTAATGTATCCTAGTTCTCATATTGTTGTGGTATTATAATTTTAAAACCATTTAAAATATTGTTAAATACCAAAATATATAAAAATAATAATATTATGATAATTTAATAATGATATTTTTCCCAAAATAAGAAATATTAAAGATAATATTAATCCATTAATGATGATATTTTTTAATTTATTTCATTATAACAATATACATTAAAATTGATATAAAATAATATCATAAATAACTATAAAAACACAATTACTAAATATATATGATAAAAATAGTCAAATAATGATTTCATTTTTTGTTTTTGAATGGAATGTTTAACATTATAATCATTAATTAATATACAAATTGATTTTTGTGAATAGTTGTTGAAATATAATCATTGTAGATTTCAACTATTTGGATCACAAATGAAACACCCATATATTAGAGTTATAAAATTTTGAATAAATACATAGAATATACCACAATGCATGTTAATAAATTTGAATGATTAAAATTTTGGAGAATAATTCCTAACAACACCATGATAATGAAATTAGATTTAAATGATCATGATTAATAATACCTGAATTTGAAAGTATATAATAATTACATAATATAAATAAAGATAATGATTATAAATTTTTTATTTAATAGATTATTTATATGAATTGGGATATAATATATTATACTACGTTAGTTTTGTATAATGGTGGAAAATAACTTCCATGGAATCAAGAGTACATATAAGTGAATTATTAAAAAAATATATTTCCATTATGTTATAAGAATTATTATTCAATTAATTTCCTATATATCACTACATTTTTCACATAATGAGTTTTTAAAAAAATACTATGATTTATAGAGTAGATTAAATGCCACATAAAGTATAAATGAATAATAATATAGTATTATTCAAATGTAACCAGTATACCATAGTTTTTATAATGAAGGAAATGAATATTATTAATTTAATTATAAAATTATTGTTTAAAATTCTTATATAAATATTGTAGAAATTAATTATAAATTAATATAAAACTATAAGTAAAATAATAGAAAATGTTTTTCTAAAAATATATTTATGTTCAATGTACTACGTCTATAAAATAATAAAATTGCATTAATTAGGTTGTAAAAATTATATATATTTTTAATTTTTAAAATTTATCATATATGATTTATAGTGATGATATAATAAAAAACTTAATTTCATTCATAAAAGGAGCCTTTTAGAAAAAATTAATTTTACTACTTTTTGATGGTGACCCCATTTTAGATATATATTTTGAACATTTTATAAGTAATATTTGAAAAAATATTCATCTTCTTTGAAAGGGGAGTATCAAAATTTATTTTATATGAATATTTTGTTTTTTTCGATATTATTATTTTTTAATAAATATTAAAAAAATACTACATTTTAATTCAAAACATTTTTTAAATCTAGTTTATTTTTCTAGATTATCCTAATAATTGTTTATAATTTATATTTAGATTTATTATTTTCAATTAATACAATTAAGGTCATTGTAATAAATTTCACATTGAAATTGGATATAACAACTCTATGAATGTTTTATGGGTTTTTCTTTAAAACCCTGATTTCTCAATCGATCAATGTGGTTAATTATTAATTTATTTTAGACACTTCTATTTTTGAATTGTGAAAAAGAGACATACATAGTTTGAATCAGTATGGTCTTTATGATATAATAGTTTTAAAAAAATATTTGGGAAATATGAACTTTAAAATTAGTAATATTTTTATTACCATGATTAAGGGTAAATCTTGTAATTTAATGTAAAAAATATTTTAACTAATACAAAAATCACCCTAACACTTATCCTAATATCATTCTGTGTGTGTTTTTCAACTAAAAAAATCCTTTTTTAGGTTCTATCAAATGGAATCTAATTGGTTGTGATGAATAAACATATAATATTATATTCATAAAGAAGATAACTTTTGTGAAGCCCTTGTTTTCAAAAAGTAATATATTTTTAATATATTGTTATATAGGGGATCCTCTTGACTAAAAATATTATTTATAATAATACAATGATTGTCTACATTATTAAAATATATTTATATTTTTTAGTTAATAAATAATTATATAAAATGTTGAAACATTGATGATGCATTTACAGTTCAATTAACAGAAAAATAGAATAACTGAAATTAAAAGTAAAAAAAATTATATAATGTAATATAATTTTTACATCCACAAATTTTATAGATGACTGTACATGTTAGGGATGATTCAATGTAGTTTTATCTATGATATAAACCTTTTATCATATTTTTAAAAAGTTAACTAATGAATTTTATCAAAATTGACGTTATTGTTATATTAAAATGATTAAAATTATATTAAATGATATTGATTTTTTAAAACTATAATATTCGGTCAAATGGTTGGGATTAATCTTAGGATGTCATAAATTATTTATTTAGTGTTATTTTTGAACTCAAGGGTAATTATAATTAACATTATAAAGTAAATTTGTGGATATCATTGTAAGATTTTATAATAGTTAAAATAAAATGATAAGGATTAAAAAAATAAGAAAAATGTATCTATTTATAATTGGATGTATGGTATTATACCCAAAATAAAAATATATTTTAAATAAATCACTTTGAACACATTTGTAAAAGAAAATTATTCTATATTAATTTAATATTTTGTAGACTTCCCAGCGTTCCAATCCCCTCTCTTATAAATAGGCACACATTCTTCTCTATTCCCCATAATTCCTATCCTAGGTGGTTCACCCAAGATATGCGCAAATCCCATTCTATAATCCCGCAAAACATTGTAGGGGCCTTACTTTTGGTGTGAAACTCTCCTTAGAGGTGTTAATATGTCAAGAAAGGAAATAATGTCTGAAGAGGAGTTATTGTTTTCATTAAGTATATCTATTTTATTTATTCTTCCACATCCATAAAATATTATCAAAATATGATGTAATAATAATTACAATATCCTTAATATAATTTTATTTTACTCTGTTAATATCATCATCTAAATCCCTACCAACTACATTCAAATAATAACAGAATTAGTTTTCTATTCGTACCTGTGAACTATCACCTCACTACTTAAAATGGAGGATATACCAACAGAAACTTTCCAATTGTTTTCATAATCCATTAAGGTTGGGAGGTCGAGAGGCCCTTACCCAATAGTTTCACTAAACCATTGGAATATATATTTTTAGATGAGTTTTACCCAATGGTTTTATCAAACACTTGGGATATGTGAGTTTTAGATGACTTTTACACAATGGTTTTATAAAACTGTTAGGATATGTGAGTTTTAGGAAGGCTTTCCCAACGGTTTATAAACCGTTGGTAAAGATTACCTTTCCGAACAGTTTTGTAAAACCATTGGGAATGTTTTCTCCATAAATTTTCAGGAGACCCAATCCCCCATCCGCGCAATTTCAGGCACTAAGCGGAGGCCTAAAGCGGAGAATCATGCTTATAAAATTATTCCACAAGATCCATATTCAATCAAAAAAAAAAATTTTATACACTTAAAATCTATAGGTGGTACCTTAGGATTATTTTTTTGCATCTATTTTTTTTATTTGACCCAAACATGGGGTCTGTGCGGTATGGTATACCTAATAATTGAAATTTTATTTGTTTTCTATTTTTTTCTACATTTCAACCATAATGATAGTGTGAATAAAATTTATTTTAAGTATTTATAGCCACTCCATTGTAGAGAAAGTGAACCCAATTAAGGGATTCGGTCTAGTTAGGGTAGTGGTGTAGGTGTTCATCCATTTTTTAACAGAGTTATATGGTAGTTTCTATGAAACTTGGTTTACTTTATCTAACTATGTGTAATTTTAATTATGTATATATTTGGCTTACATTGAGTATATAATAATTATTTATCATATGAATGAGGTTAATAGGTTTTTTTAAATTTAAACCATCATACTATAACACTCATATGGAGATATTCTTAAGAATAATCATGTAAATTCTTTTTGGATATTTTGTTAATCATATAAAAGGTTTTTTATATAGAATTGTAATATATTAAGTATTTAACATTCAGGGGGTGTTCAGGTGGAGGTGAGGTGGGGGGGTTTATAGGTGGGGGTAGGTAAGGGGGCCAATATAAGTGGGTTCCAGGTGTATGTGGTGGGGGTGCAGTGGGTGGGGGAGGGGTGAGTAGGTTCGGGGTTGTGAAGTGGGAGAAGGAGGATGTACAGGTGGGGGGAGGGGGTGTTGTAAGTGTGGGGTGTTGAAGTTGGGGGGGGGGGGGTTGTTAAGGGTGGATGAGAGGGGGTTCAGGTGGGGGGTGTTGTGTGTAGGTAGGGAGGGGGTGTGTATGGGGGAGGGGTGGTATGTAGGGGGAGTCTGCCGTCGGTGAGGTGGGGAGGGGTGGCTATGAAGGTTGGAATTTATTGCTTCCATAGTTCGCCAATAAGAACTATGAAGTCATCACTTCATGAGATTAAGATAGTTCTCATGCCTCTATGGTTTTGGTTCTTGTCTAGTCATCTTGATGAGTAAAGAATCACATGATCTAAAAGTGACATCAACAATATAAGATGAATTCCTTCTCCCACAACACATTTTTCTAGAAATAATATATCCTTGGAAGATGGGGGAGCCTTTTAGAATCCTTTCATACAGAGACTAGGGGGGAAATCTCTATATATATCCATCTAGACTGGGGACCTACTACAATATGAACATCCCATATTCATAAGCCAACCTCTCCATGTATTAAATGAAATGTTATTCTATATAGACTTCACCTTCTATTGACATCCTAATTTAATTCATCTCATGATTAAGAAAATATTGAGGAATCCATAAAACATCATATAGGAAAACACCCTTAATCATCATGACATTATTATGATAATCCTTACAAACCCATTACCATACAACATATCATTCCTAATAACTACCTATAGATATTCACTAAATCGTATTCCTTCCACTAGAATGCAATGCCCCAACATTTCCCCAATTGACAAGTTGATATTATCAAGTTATCAAGTCACCAATCCTACCAAATTGGATTTTCACTAATAGTACTACTCTAATCCTTAACAGATATCGTTTTTTTATAACATGAATGAAAACCCAATTAAATCTCATAGCTCTTAGTCACAACCCTGTGCATAGACCCCGCCCTCGTGGACAACCCATACCCCTTGGACATCCCCCACCCCTGTGGATAGCTCGCCCACCCCTAGACACCCCTCCCTGAGACACCCCCGTCACCTAAGACACACCCACCCCCTAGACAGCCCCACCACCCCATTGGATAGCCCCCTAACCCTCTGGACAACCCCCTGGACCTCCACCCCCAAGCACACCCCCCACCCCCGTGGACAGCCCCACACCCCCATGGACACCCCTACCCCATGGACATCCCTACCCCCATGGATAGCCCACCCACCCCCTATACACCCCTACCCCCGGTACATCCACGCTACCCCAATTTATTACCCTCCCACCCCTCTTGGACACCTCGTACCCTTTGTACATCCTCGCCAACCCCGTGGATAGCCTGCCCACCCTATACCCCCCTAAATATCGCCCATCCCTATGGATAGCTCACCCAACCATGGAAACCTCCCAACTAAAGACACCCCCATCCCCCCGGACACCCCCACCTCTGGATACCTCGTACCCCCATGGATAGCTCTCCCACCCTCGTGGACAGCCCACCCACCCCCTGGACAGCCACACCACCCCTGTGGACAGCCCCACCACCCCATAAACAACGCACCCACCCCCTGGACACCCCTACACCCCATGGCCACCCCCACCCCTAGGGACATCACCCACCACCTGGACACCCCAACCACTAGAAACCCCACCCCCTTGGACAGTGTGTTGGATCACTCAAATAATATTCTAAACTGTTAAATATTTTAGATCATAAATTTACTCAACTACTGAATAATTCTCTTCCACAAGTGTACATGATCTTGTACACTCATGTATAGTTCTTCAATGATATTTTGTTATAAATATATTATTTTGTTGTTTTTTATATTATGATTCTCAAATAGATTAGTGTGTCAGTTATGGTTTCATGTAAATTGAACAATTCTCATTTACATAAATATATTTTAGATGAAACTTCATTCTTATTGAATTTATTTTGACTAAATGACTTATAAATTTTTTTTGCAGAATGGAACGAACTTGGATTTATGAAACTGATAGGATATCAAGTGATTTTTATGAAAATTTGGAGAGATTTTTAGATTTTACATTTCAGAATGCATCTGATAGTGTCCATATACACTGCCCCTATTACAATTGTGTTGGAAGACCTTTTTTGAGCTGTGAGGAAGTCATCTACCACATAACCAAATATGGTTTTTAAGAAAACTAATCTAGGTGGTATCATAATGGGGAGAAAATGTAATCTCAAATTAATGTTGATCAAAATGAGTGGGCTGGATTAGAGAATTTGTGATGTGACCGGTTTCCATGTGCTTATTATGTGATGACACCTAGGTAAAAAAAATCTCGAAGAACTAGGGACTATTAAGGTTCATAATGGATATTCATGAAACATATCTAAATGGGTAAACAGAAGAGAGATGAAGGTAAAATTTTTTGAAGACTCAATATTGTCACATCCTTCTATATGAGTTTATTTCAATATCAATTTTTACCTTTTTCCCAATAATGTAATGGTGGATATTATTCGGTTGTTCCATTTGATTAGAGATCTTTGTGCTAAGATTTTATCCAAGTCATTCTTGTAAAAAAATGGATGATGCCCCATTAATATTGTGCGTTAGGGAAAATATTTCCTCCACCATTTTTCAAATGCATGTGGCATATGACTGTCTATATTCAAACTGAAATACTTCTTGGAGGACCAATTTATTTTCATTGGATGTATCCAAATGAAATAAATATGTACAAATTAAATTCATATGTCTGTAACAGGAATCATCTGGAGGGTTCTATCATGAATATTTACTTGGCTCATGAATGTATGGATTTTTACTATTTGTATTTCATTGATCATACTACATGAATGAACAGAACATCAAGAAAAGAAGAAGAGTTGTATGATCAAATTGAACCCAGTTTTATGTCTTTTCCTCAAACATGATGAATTCCGGGATCATATACATTTATAACATTTATCCTTAAAGAGCAGTATATGGAAGATCACATTATTTTGTTCAACTGTGAATTGTTCGATGATTACATCTTATATGTAAATTCAATATGTATATCTTATATATTTATATATCTATTAAAATTTTATATTTTTATCTACAGGGAAAATAAAGTGATGATGAATAGAAATCATCATTCTTTATCTATGATAAAGAGGAAGACTTTGCATAGAAAATAGTTTTCTACTTAGTTAAAATTTAATGTAATAATATTATTGTTTAAAATAATTAAAACAATAATTAATTAGGTTTAGTATAGATTTATATTTCTAATATTTATTTTTCATGCCGACTATGTCTTTGATGAAATAAGATCTTCGCCTTTTGGTCATAATACCGTGATTCATGACTGTAAATCAATTGTTATCAATGGGTAAATATTTATTATCACTAAACGATAAATGAACATGAGAACATAATGTAATGATGTTATGGTTACTACCACAATAAACTGTTATGTTGGTGCATCAGATTGTAGATCATGCTTTGAAAATATGGGATATTATGGAGTTGTTGAATAAATAATAATATTGGATTATTATTCTCATTGATGAGTCACGATGATGAAATGATATTTGTTTGATTCGATGATGAGGCATGACACATTTATTGATGATTGTGGATTTCAAGTAATTGATATGACTCACACTCCTTCTACTAATGAACTATATGTATTTGAGTTAATGGTGAAAAATCTATTGTATGTCTAAGACCACATTGAACAAGAATTTGGTTTCATTATTGAAGTAATTACAATACATATTTTTATGATTGTAATGATGGAATTGACACCATACCTACTACCCTTTGTAATGAACAACTTATTAATTTTGATGACTCCAATAGATTAATTTTCATAGTTGAATGTTAACATAATGTTGTGGTGGGAAATATATAAAATCATCAAATCATATTATCAAATCTTTTAGTTTACCTAGACATGGACTGTTATGTTTGGTACTATTCAAATTAATATAATTAACTATTACAAATATTTTGTATCTGACATGACTGTTATGTGAATTTTCAATGTTTTTCAGTTGCAATTTTATTTGGATTTTATTTTGTAATTTGGAATAGAACTGTATTTAACCCATCAAAACCAACATTTCTAACTTGGTGTACATTTGAATTATTCATCTATGATTTATATATTATTTGTATAACTCTATGACCTCTCTTTAACATTTTACTTGTTAATGAACATGATGGATTAATTTCCTTTGAAAAACATGCATTGAAACCTGCATCATCTACCTAGGGTAACGAAATTTAGTTTTTCATTAATTATGGCAACTGATTTATCCCCAATGAATCTAGGTGAATCAATGTTTCATGATTTTAATAGACCGATGAAACATAGTAAATAACTGTCCGACTAAAAATTAAATTTCTTTATTAGATCTTGTATGATTTATTGAATTTATTATATATATATTTTGAAGCACACCTAAAACATTAGATTGTTAAATTATCCATGAATCCCCCTATTCCATATCATTTATATTGTTTTTTGGGTTACACATTAGTTATCCCTTTCTATTTACATACAATTTTTTTAAATTGTATGAAATGAAACCAATCGAAGAGAGGCAAAGAAAACATATTTTGGACAACATTCATAGCATGACTGAGTTGACCATTCCACCACTAGTCCGTACAGTGATTATTTTATTTCCAACATATATATCTAAATAATATTTAATTTCATGTGATTATTATTTTTTAAACATTTTTGTATGATAAATATATTAGGTAATTGTTATTTGATGAGAATCCTTGTAGTGGTCCTAGTACTCAGGGTGTTCATACGAGGGGGGGAGATGTGAGAGTTAGACGATCTGCTTGGAATACCAAATTAGACCTTTCCCCTCCCACTTACATACCATCCGTCCCACATTCTGATTCTGGTGCTTCTTTAGGGACACACGGGATATTTAGGCCTCACATGTTTTCACTACCCTTTACATCTAAGCCTCCTAACCTATATTTACTATATCATATGATGATTCCCACTCCCCACCCAACATTTTTCCGTCAATCTCTATCATATTTTTTTACTTCTACTTCCTTTTTATGGGATTATATATTCCATCTTCTTCGACTACTGCTCTTCCAGAGTTTATCCATGTAGAGCATACATTGGGACCCACTGCATTTGTAAAGGGTGTACCTTCAGTTTCTACAGATCCAGCGGTGCCAACTTATCAGACTACTATAGGTATACTTATACAACACTAACAACGATTGTTTATTTTCATTATAACATGTATTGATAAAATATTTGTTTTTCTTCCATAACAGATACATCTACTGATAAGAGGCAGGTGAGCGGGCGCACCCAAATTTGTGCGGTGTTGAGACACTTCACATAGTTTATGGTGGACTACAATAAAGATAGTCAAATGATTAAAAATCAGGGTAGCAATGTCGGCGTTATTTGGGGACAATTGCCAAATACTCGGACATCACTAATGTAATCCCGCTCTCAAGGAGACATCTAACAAATAAATTCTAGCATAAAGCTTGGGTAGATGTATGGGTAAAAAATCTGTTGTACTTAATGTAGTATTTTATTTTTTGTTTTTATATGAATTAATATTTTGGTGTCAACTATGGTATAATTTCCACGATGGTGAGGGCACACAGCCAGCACGTCTAATGGATTTAGGAGAGCTTTGGAGATATTATAAGGATGATTTGTACATTAGATGGTGTGATAGAGTGGGCAAAAATTTAGAGGCGGCCCCTGTCATGGATTATTGTCTGTAATAATAGTATTGACATATGATTACTCATTGGATGACTAGCCAATTTAAGATTTTTATCACATTAGATGTGTTTAAATGAAAATTTTTATTTTTTTCATTAAAACTTATTATTGATATTTATTTTGGATTTATCCTGATGAAATAAGAAATAATTTGTGATAAATAATATGTCCACACATTGGGACATACTACGATGTTAGATCAAGAGAGGCAGCTAGTATGATAGTTTATTATTTTTCATTACGAATTTCATTTTCTATTGCTTCCTCCAAAATTTATTCATTTTATATAGTTGTTATATAATTATAGATATGAAATTATTTATTGGAATACTATTTTTACTTATGGTTTCCTAAATTCAATGTCATTTTAGAGGCATAAATTTAATATAGAAGGATGTGTGCCTTGAGAAAAAACTGTTTTTCTCGAGTAGAAGGAAGAAAGATGGAAGTGCAGTTAATGATCCGACTCAGTAGCTGATTGTATTTTTTACTCTATAGATTTAAAATCATAATATTTATTTTGTCACATAATAATCTATTTATATTTGTATCAGGAAGCTTTAGATGCCCTTGATTCCAAAGAACCTAATAATTTTGGGCCAAACAATCACTAATATCAGGTGTTGGGTGATGATCAACCTAGTAGAGAATGCTGTCGACCAGGGAAGAGTGTAATTCTGAAGAGGTATTGGCCCTCATCAGGTACGAGTTGTAGTGCCACCGAGTTCTTTATGGTTAAGAAATAGACAGAACATGCTGAAAAAAGGGCCATAGATATAGAAGAATATTCTTCAAGGGTAAACACTACATCTATGAAACTAATGGAAGTTTTACATCCAACACTTCTACCAGAGGCCAACACAACATGTGATGAATATATTTCATAATTGAGTTCTATATATGGTGCACTAGGTGGAAGTTCCAGTTTTGATCAATATGATGGTGATGAGGATGTCGAGGTAGAGGAGGTGGAGGGTGAGGAGGATGCTGAGGTGGTGGTGGAGGTTGAGGAGGAGGGAGAGGCGGAGGAGGAGGGTGATGAGGAGTCCGAGGCGAAGTATGATGAGGAGGAGGTGGTCGATGAGGAGGGAAGGGAATATTATGGGGTCAAAGATGAGGATTAAGGTGAGACTAATGATGACAGTGATGATAGTGATGGTGACGGGGGACATATTGATCCATTACATGTTGACTGATTTTACTGACCTTTGATGTTTATTGATTTATTGCGCCTATATATATATATATTTGTGATTAGGTAGGTCACATTATCATTATTTTTAAACTATAAATAATAAAAAATTTCAAGATGATTTTCTATGACAGATTCACCACTCCCCTAGATAGACCCCCACCCCGATGGTTATCCCACTCACCCCCTGGACACCACGTATCCCCTATATTGCCCTGTCACCGCCGTGGAAAGCCCACCCTCCCCCTGGACATCCCCTCCCACTGTGGATAGCCCCAACCCCCATGGATAGCCCCCACACCCTGGACACCCCCACCCCCATGGATAGCACCACCACCCCAGTGGACTACCTACCCACCCCCGTGGATAGCCCGCCCACCCCGCATGGACACTCTATACCCCCTGGAATGTCCTGCCAACCCCCCATGGACACCCCGTACCCCCTTGGACAGCCCCACCCACCCCCCCTGGACAGCCCCGCCCACCCCCTAGATAGCCTTCCCACCCCCTGGAGAGACCCTACACACATGGATAGCCCCAACCATTGTGGACTACCCTCCCACCCAACTTGGACACCCCTACCACCCTAGACACATCAACCCCCTGGACAACCACGCCACCCCCACGGACAACCCGCCCACCCCCGTGGACTGCCCCTCCCTCTATGGACAGCCCCCACCCCTATGGATATCCCTCCCACCCCCTGGAAACCCCTACCTCATGGATAGCCATGCCACCCACATGAATATCATTCCCACCCCCTGGACACACCGTATGCCCTGGATAGCCCTGCCCACCCCCTGGACACTCCATGACCCCTAGAACACCCCCACCCATGTGGACAGCCCGCCCACCACTGTGGATAGCCCACCCAACCCCTTGGATACCCTATACCCCCCTGGACAGCCCTACCACCCCCATGGACGACCCACCCACCCCTAGACACCTCGTACCCCATGGATAGCCCCAACCACCCCCTAGACCCCCAATTCCCCTGGATAACCCCACCCCCGTGGACAGTCCCCCACCCATGTAGGTAGATCGCTTACCCCCTTGGACACCCCGTAGCCCACTAGAAAGCCCTACCACATTTGTGGATAGACCACTGAACCCCTTGGACACCACGAACCCCCTAGACAGCCACCACCTGTGGAAAACCCGCGCACCCCCGTGGACAACCCGCCCACCCCTGGACACCCCTACCCCCTCGATAGCCTCGCCACCTCTGTGGACATCCCACAACCCCCCCCCCAGGACACCCCTCCCCCCGTGGACAGCTCCCACCCCCGTGGATAGCCCACCCACACCCCTGGACTCACCTACCCCCCTAGACAGCCCTGCCACACCCATGGATAGCCTACCCACCCCCTGGACACCTTGTACCCCTTGGACAGCCCTGGCCACCTCCTAGACACCTCGTACCCCCCTTGACAGCCCCAAACGTTGTGGACAACCCTCCCACCCCTATGGACAACACACCCACCACCTTTAACACCCCGTACACCCCTACACAGCCTGCATACCCAAGGGTAGCATAACCACCCCCTTGGACACCCCATACCCCCTAGAAAGCCTTGCCACCATCATGGCCAACCCACCCAGCCTCCTGAACACCCCGTACGCCCCTTGGATAGCCCACACCCCTGTGGAAAGCCAGCCAACTTCCAAAGATAGACTTCCCACCCCCATGGACACCCCCTACCACCCATCGACTACCCTACCACCCCAGAGGACAGCTTGCCCACCCCCTAGACACCCCTCCCCCCATGGACACCCCCACCCTTGTGGACATCCCACCAATACACCTAGACACCCCTACCCCCTGGACAGCCCTGCCACCCCCATGGACAGCTTTCCCACCCTCTAGATACCCTGTACCCCCAGAAAAGCCCCACCCACCCGCTGGACACCCCATGCCCCCTTAATAACCCCCACCCCCTTGGACAGCCCGCCCACCCTCTTGGACAGCCTTCACACCATCTTGGACACCACGTACCCCCTGGACATCCCTGCCACCCCTATGCCCCCCCCCCCCATGGACACCCCTCCTCATGTCGATAGCCCCAACCCCTGTGGACAGCCCACCCACCCTCTAAACATCCCTACTCCCCAAGATAGCTTTGCCAGCCCCATAAACTGCCATCCCACTCCCCTGGACACCCCGTACACCTTGGACAACCCCGCCCACACCCTTAGAACCCATGTTCCCCTGTGGACAGCCCTCCCACCCCCATGGACACAGCGTACCCCCTAGACAGCCCCTCCACCCTAGTAGAAAAACCACCCACCCACTTGTGGACAACCCCCCCCCCCCAAGACACCCCCCCCCCCCCGCACACCACATACCCCCGTGGACAGACACCCAACCCCCTGGAGAGCCCCCACCCCCTTCAACACACACCAGCCCCCCAGACCCCCACCTGCTGGATAGCCCATACACCCATAGACAGACCTACAACCCACTGGACTGCTGCCACCCCTAGACACCCCTACCCCTTGGACATCCCCCACCACCTGGACACCACCCCACCCCCATGGACACCCCCTTCCCCCTAGATAGCACCTATCCCGTAGACAACCCCCAACCCTTGGCCAGACCAAAAGGAGAGCCCCCCCCCCAAATAGAATATTACTATCATCTAAACCAAATATTTCCCAGTGTTAATCTTTTTTTCATTATTAACATGCATCATTTCATTCATGTTCATTTTTATCAAATGGAAGCGCTTTTGAAAAAAAATGATGTGACCAAACTGGAAGAAGGGTTGTATTAGAGTGATGGATATAGTTCTTTGACTACCCAATCTCAAATTTTGAATCACGGTAGTTTATTTAATTGTAATATATAACATCGATAAATTAATTTTATCCACTTGAGGAATAAAATGTGGTATCAATTCATGGATATAGTTTATTGGATGACCAAATTACCAAGACTCAGAATTTGAGATTGGTTGGAAGACTAATGAGAAAACATTAAGCTATTACCTAGTATTATTATTTAGTAATGTCGAAGGTGAGGGTTTGGAAATTAACAACTAGGTCTAGGATAACTATTCTAAAGGGTTTATCTTATGTTGAATATGGAATGTAATTTTCACAATGTATGCACTTTTGGAGTCTGGTGTATGCAATATCAGATTCTGTCAACAGGTTTATTGTCTTGTGTCTCAAGGTTTATTTGATTTGCTATATTTGTATTAGAGTCTGGTGTATTCTATATTGTAGGCTTCTGCATATTAAATTCAATGTATAGGTGATATTTGATTTTGTGTGGTGTATTAGACTAGGTGCATAGGCTTCCTATAGGTGTATTGGGTTTTGAATATCTCCATGTTGGGTTCGGAATGCTGCTGTGAAATATGGGTGAAGGATATACCAACAGTTTATAACCATTGGAATACTAATGAAAGAAATTTTAATACTATTCCAACGGTTTATAACCATTGGTATAGGGTTGAAAGGTATACCAACAGTTACAAAACTATTGGTATATCAAAGGTCTTATTCATTTTATTAATGTTTTGATGCGACCATTAGGGAAAAACTATTAAAATGGTTCAAAAACTATTGGTAAAACACGGAATTCTTTGTAAACCAATGGTTTTAAATCATTGGTATATATTTTTTCCAATAGTTCTAGGTAATCGTTGGTAAGATGTCATTTTTTTGTAGCATATATGAATAGTTATTTAGAAATCATTTGTATATATTGATCCCTATGTTGGACTAACCTACGATTTGACAAACTCTTGGTATATTTAATAAGAATGATTTTCCCTTCAATATTAATGGTTTTAAACCGTTTCCATAGTTTAACATTCTAGTAGTGCTTCAGTGTACTGATATAATTCATTTCCCATTATTGTCTCTCATGACTTTTTATAATGATTGAATTAATATTTATATAATATATTCATATAATATTTATCAAAATACGAGAATAATATATCAAATACATTCTTACTTCCCATGCACTAAAAAATGAAAACATCGTTCGTTTGTACGTGTGAACTATATTTTCCAAGAAGTGATGTGATTCAATTTTTAGCCCAAAAACACATTGATGATATATATATTTAAATTATTAATATTTTTTAATGATATTATTTTCATTATTTAAATTTTATATAATACTTACAATATTTCTAGAAGGGTCATTGAAAATTGAAAATGTTACTCACTTGTATGTACGACCTTCTGTCTCCATGATTTTATCATTTTTCATTATTTATAACCATAATTAATTGTTTTATTTATATTACAATTTATATATAATGATAATAAAAATTTAATAAATATTATTATTATGATGTTGTATTTACGACCACTTTGACTATTGAAATCATACAAATTTTATTTTGTACCCAAGTATTAAATATTATCAAGACATATAACAAGAACATTAATAATTATTTAATTGTTATAAAAAGATATTAGGTGATATAAAAGGCATAATAAACATTAAAAAGGTTATAAAGAACATATTTAATTAACATATGATTATTATTAATGACTGTAAAGGACTTACGTGATGAATTAGACTCAGTGTAAAGGACTTCATATCAATATCCTTACATTGAGGCATATCTTCATGTTATGAAACATTATTAGCATATAATGTGTATATCCATCCTTTTGAAACATTATATCAATAATTATTATACCATAATGAAATTTAATTTTTTTAATATTATTCATTAATTATTAATATTCAAGTGTTTATCATTTTATAAGGGACTCGTTAACAAAAACAACATTTTTTGTTTTGTTAACATTTATTATTCAAAATCATTTTCATTCATGACCATGTTCTCATAATTTTTTATGAATTTATTTATATGGACATAAAATGTTTAAAATATTAATTCACAAATAATTTTAATACATTCAATGTGGAATGAAAAAAAATAGATTTACAAATCACAATTTAAAATTCCTTAAATTGGTTTTTCAAAATGTTCTGATTATTTCAAATACATGAAAACGGTTTCTTATGAGAGAGGATGATATTTTATGAGGGAAATATTGAAAACTTAAATATATTATGTGTTATTATTAGATAATGGAACTTTGACATTTTACGGGTAATCGTGATATAGCTTATTTGAATGGTTGAGCCACATTATAACTCATGGGTGAGACTGATATATCTTACACGAAGGGGTGAGCTTCATTATAACTCATGAAATATAGGTTAAGATGATATAGATTATAGGAAGGGTTAGGCCCATTATAGTTCAATAATGCATTGGGAACTATATAGGTATAATTTTACTGTATGATCATTCCATTTTTAATGATACATTTAAAAGTTTTAAGGTAATAATTCCCAATGGTACCTACAATATTTTACTATATTTCAAATGAGTATTAAGAAAATATCTTTAATGGGTGTTAATTTTTTCACTGGACTAACCATTTAGTTTCTTTATGTATCTAATTATTAATATTGTGCCTATACCAATTTTTTAAAAAATTTCACATTTTTAAATATTGTTAAGGTAAAATAATATGTCATTATGGATGAATAGAAGATTATCTTCGGTATCAATTATTTCTTTTTATTTTGGAAGGATATCCTTTTGAGTGAAAATGGATGCTAATTATATATTCCGACATGAAATGTGTGGGGTACATTGTATGATTTTTTCCTAATTCACTGAAACAATAAATTGAAAATATCCTTGAAAGTGAATTATAGGACAAAAAAATATGAATAGGTTGTGTTTAAGGCTGGGTCCATACAATTTTTGTTAGAGGATGGTTCAAGAAAAAATAGGAGATTATGATTTCATCATAAGTGACATGGTTATCAGCAAGGCTTTATAATTTTTAGGCAAATCATGATTTCAATGTCCTTGAAACTCTTTTATGGATTTATGTTAGTAAAATTTATAGTGGTTAATGGTATTATTTTAGATATTTACATTTGGGGAAATTTTTGGTTATTACATTATGGATGAAAAATGACATGTATTAGATAAAAATTGATCTTAAAATATTTTATGGTTATTTGTGATGAATATATCATACTTTGGAAGTTCTATATGAATTATATATTTTCATAAAAATGATTACCCATGGGATGGGTGATAACCCATCATGTTTGACATGGCTGTGAGAATCAAACCCACAACCAAAGGGTAACAATGGTGCAACAACTACAACCGACCAATGTGATTTACAAGATATTATAGATTTTTTTTTAATATGCATTCATGGATTAAAAATGATTTCATTTATGAAAATATGTATTATCAAATAGGTAACTCTGAGATTGGAAAATGATTTGGTGATTTAGTGATTATTTTTTAGAAGAACTTTCCTATTTAGAAAACCACATTGATTGAGTTATGTAGATTTATATAGACTTTTATTTGATGAATGAGGTATTAATTAAATTTTTTATGAATCATTGGTTTAATTTTGGCCTTATGTGGATTTGGGTTATTTATGGAAATGGTTGGTGTATATTGAAGATTACATGCAAAATTACTTTTGATATGAGACTTCAAGATTAATTGTTGTTATTTACTAATAATTCAAAAATTTATCCTTGATGATTATGTGATAAAACTATTTTTAGGGTTCAATATTATTCGTGAAAATTTGTGATGATTTTAGGGATTGTTAAATTAGCTATATTGAATGACGAGTTTTAATGTTCATTTTTTGGAGATTAAAAGTAGTCTTTATTATTTTAATGGTTTATTATTTATTGTTAATTATCTTATCTTATCTTAACCATTTTATTTTTAATTAATGATTAACTATAAGAGAGTATATTGGTAATATTTTTTGGATCATGTGATTTGATATATTTTTATTCTACTTATTCATGTGTGAAAAATTCATCTTGAATACTCGCTATTTGGAGAAAATGTGGAGATTATGGTTGGAAGTTATTAAGAAATTAGACAATAAATTTTATATAATTATGAATCCATATATTCTAATTCTATGTATTAAATTAATTCCACAACACCATGAAAATGATCGTAAAAAATGTTATCTATTTAATTTTCTTACTAAGAAATCAATGCCCTTTTAATAAATAATATATTTATAGTTTTCTGATTGTATCATTTCTATTGAACATAATTTCAATCAATCTCTATCATAATAAGATAGTTACATTGATCATCCAATTCCATTGTATAATACATAGAACCCTATTATGTGTTATCATATGGGACATTCATATGTTCCTTCAATTATATTAAAGTGTATGTTTTTAATCCACTTTTAATGTGGGATATCAATACGGGTATTTTGAACATTCAAACCCTACGTTTTTCAGCCCGATTTTAAATTTCATGTATAAAATTTATTAAATGAGGGATAATTTAAAATCACATTTTTTTAAAATCTATGTACTATGGTTGATAGAGTACATGTAATACCACGTAATGTTTAAATGAACAATTAAATGTTATTATTTAAATGTTACCATTATATAATATTCTTTATAATAAATAAAATGAAAAATATTAATTTCATTATATAATTATTTATTATAAATGTTAATACAATTAATTGAAATATTAATTATAAATTAATGTAAAACCGTTAATAAAAGATAATTTAATTTTTTTAAAAAAAACTATTCTTGTATGAAGATGTGTGTTTATAAAATAATAAAATCAATCATGTTATGATTTAATAATGATATATATATTTATATTAATTATAATTTCTTCAATTCATATAATATTTATTATAATCATGATAAATAAAAAAATCAATTCTATTCAAAAGAAATCGGTATTTAAAAAAAAGAAGTTTTAATGAATTTTGATGGAGAACCCATTTGAAATATATTAATCACACTTTTATAAGTCCTATGTGAAAAAATTATCTTCTTTTATGAAATTATAGTATCAATGTTTATATTGGATGAATATGTTATTATTTTCTGATAACATTTATTATTTAATGAATAGTTAAAAATACTTTATTTTCATTCAAAATCGTTTTTTTAAAATTTATATAGTTATATTATCAATTTAATTATTTTGAATGTATTATTATATTAATTATTAATAGTATAATCAAATTTAGGTCATTGAAATAAATTTCATAATGAATGTAGATACAAAGACATTCTGACATATTGACCGTTTTTACTTTAAAAACACGTCTTCTTGATCCATCAATCTGATTATTTTTAAATTAATTTTATCCACTTATTTAATTTTAATTTTAAAAATTGGACACACACAATATTAATTTGTATAATATTTATTATCTTATTGGATTAACAGAATTTTTTAACAAATATAAATAGTGAATTTAGTAATATTTTTATTACCAGTGTAATGGTTAAATCCGGTAATTAATATTTAAAATAACGTTATAAAAAATATTAAAAAACCATAAATTTAAATACCTATAAAATTAGTAGTTTTTATTTATATAAAATTACTATGAGAGTGAAAAAATTGACAGCACATGATTCCAAGGCCCGGTGATCCCAAAAAAGAATTTGTAATTTTTTATGGTACCATCAGTAAATGGGGGATCGTGGATTTTATCATTTGAACCAGTTATTGGATTAAAAATCCAAGTGAACCATTATATTCACAATGCCATGATTCACTTATTTGAAACATAAATTTGTTCTATAAGTGTTGGGTGAAAAGATATTTTTTGTACTTTTTAAAAAATCTTTCAGTAATTTTATTCACTCCCAACCATTGTCAGATGGATGGAGGGACCACAACCTAAAATCATATATTATATAAGATACATTTAATTAAATTATCCTCTTGTTTCTTAATCAAAATACGTGTGGTTTAATTTGATCTTTAATTAGGCTTCATTAATGATTCACAATAATGAACAAACTTGGGGGTTAATTTCGTTTATTTAATCAAACCATTTTCATGGAATTTGGGAACCCATGAGAGGAAGCTAAGATGAAATGCCGATGACATCACCCTATAATGAATAAAAATGATCGATCGAAGTCCTTTGAAGAACTCAGAACAAAAATGGACGAACGAATTTGAATATGGAACCATTTTTCATCCATAATGGAATCCACAAAATTTAGTTAGGGGCTTTATTTGATTATGTTTCTAAAACATTTGTCTTCTCCATTTTTTCACAATAATAAGAACACAGATCATATAACTAATGGGTTGATCTATGATTCAATATTTATTATGAGAGGTTGTTTTAGGAAATTATTTTGGGTGAATCATTTTCTTGAGTTAATTGATCCATGAACATGTTTTAGTGATAATGCGTAGGGAATAGGACGAGATAAACAAAGCAAAAAACTGATGTCATACTTGTTCTTGGTTCGTTCTTTGCGGCATGTCAATGAACGTATCAGAAAATTGATTTCAAGGGCCACGTAGTGAAAGCGGTGACCTGGGAGGCCCACAGGCAGAAACGGTGAAAGAAAACAGACCACCGGAGCATCCTTGGTGGCCCATAGAAGCACCTGTAGGCATGGCTTTGGCTAGCCGAGCCGAGCCTAGGTGGGTGGTACATCGCGACGTCGATGCACCACATGGGGAGAATAGTGGCCCACTCAGCTAGAGCATAACGGCCGACTCTAGCTGGCAGTTTTGGAAGATCGGGTGGCACCCCGCTGGTAATGCCATCTAAAAGAACCATCCCACATTCGGACCGGGTTTTCAGGCATGCCAGACCCACGGGTTGGTCCAGACCCACGAACCGGGTCGGAACCATGAGCCAAGTGGGGCCCGACTAGTCCCGTTACACTAAATAATCCATATCTCGCAAACTAGGTGTCTAACTGATGTGTGGTCAATTGAACTGGAACCCATAGTACATGGTGGTACTTCTGAGATACTCCACATAGATTTTGGAAATATTTGGAGTACATCCTGGTTTGATCGAACTTGAATCTAATCGGGCCCTTGTTACTAAAATTATTATTATATACAGACTGGGAATCTAATTTTCGTGTCGTCTATTGTGTTGGTACCCTTATGAGATTAGGGCTCATAGGGTTACTTATTTATGGGACCTTATAGTAGTTTTTGGCACAAACAATGGATTGAGGATTACAATCTATAGAAGTCAAGCACACCGAGTGTGAGAATCCTATGGATGGGTTTCAAGTGAAGAGCGATCCTTTGTATATCGGCATTAGAGTGACCATTTGTGGATAGACAATAGAATGACCTGACGAAGATCATCCTTAGTGCGGTCTGTCATAGATCATTGACTTACGAACCATTGTGGATCGATGACTTATGACCCAATGTTGAATGAATTCATACAACCCAATATGGATCGATGACTTATGATCCTACATGAATTCATATTATACAACTCTATGTGGATCAATTAATTACAATCATGTATGGATTGAGAACTTATGAACCTGTTTGGATCAACGACGTACAATCCTATGTGGATAAAATACTTACAAACCCATGTGGATTGGAACAATAGAATGACTTCATTGTGGTTCAGCAGTGGAACATCATAATGGAATAATATGATTTATCTTTATTACTTGTCATCATTAATCATGTTCTTTAATTAGTATACCTAGTGTTAGATGTATTATACTTTTTTTATTTGTGATTGAGATCATGATTTGTGGTTTTTCCATTGTGGAATTTGGGGAGAGTTTTGGGGGTCTTGGTGTCCCTAATTAGTCTTGTTATACGCACCTCGACACGGGCTTTTCTAACACCTCCTTTTATATTTTATAGATGATAGACAACATGACTGAGACTTGGGGAGATCGGTCTTGACGGTGGTTATTGGTGACTAATAGATATAATGAGGAGAAGTGATGAAAAAAATGAGTTATACATACCCTTCAGGTAGGATCATGGGTGGATGAATTTCATAGCACATTTTCCCCTTTTTTTACTTTCACTTCAGTTGGGTTTGTATACTAGTCCATTTTACATTCGGTTCACACATTAACTATAATAAGTTATTATTTGTGGTTTTCTTTAGTTCTGAACATAGTTTTTGTCTGCACATGTTTGAAAGAAATTATTTCAATTTATGGGATATGACTTTTCGGTGGTAGTCGCCAACACCTGGCCTCTAGAAGGCCGGATTGGGGTTGTCACGACATTAGCCCTGGGAGACGGGTTGTAAAAAACGTTGTATTAGAGGAGTCAGTTCTACAGAAGAACTAAGAATATGATATTTTCAATGGGGAAATAGTATTAATTCATTTAGTATGGTTTTCAGTTTGGGGAGTCCAGTGTTGGTGTGACGGCTAGCGTATCAATACAGTAGGACCCGGAATTTTGATTTACGACTCGGTATAACAATACACAGATTGCATGTGTTTTTAAATGTTTTTTTATATCTTTTGAGTCAGCTAACCTGGTATAACTTATTTAACATGGAACACCAGTTTTGTTTCAGAATGACACCACATAGAATGCCCACCAGGATTACTATGAGAGATCACAAGGAAAACACACCGAGTGATGAAGTGTTAGTGAAGGGCCCTCTTACAGTGAATAAATCTTCAGGTGGTGTACCAGCAGCACCACTACCCATTGTGTAGAAGTTTACACCATCCCCACGAGGAGATAGTGCATGCAGACTTACTGAAGTGCACACATTCTAGTGGTAGAGGACTCTGAGGTTTCGAGGTGAGATGGATCAGTAGGCGGTTGAGGATAGTATGGAGGTTGTGGATAATGTTTTCCACCTATTTGAAACACCAAATGACTAGATGGTGATCCTAGATTCAAGTCACTTTTAGGGAACAACATAAAAATGTTGGAGCATGGCACTCTAGACTCATTAGAAGACGACTCTTTCCTGGATGGACTTCAAGATCCTCTTTAGGGTGGAGTTTGTTTAAAAGACTCTACTCTATGTACTTATTTAAGAGATCCTCACATAACATAGGAAATATTGATTGTATGACAGTACTTAGTGAGATTCACTGAAATCTCCCAATAATCCATCAACATGGTACGAGACCCTTTCTTTAGGCCCGGGACCATTGCGCAGGGTCCCCGATGAGAGATCTAAGGATCGATGATATCAATAAGCATCCTGATGTAGGATGGTGTGCTAGATCAAGCACTATTGGTGGGGAGATTCCAATCTCTGAAGGCACCAATGTCGAGATCCGCCACCAAATGACAGGAGGCTGACACATCTGCAGGAGGAAGTATGTAGATAATGCAGAGGTCCATGTGAAAAAGGCCATCTAGTGGATGATCCCGAGATGTATGGTCGAAGTGCAGAGCTCACTGGATATAGGAGGCCAGCTGAGGAGTAGATTGTAGTACTTGTGCGGCAGGCAGGGTCACATAGATTGTGACTACCAAACCCGCCACACCAATGAACAAAAAAATAGTCAGGGGACCATCGAGGCGGGGTAGAGATTCAAATGGGGGGGTCCATAGGGTACTAGACGTGGCAGAAGAGCTGGCCCAGGAGGATGCGGTGAGAGGAAATTTGAGGTTCTACCGCCATAACCTCCAGGTGCTTCACCCAAACCTCAGGGAGTATGTGTAATGTGGTGTTCTCAGCTTTAGGTAGCATAGGCCTATGACCACGGTGATCCAGAGATGATTCGAGGTATGATATGTGTATACATTACCCGAGTTTCAGTTTTTATAGACACAGGTTCTAGTCACTCGTTCATTTCCATAACACTCATTTAGAGCATTGAGATTCCGGTGGATCTGTTGGCTCGATCCTTATGGCTAGTGACTTCTACTAGTGGGGATTCAACGATTAAACACTTGTTCCAGGAGTTTGAGCTATATCTATGAGGGGAGATCTTTTGCTGGAGCTCCTAGTTGCAATGTCGTGGAATTTTGATGTCATCTTGGGTATGGAATGGTTTTCCATGATCCATATTCAGATCGACAAATTTAGGTGGAATTTTCAGTGTTTCTATGAGAATGGAACTCAATTTTCCTTCACCGACCTGACGGTAACCTTTTCAGCTTAGGATGAAATTTCTCGGAAGAGGGTGCACCTAATCACTCAACAGTTGGATAGCCTTACCCTTGGAGAAGTTGATGAGATGAGTCCGAGCTATCCTATAGTGGGGGACCATTATGCTGATGTATTTCCTATGGATGTAATCATACATAATCCTCACAGAGAGGTATAATTCTAAATCGAAATGTACCCAAAGGCAACACTAATATCTACACCAACATATCAGATGGATCCCGTGGATTTTCAAGAGTTATGGAACAACTAGAGGACTTGCAGGGGAATGGGTTCAAAACTCTCAGGGTTTATCCATGGGAAACCCCGAATTTATTTGACAGGAAAGATGATGTGAGTTTGAGGAATTCCATGGACTATCAGTGCCGGAACAAGGTGACTGTGGGAAAAAAATATCCACTCCTGAGGATTGATGATATCTTCAATAACCTGAAGGGAGATCGGTGGTTTTTGATGATAGACCTTAGATCAAGAAATCATCAGCTCAGGGTATAAGATGACAATTTAAAGAATAATACTTTCAGATTCATGTATATCCACTATGATTTTGTGGTGATGCCTTTTATCAAGAACAGAGCCATGGTAGTGGTTATGGGGATCATGAATATGATCTTCCATCCTTACCTTGATCGCTTCACGGTGGTCTTCATTGATGACATCTTGGTGTACTCACCATCAAAGTAGGAGAACACCACTCATCTACAAATAGTTCTATATACACTCTTAGAAAACAATATTTATTTTAGTCTCTCAAAGTGAATGTTCTAGATACATGATTTTCAATTTTAGTGAAATGTTATCTCAGAGGCTGAAGTTACAGTGGATCCAGCGAAGATAGAGGCAGTGATAGATTGGTAGCCACCCAAGTGTCTGATTGAGGTCTGGAGTTTCATGGGATTTCCTTGGAGCTACCGGAGATTTATACATGACTTTTACAGAGTATCATCACCCATGTCAGCATTGTAAGAGAATGGACATCCTTTCTTGTGCATAGAAAGATTCCAGTAGAGTTTCCATAAGATGAGGTAGAGACTGTTGAGTTCCCCAATCTTGAGGTTACCAGAAGTGGGTGTTGGGTATTTAGTCTACTACGATGCATTTGGGACCATATTAGGATGTGTTCTGATGTAGGAGTGATTGGTGATCACCTACAGATCATGACAGTTGAGACAACACAAGTAGAACTATTCTAACCATGACCAGGAGTTAGTAGAGGTGGTTTTTTCCATGGTGATGAGACAACACTACTTGATGGGTGAATGGTTTACTATCTATTAATATCATAAGAGTGTCGAGATTATCTTCTCACAGAGGTACCTGGACCTGATACAATGGTGATGGTTGATGTTCCACTAGGAATATGATTTTGATATTGACTACACTTTAGGAAAGGAGAATGTAGTGGCAGATGCACTCAAAAGGATATCTTGTTTACAATTACCGAGTGAGGAGATAGAGAAACTATTCACTTTGTATTTATCCATCATGGATAGGGATGGAGCAGCTTACCTCCAATCTATGAAAGTCAATCTCCCACTCCATCAGAGAGTTAGGGAGGTACAACTTGGAGATGTTGACAACGAGACCTAATGTGCTTAGATATCCTCAAGAAATTCTCCGGAAGGGTTTTATGAATGTGGGTAGAACATCATCCTTTTTAATAGGATGCACCATGGTACGAGTGAAATTACGAGAGGAGGTGTTGAGGGAGTCACACACATTCCCTTTGGTGGTACATCCTGGTGTGGCGAAGATGTATGAGGATCTCCTGTGTCAGTATTGTTGGCCAGGGATGATGAAAAAAGTGGCAGAGATCATTTTATGATGCATCAGATGTCAGCATGTGAAGGCCAAACATCATATTCTAGCAGGCTTAGTAAAAACACTTGACATACTGAAATGGAAGTGTGATGGAATCTCCACAGAATTAGTGACATGGCTACCATGTATATCCAGGGTCCAATATTTCATCTGGGTGGTCTTTGACGGACTCATGTATTTGGCCCACATTCTATATATACGATAGTTTGGAAGAGTAGAGGGATTGGGATGCCTCTACATACATGAGATATTATGGAGTCAGAGGGTTCCATCAACAATCGTCTTAGATCGCGATGCTCATTTTACATCCCGGTTGTGGATGGTATTCCAGGAGGAATTCAGGACTCTGTTATGTTTGAGCAGCTCCTTTCATCCTCAGATAGATGGTCAGATGGTGCAGACCATGCAAATTCTTGAGGACAAGTTCCGTTCTTGCATCGATGATTTTCGATGCATTTGGGGGGATCAATTTCCCTTGGTGTAGTACACATACAACAACAACTATAAATCCACCATCTACATGACACCATTTGAGGCCTTGTACGGGCTACCCTACAATTCACCTGTATATTAGATAGACCTTGGGGAGTCAGCACTTATGGGTCCGGAGATGAAACGAGCTACCTATGAGAATGTGTAGATCAACCAAAAGGGGAGGAAGACTGCACAGAGTAGGAAACATTTGTATGCTGATAGAAGATGGAGACCATTGGTGTTTGACAAGGGATACCATTTCTTCTTATAGGTCTCACATCGATGAGGTTTTCAAAGATTTGGTCAGGGCAGAAACCTATCTATGAGGTTCATCATAACATTATAGATTCTCAGAATTTTTTTCAAGGTGTCATACTATATATATCACCCATTTCTTATGCACAGTCAGCACAATATTTTCCACATGTCACAGTTGATGATATACGTGCATGATCCATCGCACTTCATTTACTGGGGTGAGCTAGACATTTACTATGGGGAGACATTTGCGGAGTTCCCTATAATAACCCAACGATTTAAAATAAATTAAATGCATGAAACATTATTTTAAATATATTTTTATAACTATCCTTTAAACATAATTTTTCAGCTTCTATGTTTTTTATTTTGAAAAACATTCATCTACAATTTTGTTTATTAGGTAATTCAGAGTCTGAAGGAACCTACTTGGTTTTTGGATGAACATTAACATACCCTTATGAATAGTAATATAAAAAATAATGTGACACTAATTAATAGTAAATTTTATTAATATTTTATTTTCATAAGGCTTTAATATAATGAAATATTAGTTTATTTTTATTGGTGATATAAAAGTAGTTAGATTTTTTAAATTGTTAATTTTATAAATAAGTAAAATTTTATTTAAAAATTAAATTAATGATATTAAGAAAATTATTTTAGAAAATATACTTCTTTTTTTAGTTCTACACATTGATAAATGGTAAGTGTAAATTTTTGGGATTTTTATAAAATAATTGATTTTTCAGTGAATAGTAAAAAATACAGTTTGGAGTATCAGTTTGTTAATGAAATAATTAATGATGTAATAATTATGTAATAAATTTGGTAGACTTGTGTATAGTAAAATAATATGTGAGGTTTCCAAAGTGACTAATACATGGGGAAAATACCATGGGAAAACCTATAGTTTTTCAAATACCACTAATGAGGTGTCCAAAGGAAATTGTCAAAATATTCCCTCACTTTTGCTATAAATACCAACACATTCTATCATTAAATCCATTCCCAATTCTTCTTCAACAATGATATAGACTCCTTACCTCATTAGTAGTCGTCCCAAGGTTTCCTCAAGCACCCAAGGTCCCAACATTCATGTTTGAGGGTTACCCTTCAAGGTAAAAGAATTCTCAACATCTTTATTTTTCCATTCAAGTTCTCTTTTATGTGGTATAGAATTCAAGAATCCATACCATGTTCTTATTTTAAGATTATTGGTTTTATATTTGGTATTTTTATTCAATTGTGGATGGGTGAACCTTGTCCCCTCTCATTTTAATGTTTTCTAATTTAACACGACATGATTTTTTGAAAAATATTCTTTTTAATTTTATTGAAATTTTGTGTTGTACGCTACACCAAAAATAGCTTGCACTACATGCATCCCTAGCTTGGTTGGATTTACACGCAATTACGACTTTCCACGATAGCGTGTGTTGTACGCAATATCGAGTTTCACTAAACAACGATATATTATTAAAATATTATATAAACTAGCCGTTATGAATAGTAATACCCACTTTTTGAAATTTTATAAATTTTATCTTTCAAAATGGACTTCATTTTTGGATTTGGAATATTGAAATTATCCTAGGGTGAGTTTTTGGTATTTTTCTGAAAACTTCCAATTTTTGATGAATAGTGAAAACACTAGGTTACTATTTAAAAACTGACTTTTTATCTAAATAATTAATTATTTTAATTAAATTTATTTTAGGTAAATATTGATACATAATACCTATATAGGATTACTCTAATTCATTGGATTCATTTTATAATAATTTTAGATATATTAAAATTTTATTAAACTTTTCAACGTCTTTTACCCACCTCCTAGGAGAATTTGGAAATTCACATAAAACCTAATTTTACTGCTTTAGTGAGTGGAATTTCAAAAATCTGAGAGACACGGTTAATATCATGGAATAAAATTTGGTTCAATGAGAAGAAAATAATTTTATGTGAATAGTAACTTTTTACTTTTATTTACCACGGTTAACAGTAAATAGGGCAATTAAGGGTAAAAATGATATTATTATTACCCTAACACATGTCCTAATTCTATTGGATAAGTATAATTCGACCAAAAAAACCTTAGAAATAAAATATGACCATTTTAGTCCACTTGGATTATATTAGGACAATTATTATTCATTTATTTAAAGAAGGGTTAAAATAGTTAAAATCAATGTTTAATAACTAAATAATTTTTAATATAGGGTTATACAAAAGATAAATTCTACTATAAATATTAATTAGAAAGCTAATAATATTTCCTAAATAATGGTATTTTATTTATAATTTTTATACATTAAAAATTTTAATTTATTTATGACACAATGATGATGCAATAATTATATTATTAATGAAATATTAACATAATTGATGTTATAAATACCCAAATAAAATTAATTTGAGACTTTTTATTAATTAAACTAATATTCAATGTTACTACGATATATTAGTATTTATTTAATTATATTTTTTCGAACTAATCATTCTGTTATGATTTTCACAAAAATCAATTACCAAATAGTGTCAAAATTGACATAAAATAGTTTTGAAAACAAATATTATATTTTTAATTGTTATTTTATTCATAAAAATCTATGTTTCGTCCAAATTACTTATATAAGGTTATATATATTAATAATAAATGACTTGGGGTTATTTTGACTCGTTATAGTATGTTTATTAACCTTATAGTGTAAGAAAACAATAAGACATGGTAAAAGTTAAATTATCTAACTTTATGTTAAATCTAAATGATATGGATAAAATAGAAACCTAAACCTGTCTTAATTCTATTGGATGAGAGAATTTTGACCCATCCCCACCTTAACTTCTAAATAAATCAATTTAGAGCTATTAAAAACCGAATATGACTTTATAATAAAGTAATATTTTAAGTTTTCCTAAGGTTCCCCTCTTCTACCTCATAAAAGGGCACCTCCTCCCTCTCTTCATCACACCACATTAAGCTTTCAAGCTAGGCCAACCCCTACCAATTTATCTTTAAAACTTACTTAGAAACATCCTAGAGGTCCGGGTCTTCTTTAATGACCATCTTTATTGCACAACGAGGAGGTTGAGAAGAGGCGCTTCATAGAAGTGGAGGTTCGGACACGTACGAAGAAAATCAGACATAAGGTAAAGGAAAATATTGCAATCTCAATTTTTATCCGATATTGTTTATACATTAGTATTTACAGGGGAATATTTTTCATCCAAATCCTTGTTTCCTCAATATGTAATATTATTTATAACTTCCGAAAGTTTTTTAAATCCAATTTTACCCTTCCATGAGTTTTTAGTAAAAGATATGAATGGAATCTTTTGTCATTTTTCATGTGAGGTACTTTTTGTCTTTTCCATCCAATGTACGAGAAGAATTTTTTTTAACATATACTGCATGAATGGATTTTTAGAACATTATTTCCATGATGATTCCTTTACACGATTTCACATTTATTTTTAATCATATTCTTTTAGTTTAAAAATATATGACATGTTAAGAAAGGAAAAATGTTTTTGAAGTAGAAAAGATATTTTCCTCAATAATGGAGTTCAAGTTTTTTATCAAAATTATTTTCCATATAAGATAATATAGGGTTCTGTTTCTATACCTATTTTTACATTTTTTTGATTATGTTATGATGGAATTATTTTTATGATGTCCTTTTATCATATATGGATTGTGTAATGATGGCAAGATGATTAAGAATCTATTTTTTATTACATGGGTTATGCTATGATGTATAATTTATGATTTTGTGGCACACATAAGAATGGATTCATTGTGAGATGGGTGGGACCTATATATCCCTCCAATGCATTTGGTAAAGATTTATATCTAATGAGATAGACAAGGCTGGAATGGTAAGTTAATCTGGTTCAGTGTTACAAGACTGGAATGAGTAGTGAACTTGATTCAGAAAGGGACTTTGTTCACTAAGATGGTCATAGTTGCAATGCCTTGGCTACTATGGAACTCAAATCATGTGCTTAATGGTTTCCACAATCACATGTTTTATTCCTATGATATTTTATCATGATTGATGTTCTTTTATGATATATTCTTTACGTACTTCCAATATTTATGGCTTTGCTCATGATTTTGATATTTAGATTTTATGTTCTATCTTTTGCCTTCAAATGATTATAGATTTCTTTATGTTCTCTATGTTTACCCATACTGATCATTTCAGCTTACCATTTTTATGTTTTCTTTTCCCCAGGATATAAAGAAAGGTTTTAGGTAATAAAACCAAAATGGGATGATCTTTATGGGATATGTTGAAGATCTTTCACCATGATTATAAGATTACATTCCGAGTTTCAAAATACCCTAAAATATTATGGTCCTTTGGTGTATGTTTTTGTTATGTATTAAGTATTCTGCAATAGTAATGTAATGTCTATATACAACAAGATTCGGTTCTCTACAGTTGGAATCAGAGGAAAGGTTTAGTCAACCGTTGGAAACATGGATGCAAAAACATTAGTGATATCCCTAGAGATATTTCTAAGTTATGTCTAGGGATTTCCCTAAGGTTAAGTATAACTATAGTTTATAGTCCTAGAATTATGGTAATGATCTTAGAATTTAACCTAAACTATTAGATATTGAAAGTAATCCCCCTTTATAATGATTTTGTCGTCTCACACTATTTTTTTGGGTTTTATAAAATGGCTGGAAATGGGATGATTCACTATAATGGAGGATATGATAGACAATGGAATGATATTATTCATGAGAAACCAAATGAAATTGGATCTGGAGGTCCACATATCATTATTATACCGACTCAGAAATCTCATAATATGATCAATAATCGCAACTTTAGTAAGTTTCCCGACTCAACTAATAATAGAAAGATGAAGTTCCATGATGACCATAGAGGAAGGGAAGTTCAATTTCTATCATGTAAATCATATGGAAAGATTCATCAATGAGAATGTTTTAATGGAACTGGAAGATACTTTGGTTGCGGAAAAGAAGGACACAAATCCAGTTAGTGACAAGGAAAATGTTCAGTTAACACCATGGACAATGATAATGGTATTTCTAAAACGTCAACAATGATTAGATGTTTTAAATGTGGAATGTATGGGAATTATGAAAACGGATTCCCTAAGGGAAAATCTCTTGAAGAGAATCAACATGGTCATATGGGTAGTATTTATTGTGGATGATGATGAGGAGACTAGAAATGATATATGAGATTAAAGAAGTGTTGAAGCTTGGTCAATGGTTTAAGAAAGCAGTGGAATGATTGTATGTTTATCAAGAGTTATGTTGTATAGGTAAAGTAATGGAACTATGGAATAAAGAAACATCTACGGATTGTTACAATTTTGTTTTTCGTAACGTATTTGAAAGTATATTTTAAATGGTACTGATAAACATGAAAGGTTAATCAGATATTTTTGGAAAGAAGATGATATGCACATAATGAATGGATAAGGAGGAAATAATATGTTTGATAGTATTCATCATCTCATGATTATTATAAAGACTAAGTGATATCATTGTTTGAGTATAAAGAATTTTGGCATTTTGATGTCTGGAAAGAGTTAACTTTTAACAGAACTCATGTTTTCACTATGGTTCAATGGGTATTCATTTTTCAAGAGAATACATGATTAAGGCCATCTAATGGTTGGAATGTTACCAACAAGACATATCTTATGTTATATGGTGATTAACGATGATATTAACATGCTTGTTATATGAACTCTCTGTTAATCATTTTCAATGTAATATGAGATTGGACAATAGTATTTTCAATAAGCCTACAGATTGGAAATGATTATGTTGGAAATAAGTTAGTATTTTTTAAGGATATAACTTTTTTGATATTATTTCTGGAAAGTTATAATAATGTAGTTTTAGAAAATGGACAACCTGCAGGACGGGCGAAAACACATCGCGTCAGACAAGGCTGTGGGAATCGAACCCACAACTATAGTGTGACATGCCTTTATCGCCTACCACTGGCCAACAGGATGTCCCTGTTTAGTAGAAACCAGTATTATTATATTAAGAAGTATGATATATGAAGTATAAGTCTATTTTAGGAACCATATACAATTAAACTCACGATATATGGACTTATGTATTTTTGATAAATTTTTCTAAACTTTTGTTTGAGATATATGGAATGACCCATCATTCTATCGCATGATCTTCTAACACTTCACGAAAGACAAATTCAACTTCATTTCTTTAAGAGATGAATTGGAAATTGTTCGAGGAATGAGAAACATTAAGATTGTAACAAAATCAAGTAAGTATTATTTTTATTTCAAAAATTATTCAACTTTAGGGAAATGATCTTGAAAACAAAAAATGTTGTCTTAGTGCTCTCATATCTGATGAATCAGATGGTACCTTAGATCATCACAAATTTATGGCTTTGGATTGTTGTCTTTTTCATAGTCATGTCCTCTACCACTATTCATCAGATGTTGATGGTTATATTTCTCTTCCATATACATATTTTCACCAATGTTCTACTATGTGGAAACCCAGTGATTAGTTAATTTGGGTAACCGTTACATTTTATTCTTTAGTATTTAAATATTGGTTTTGGTATTACTTTTTATGATGTGGGTTTCTATTAAAGAATCTTTAAAGTAGTAAACCATTTATAACCTCGACAAATTTCAGGGGACAAATTCATTTTAAGGGGGGTAAAATGTAACACCCGTAAGATTTTATGAAAAATATTATTTTTAATTTTATTGATGTCTTGTTTTGTATGTTACACCAAAAGGATATTTCACTACATGCATCCCTGACTTGGATTTCTTTACACGCAATCACAACCTTCTATGATAGTGTGTGTTGTACGCAATATCGACTTTCACTAACAATGATATGTTATTAAAATATTATATAAACTAGACGTTATAATTAGTAATACCCACTTTTTGATATTGTGTAAATTTTATCTTTCAAAATGGACTTCATTTTTGGATTCAGAATATCGAAATTAGCATAGGGTGAATTTTTGGTATTTTTCTGAAGACATTCAATTTTTGATGAATAGAGAAAACACTGGGTTACTATTTAAAAACAGACTTTTTATTTAAATAATTATTTATTTTATTTAAATTTGTTTTATGTAAAAATTGATACATAATACCTATATAAGTTCAATATAATTCATTGGTGTCATTTTATAATAATTTTAGATATATAAAAATTTTATTTAACTTTTCACCGTCTTTTACCCACCTCCTAAGTGAATTTGCAAATTCACATAAAACATAATTTTACCACTTCAGTCAGTGGAATTTAAAAAATCCGAGAGACACAGTTAATATCAATTACTATAATGTTGTTCAATGAGATGAAAATAATTTTTGGTGAATAGTAACTTTTTACTTTTATTTACCACGGTTAAAATTACAGATGGTAATTAAGGGTTAAATGATATTATTATTACCATAACACATGTTATAATTCTATTGGATAAGTTTAATTCGACAAAAAACACCATATAAATAAACTATGACCATTTAGGTCCACTTGTATTAGATTAGGACATTTATTATTAATTTATTTAAAGAATGGTTAAAATAGTAAAAATCAAAGTTTAATAACTAAATAATTTTTAATATAGGGTTATATATAAGATATATTCGACTATAAATATTAATTATAAAGAAAAAATGATTTCCTAAATAATTCTATTTTATTTATAATTTATAGACATTATATATTTTAATTTATTTCTAACACAATGTTGATGCAGTAATTATATTATTAATGAAATATTAACATAATTGATGTTATAAATACCCAAATAAATGTAATTTGAGACTTTTTATAAATTAAAATAATTTAATAGGCTAATACTACATGTTTGTATTTATTTAATTAACTTTGACCAAACTAATCATTATGTTATGATTTTCACAAAAATCAACTGCCAAATAGTGTCAAAATTGACATTAAATAGTTTTAAAAAAAATATTATATTATAATTTGTTATTTTATTCCAAAAAATCGACGGTTCAGACAAATGAATTATATAAGGATATATATATTAATAATAAAAAAATTTGTGTTCTTTTGGCTTGTTATTGTAAGTTTATTAACCTTATAGTGTAAGAAAACAAGAAGACATGGTAAAAGTTAAATTATCTAACTTAATGTTAAATCTGGATGATAAGGTTAAAATAAAAACCTAAACTTGTCTAAATTATATTGGATGAGAGGATTGCGACCCATAACCACCTTAGCTTCTAAATAAATCAATTTGGAGCTATTAAAAACCGAATATGACTTTATAATAAAATAATATTTTATGTTTTCCTAAGGTGCCCCTCTCCTCCCTTATAAAAAGCCACCTCCTCCCTCTCTTCCTCACACCACATTGAGCCTTCAAGATCAGCCAACCCCTGCTAATTTGTGTTCTACAGTTCCCTAGAAACATCCTAGAGGTCCTGGTATTCTTCAAAGACCATCTTTAGTGCCCAAAGTGGAGGTTAAGAAGAGGCGCTTCATAAAAGAAGTGGTTCAGACACGTACGAATAAAATCAGACCTAAAGTAAGGGAAAATCTCGCAATCTCAATTTTTATCTGAGATTTTTTATACATCAAAATTTCTTGGGGATTATTTATCATCCACATCCATTTTTCCTCAATATTTAATATTATTTATATCCTCCTACAAATTTGTATATCCAATTTTACCCTTCGGTGAGTTTTTCGTAAAAGATATGAAAGGAATATCTTGTCGTTTTTCATACGAGGTACTTTTTGACTTTTCCAGCTAATATACGAGAATAATTTTTTTTAACTTATACGGAATGAATCGATTTTTCGAACATTATTTCCATGAAGCTTCCTTTACATGTTTTCATGTTTATTTTTAATTAACTTATTTTAGTTTAAAATTTTATGACATGTTAAGAAAGGATAAATGTTTTTGAAGTAGAAAGGATATTTTCCTCATGAATGTAGTTCAAGTATTTTATCAAAATTATTTTACATCTAAGATAATATATGGTTTTGGTTTTATCCCTATTTTTACATTGTTTTGGTTATGTTATGATGGAATTATTTTTATGATGTCATTTTATCTTATATGGATTGTGTTATGAGGGCATGATGATTATGAATCCCATTTTAATTATATGGGTTATGACTTGATGTATGATTTATGATTTTGAGGAACACATAAGAACGGTTTAATTATGAGATGGGTGGGACATATATCTCCCTCCAATGAATTGGGTAATGTTTTATATCTCATGAGATAGACATGGCTGGAATGGTAATTTTATTCGGTTCAGTGTTACAGGACTGGAACAAGGAGTGAACTCGATTCAGAAAGGGACTTTGTCCACTAAGATGGACTTGGCAGCAAAGCCTTGGCTACTGTAGAAATAATATCATGTGCTTTATGGTTACCAAAATAACATGTATTATTTCTATTATTGTTTATCATTATTGATGTTCCAATATGATATATGCCTTATGTACTTCCATGATTTATGTCTTTGCTCAAGATTTGGATATTTAGATTTTATGTTCAAGCTTTTTCTTTCAAATATTTATGAATTGTTTTATATTATCTATGTTTACCCTTAGTGACCATTTTGGCTCACCCTTTTTATGTTTTCTTTTCCAAAGGATATAAAGAATGGTTTTAGGTAATAAAACCAAAAGGGGAATATCTTTATGGGAGATGTTGAAAATCTTTCACCATTATTAGAAGATTACATTCCGAGTTTCCAAAGACACTAAACTATTACGGTCCTTTGGTGTCTGTTTTTGTTATGTATTAAGTATTCCGAAAAAGTAATGTAATGTCTATGTACGTCAAGATTCAGGTCTCTACAGTTGGTATCAGAGGAAATGTTTAGTCAACCTTTGGAAACTAGGATTTGGAAACATTAGTGAGATCCCTAGAGGTAATTCTATGGTATGTCTAGGTATTTTCCTAAGGTTAAGTATAAGTATAGGTCATACTCTTAGAATTATGGTAACAATCTGATAATTTAACAAAAGATGTTAGATATTGAAGGTAATCACCCTTGATTATGAATTTGGCCTCTCACAATTTTTTCTTTTGGGTTTTAGAAAATGGCTAGGAAGGGGAAAATTCACTATAATGGAGGATATTCTAGACAATAGAATGATATTCTTCTTGAGAAACCGAATGAAATTGTATCTGAAGGTCCACATATTTTTATTATGCTTAATCAGCAATCTCATAATATGATCAATATTCCCAACTTTGGTAATTTTCCCGAATCAGCTAATAAGAGAAAGATGAAGTTAATGATGATCATAGAAGAAGGAAATTTCAATTTCTATCATGTAAATCATGTGTGAAGAGTCATCAAGGAGAATGTTTCAAAGGAACTGGAAGATAATTTGGGTGTCGAAAAGAAGGACAGAGATCCAATAAGTGCAAAGGAAAAGGTTCAGTTAACACCATGAAGAAAGATAATGGTATTGCTACGACATAAAAAATGATTAGATGTTTTAAATGTGGAATGTATGGGCATTATAAAAACCAATTCCCTAAGGAAAAATCTCATGAAGAGAATTATCATGGTCATATGGGTAGTATTTATGTGGATAATGATGAGGATACTTCAACTGATATATGAGATGGAAGAAGTGTTGAAGCTTGGTCAATGGTTTACGAAGGTAGTGCAATGCTTGTTTGTTTATCAAGAGTTATGTTGTATAGGTAACATAATGGTACTATGGAATAAAGAAACATCTAAGGATTGTTACACTGTTGTTTTTCTTAAATTATTTGAAACTATATGTTGAATTGTACTGGTAACCATGAAAGGTTTATCAGATATTTTTGGAAAAAAGATTATATACACATAATGAATGGATAAGGAAGAAAAAATATGTTTTATAGTATTCATGAACTCATGACTATTATAAGGACTAAGTGATATCATGGTTTGAGTATACAAAATTTTTGTATTTTGGTATGTTGAAAGAGTTAACTTTTGATAGCACCCATGTTTTCACTAAGCTTCAATGGGTATTCATTTTTCAAGAGAATACATGACTAAGGCCTTTGAATTTTTTTAATGGGACCAAAAAGACATATATTATGATATATGGGGATCAACGTTGGTATTAACATGCATGTTATATGAACTCTCTGGTAATCGTTTTCACTGTAATATGAGATTGGACAGTAGTATTTTGGATAAGCCTAATGATTGGAATAGATTATTTTGGACTTAAGATAGTATTGTTTTAGGGTAGAAATTTTTCAATATTATTGATGGAAATTTATAATAATGTAGTTTTAGAAAAAGGAAAACCTGCAGGATGGGCGACAACACATCGCGTTAGACAAGGTTGTGGAAATCGAACCCACAACTGAATTGCGATAGGCCTTTATCTCCTACCACTGGCCTACAGGAAGTCCATGTTTAGTATAAACCGGTTTTATTATATTAAGAAATATGATATATGAAGTATAAGTCCATTTTATGAACAATATACGATTAACCTCAATATAGATGGACTTATGTATTTTTGATAACGTTTTCTAACCTTTTGTTTGAGATAGATGGAATGACCTATCATTCTATCGCATTATCTGCTAACACTTCACAAAATAAAAATTCAACTTCATATCTTTAAGAGATGAAGTTGAAATTTTTCAAGGCACGAGCAACATTGAGATTGTACCAAAATCAAGTAAGTATTTCTTTTAATTCAACAATTCTTCAACTTTAGGGAAATGATCTTGAAAATAAAAAATTTTTTCCTAGTGCTCTCATATCTGATGAATCAGATGGTACCTTAGATCATCACAAATTTATGGATTTGTGATTTTTGGATTTTTCTAAGCCATGTCCTCTACCACTATTCATCAGAAGTTTATGGTTATATTTCTTTTCAATATCCATATTTTCACCTATGTTCTACTATGTGGAAGCCCAGTGATTAGTAAATTTGGGGAACCGTTATGTTTCATACTTTAGTATTTATATATTGGTATTAGTATTCCTTTATACGATGTTGGTTTCTATTAAAGAAAGTTTCGAGTAGTAAACCATTTATAACCTCGATGAATTTCGAGGGCGAAATTGATTTTAAGGGGGGTAGAATGTAACACCTTGATATTTTATGAAAAATATTCCTTTTAATTTTATTGATGTATTGTGTTTTATGGTACACAACAAGAGGATTTCACGACACGCATCCCTGACTTGGATTTCTTTACACGCAATCACGACCTTCCATGATAGCGTGTGTTGTACGCAATATCGAGTTTCACTAAACAACGATATATTATTAAAATATTATATAAACTATCTGTTATGAATAGTAATACCCACTTTTCAAAATTTTATAAATTTTAACATTCAAAATGGACTTCTTTTTTGGATTCGGAATATCGAAATTAGCCTAGGGTGAATTTTTGGTATTTTTCTAAAAACATTCAATTTTTGAAGAATAGTGAAAACATTGGGTTACTATTTAAAAACTGACTTGTTATTTAAATAATTATTTATTTTTATTTTATTTTATTTTAGGTGAAAATTGATACATAATACCCATATAAGTTTAATTTAATTCATTGGAGTCATTATATAATTATTTTATATATATATAAATATTATTGAACTTTTCACCGTCATTTACCCACCTCCTAGGAGAATTTGAAAATTCACATAAAAAATAATTTTACCACTTTAGTGAGTAGAATTTTGAAAATCTTAGATACATGGTTAATATAAAGGACTAAAAATATGGTTCAATGAGATGAAAATAATTTTTGGTGAATTTTAACTTTTTACTTTTATTTACCATGATTAAAAGTAAATAGGGTAATTATGGGTAGAAATGATAATATTATTACCCTAACACATGCCCTATTTCTATTGGATAAGTGTAATTTGACCAAAAACAACCATAGAAATAAAATATGACCATTTTGGTCTACGTGGATTAGATTAGGACATTTATTATCAATTTATTTAAAGAAGGGTTAAAATAGTTAAAATAAAATTTTTATAACTAAATCATTTTTAATATAGGGTTATAAATAAGATAAATTTGACTATAAATATACATAATAAATCTAAAAATATTTCCTACATAATGGAATTTTATTTATAATATTTAGACCTTAAATAATTTAATTTATTCATGACACAATGATGATGCAGTAATTATATTATTGATGAAATATTAACATAATTGATGTTATAAATACCCAAATAAATATAATTTGAGACTTTTTTATGAATTAAACTACTTTTATAGGTTAATATGACATGTTCTTATTGATTTAATTAATTTTTTTCAAACTAATCATTCTGTTATGATTTTCAGAAAAAAAAATTACTAAATAGTGTCAAAATTGACATAAAATAGTTTTTAAAACAAATATTATATTATTAATTGTTATTTTATTCCTAAAAATCTATGGTTCTGTCACATGACTTATATAAGGTTATATATATTAATTATAATCAAATTGGAGTTTTTTTGGGTTTTTATAGTATGTTTATTAACCTTATAGTATAAGAAAACAGGAAGACACAGTAAAAGTTAAATTATCTAACATAAAGTTAAATCTAAGTGATAAGGTTAAAATAGAAACCTAAACATGTCAAAATTCTATTGGATGAGAGGATTTCAACCCATCCCGACCTTATCTTCGAAATAAATTAATTTCGAGCAATAAAAACAGAATATAAATTTATAATAAAATAACATTTTATGTTTTCCTAAGGTGCCCCTCTCCTCCCTTATAAAGGGGCACCTCGTCCCTCTCATCCTCACACCACATTGAGCCTTCAAGATCGGACAAACCCTACCAATTTCTCTTATACAATTACCTAGAATCATCCTAGAGGTCCTGGTATTCTCCAAAGACCATCTATAGTGCCCAAAGAGGAGGTTATGAATTGGCTCTTCAAAGAAGAGGAGGTTCGGACACGTACGAAGCAAATAGGATCTATGGTAAGGGAAAATTTCGCAATTTCAATTTTTATCAGAGATTATTTATACATTATAATTTAGTGGGGAATATTTATCATCAACATCCATGTTTCTTCAATATGTAATATTATTTATATCCTCCTACAATTTTTTAAGTCCAATTTTACCCTTCTATAAATTTTTAGAAAAAGAGATTATAGGAATATTTTGTCGTTTTTCGTACGATCTACTTTTTGAATTTTTTAGCCAATGTATGAGAAGAATGTGTTTTCTACGTATAGGTCATGAATAAATTTTTAGAAAATTATTTCCATGAATCTTCCTTTACAAGTTTTCATGTTTATTTTTAAAAAACTTCTTTTATTTTAAATTTATATGACATGTTAAGAAATGAAATAAATTTAATGTAAAAAGGATAATTTCCTCGAGAATGGAGTTCAAGTGTATTATCAAAATTATTTTCCCTATAAGATAATATATGGTTCTTTTTCTATCCCTATTTTTACATTGTTTTGATTATTTTATGATAGAATTACATTTATGATGTCCTTTTATCTAATATGGATTGTGTTATGATGGTATGATGATTAAGAATCCCATTTTTATTACATCGATTATGCTCTGATGTATGATTTATGATTTTGTGGAACAAATAACACTGGTTTCATTATGTTATTGGTGGAACCTTTACATCCCTCCAATTCATTGGGTAAAGATTTATATCTCATGAGAAAGACATGGCTAGAATGGTAAGTTAATCCAGTTCAGTGTTACAGGACTGGAACGAGGAGTGAACTCGATTCAGAAAGGGACTTTTTGCACTAAGATGGTCTTGAAATCAATGCATTGGCTACTATAGAAATCATATCGTGTTCTTAACAGTTTCCACAATCACATGTTTTATTCTTATGATTTTTTATCCTGATTTATGTTCCTTTATGATATATGCCTTACGTACTTATAATATTTATGTATTTGCTCAAGATTTTGATGATTAGATTTTATGTTCAATATTTTTCCTTCAAATGTTTATGGATTGTTTTATGTTATCTATGGTTACCCTTACTGAGCATTTGAGCTCTCCCTTTTTATGTTTTATTTTCCCCAGGATATAATGAAAGGTTTTTGGTAATAAAACCCAAATTGGAAGATCGTTATGGGAGATGTTGAAAATCTTTCACTATTATTAGATGATTACGTTCCGAGTATCCAATGACACTAAACTATTACGGTCCTTTGGTGTTTATTTTTATTAGGTGTTAAGTATTCCACAAAAGTAATGTAATGTCTATGTATGTCAAGCTTCGGGACTCTACATCTATGACGCAGTTGTATAGTCGTTAGGCTGCCAAATTTTTATAAGGGATTTCTCAACTAATCATTATTTTTATTTCATTTCATTTCTTATTATTTCCTCATATACTATTACAAAATAAGAATGAAATACCCATAAATAATTTATATTATTGATGTTCTCATGTTCATGGAATATTCATCATCATTCTTCTTCTCCTCTCCCACTTATTCTTGGAATATAAACATCGTCTATGATGTGTCGATTTATTGACATCGTGGATGATGTGATTTCAATATACATTAACTCTTTCAAATATGGTCATGAAACCATTTTTATTGTTGAACTAGGTTATAATATATGTATTATTTCTCATAAATGTATCTTTAATTTTTTTGAAAACATGGTTTTAATTTATAAAACAAAATGAGGTCGTTATTATCAAAGAACAAATAAATTGATCTAAATGAAAATCATTAATGTTTTAACTTATGAATCATCCTCATATAAAACATATAAATGATAAATGGAATAATGTATGTACATGAAATATATAAATAAATTTCCATTCCAATTCTATATTTTCACACCCAATTGACTAGAATATTCATCATGAACCAATCATGAAAAACATGTAAAGAAAACACCCCAAAACTACGAAAGAAACAAAGTACAAAAAAATAATGGGTGAAATGATGTAATTGAATGATCATATAAGATATTAAAAAGATTTATATTTTTATTTAAGATATTAAAAATAAACTTTTAATCATCATTAATTTGGTTTCAACACATTTGATGTATGAATAACAAGAGGTGATGGAATTCTTTACCTAATTTACCGTCTTTGGGTTAACATTCTTCTTTATTCATTATGTGGTATTGGGATTATTGGTGGGATGAATATTTGATTATATTAGGTTTTATTGTGTTTATTTATAGTGTATATAAATTTATATTCCATTCTATTAATTTTCACACCAATTACATTTTAAGGGACTTTCTTTTTAAAATACTTTTAAAACTCTCTTTAATAAATTTCAAAATGACTGTATTTTAATGTGTATGCCATGTCTAGGTTCTCCATATTTCAAGATACTTTATTACCATGATATGTCTCATGGTCATTATTTATGTTGGTTTGATCCCATTATAGCTCATGAAAAGTTGGGTTGAGCCACTTTATTTCTCAAGATATGTTGGGTTCAGCCAATTATAGCTCAAGATATGACTGCTAAGCCACATTATGGATCTACAATGCATTGGGTACTACAAATATAGAATATGACCAAAGTGTTATTAATTGAGTAAGAATCCATTTAATATTGATCTGGTAAATATGTCCTAATGCAACAACATGAGTATTCTATGCATATGAGTTTTTCTGATTATTGGTTTATTTTGGTTTTTATGTTATCACTTGACTAACGCTTTCTATATTTGTATCCCTTACTTTGTTTTATACTCATCCCATGTTTTTAAAAATTAATTTAATATTATATAAGGATATTTAAGATAATGAATAGATTCATGATGTTTGATATGGGGTGTTGTCAAAGAAATCACACTTTATGTTTTAATGTATTATATTTTGAAAAAAATGGTAACTGTTTTTCTGGAAAATTATTTTCCAAAAACTGTTCGACTGGGAATGGAGAAACAATTATTTGAAATGAATTAGAAAGATGAAGATTCTATGGAAGAATATGATACCAATTATACAAGACTGGATAGGTTTCTACCAGATTTTACTCAGGATTTTTATTGTAAATTTAATTGATTTTACTCTGGTTTAGAACTATTTTTTTGAAGAGATATGGCATCATTAGAGTTTAAAAGCTATAGGAATCTTGTTCATTACATGGAAAAAGATGAGATGGTGTTTTATAACACATTTTTTCCTCGGTATGACAAAAATAATATGCATTCAGTTTGGGAAGAAGTGTGGAAGAACCCGTCAAAGAATTATATAGGTAAGAAATTAAATTTCCCTTCTTTTGAAAATTGTGGAAAAAGGAATCCTGGTGAATGGCATGTAAATTCTAGAGAATTCTACCAATGTTGGATGTTTGGACACATGTCTCCTGAGTGTAAGGCAAATTACTTGAAAACTACTTAGAAGATGATGGTGAGATGATTTAACTATAAGGAATTTAGTTATTATGTTAATGTTTGTCTGAAGCAAGTTACTCAAGTAGGGAATCGGTAAAATTAGAAGCAGAATGGTTTGGTAAAATAATTTTCAACCACTTTAGCATATTTTGAGCCATCAAATTCTGGGGTATCATGTAATTTTATTATTTTTATAGATTTTGAAAATGTGTTGTTTGATTCGGGGTCTACACATTCCTTCATTTCTGAGAAATTTTTTGAAAATTGGAAATTAAATATCATGAAATGAAGTCAGATCTCATATTAAAAATAGCTGGTGGAAATATTATAGCAAAAAGAAATTATAAGAATCTACGTATCCTTGTCTATGGAGAGATTTTACCTAAAAACCTTGTGGTTTGCCTTTAGTATAGTTTGATGTTATTCTATCTATGGACTGCCTTTCTTTTTATCATGCTAAGATAGTTTGCTGAGAAGAAGAAGTTGTTTTTTAGAAATAATTTCAGTTTGTGCTCAATAATGGCCCATACCATTAAAAACATAATAGGAATCTAATAATTTGATAATGGATGGGAATGGATGTTATCTTGCTCATATTTTTGAAGATAATGGAAATATTTAGAATATTGTAGTACTAGTGGTAAATGAATATTTGGATGTTTTTCCTGAATATTTTCCATGTTTTTTTCTTAATAGAGAGGTTGAGATTAATTTTGACTTAGTTCATAATTCTAATGATAATTTTTAAACCAAATTATTGAATGGGCCAAATGGAACTTCTAGAATTAAAAAACCACTCGTTGGAATTACTTGATAAAGGCTATAGCAGACCCAACACTCCACCATGGGGTGGTCTTTTCTTGTTTGTTAAGAAAAAATTTGGTTCAATGAGACTTTTCATCGATTATAGAGCCTTGAATTACATTACTGTTAAAAACAAGTATCCTTTCCCTCAAATCTATGATTTTATTGATCAACTCGAGGGAGAACATTATTTTTGGAAGGTTATGCTAAGGTCAGGGTACCATCATTTGAAAGTAAAAGATCATGACATCTCGAAGACTGTATTCCATACATGATATAGCCATTAAGTATTTTTAGTTATTCTTATGGGTTAACTAATGAACCTTTTATATTCATGGATCTTATGAATATAATATTGGATGAGTAATTGGATAAGGTTTTCGTTGACTTTATTGATGACATTCTGGAATATTCTATAAATAAAGAGGAGCATCAATAACATATAAGGGTTGTTTTATCAAAAATTAAAAGAAAAGAAACTATATGGAAAAATCAGCAAGTGTGATTTTTCGATACAACAGATTTATTTTCTTGGGAACAATAAAAATAATAGCAGAATAATAGTTGATCCTTACAAAACAAATGTGGCTCATGAATTTCCAAGACCTACAAATGTAACAAATATTAATAGTTTTCGTGGATTAGCAGGTTATTACAGATGGTTTGTTAAAAACATTACACGGTTATCTAGACTGCTAACTAATTAAACATGAAAAGTGGTTAAATTTGTTTTGAGAGATGAATGTGATGTTTGTTTTTAGGAACTAAATAAGATTTGGGGAATGCTCCAGTTTTTTCCTTGCCTTCTATAAATGGTGAGTTTTTCATCTACAATGATTCTTCATTGAAGATACTTGGTTGTTTTGATTCATAATTATTAGGTAATTTCTTATGATTAAATATAAATTAAACCTCCTGAGTTAAATTATCCCACACTTAGTAGATTTTTTTTCTCCTTGAAATTATGGAGACATCATTTATACAGAGAGAAAACTCAAATATATACAAACCATAAATGTCTGAAGTATATATTCACTCAAATGTAATTAAACATGAGGTAGAGAAGATGAAATGAACTGATAAATGATTATGATTTCCCTATCTATTATCATCTAGTAAAATAAAAAAATGTGGAGGATGGCTTGAGTCGAAAACATCATGAATCATTAACCATGTTTCATTTGAAACCTGATAACATGATTAATTATTTGATAAATTTTTTCATAGAAGTTGTTGGTGTAGGAAATACCACTTTTTTGTTTTAGGTTTTAGTATAGTCATCATTATCAGAAAGAATTAAGAATCTACAAAAGTAAAACCATAAGCTACAGAAAAAGGTAGAATTAGTAAAAATGCGTATGTTTCTAGAATTTAACCATGATAAAGATCTTGTTTTAAGATTTAGTCTAAGGTTGTGTGTTCCTTGTGATTCACAATTAAGGAATTATTTTTTTATTTGAAGCTCATAGTTCTCCATTTTCAGTTCATTTGGGATGTACTAAAATGTAAAAAGTCCTTCGAGTGTATTACTACATGGATGGAAGGAAAAAGGATATTGTATAATTTACTTTGAAATGTTTGACATGTCAATCAGTTAATGTAGAGCGGCAATTACCGAAATGGGTGCTTCATCCTTTTACAATGCCAGAGTGGAAATCAGTTAATGTATCCATGGATTTTGTGGTGGGACAACCAAATACATCTCGAGGAAACAATGTGATTCGGGTTATTGTTGATCGATTGAAAAATAGGAAAAGTTTCATTATATTATAGACACAATGTATTTGGATCAGCTTTCTCGACTATACCTCAATGATATTGTTAGGCTACATGTTGTTCCTTTTTCCACTGTATTTGACTGAGATCCTTGGTTCACTTATATCATTTGGAAGGTTTTTCAGAAGTCGTTTTGTATAGAGTTAAATTTTAGTACAACTTTTCATACTCAATCAGATTGGAAGTCATAACAAATGATTCAGACATTGGACTATATGCTTTGAACTAGTTCAATGGTCTATTAGGGATGTTTGTATCAACATATTTCTTTATTTTATATTTATTATAATAATAGTTTTCATTACAATATACATATGGCACATTTTGAGGCATTGTATGTGAAGTAGTGTTGAACTCCTTCTTTTTGTGATGAAGTTGGGGAAAAAAAGTTGATGGGACATGAATTTGTTGGGGAAGCGGTGGAGAAAGTAATGATTATCTAGTATCACATGTGGATTTCTCAGAGTAGGTTGAAATGATATGCAGATAATAGAATGAAAGACTTCTAATTCTAGGTAGGTGACAATGTTTCCCATAAAATCCCTCCTTGTAATAGTTTTATTCGTTTTGGTAATAAAGAGAAGTTATGCAGGTGGTTCATCAGTACATTTGAAATCTTAGATAATGTGGGACCAGTTTCAGACCAATTAGCTTTTCCTTAAAATTTTTCTTAGGCACAAAAGGTCTTTCATGTTTCGATGATGAGAATGTATGTGCTAGATTCATCACATTTCATGAGTCAAAAAATCATTTCATCTAGGAATGAACATTTCTTATAAGGAGAGACTTGTTTAGACTCATGATTAAAGGGAATAATTATTATGGAATAAGGTAATCCAATAGGTAATGTTTTTATGGAGGAACAACATGGTTGAAGTAGCAACATGGAAATCAGAAAATGCTATGATGGAATGTTACCCTCACTGGATTAATATGTAAATATAATTGTGAAGACATAATTTATAGAAGGTGGGGATAATTTAACATTTCAAGATTTTAATATAAATGAAAAGCATGAAAATATTTTAAGTAGATACTTATACATGTCCCTCAAACATTATTTTGCAGCTTCTATGTTATGAATTTTGAAAAACAGTCATATATAATTTTGTTTTTTTGGTTGTTTAGAGTACGATTGAACCAAATTGTTCTCTGGTGAGTAGCAACAAACCTTTATGAATAGTAATATGAATAGTAAATTTACCATAATGAATTGTAAATTATATTAATATTTTATTTTCTTAAGGCTTTATGATAATGACATATTTGTTAATTTTTCAATGTGATATAAAAGTAGTTATTGTTTTGAAATTATTAATTTTTTAATCAAGTTTGATTTTATTTAAAAATTAAATTAATGATATTTAGAAAATTAATTCAAAAAAAGGAGTTCATTTAATATTTTGACACATTATAAAATGGTAATGGTAAATTTTGGGGATTTTTCTAAAATAGTTGATTTTTCAGTGAATAGTAACAATACAGTTCTGAATTACAGTGGGTTAATGACTCATTAATGATATAATAAGGATGTAATAAATCTGGATGAATTGTATAAAATAAAATATTATGTGAGGTGTCACAAGTGGTTAATACCTTGGGAAAATACAATGTGCATGCCCATGTTTTTGCAAACACTCTTAATGAGGTGTCCGTCAGAAATTATTAAAATATTCTTTCATTTTTCTACAAATACAAACTCATTCCATCATTAAATTCAATCCCACTTATTCCTCAATGAATATATGGCCTCCTTACCTCCCTATTAGTTCTAACATGGTTTACACAATCCCCTAAGTTCCCAACCTTCATCTTTTGGTAGTTACACAACAATGTAAGAGAAAAATAAACTTTATTCTTTTTCCATTCAAGTTCTCTTTTATGAGGTATATAATTAAAGAATCCATTAAATTTTATTCTTTTTTTAATTTTGATTCTATATTATGTATTATGATTCATTTATGGATGGGTGACCTATGTCCCCTCTCATTTTAATGTTTTATAAATCCCTCTTGCATAGTTGTTAGGATGCTTAATATTTGTAAGGGATTTCTCAAATATTATTTTATTTTGAGTTCCTCTCTCTTATTATTATTTCCACATATAATATTACCCATTAAGAATGAAATCTTTATAAATATTATCTACTATGGATATTCTATTGTTCATTAAAATTGATCCTCATTCTTCTTCGCCTCTCCCACTAATTCTAGGAATAAAAATATTGTATGTGATTTGTCGAATTACCAACATCGTAGACTATGTGATTTCAATTTACAGTAATTATTTAAAGTCTAGTCATTACACCATTTTAATGGTTGAACTAGGTTATTATATATGTATTATTTCTGATACATTGTTTTGGAATTATTTGTTTCACATGGTTTTAATTTATAAAACAAAATGAAGTCATCATTATCAAAGAACCACTAAAGTGATCTAAACGAACATCATTAATGTCTTATCTTATGAATCATCCTCATATAAGTGGTCAAAATGATAATTGGTATAATTTATGGTACTGGAAGTATGTGAATAAATTTCTATTCCAATTATGGTGTTTCATTACCAATTTATAAGAATATCCATCATGAACCAATCAGAGATAACATGTTAAGAGAACCCCCCAAAACAATGCAAGGAACAAAACACTAAAAAAAGAGTAAAATGTTGTAATTAAATGATAATATAAGATATTATAAATATTAATATGTTTCATTAAAATATTAACTCTCACTCCAATTATATTTTAATGGACTTTCATTTAAAAATCATTTAAAAACTCTCTTTACTATATTTCAAACCAATTGATTTTTTATGTGTACCGAATGAGAAGTTTATCCTAATTTCAAGATAAATTATTACAATTATATGTTCCCTTGACATTATTTATATATGTTTGATCCCATTATAGCTCTATATATGTTGTTTTTGACACATTATAGCTCAAGATATGTTGGGTTTATCCCATTATAACTCAATATATGATGGGTGATCCCCAATATAGCTCTCAAATTAAATGAGTAATCTGGAGATTGAAGTTGACCAAAGGGTTATTCCATGTGTAAGGGTGAATGTAATAGTGGTATGGTAAATATTTCCCAAAGAAACAACATTAGTATTCTATGCATATGAGTTTTTTTTATTATGGGTTTTATTGGATTTTAGTTTATCACTTGACTAACGCTTTCTATATTTATATCCCTTATCAAGTTTTATACTCATCTCATGTTTTTAAAAATGTTTTTCATAGGATATAAGGATGGGTAATATAAAAAAGGGATTTTTGATATATGATATTGACTGTTGTCAAAGAATTCATGATTTATGTTTTATTGTTTTATATTTTGAAAAAAATATAAAATATTTTTTGTTTTATCCTCTTGTATGATTGTGGTATGTTATATATAAAAGGTATCCTATTTATTAAAATATCTAAACTCAAAAAGATCATCAATGTGTAATAATGTATATTATTGAGTTAAATTCATGTTTAAGTAATGTTTTAATGTCAGGTCATTATATTCCCAGTGGAGATAGATAATCAATATGAGCATGACCATCGTGGAAAGTCGATACCTCTAGTACGAGTTAGGTGGCATCATGAGAACCTCCATGGGAGAACATTGAAGTGGGAGGCTCAGATTCATTCTCAATACATCCATTTGTTTTCTTTTCATTTCTTATGGATTTTGGGCATGTAGTACCTAATTTGGGGAGAATCTAATGACCTAGAAATTCCATATAGTTTTTATAATTATATTGAAATATTAAAAGATGTGAAAATTGAGGGCATGTGATTCCGAGGCCCGGAGATCCCAAAACAGAATTTTTAACATTTAGTAAAGTATTTTCAGTAAGTGTATTAGTAGGGATTTCTAACATTTGAACTAGTTAATAGATTGAAAATTTAAGGGCACTGTTGAATTCACAACACCAAGATTTTCTTAGGCAAAGCTTAACTTCAACCGGTAAGGGTCAAATGAAAAAGATAATTTTTGGACATGATCTTTTCATTGCGTAACTACAACATTCATGGTTTAATTGGTTCAATAATTATGATTCATTAATGAATCTTAATAATGAACCAATATGGTGTTTAATTTATTTTATTTAATCAAACCATTATCATGGGATTTGGGAACCCACGAGCGGAACCTATGAAAAAATGACGACGATGTCTCCCTCCAATGAAAAATGTTGATTGATCGATGATCGTTGGAGAGCTCGAAATAGTTGTCGATGAATGACCTCGAAATCATAACCCTTTATTGTCCGTAACAGAATCCACCCATTCTAGGTTGGGGATTTATTTGATTATGCGTTTAAATGATTTATCTTCGTCATTTTTGAATAATATGAAGAGTGTGGATCAACTGTCTAACAGGTTGATCCATGATTCATTCATTCTTAGAGGTGTTTTCTTTGGGAATTTTTTTTGTTTATCATTATCTTGATTTGAATGATCCCTACACATGTTATAGCGCTAACACATAGGGTTCGGGAGGAGGAAAACAAGGCCCAAACCATCCACTGATCTTGTTCTTGGTTCATTCTTTGAGGTTGATCAACGAACGTATCACTAATGTGATTTCTAGGGCCATGCAGTAATGACAAAGACCCGAGAGGCTCGTAGGTGCAGACAGGATAGAAAACGAACTACCGGAGAATATCTGGTGGCCCGTATGAAGCACATGACGGTGCAGCAATGCCAGTGACCCATGGTGGTGGGTAATCGAGCCGACTGTATGGGGATGACGGTGCCTACATGTGCTACGGTGGCATGAGCCCCTGCCAGCCTAGCCATGGTGGGTGGAATGGTGCGGTGTCGACACATCATATGGGGATTTGATCATATCACTCGGGCTGCTCGTCTAGAGCATAATTACCAACTACAAACGGTCATTTCAGAAGACCAAGCGGCGCCTCGCTGAAGCTGCCATATGGGAGTACTTCCCCACATGTGATCCGATTTTCTAGGAGGGACAGACCCACGTGGTGGGCCAGACCCATGAGCCAGGTTAGACTTACCGGCATGGAAGAACCCACAAGCCTGGTCGGGCCCACAAACTGGTTCAGACATACATGTTGGGTCAGACTTGCGGGCCCAACGGGCTCGCTGGGCTTCACCCCTACAGGACCCGACAAGTCCAGTTACACAAAATGAGTCATATATCACAAACTGTGGGTCCGATTGTCACACCATCAGCGGTGCTAGAAACCTTAAGATGAATAGGTCCTTTTGAGATACACCACATGGGTTTTGGAGAATGTTGATGTATAGAAGTGTTGTATCAAACATGAATCCAATTGATCCTTCAGTACTAAAATTACTATAACGTACATACCAGGTGTTTGTTCGACGCACCATCTGTTGTGTTAGAACCCTTACGACATAGAGGTTATTTGCATTAGATATTTTTGGGACATTGTAGAAGTTGATTTATGAATGATTTCTTGAAGAACAGAACATAAAAAACTGAAATGTACTGAGTGTGCGAATCCTATGAATTACTATCATTTGAAGAGAGACCCTTTTTATATTGGCATCAGAGCAACCCTTTGTGGATCAAAAGTAACATGAACCAATAAGGACCATCCTTAGAGATACATATAGTGGATCAGCAACTTATTCCCCTATGTGGATCGATGACTTACGGCCCTATGTAGATAAATAAATTACAACCCTGTTTGGATCGACGACATGTGACCCTTTTTTGATCGACAACTTATGACCCTATGTGGAACCACAACTTATGACCCTGTGTGGATCGATGACATAAGACCATGTGTTGACCAAGGAAAATAGAACAACTTCTTCGTGGTTTAGTAGTGGAACTTCTCAATGTTTAACGATGATTTAACTTTACAAATAATCATCATTATTCATGTTCTTTATGTTGTATACCTCTCATGAGCTGTCTTTTGCGGTGTTCTTTTTGATTGAGATCATGCTTTTGGGTTTTTACATTGTAGAATTCTGGGAGACCTTCAGGGATCTAGGGGTCCCTACTGAGTTTTTTTATACTCATCCCTGAACGTGCTTTGCGCAAACCACATTATTCCTTGTATAGACAACAGATAGCTTGACTGAGACTTCGTGATCCAGTACTAGATGTTGTTCGGAGGTGATTGATAGAGGCAAGGAGTGGCAGTGAAGACGAATGAAAATCTGTAACTACTCTTTAGGTAGGATCCCTGGTGGATGACCTTGATTTAACTTTTTTCCCTTTTTGTTGTACATTCTTTTCTATTGGGTTTGTATAGTAGCCCATTTTAGTTTTGGTTTGGACTTTTAGAATCACTAGTTCTAATTTGTAGTTTTGTTTTTTCATGTACCTAGTTTGTTTTTGTAAAGGTTTAAATTCAATGCCTTCCCTTTTTGGGATATGTCTTTCTGATGCTAGTCGCCAACCTATGTCCTATGGAAGGCGGGTTTGGGATAGTCACGACACGGGCCCCAAGGGATGGGTCGTGACAATAAAACTTTTCCTAATTTCATTTTATGTTTCTATTTCAAATGAAATGATTCTTGGATTGATTTTATATCCTTTAAAATCCACTTTTCAGTAAGTAAGAAATTTATAATATTATATGAAAATAGAAGACAATTATTTTTCGCACTATTATTTTTTACAAAGAAAATTATATTTTAAATGGGTTTATAGAAAGGATATTTTGAGACTAAAAATATTCATTATAAATATCAAATTAATATATAGATCAGGTAATTTATATATAAATATTATGAAAAAATATTAAAATTTAATGGTGACATAATAATGTTGTAGTGATTTTTTAACTAATGAAATAATAAAAAACAATATAAAAAATATTTAATTAAATATAATGTAATATAATATTTGTCATAAATGAATTTTATAATCTAATTTGGCATGTTAGGAAAGCATTAATTTTGTTCTTTATAAGATATAAAAAGGTTAGGGTAATTTTAAAAATTCATCTAAGTGATCTTTTCAAAAATTAAAATATTTTTATTTTTTTAACATAATATTTTATTTACTGATATAGAATTGAAACAAATATAAAATTCAGCCAAATAGTTTTGATAACTCTTATAATTTCAAAAATAACTAATTTAGGGGTTTTTATTCGTGTTATAGTAATTATATTAACCCTCAAATTGTAAATTGCATGACATCATGGTAAGAATAAATATAGGTGAAAATAAAAATATAAGGATTATAAAATAGCCAAGAAAATATAATTTTAATTTTATGAAAGTGAGTCAACCCAAAATCATTAAAAAATAAAAATATATCATATTTCACCCATTTGTAATAAAAAAAATTAATTTATATTAATTTAACTTTTTTAATAATTCTAGGAGTTCCCCTTTCCACTCTTATGAAAATAAATCCATTCCTCCCTATTACGAACAGATAAAATCCTCTATGGGTCAGCCTAGAACTTACCAATTATATTACTAGAATTCCTGAAGACATTATAGAGGCCATGTTTCATACAGAAAAGTCTCTATTGAGGTTTTATGGTGTTAATAAAAAATGATCATCCGAATAAGAGGTATTGTTATAATCATGTATTTCTATTTTATTTCATATTGCACTTCCTTATAATCTTCTCAAACTATTACGATAGTGTATATATAGTATCTAAAATTTAATAATGTTTGAATATGTTAATATTATCAGCTAAAAAATCTCAAATTTCATCAAATGGGTATGAAATTAGTTGATTGTGCGTACATGTTTACTGTCACCTCCACGAACTAATATAATTCGTTTTCCATTACCATTTCTTAAGACTAAATAAAATGATGGTGTAAATATTTTTATATGATATTAATGAATTTTTTATCAATATATTAGAATAATAAATCACTTATAATATTACTTACCATATAAATTAAAATAATTAATTTCGTTCATGCTTACATGTGAACTATCAACTCCATGATGCGTCATGATTCATTTTTCATCACCAAATCGCATAGATGATATATATGTATGTATATAAAAATTATAAAAATTATATTTATGATATTATAATTATTCTTGAAATACTAAATAATACATACCCATGTTTCATAATGATCATTGAAAATGGAAAATGTTACTCATGTGTATGTATGACCTACCATCCACATGATTATAATTTTGTTCACCATTCATAACCATACTTAATGTTTTGATGTTAAATTATAATATTTGTATAATGATCATAAACATCTCTTGAATATAATTTATAAATTATGGACTAATGATCACTTTTTCTATTGACATAATTCTGATTTCATTTGGACTGAAGTATCGAATTTTGTCAAGACGTCTCACTTGACCTTTAATAATTAATTAATTTTTAAAACATGATAAAAACTAAAAAAAATAAATAATTAAAATGAAAAAGGTTTGCAAAAACGTAATTAATTAAAATATGTATATAATTTATGAAATTAAAGGAAATATGTGATGAATCAGACTCAATGTAAGGGACTTCCTCTCAATATCCATTAATTGAGGCATATCATGATATTATGAACCATTATTATCATATAACGTATGTATTACTCCTCTAGAAATGTTATATCATAAATTAATAAAATATTATTATATTTAATGTTTTATTACATAATATTCAGTGATTATTTTTCATTCAAATATTTCTCAAGTGGTAAGGGACTTGTTAACTAATACATAATTTTATGTGTTTCACTATTTATTACTTGAAATATTTCCCATTTATGTCAATAAATTTAAAAAAAATTGATGGATTAATTTATGTGGAATAATTTTTTTTAAATGATAATTATATAATTTTTTTTATAAATGGTTAAAAGTGTTATGTGAGACACTGATTCAAAAATATCATTTAAAATGATTTAAATTATTTTCTGATAATTGATTGGTTATTTAAATAACATGAATTTTTTTCTTATGAGTGAAAATGAAATTATATGACTGACATGTTAACAAATTTAATATTTTTGTGTTCTTATTATATAATGGAACTTGTAAATTTTATAAGTCAGCCTGATATAGCTTATATAGATGGTTGAACCCCCATATAACTCACTTGTGAGCCTAATTAAGCTTATATGAATGGTTGAGCCCCATTATAACTCATGAAAAAATGGTGAGATTGATATACATTATATGATGGGTGAGATCCACTATAGCTATCCAGTAAATTGGGTACACCAAAAGTTGATATTGACCGTATTGTAATTCAATTTGTAAGGGAGAATGTAAGAGTTATATGGTAATGATATCCCAAGAAACATATGTGATTTTTCTATGCATTCGAATTAGTTTTTAAAAAATATTTTTCATGGGTTTTTAGGTTTTCACTGGAATAATGATATACTATCCTTATATCTCATATTGTGATTTTTTTGATCAACCTAATTTTAAAAATGTATTTCATATAACATATGATTGGTAAGGGAATAGAATATTTCATGATGAAAAAATTGAAGATGTGTCTCAAAAGGAATTCGTGTATTTTTATATAAGGGTTACATTTAGTGGTAAAAATGGATACTGAATATAAGTGTCCACATCTATTGTATGGATCTACTTTTTTTGAGATTTTCCAAATTAAATATTCTATAAACTGAAATTTTCTGTGAATGTGAATTCTATGTTAAAAACCATAGAATAAGTTTTGCTTAATGTTGGGGCCCTATAATATTCATTAGTTTTTAACTTCATACAGTTTATCTCATATTTGTAGGGGAATTATGTTTTTAATAAAAAACCACTTCAACAATGTTCTTTATATTCACTTTTTTATTTTTATAACCAAGGGTTATTTTTGAGAAGTTTCTCATAACTATTGTTTTTTACATCAATTATTACATTTTATTTTCTTCTAAAACCCCGATTTTGATTTGGAATCAATTTTCATAGAAATCCTCCAAAAGATTAATATTGAATTTTGTTGGGTTACATGTCTCACCCTATTTGTTTCTTATATTGGTTTTTTTCTTGGGGTGATAAATGTTTTATTTTAATTTTTTTAAATAATATTTTATTCTTTATGTTAATTTTATGAAACTTACTTTTATTACCATGGGTTTTTTATATTATGAATGTTGACTAATTTCTGTTTTAAATATTCATAAAACCTTTCATAAAACAAAGTCTCTTTATTAAAGGTGAATTATTTTCAATTATTAATGTTATTAAAAAAATATCTTTCTATTTGTTTTTTATGATGTGATAAGTCAATGATTTTCATTTGAAACTCATATATATAGATGATGACGGACATGGTCCAATATCTCACTCCAAATACAATGTTTAAAAGTTTAAATATCATTAGATATGTATATATTGGTCGAATATAATTTTTATAAGAGTTGGTTAATATTTGTGAATCGTGAAAGTGATGTATACACGAGTATAATTATTTATTCTCAAAATCATGTGTTCAAGTGTGTGACACATGAATGAAATTTTTCCATTGTCGAATATTTTTGTCAATATGAAAAAATATTCTGAATTTTACTTTTATGCTACCATGATTCGATGTTTAATTTAAATATTTTTGTATTTTTCATAAAACATTTCCATTGAACATCACAAATTTTATATTATTATCACTCAGAATTATGTGATTTTTTTCTTATTCTTCAGTTTTTTCCTTATAAAGATGGACACCTCACTGGGGAAATTTATAACCATCCCTTCATGATGTTTTAGGAAAACCCTTTTCTTATATTTATAGTCCCTAGGTTATAAATATGAGTATAACATAAGAGAAATATGGAATGTTTCTAATGCGACTCAATTATGGGAAATTCATCCAAAGTATTTTAATATAAATTTCTTATGTAGATAGTCCACAAATACACTAAAACTTCCATTCACATGGTATGTGAGATGATATTGTGATATATATTGTTTAAATTATGGAAAATAATATAAATAATATAAATTATTAATATATGTGGGGGAAATAATAGTAATCATGAAAGATTCTAAATTTTATTTCGACTATGCTAGTATCAAAAGTCTATTAACATTTCAAATACATGTTTTTTATTGAATAAAAAATCAACTGTAGAAACATTTTATTTGATAAAATCTATGGCACACAACACCAAGTGTGTAAGATAATTTAATATTAAGATTTTTTTTAAAAAAAAATATTAATTTAAATATACTCAATATATTTTATAACTTACAATTAATGAAAAACTATGTTACCTTACATAAAAATTAAAAATTAGTCTCTTCAATAGCCTACATTACATGTTAGAATGAGTTTTACAGAACATTTATATATTGTTAAAATAGTATTCTTTTATATAATAATATATAACCAAGTCATTAAATTAAAGGCTATGAGTAAGATTAAATAACATTTTAAAATACATGGTTCACACAAATTGAAGATTAAATATTTGGATTTAAATTATTTGAAAATGAATATATGATCGAATTGAATATAAAAACAAAATTATTTCAAAAAATAATTTATTTAACCTAAAGTTTTTTTATCCTAATATATTAAATTAATTACAATTAATTAGTGAAACAGATGTAATATATATATTTATTTATTCAAAAAAATATTTTTTATTTAAATAATGATTATTTTATAGTCCATTGTTTAAAAAACCCAATATTTCGCATGAAAATCAATATTTTTACTAAGGCACTGTCACAACCATTTAATAGAAAACATATTTTAAATAAATTTTTTGGATCATTGATAAATTTTTGATTTCAAAATATAACATAATATTAAAATAGAATCATAAAAAATATCTGGGTTGAATTATTGGTATGTTTTTTTGAAGTATCATTTTTTATGAATACATAAAAATACAAAATTTTAATTCAAAAATACTATTCCATATAATTTATTTATAAGGTTAAATTATTATTTTAAATGGTTTAAACTCTTAATAAGATTTATTATTTAAAAATTATTCGATATACAAGGCATTGGATTAAATTTTTCTACTGAAATTTGATATAAAAACATTTAAATCATTTGTACATTTTTACGTTAAAAACATTAATTTTTATCCCATTGACAGATTATTTTTAACTTTTTTTTCCAAATATCTTAAAGGAATTTTGAAAATATTTTACATATTAGTATTTTTAATAATTTATAATTTATAATATGATAAAATATTTTTCCAAAAAATTTATTAGTAGAAGTGATTAATATTAATTTCAATGATTAAGAGAAAAATTAGATTAACAAGAGACTAAACCTTAATCATAAGGGCCAAAATGAACTATAAACTTATCCCAAAATAATTTTATGGTCATATTTTACACTAAAATACATTTTATAAAAAACATTTACAATAGTATACCCACTTTTAATGGAAAAAACGTTGATATAATTCTCTTTTTCAACAATTTACAAGAGTGACATTCTTCTTCTACTATAAAAATCCATACAAATTTCCCACTTCCTCACACCTATAATAATACATTGTCTCTAAAAATATCTACCACAAATGATCTTTAACCATAATCCCATTATCTTATAATCCAACCTTTTGGCAAAAATTGATCCATGGAATCCCATTACATCAAAGAAAACGGAGTTACCCAAATAAGAGGTAACAAATTTCCTCAATCTCTGAATTTTTTTACATTATCAACTACCTAAAAATTAATTATTCCATTATTATATAAAAAATTTATAAATTAAACCAAAAAATAAGTTTTTATTTTATATTTCTAACATACAGTTACACACACATCCATAAAATGGATAACAAGCGTGGGATTTTTAAATACAGTGTATTATCACCTCACAAAAATATGACTGATTTCATCCTTTATCTCCTATAATGTGGGGAATTATAATGAAAAATGATTTCATATATGATATATACAATATATGTGATATTTAAAAAAAATTCATGTTTATATAATTTTAACATAGTAAATTATATTATGCATTCCGTTTTGTGTAAAATCAATAACATTGTTTAAGGATATGTGGACTAGCTCCTCCTAAAAGGAATGTGATTCAGTCCCATAAGATATTGAATGTATAAATAATGGTTTTAATTAAAAATTTGTGAAATATAAAATAAATTTATATGATATTAATTACATAATTACCTTTTCCGAATACATAATATATATCATTTCTTTTATTACACTTTCATGTAGTTAAAAAGTTATAAAATCGTTCATGGACATGTATACTACTACCTCCTTGGTAAAATATGATTCCTTTTACATCATAATATTTCAATATATAGGTATACATGATTAAATAAAATTATATATATGAAATAATGATTATTGTATAATTATTAATGTTACATTCCCGATTTCAAAAATTATCATTCAAAAATTTGTACATTACTCACGCATACACAGGGTGTAGTGTCTGAATGATTGAAACACTGGTACATTTTTACGATCCAAATATAATTATTTGTCTTAAAAATTATATTTTAGTTATAAATATGATAGTTATGTAATTATTATAATTATGTGGATGTTTTATATAAACCCATTTCACAATTTTTGACCTACCAAAATTTTTTTATAATGAAATTGAGTTTGGTCAAAACACCCAATGTAAACATATTTATTTTAGTAGTTGTATAAAACATCATAATAAGTGAAGTTTATTTTGAGATAAACCAGAAACTATTTATTAGGAAATTAAATAGTTTACATAATTATATTACACATGAATATAATGAAACATGATGCAAGTCATACTAAATGTAAGGATTTTTATCTCTCTTTTTTTCATTCGTGAGATAAATGTCATATTCACCACTTGAATATTTTTTTATGATATTTCTACTAAATGTTTTGAAATATTACATAATTAAATGTTTTACATTCATTTTTTTAGTTTTAATTAAAATTATCTATTCTATAAGGATTCATGTTAAAAAATACAAATTTGTAAAGAATTCCATAACCAAATTTCTTTTCATTATGTTATATTACATCCTCATAGTCATTAATATTCTAAGATAATGTGGGTAATAATTATTACTATATATTGTTATACATCCACCAATATTATATGGATTTAAATTTGAATCACATAATATATTAATTAATAGATTTTCACATCAATGTTATGGTATTATTAAGGGTTTACTTTAAAATATCAATATTTTGTGGACATTTTATACATTATTTTCCGTCAGAGAAAATTTAAGAATCATTTTTCAATTATAATAATTTAATTTTCTATATATCTTGTTATTAATTACCCTGTTTAAGTAATAATATCATTTTTCACTTATTTGTTCTAAATATATAACAAAAAAAGATTTATAATAAATCCCGTTTTCATATCTCCCTTTAGTAGAAGAACCTATTTTCTTCTAAAAACCATATTTTCTAAAAATGTATTAAAAAATGTTTTCAAAAATTACAAAATGTATTGATAATTAAATTTTTAAACATGTTTTATTTTACCCATGTTTTCAATGGAATATAAATATTGTTTTCTGAAAAAATAATTTTTCATACATTTTCACCATCCAAAAGAATGATCTTTTTATCTCATATGAAATGTAATAATATACCCATAAACAATTATTTTAGTATTTTTTTATATTTTTAAATGTATAATTTTTATGTAATATTTTTTAAAAAGTGATTTTCGATGAATTTTATTTTGAAATCATATGTTTATTTTCCTCAACAATGTTTGTAAAATAATTTTTATAATATTTTCCATTTATCAATGATAGAAAAATTTTAGTATACTCTTATTGACATATTTTTTATTGACACCATCCTTATTATTAATATATATGTTTTATGATTTATTTTTTTCATGGTTAATATTTAAATTAATTTTCCAGATTCATTTTATTGCCCTTAAAAAATTCAAATTTACTTTGATTATTGAAAATTTCAATTTACATAATTATTCAAATAATTTCTAATGGATATAAATATTTCTAACCCATATTATATGTTACAAATGTTGTGTACTTTCATATTTGTTTGATTGTTTGTGGAAATATAGATAAATATGTAGTTTTACTCAATATAGATATTTAATAAGGTTTATTATTTATTTCTAATATTTCATATGTGGAATGATTTAGACTGGAAATGATATTTGGGGTCCATAAATTATATCACCCCTTGATACATTAATAATTTATCATCATACGAATATATTTCAAAAATTAAGTGGGTTTCTACCTACAGTTTTAAATCATTTCGTGAGAGGTCTTGATGGTATAGGCTTTAATGTTTTTCTTACATGACATTTAAAAATTAATCATTCCCTTCATTTTGATTCACGTATTAATTATTCAAGAATTTTCCATCGACATATATATGGATGGATTTCATTCTAAAACCAGTGATTAAACTGAATGTGTTTCATTTTTTTTCATTATTATGTTATTTGAATGACACTTGTTTCCATTTATTTTCCATTACATGTTTCTTATACACTTTCTTCTGATATTATTGATACAATTAAATGTTTTGTGTTATTTACCATTCTATTTTATTATTCTCATTGATTCATTATTATTTCTCCTATACATTACCATAAATGAGAACTTGATATCACAGTTAGTTTTTCCTTTGATAATGATTTCAAGAAGTGTACAATGAAATGAATTAAATGTTATTCCATATTATATAATATTATTATCCTTAAAGAAAAAAATATGTTTTATGTAGTGTATTACATTGTAATAAAATATTCATATATGTATTTGGTTGACGAGACTAATTAACTAGTTGGTATATTTGCATGTAAATTTCTAGAATCTTATGACAATGTAACGGAAGAAGGGACCATATTTTCGATTTATGGGGTCAGGTCACTACAATTAGTTTCAAATCAAGTGAATTTACATCTTTGGAAAAAATATTTATGGAACCATAGATTATAGAACAAAAAAATATTGTAAAACTAAAGAATAATAATATCCTATGATCCATGAATTTTTTAAAAATTAGATATTATGTGGGTATTCAATGATATAATTCATTGTCTAGATACTACAATCAGAAATAGTTCTAGAATTGTTTTTACATTTATTAACAACTCTTTCAAGGTGTCTCATGCCACACATAGTGTAATTTGATTCCTAGAAATTGGACATACTGTGTACCTTTTTCAACACTCTGGGGGATATGCTTATGATAAATAATTTTTTTTATAAATCATTATGAAGGATTTAGATAATGAATAACCTAGGATATTCTATGTTTCATTATAGTTATGATAATGTGTTATGATTTTGATATCCTATAAATGATTTACATTTTTTCTATGACTATAATTACTCACCCTATTATTTCTGGTTTTAGTCAATGGCTAGTACCCGAATGATTCATGCTAACATTGAACAAGAAGGAAAAGGTGGCGAAAATGGGAAAAAAATTAGGATTTGATAGGGTTGAAAGATATCATGTTTATTCCTAATCAGTTTTCCAAAACTATGATTAGAATCATATACCATAACTAACACTCTATATATCCAATGAATAGAAGGATTGTGTTTTCTAAGAGTTCATGTGTTGGACACCGTGTAAATATAAATGAACTATTTACCTCTTGGATGAAATGTGGAAAGAGAATAATTGAAATTGTGTATATGGAATTGGAAAAATCATTATGAGTTTTAAGGAAGGACATAATGAATATAATTTCTTTGGAAAAATGAGGACTGTGATGGATTGAAATGAAATAAATCATGATGTATACTTTATAGTTCGTTTCCATAAATATAAATAACCTAGATATTAACTGAGTAAATTCCCTCTTATAGAGGTTAAACTCTAGATAATGGAATATAATGTATGGATATAAGTGTATGAATAATTTATTTATTGGTGTTCTATTGAAAACCTCGTTAAAATTTCTATTTAGTGATTAATCTTATTTATAGGATGTCAATCATATTTAAATTAGAATATATATTAATATGGTTTTTATAAATGAAAAAAATGTATACCATGTGTCAAAAGATATATTCCTAAAAGTCCGTTGGTCATGAACCACTAACCGATGTATGATAATGGTTTCATTCCAACTACTAACCAACAAAATTTCATTGCAAATATTCCATTATATTTAGTTAAATAATTTTAAAAAGAAATATTAATCATGAACAAATAGTGTATCTTTTTAGGTTTATATATGTATTACTTAACCATATTTTATTTAAATAATATTTAGAGAAGAATGTAATTATGTTTCACCCTTTTATGGGGCATATAGTCCTTCAAATTTTTATTTAAGGGCTTTAGGAATAAAATATAATTTTTTGTTTTATATTCCATAATGTAAGGGATGATTTATAATTTTATAAATGAAGAACCAAAAGATTGAATTTCTCTTATTATATATAAATGTTACTTATTTTTAAATTTCCTTGTATTCTTAGGTAGTAAATGAAATTCTGAAAATTAGGAAAATGAGATTAAAAATCATTGTCAAAATACATCTATTTTTTTAGAACTGATGGTCTTATAATTCGTCACATATTTACAGCTTTGAGGCTATCATATTTCAATTGATCATTATCTTTTTTATGATTGATTACTATAATCACTCTATATATATATTTACTCATTTCCACTAAGTCAATATTTTTACTTGCCAATAATTTTAGAAACATAGAAAACTAGTTATATTTTATCCCGTGTGACCTTTATACTTCCCATTCTCCCTTTTCTATTTGATTTCTTAAGAACCATTCCCAATAATGGGGATATAAAATATAAAAAATATAAAAAAATATATCAACAATATTGTGTTTAATTTATTAGGTCTTAATTAAATTACATTTGGGAAAATTTTATGCCCAAATAATCTAATGTATGAACAATGTGTTTGATATCATGTATGACACACAACACTAAGCACATACTGGAATATAACATCCAGATAATTTATAAATTATTTAGTATTTTAAATATATTGAATATATATTTTACCTTGAAATATGTTCAACATAGAGTCATCTATTTTCACACACATCATTGAATTAATTCAATGTCTTGCGTTATATGGACGACCTAGTTTTACAGAACAATAATTTATTTTTAAAATATTTGTATATATTGTATTAAGACATAATCTAGCTATAAAATTAAATTTTATTAATATTATATACTAACATATTAAAATATATCATTTAAAAAAATATATTTTAATGTTATTGGTTTCAATTTTATTAGAAACTAATATGAGAACTAATTGAATATAAAAAGAATATTTTCAAAGAAAACTATTTTTTTGGACACAATGTTGATTTATCCTAATAAATAAAATTAATAAAAGTTAATGAGTTATACTAATATAAAATATATATTTTATATTCATTCACATGTTTTTTATATTCATCCAATGGGATTGATACGCATAGAAAATATTAAAACAAATATTTCACATAAAATTCAATATTTTACTAAAGCATCTTTACAACATTTAATAGAGAATCTATATTACATCTATTCTTTCACTTTGATAAATTTTATATGTAAAAATAATCTATTTATATGAAATGTAAACATAAATTTTTTTTGGGGTGAATATTAGGTATTTTTATGGGAAGGTTTGTTTTTTGATGAATATTGAACATTACTGAAATTGAATTCAAAACTACTTTATATTATACTTTACTTATAAGGTTTAAAAATATATTAAGTTCTTACAGTTCAATATGATAAATTATTTATTAATTAATAAAATATATTACATTACAATCAATTTAACATTGAAATTCAATATAAACAAATTTATTTTTTTTGAACATTTTTACTTTAAACCCTACATTGTCATTCTGTTTCCTGAGTAATTTTAAATTCATTTCATCAAATTATTTGATTGGAATTTGGAAAATTTTATTCCATGTTTTTAATCATCATTATTTGTAAATTTTTATAATTTCAAATTCTTTTTGGACACAAAACATTCGTGAATGTGATTAATGTTAATTAAGAAAATAAAAAGAAAAACTAGCATACAAAAGTTATAAAAATAAACGTATATTAAAAAATTACCTATAAACGTCTCAAAAATTAATAGGATTTTCAAATTTCAACCCCATCAAACATTTTAATATAATTGGGTCCATTATTTTAGCCACATTCAATGGAAAAAAAGCTGGTGGTTTTCTATTTTTCAAAATTTACAATATTGACACAGATCCACTATAAAATGGATCTTAAAATTCCTAATTCCTCAAACCTCTTAAAAGCCGTTGTATAATACAATATCTTTCAAAATAGATTGTCAAAATTTCTCCTCAAATCATATATTCCACTTTTGGGGAATAAATCCATCCAGCTAATCCTTTTGGAGGAATCCAAAGAGGGGTTCTCAAAGAAAACACAACATCATTTATCAGGGTTTTTAATCTTATTTCTGTTGTCCACTGAGAACCCTCTACTAATTCTATGTTTATATAAATAAATTATCCTAAATATAATGAGATTTTTTATATTTTATGGGTTCTAAATACATATAAAAACACTTCAATCAAATGGGTGACTAACTATCAATTTATGATTAAGGTGAACAAACAACTCACGAAATGATGATTTTTCATTCTTACATTATAGAGTCTCATAGTGGGAATTATGATGAAGAAAATGATTATATATATCATATATTATATTTATAATATCATTATCTATATTTATGTTTTATATAAAACATAACTTTATGATTTATTTTTTTTAAATATGATATCATCATTTCTAGAAGTGTCGACTACCTCCTCATAAAAGAGATGAGATTTGATCACACGATACATGGAATTTCTAATATGCGATTTTAATTAAAAATATGAAACATTTTAAAATATATGATATTGTTTAAATAAATAAATTCTTTGAAATATCATATATACCATTTTTATTATTACCCATTCACACAATTTACATGTGATAACATCGTTCGTGGAAATGTGGGAAACCACCTCCTCAACATGATGTGATTTTTTTACATAAAAATAGTTTTCTATATAAGAATATATTATTAAATAATATTTTATATATTATATAATAAAAATATTATAAGGATTTTTTTCTTACCTTCTTTCCATAAGAATAATTTAAAAATGGGAACATTACTCATGCGTTTGTATGTCCTACCATCTTCATGATTATAACATTGGATCATTTTTCATATCTGTATTTAATTAATTTTTTTAAAACAATATTTAATTTTTAAAAATGATAATTATGTCTTGATGATTATTATATAGATGTTATATAATGATAAATTTGACCATAGTTGACCTACAAATGTTAATTTAGATACATGAACCAAATTTGGTCAAAACACCCGATGTAAATTTATTTATGTATGTAGTTGTATAAAACATGGTAATAAGAGATGTAAAAGATATAATAATAATTAAAAACTTTTATAATATAGTAAATAAATAAAATATTTTTATTATTCAATAATATAAAGATATACTATACAAGTCGATCTCAATATTATAGATTTTTATCACATTTATTAAAATTTTCCTTTAAATGTCATATTCACGACTTAATTTTTTTATACGGTGTATAAACACACCATTTTTAAATATTATATCATGAATTGTTTTATCAGTATGATTATTTTGTTTTTAATTTGAATTATTTCATCTAAGGGTATTTTAGTTGAAAGTTACCAAGTGGTAAATAATTCCATAACCCGATTCATTTTCATTGGGCTATATTACATAGCTTTTATTAATATTAAAATATTATTCCAGTAAGAAATTTTAATATATATTGTTTTATTTAAAATAATATTATATAGATTTATATTTTAACCACATAATATATTAATTTATTGATTCTCACGTCAATATTTTTTATTTTAAATGGATAAATTTACAATATCATTTTGTTTTTTGATATATTACATGAAAATTTAGATTATAATAAATTATTGATTAATTTTTAATTTAAAGTATTGTCATTTTCATTTTCTCTATTTATTCCTGACTGTATCCAAGTAATAGTACCATATTTCCAATATTTTTTACTAATAATGTTTTAGAAAATATTTTTTTATGAAATGCTGACTTCATTTCTATTTTTACATAGAGAAACCGTTCTATTCTAAAACATAATTTTTCTAAAAATGTCTCCAAAATTAGTTTAACATTTATAAGTATATTTACTAAAGAAATTTTAACATTTTTTATTTAATAAATTTTTATGTGAATATTCTTGTCTCTTTCTGAACAATGAATTTTTATATTTTTTCATTGTGAAAAGACATTTTTTATTTACCTCATATGACATGAATTTATTTACTCAACGTCATTTTTTTAAAAATTAATTTAAATATTTAGAAGGATACTTTTAAAAAGAAAATTATTTTAAATGTGATTTTCAACGAAATTATTCTTCATAAGTATATATGAAAGGATATTTTCATGAAGAATCATTACAAAATATATTATTATAATATTATAATTCATAAATGTAAACAACAATTAAATTTACTCCACAGGTGATATGTTGTATTGATACCATCTTTATTATTCCAATTGATGGTTTATGATTAAATTTAATAATTATTGTATTGAAATTTAATTCCTTGATTCCTTTTAATCCATTTTAAATATTCAAATTTTATATGATCATTGAACAATGACTTTCCTATGATTTTGAATATCATTTTTCATGGATGTTACTATTTAATAAATTGAATTCCATTTTATATATGATGACTTATATTAAGGTTATTTGATTATTTATGGAAATATTGATAACTTATTATTCATTAAAGAATATGGATATTTGATAAATAATATATTTTTTTCAATATTATATATGTTCAATCATTTGGACTATCAATGACTGATGGGTCCTCGAATTTATATATCTTCTTGCTTCGTTTATAGGTTATTCAGAGAAAAATAATTAGTGAAAAAGAAATGGGTGTCTTTTTGTTGTTTAAACCATCTTATGAAACGTATAGATTGTATATTTTTTCATTTGACTAAAACATGACATACCAAAATTATGCATTGCCTACATTTTGATTTAGTTATTATTGATCCATGATATTTTGGTTCAACATAACTATAAATTAATTCATAACTAGTTCATTGATAAAATGGAATGTGTTTCTATTTCAAACACTTATGTATTTATTTTCCCTTATTTAGTTATTCAATGGAAATTTGTTTCAAATTATAAACCATTCCATATTCATTATAAAATTCATTGTATTTGTTACGGATATCATGGTATGTGTATTCAATTATTTTCCATTCTAATGGATTATTATCAATGATTCATTATTATTACCATTTTACATTACGTTTATAGAGCATTTTTTCTCACTCTTATTTTTTCAATTCCTCGGGATTCTAAGAAGTGTAAAAAGAAATATATGTAAGGACACACAGAATGGAATAAAAATTTTATCCTACAAATTAAAAAAATCTAAATAGTTCAAAAACATTTAATACAACACACATGCATGAATCTAGTTTCCAATACTAGTAAAATTTTTGGTATTTTGGTACATGATTTACATATATATTATGATAATTTAATGGTATTAGTCATCGCCTTGATGATTTCAGGGGCCAGGCTTCTAGTACATTGAAATTAAAACTCTAAATTCCTAAATCAATCCTTACATGACTACTTAATAAAATCATTTCTCCTAGGAATTGTCCTCTAAAATAAAATTATATCATGAACCTACCATTTGGGGACACTCTAGAACAGGTGATAATTCATGTTTTCTACACCAATCATGCATCATATATATTGTATATGTTCAATATCACTAAATTTTAATATCACTAAATGTTTGAGGGATTAGCCAATAAAACTACAAAAAACACAAATAAAAAATGTATAAATTATCCAGTAATAACAAAATCAAATGTAAATAATAGAAAACCAAATTTTACCAACTTCATGAATGATAAACAACCTAAAACTACAACTCCACATGGGAAAACCATAATAATTACACATTTTATATGGTTATTGTGCTTGATCAAATAAGATTAATGTATAAATCCCCCTCACATCAATGACTCAAAGATCATTCGTTGAAAACAAAAGTCGCTAACACTATCATAAAGACCCAAAATCCATCAAGAATAATAATCATCATCCCTAAACATGATTCCCTAGATATAGATAAACAAACTACATCATTTATCTTTTAGGTGTGTATACAGTCACAAATCACGTGGGATGAAATTATGTGAAGGGTTTATTATAAATATAAACCCCAGAGAAAAAATCAAATTAAATAAATTATTTCTTCTAAACATCATGTATTGGATAATTATGAGAAAACATATATTTTTTATTTTATGTATTCTCTACAACTAGAAGCGCAGGGAAATAAATAATTCCAATTAAATTTTGTTCTGATCATTAATGTATCATATCTCATAAAAATATATTGATTCCTAAATTATATGTGTCCCACAAATTCAGCGGTTGATAAAAAACTATTAGTGGAACTATAAAAAAAATAATGAGTTCTTGAGGTATTATAATCCACAAATTATTTGAACTGGTTAGATAACCATAAATCTGTATGCCACTAGAATCATAATGGGGATTATTATCCTCATTTATGTAATTGTTATAGTTGTGGGTTTATTATATCTTAATACAAAAAATTACAAGTTCCCAATTCTATATATCCTTTGGGTGACTCACACCCTCAATGAATGGATATTGGTCACTAGACTACTGTACACTACTTTTATGACTACCATATAGAGGAGACCCCAATAGCAAAAATGATATATAACTAATGACCAATTCCATATTGAGGGATAGAAATAAAATAATGGAGTACAAAACTCTGTGGATAGAGGAACCACTCTCCATATAAGTATGGAAGTTGTCAACAATATTGGTAATGTGGGGAACCTACACCTTTTATAGACTAAAGGACAACCAAACACATACCTATAATAGAGGGCCCATTCCCCAAGCATGTGGGAGAGCATTGAATTCCATAAATGATATGGTTGAATCATTCTCTGTCATCAGTAGATCCACACTAGATTTCTTAACCTTATTCCTTCACCAAATATCATGTTTGACTATATTCATTGGCCCGATAAAGATAATGTTATTAAAATTTCTAAATCACCAAACTTTTCACAAATTCTATTGAAGAGGGATGTAATTTAATAATATATATATATACACATAGGATGTTTGAATCATGTTTCCAAATACAATTTTTGAGGAATAAAATATGAAAATCATCCTAGTTTGTAAAAGTAAACATGGTATTATCTAAAGGAATATAACATGTGGTCCTTATAGTGTAGTCTAGTCATGTACATCCCACTACTTTTCTATTATAATTCTATATAAATTTCATTTATACTAGGGTCTATATTGTGAGTTACCACTGTCATACCAAGAATAAATCATTATCACTCAATCAATATAAGGCTATAATAATACAAGTGTTTTCCCTTATTGTGTACACAACTTGTAAATCCAGACAGCTTAATAAACATGTACTACTATGTAGATAGTGTTTGTATTCAGTGATTACATGGGGTTTCTCGGATGACACAAATCTTGTGGTCTATAGATTTTATCTTTGGGATTTTAATTTAGACCATGTAATTAGTTTTTGGCCAGTCAAGAAATATACATCACCACACCCAATGTGGATGGGCATAAACCCTGAAATACCACTATGAGTTTACCAAACAAGTCTATAATTATGATTTAGTTTGTCTCAAAATGATTTCATGGAGTGTAATCCCATTCCATGCACAATGGAAAACATATAATATTACAAAACCCTTAAAAATTATCCAAGGAGGTATATGGAATATTTTCACATAAATATCTGGGAAATTATCCATATTCATCATAGGAATTATGTATCTCCAATGTTCTCCTCTATTATTCTACAAGATTCACCATTTATAACCATTTCTAAAATATTGGTACCACATTGGTCCTTCATGAAATATTAATTATTTCCACATTAAATAATGTTATATAAACCCATCAAAAATACATTGTCAAAGTAAAATTATAATCCACTCACACAACCTATTAACATGGTAAAAACCCATAGAAAATTTCCATATTCAGTCATTGGTTCACATCATTATTTAATTCAAAAAGTCCCAATTCCCTTTATATAAATATGACCTAACATGATATTTTTGTTTAAGTAATTGTCTTTATTAAGAACATACATTTGGTTTCTTAGATAACCAAGAATAAAATCAATTATTCAAAATTATTCTAATGTAAAGTTTTCTACTTGATTGAATAAATATTATTTTAGTAGAATTGTTCTCTTGATGATATAATTCATTAGTAGGTGATGCAAAATTCATAGTTTATCAGTAAATGAATAAATTTCTATCATTAAAGTCATAATTCACTCTTAGTTATATATTATTAGACCATTGTATTTTTATGTAATTTATTATAAATAAATTCAAAACAATACCCTTAGAAAAATAAAATGATTAATGAACATTAGGATTTATAATTAAAATAATTTTAATTCATCTTTATTGTTTTCAGTTTCTAGTTTAAAATCATGTTCAATTATTGGAATATTTTTATTTCAAAGGGATTAATTTATGAGTTATCTTTTTATAGTTTTCATTCAAAATATCATAGATATTTCAATTGTAATTTTTCTACATCTGATTCATTATGATCATGGTCCTATGAGAATATGAAGATAGATAATTTTCCAACAATCTGATTAATGGATACTATGGTTATAAAAACAATGATAATGTATACCACATGTTTGAAAGTAAGTGACTACTAATAGCTTTAGCCAAGGGCTTCTTTTGATAGCTAAATAGACCTTATAGTAGGTACAAAATGTAGGATACCATTAAATAAATTTAAATTACTTGATACCCTAGATTAATTTGATAGATCAACATAAATTTTTAGTTTAAAACTATGGGATAAATAATACCCTTTTAGAGGACTGTTATGTTGTGTCCAGAAATTTTTGTGTAACTGTTTTTTAAAATTTTATTGTATTATTTTGAGACCAGGCTCATAGATGGCACGTGATTCCGAGGTCCAGGGTTCCGAGAATGTAATTTTGAACTATTCATTAGTTCACTTAAGTAAACATGTGAGTGGGTTTTTCTAACATTTAAATAGATTCTCGCATTAAAAATTTGAGGGCCCCGTTGACCTCAGAATGCTGGAATTTTCCAAGAAATGAATTAACTTTGATCGGTGAGGGTGAGACAAAAAAGTTAATTTTTGGAATTTTTGGAAAATAATAATTTAACTTAGAAAATATTATATTATTAAATCTCAAAACATTGTTTGATGGACGGCGAAGCTGTGGTGTGGAGATGAGGCAACGACGGGGTGCATTAAATTAGGATCATTAATGGATCGTTGTAAAAGTGTAACCAGTACGCTGTTTCATAAATGAAATGGAATAACGATGCAACATCACACTATAAAAGAAACACTATGATGCGTTTTTTTATTCAAATATCACATTAAATAGTTGGGAATTAAACCCTAGATATTCTATTATTAACTAATAAAATAATTCCCCTCTAACATAGAACTAATATTACCAGAGAAATCAACACCAATAATGAATGCTGGAGGATCTGAAAGCGGTGAAAAATATCATTGAGAATTAGATCAGAACCAGGAATTGACAAATGGTGAATAATGACAACATATCATGGGTTGATGATGACTTGGATCTTCTTCCATTTTCTAAAATAGACATGTATCAAGGTAAGGTTTTATTTTTGTTTGAATTACTCATGTTTCAATCTAAAAAAACGAACATAGAACAACCCACGAACAGTTTGATCCACAGATTGGGTGTTTTTGTGGGGGGGGGTGCTTTTCTTTGTCTTTTAAAGAGGATTTTTGATAGCTTGATTGTACTATGATCTCGAACCTCCCCTATTTCAAACATTTAATGTGGAGGGTGAGATCCAACATGAACAAGGCCTAAGAACCTATGCCTTGTGCTTTCTTTGTGGATGAATATTTGAAAAGGTGGCAATGCGAGTTCCAGGTCATCGTAGTGAAGGTGGTATCCCATAAAATCTCGTAAGTGCTAGATTTTATAGAAATGGACCATCGACAAAACTTTGGTGACCTGCATATGAATCTTTCAGTGTGTCGATGGTGGCATGTGGCGGTGACCGTGGGTGGAGGGATACAGCTTTCCCATCGGCGCACCATGGATCTGTGGAAGTGTGGAACTGTGTAGAGGGGGGCCCACATCTATGCGTCTTGGGAGAGCTAGCGGAACGTTGTTGGAGACCACGGGTGGGAGTCTTTCTGAATGGAATTACCGACCAAGTGTTTCAAGTTGCGGCCGCTTGTCTACGGTGAAGAAAACTACCCCACGTTGATTGTGGGGCGACAAACTGGTGCACCTCTGGAGTACTGGGTTAGGCCGGACCCATGTCCCAATATTCCCAAACCCCAATAGACCGAACCCATTCCATGATAGGTTCTGGTCAGGTTGGTGGACCTTGGTCAGGTCGGTGGACCTCAGGTTGGGTCGGGTCGCACCTAACCCAGACAGAACTAGCCCCTATTTGAAAAAACATCAATAACTTACATACCGAGAGTCCATTAGATGCATCGTATATTGCTTTGAGGCACCTGGGATGAGGTAGTACTTATGTGATACTCTAAGTGAATTTTGGATGAGGTTAACATATGATCTGGTTGGATTAGTGTCGAATCCAACCAGGCCCTTTTTATAAAAATTCCCATATCTTACAGACCAGGATTCCATTCAAAACACCATCTTTTGCATTGGGACAGTTACGACGAGACAATCATTTGGGTTACTATAGGTGGTACTTCATGGAGGTTGAGAAACATCCAATGGTCTGAGGAGAATATCCTCTCAGAATCAAGCATGCTTGGTGTGTGAATCTAGTAACTGGTTGTGATGTGAAGCATGAGAGAGATCCCTCATTGATCAGAAGTAGAGAGACCCTTCGTGGATCATCATTAGATTGACCGTTCATATATTAGTAGTTGAGATACCCATTTTGAATAGTATTAGAGAAACCCTTAATGGATCAGCATGAGAGAGACACTTCATGGATTAGTAGTAGAGTGACCCTTCATGGACTATCATGAGAGCGACCCTTCATGTATTAGATTGAGAGTGACCCTTATGGATCGGCCTGAGAGAGACCCTTCATGGATGAGTAGTAGAGTCACCCTTCATTGATCAGCAACAGAGCCTGTCAACTGAATAAGATGATATAGCTTTATGACTAATCATTTCTAAGTTCATACTTTAGTTATACCTCGTGTGATCTGTTTCTTTTTTTAGTCATTTACATTGAGATCTTTGTAACTGGTATTTTTCTTTTTGGATTTCAATGAAACCTATGTTGGTCTCAGGGTACCTATTTAGTATTATTACACTATCCCCTATATGGGATTCACCAAAACATGATTTGAATTGTGTAGATAATAGATATCTTTGAATGGGAATTTGGAGTACCAGGTCTAGAAAATGCTCTGAGGTTGATCGATTGATTTGGTGTGCTTCAGTGACTTCCAAAAGTGAGTTGCACTACCCTATGGGTAGGATCCTTGGTAGACGTCTTCCATAGCTTGTACATATTTTTCTGTACTTTTCTTTCAGTAGGGCTTGTATTCCAACACCTTTTACATTCTGTAGTAATTGTACTTGTTGTTGGTTTTAGTTTCAACTTACTCATTATAGTATGGGTTGTGCGCGTGTGTATAACTTTTGAAGAATTTCATTCCATTTTGGGGGTATGCCTTTTTTGTGCTAGTTTCCAGCCCCTAGTTTATGGATGGTGGGCTTAGGGTAGTCATAGAACGGGCCCTAGGGTGTAGGTCTTGACAATGTGCTCTCAAAGGGTGGTATGTTCTACCAGAAGAACTAAGAGTCTATAATGTTTTATGAGGGAAATACTGTTATGTGTCTTGAGTTTTGATTTTAGTCTGTGTAGTAAAGTGTTGGTGTGTATGCTGACGTATCTATGCACCAACACTCAGAGTTTTGTTTTCCGACTAAGTACATGAAAACATTGGTTTCATGTGTTTTTGAAATGTTTTTCTCCTGATCTCGTTTGAGTCATCTCACCAATTATAACATATTGACCTTGTTGTATCTATTTCACTTCTGGATTCCTCCACAATGACAAACTACTAGTATTATAGTGAGGGATCAGGAAGATGGTCCATAGAGTGATGAGGCATTGGTTTGAAGGCCACTTACAGCGATAGCACCTTCGAGTAGTGTACAAGCAGCACCACCACCCATATAGAAGCAATTGCAACCAGCCCAACTAACTGAAAATTCATATCGATTGGTTGCGCTACAGATGTTCCAGAGATAGATGCATCAAAGTATTCAAGGTGAGATATATCCTCATTAAGCTAAGGTTTGGCTGGAGGCAGTTACATGGTGTTCTTTCTAGTAGAGATACCTATAGATTAGATGGTGGTCGTTGCCGCTAGTTTTTTTCAAGGGAAGACAAGGATATTGTAGATCTTGATTATCTAGAAACACGAGGAAGAGAACCATTCCTGGTTGAACTTTGAGAGCCTCTTCAATGCATAGTTCATACCAGCTACACTATTCATAGTGTTTATTCAAGAGCTACTACACCTATAGAAGGGATGCGTAACTATGTCGTATTACTCGATGAGGTTTACCGACCACTCATAACACTCCACCAAGATGGGGCACGATCCTTTCTTCAGGGCTCATAACATTGGGCAGGGACACCAAAGGGAGATGTGGGAATTGCTAATTTCGCTCAGCATCATGACACAAGCTGGAGTGCTATCATGAGATCTACTGGGAAGCGACTCCTAGTAGAGAAGGCACCAATGGCAGAGCCACCACCAGATGATAGGTATCCGAGTTATCTTTACCACGTAGTAGGGAGACGTCGTAGTGGTCATAATGGGATAGACCTTCCAGAGGAAAAACCTAGGACGTTGGGTTAGAGGTGCGTAGATAGCGAGGTAGAGGAGTTTAGCTGAGGACTAGGGTTTTTTACTCCTGCAGCGAGTAGGGACACATGGTTCATGACTATCAGACTGGCCAAATAGATTATCAACATATGGTCAAGGGACCTCTATGTTATAGGCATTGGTTCGAGCAAGTAGGTCTGAAGGGTGGTATACATGGCATGGGAGAAAACCATGTGGGATGCGGTGGACGACAGTTCAGGTTAACACCTCAACCTCCCCTAGGTGGTCCTCCACGGGCTTAGGGAACTAGTGTATAGGGGCAATATTAGCTTCAGGTAGTGGAGAACTATAACCATTATGCTACATAGATGATTAGAGGCACGATCTATGACTTCTCCACTTTAGTTATAGTTCTTATAGACACATGTTTCGGTCAGTATTTTCTTTGCACTGACCTCATTTGAGTCTCAACGATTCTGATTGAGTCGTTTTCATGATCCTTATGATTAGATACTCTTGTGGGAGGGGATTCGATTATTACACAGTGGTACTGACAGTGTGAGATTCCTCTATAATGCGAGATATTCAATTGGGATGTCTTAGTAGCAATATCAAGGACATTTAATGTCATCTTGGGTAATAAATGATTATCTTCATTCCATGATCAGATCAACTATTTTAGGTGAAATGTGTCTTTTTTCTGTGAGGATAGAACCATGTTTTCATACACTTGTGTTAAAGGAACCTTTGCAACATAGGATGGACCTTCTTAGTGGAGGGTGCAACAGATCACTGACGAATTAGCTAGCACAACCCTCGTTGTGGTGGACGATATGAGTGTGATATTTATTGTAGTGGTGGATGAGAATGAGGGTGTTTTTCATGAGGATTATTTGGGACTTCCTCTTCGTTGGGATGTAGAATTTTTCATTTACTTGTACCTAAGAAAAACACTGATTTTTGCACCTGCATATCAGATAGCTCCCACAGAGCTACAGGAGCTAAGAGGGTAGTTAGAGGCCATGAAAATGAATTAGAACATAAGACTTAGTGTTTCTCTCTAGGAAACCAATGTTTTGTTTTCCATGAAGGAAAATAAGTGCTTGAGACTGTATGTGGACTTTCGATGCCTGAACTAGTTGACCGTGAAGAATAGATATCCACTACTCTGGATTAATTACCTCCTCAATTAGCTAAATAATGCTAAGTGGTTTTTTAAAATCATCCATATATCAGGCTATCATCAACTATGGGTATGGGATGAGGATATACAAAAGGAAACATTTTGATATTGGTAGAACCACTATAATTTTTTGGTGACACTTTTTGGAATGAACAATGACACAGTGGTGTTCATGGTTCTCCCTAATATGATCTTCTAGCCTTACATATATAATTTTGTGGTTGTCTTCATTGATTACATCTTCGTGTTCATAGATTTAGAGGATGAACATGTTATAATATGTGGATATTATTGGACACACTCTAAGGGAAGAAGATTTACAGGAAGATCTCAAAGTGCTAATTTTGGATTTCAGAGGTCCACTTCCTGGCACACATCATCATGGAGGCTGGAGTTGCAGAGGATCCAGCAAATATAGAGGTTGTACTTTCTTGAGATCCACCCAGGAGTGTGATTGAGGTTATAAGTTTCATGGGGTTGTATGGGTACTACTGGAGGTATGTACCTGACATGTATATAGTAGCATCACCCTTTTCAGCTTTGAAAATGAAAGGGTCAACCCTTTGTATAGACATAGAGGTGATATCAAATTTTCCAAGAGATGAGTTGAATATTGACGCGTTCCACAATCTTGAGAATGACATAAGAGATCATTGGGAATGTATCCCTCTACGATGCATCATGGACCAGAATGGGGTTTTTCCTAATGTAGGAGCAAGTAGTGATCACCTACAACTCCTAAAATTGGAGGAAGCATGAGTAGAACTAAGCAGCCCATGGCCTAGAGATAATAGCAATGGTCTTTTCCTTGAACATGTGGAAACACTACTTGATGGGTGAATGGTTTACCATCTACTATGACCACAAGACTCTCAGGTATATCTTCTCACATTAGGAACAGAACATGATTCAACAATAATGGATGGAGTTCCTCTAGGACTATGAATTTGGGAGAGTCTATACTCCTGGAAAGGGGAAAGTGGTGGCTGACGAGCCCAACAAGATGTCTAGTTTGCATCTGCTGAGAAAGGTGATGATGTTTCTAGTCGGGGTGTAGATATCCTTCTTTGATGGTGATGGTGAATCTTATATTCAATAAATTATTATCACTCCCCAACTCTTACAATATGTTACGGATTCACATCTTGTGGATGTTGACTGCGAATACTAACATGATCAGTTATCCTTATGATAGACTCCTGATAAATTTTTGATAGGAGGGGAAACATCCACCTTTTTATAGGACACACTATAGTACCAATGACGTTTTGGGAGGAGGTGTTGAGTTAAATCCATAAGTCCCCATTGGTGGTACATCCTAGTATGGAAAAGATGTACCAGGACCTCCGATGTCATGACTAGTGGCTAGGGATGAATAAAGTGGTGGAAGAGTTTGTTTCACAATTCCTCACTTTTTAGAAAGTGAAGGATGAGAACCATGTCCTAGTATGTGTGATTCAACCACTTTTGGTACTAGAATGTATGTGGGAATGAATCTACATGGACTACGTGATGGAGATGCCATGCATTTTTTTGGGGATGTGATTCTATCTCTACAATAGAGATAATAGGAGAGAGAGATCCTTGGAGTTCGATGAGGGAGTAAATGTTTTCATTCAGGAGTCACCCCGATGGGGATTATAGAGATTTGGACAGGGTGTCAAGTTATCTCTAACAATCATTGGACCTTTCTAGATGCTAAACAGAGTTGGAAAGGTGTCATATCACCTATCTCTTTCACCACAGATGCACCGGGAGCACGATTTTTTCTTATGTCACAACATAAAAGGTACGTTCATGATCCATTTCACATCATTGACTTAGGAGAGTTGGACTTTGATGATGGGGTACATTTGTGGAGTTTCTTTTGGAGATAGAGTATCGACATGAGTGGGTCCTTCGTGGATGGTTGATTCCTCTGGTGCATGTTCTATTGAAACACGAGAACCTCCAGGAGAGCACATGTGACCGGGAGGTTTAGATCTTTCTCAATACCCACATTTTTTTGATTAGATGTTTTTTGGATTTCAGGGACCTAAATCCCAAATGTGTTAAGAATTTAGTGCCACAATATTTATGTGTGATTTTTTTTAAAATTATATGGAATTATTTTGAGACCAGTCACTAAGAAGACATGTGATTCTGAGGCCTGGGGTGCCTGGAATATAATTTTGAATATTTATTTAGTTCACTTATGTAATCTTGTGAGAGGGTTTTTCTAAATTTTTGGCTGGTGCTCTGATCAAAAATCTGAGGGAACCATAGATCCTGGAACGTCGTATTCTCATAGAATGGACATAACATCGACCGACAAAGGTCAGATTGAAATGTTATTTTTCAGACATTTTAGAAAATAATAAAATAACATATAAAATGTTAATCTATTATCTTTCACACCATTGAGTGGAAGATGGTGGAACAGTGGTGCATGGATGAGATGAAAACGAGGCACACTAAATGAGGATCATTAATGTATCGTTGTGGAAGCCTAACCACTATGATGATTCATAAATGAAACAACATAATGACACAATGTCACAGTGTAACCAAAATGCTTCGAAATGTGTATTTTTATTAAACTAACACATTTTAGAGTTGATAATTAATCCCTAGGGATTCTCTAAAAAACTAAAAATAAATTCCTCTCCAAATAAGAACAAAGAACATTAGAAAAACCCTCTCCATAAAAGAACGCTTTATGATTGCAACACGACAACATATCTCGTGTCGAATGAGATCGGATATGATAATTGATGAATGATGAAGAACAATATTGGATCATGGGTGGAAAAAAACATGAATCATCATCCATCACCTACAACAGACCGTTATCCAGGTTGGGTTTGATCTGTGCTTGAATTCGTTGTTCATCATTCTAAAACAACGAACGTAGATCAACTCACTACCAGGTTGATCCATGGATCAGGAGTTCTTCAGGGAGGGTGATTCAATTGTGTTTTTCCATGATGATTTTTGATATATTGATAGATCTATGATCCCAAACCACCCATGACTCAAAATTCATACATGGTGGGCGCAGACCGACACAGATAAGGCACATGCCCCTTCGCCATGTGCATTCTTTGTGGATGAATTCTCAAAATGTTTTCAAGGTGATTTTGAGGTTGTCGTAGTGAAATTTTCAACCCTAAAATATTTTAGGCATAAGATGTTTGAGAAATAGACCACCAGAGAAACTCCAGTGGCTCCCAGAAGAAACTGTCAGTGTGATCCGACTGAAAAAAATATGTGGTCGGCTTGCTGCGGCGGCGTGGAAGCGAGGCACCAACTGGCATAGTGTGGTTAGGTGGCTTGTGTCTAGGAAGTTCAGGAGAGTTGGTAGCATGTGTTAAGAGATTGCGTGTGGGAGTCTAGCCGACCAGCCCTGCTGGCTGCGGGGTGCATGCCGCGGTCGCTAGACCACGGTGAAGGAAACTTCCTTGCATCGACTGCGGGGCGAACTGGGATCCAGACGTAGCTTCTAGCTGCGTCTTGTCTGGGTGATGAACCGGTACACCTATGGAAAACAAGTCAGGCTAGCAGCCCAGATCCGCCCCTACCCCATGCCCCGGACCTGACCAGTCCGGCTGGACCAACGGTCTAACAGACCAAAACCGGATCCAACTGACCCCATTTTTTTAAAAAAAAAATCAGTAACTTACAGAACAAGAATCTGTTCAACGTGCCATATCTTGTGTTGGGACCCTTGTGTTGATGTGATATATATGAGATACTATAAATGAGTTTGGGGGGAGGTTGGTGTAGGACCATGTTCTATTGGACTAAAATCCAATTAGGCCCTATTTAGAAAATGCCCATACTTGCAGACTGGATGTCCATTCGACGCGCTGTATATTGTGTTAGGAACCTTATAATGAGATGGTCTATTGTGTTTCTATGTTTGGGACTTCCTTGTTATTGATTTATTTATGATGGATTAAGGAGAATATCCTCTTGGAGTAAAGCTTGATAAGTGCGGGAATCTAGTTACAACCAGTGATGTGAAGCATGAGAGAAACCCCTTAAGGATCAGTAGTAGAGAGACCATTCATGGATTATCATGAGAGATACCCTTCATGGATAAGCAGTAGAGGGATGCTTCAAGGATTTATAATAGAGATTCCCTTCTTGGATAGCAGGGGACGACACTTCATGGATCAATAGTATAGAGTCCGTTCATAGATTAGCATGAGAGAGGCCCTTCGTGGATCGGCATGAGAGAGACCCTTCATTGATCAATATGAGAGCGGCCCATTGTGGATCAGAAATAGAGAATGCCTTCATGGATCATTAGTAGAGATACCCTTCATGGATTAGTAGTAGATCCTCTCAATATAATAATATGATCTAGCTTTATGATAACCATCTTTACTTAGGTACTTAATATTTACCTGGTGTGAGATGTGTATTTTTCTTTGTGCTTCACATTGAGATATTGTATTGTGGTATTTTACTTTGTGGATTTTTGTGAGACCTGAGTTAGTCTTGGGGTCCCTACTAATTATTTTTATACTCCCCCATGCATGGGATTTTCCCACACCTATTGTCTCTTGTGCAGAAAATAAAGAACTTTGGCTGTTTCTTTGGGGATTCAGGGATCGACTATGCTCGGAGGTGGATCAATAGACATGGTGTGATGCAGTGACATATGGCAATGAGATATACCTAACCTTCAGGTAGGATCCTTGGAAGATGACCTCCAAACTGTGTACTTCCATTGTTATACTTCCCTTTCAGTTGGTCATGTATTCCGGACCCTTTTACATTATGTAGTACTTGTACATAATGTCAGTTCCATTTTCAGCTAACATTCTGCATTATGGGTTTTGCGTGTGTGTATAGGTTGGAAGGAAATGCCATCTAATTTTGGGGTATGACTTTTTTGTGCTAGATGCTTGTGAATGGACTATATAAGGTAGGCTTGCGGATTTCACTGCATGGGGCACAGGGGATGGGTCATGACATATTATAATTTTTAACAGATACCCCATTTCTTATTTTACAATTTCAACTAAGTTTAATAATTCATTAGTAATAGTTTATATATCTATCAGGCTATTTCCAATATAATATATATATTTCATATGGTTTATAATTATATTACCCTAATGATTCATTTGATTGGTAATAGGGAACAATAATAAACCTTATATTTAAAGGATAATAAATTCATAATATTTTTAATAAAACAATTCACACCTCCCCCTATTATGTTTTATGATGTATAATACATTGGGAAAACATTTAGTGTCTATAAAGTCATTACATAGGTAATATAGTTACCAAAACATTCTTCTCTTCATTATATATATACATTATTTTATCATATTTCAACTACGATTAGTTACAGTACTGATGATTGTAGTAGAATTATATTTTTTAATCAATTTATTTCCATTTATAACATTATAAAATATAACTCCACCTATACCACTTATTATTTTGGGAGCTAATTGTTTTTAATTTTATAATTGTATGAACAACCATATCATTAAAATTGGATTACAAAAATTCCATTCTGATAAGAAATTATTAAGTTTAAGAGAAGGATATTATTCAATTATCTAACGATAAAAAATAAGAATATATAATTAAAAACAACATTATTTATACATTACTATATTTCTTTACTATGAACATCTATATTTAGATATTATCTTATGAAATGAAAAATGTAATTTGGAAGTAGTGAGAGATTACCCATTATGGAAATTCAATATTTTTATAATCTAACAATGGAATGATATGAGAGTACTATTGAGACTTTCTTTTACTAACTATAGAAATCATATCACAATAATTAATGGTTATTGGAAATAATAATAATTGTACATTATTTGGGTGGAATCAATTTTTCAAAATATAAACCCATCACAATGATTATTGATATTACTATATATTGGTTGGATTCCAAGGGAACATATATTGAATATGTTAGACATTAAAAAAGTTATGTATATAATATTTAATTTATGAACTCATGTATTATTATAGAAAACATAGATGTGATGTTGAACAATACAGAAAGAAATATGAAGTGTCATTTACATCTACTTGAGGTAACCACACATTAGGTACATTTAACACTTTTGATAAAAATATTAAATATATTTATTAAAATATTAAATATAATAATTAAAAACCAATTGAATCATATGATTGTACAAACAAAACATGTTAAATATCAATTTGAAGGAATAACCATGTTGGTAATTATCATTTTCTATATTCAGTATGGAATTATTGGCGAGACAAAAATGTCAAGATTGAATTTATATAAGTTATATTAAATAAATTTAATATAGATGGTATTATTAGACCTAAATATCTAAATAGTTTATAGACAAATCTAAATCTGTGAAGGAATTATAATATAAAAGGAATAAAAAGAATGAATTGTGACGAATTGAAATTTTATCAATGAAAATTTCTTTCTTACAAATATTTCATATTGAATAATCACATATAATCACATTATGAACAAAATACAATCATTATAAATTAATAATCCATAAAATAAGAGCTATTTCTAGACATTAAGAAACTTTTATTGACGAATTATTGACTTTACTATTGGTTTCCATAATGTGACTATTATGAATAGTAAGTCAACCAACAGAATAGTAACCTCACCTAGGAAAGTATAAATAAAAATTAGGCATCCAATAAATGGATGACTTATATAGTTATATCATAGTATAAGTAAATAATTGTTTTGAACATTATGAATTAAGAGTTTTTTATGATAAAGTTTTTTAATTACAATTTTATTATTATTATACAGCTTAAAAAATCATAAAATGTATACATAAATTTATATTTGTGTCTTTTGATTTTATGTTAATTTTATGACACCTTGATTAATGATTCAATGTGTTATCAAAATAGTTATAATTCTGAAAATTGGTATTTTCCCATTATATTTTTATTTTTAATCAAAACTTAATTTCAAAAATTTTTAAAATTATTTTCTTAAAGTTTATTTAATTTTTTAAATATAAATCCTGAAATTTTTCAGGGTGATTTTTTTGGGATGTTTCTAAAATACATTTATATTTCAATTAATGCCAAATACAAACTTTTTTGAGACATTTTTTATGTAATGATGAGATAAGATTCATTATATAGAACTCACATTCAGTAGTAATTTTATTTAGTCGCATGAATCGTAACACTTTTTTATTGAGAAAAAATAATATTCTAGTGATTAAAATAATGAGAAAACACCCCTCTCATCCATTATAAATACCACTCACACTAACTCTTTACCACACACCATATAATCATTTATACTTGTAAAAATTTATTCCAGCAATATTCAATGACCCTTACCATAATCCATGACATATTGGTCTCATATAATGTCCAAAAAAATTCTCCAATGAGGTTTTCACATAGGATAAATTCAAGAGTTGAATTCCTCATTCATTTATTTCATTTCATTTCATGTTCTTTTCATATTCACTCCTCAACTCTCCTAATACGAATGATTTTATAAAACCATTAACTCAAATAAAATGTAATTTTATTACACTAATGTAATAATCCATCATTAAATCCCCTTAACATACATTTTAATATAGAATGGAAAGCGTTAGTTATGATTTGTTTATTTATAGCCATCATGGATGAAAAAATTTCATTACCCATTAACACCATCCAAGATGGTCATAAAACCATTTAATGGGTAAAACGTTATTACATATGTACTCTATCCTATGTAATGTTATATAATCATTATATACACATGATGATATAGAATAAATCATAACAATTTTTTCTAGTGAAATCTTCCCAAAATAATCCAAAATATTATAATTAACATCTTATATATTGGTTCAACTTCAACCAAAATAACCCAATGAATTATGTTAACATTTTACCATGATGATTTTCATTAATAACATGTAACTTCAATTCTATATTTATATTTCTATTTTACAATAACATTTATACACTTATATAGGTGAACCGATCATGTAAACTAATAAAATGAGCACTCTCAAACATTTAATTTCAACATAATAAATCATATTATAGGAAAAAATGATCTTAATAAATTTATTCTAAATCAATTAGATCAGAAAGTCTTCTGAATGAATGAATGAATTATCTAATATTGATTATACATGAAATTATGATAAAATATAAAACGGTTTCGCACATAAGGTTTGGGATTATACTCGAAGTTCTATTTTTCTCTTCGGGATAGTATTTCTCAAATTTCACCCAAATATAATTTATTTTTATTTTAAAAAAACAAATATATATTATATTAATATGTTCCATGGTCATAAATATGGATCAGATCACCCCTCTTGGAATGGGAAATACATTATTGAAAAGGTTCATTTCTTAGTTATTCTTGATAACCAAGCCTGATTCCCGGGAACATCCCAATTTCATAACGGTTTCCATGGGAACTCCATAATATGTTTTAATCCTCCATAATATTTCGTAGATCACTCATTTTATTATAAAAATTGTCTTTGATAATTTTTTGGATTCATAAAAACAATAATTACATTCCCCCTTTAAATATTCATTAATGTTTTCCTTAAACTATACAAAAGAGTTTTCATTGTAATGTTTCTAAAACATCATTTTTTACAAGTAAACACTTCATTTTTACATCCATTATAATGATCTATCCCAATTTTCACTTAATAATTTTGATGTTTGATTTTAATAATTTTTTTCATGGAAACCATTAGATTATTCCCTTATGTTATGCATTTTGACATGATTATGAAACCCAATTCCTTACATTGTAAATACATATATATGTGATAAATTCCTAATGTATGATTATTCATATGAACACATATTCATGGTCATGTTATCATGGGTGAACCTAAATAAAAATGCAATTCATTGGGTAATGTTTGGTCTCATGAGACATCATATTGGAATATAGAGTTAACATGATTCGGTTATAGAACATTGTCCATAATTAAATATAGTCTTGGTAGTAAGCCTTGATTCATGTTTATATCATGTTATATGCTTTTTCCAAATTCTTATGATTCATTGATTATATGATCCCCTGTTATACATATAATTATTCCTTATGTTAATTCATGTTCCATTACATTTAGTCTATTATTTTATGTCTTATAACCCATGTTTTATGTTTTATTATTATATTTATTTCCATACTATGATTTTTAAATCATCCCTTTATACATGTATTCCATACTTATTAAAGGAAAATTTAAGATCTCAAATGAATTAAATATCTCATTATGATGATTAAATAATAAATGTTTTTTAAGTGGGTTTCATGATTTTTAAATATATACAAAATTTTCCAAATAAACTATACATTACCATAATTGGTGTGTAATTAATGGATAATTATGTAATAATATGTGATAAGGCTTGGGATTATAGAATTTTTTTGAGGAAAAAGTTTATTTATTTTTTGGATTTGATATAAAAAATTCATCCAAAATACATAGGGATAAAACTAAATATGATAGAAAATATCTAGATTTTTTATAATATAGTGGAATTGGATTTTTATGGAAATACATCCCTATATAGATACTGAAAATGGACAAGGTTCTTGAAGATATAAACCTAGGGGAAATAAATTTGACAAGGTTTACCATGCCTTACTCAGGGTAACCATGTACATAAAAAAGGACCTTAATCTACCCATTATTTTACGCTCCCTGGGGATATAATTTGGTAAATTTACAAGATCCCTATGAACCACTATTAAGAGAATAAAAATTCCCACCTGAATATATTTTTGAAAACATATTACCATAAAATCATAATGGAACCATTGATTCATCCCAAAATTGAAAATTATACCACATTTCTTTCATTATATCTATAATTACCTATAGTAATGGAATACTTTAAGAATGATAATAATATTTTTTTCTTATAAAATATAATATTGGATAGATGTTTTACAAAACTCAATAAAATTCTATGATGACATTTGAATTATACTCCATGACTTCTCTCACAAATTATGATAGGAGATATCATATTTCTTTTATAATACTTAACAATTGAGGTGATATTGTAACTATTCTTTGATCCACTACTTTTACCAAAACCATGGATATAGTCATATTTCAGGATATCATAAATTATATTATAAAATATAGTTAAAATAACTTGATATTGTGTATTCCATACCAAATTTTATATAATATCCATATGCTATGATAGAAAAATAAATACTTCATATCATATTATATAATATGGAAATAATACAATATGGCATTTATTTATTTAAAAAATTTAAAGATTAATATATTTTCTCCTTGATGAACACATATATGATACCAGTTATGAGTATTGGAGTTTCTTCCTATGATCACTAATGTATTTTTACATCCATAACCTTGTGATAAACTTTGATCAAAGAAGAAGAGAGGTTAACCTATGGAATGGAAAAAGGGTTTATTACAATAAGAGTATTTTATCTCTATATTTTTCATTTTGGACATCGATAACAAATTTCATTACTTATAAGACATAAATATTCAAACCATATAAATAATATTTTTCTAAGTATTTGTTCTTTCTAAGGTTATTCACTGTGTTAGATGGATTTTCGGATTATCATTTCTTCCTATAAATTAATTTTTTTTGGTTAAAAAATGAATTAATAAATCACTTCTCAAATATTTCATGATCAACCATCCAACCATAAATAACTCACATTCTTTTAGGAAATACCCGTTTTATATTTTTTTTTGTGAAAATAAATTCCATTAACCTAATGATTTCTCAACTCTATTCAACCAAGTAAATGATTAAAAATAATTTAAAATACTTTTCTATAATAACCCAGGTCTTCTTTTTTAGTTATAGATCTTTTTTTCTTGTGTTTTTTAGAAAAAAAAGTATTTTCTTGTAATATACGGAGTACACACCGTGTCTCTGGTTGCCACAAGTGGCCCTGTCCTGGCCGTGTAATTGTCGAGTACACGACCATGTGTTGTGACGTGGAGATCGCCTAAAGTTGGGATCGATAAAGGCATATACACATAGTCTATCCTCATGGAACATGATGTTTATTTTTTTTATTTTATATATCAAACCGAGACAATTTCTCATTTAAGAAAACATATTATTTTGGATTCACCTCACCTAGGAGTAACTAATATCACCAATTCTTCGTCGAGCCCCCGATCGACCATCTGTGATCCGAATTGAACACCATAAATTGTGTTGGAATCACATTTGTTTGTTCTTATTTCTTCTAAAGGAACTTCTCTTGATTAAACTTCATTCATGAGATATCCCTAGTTGATTTTTTTTATGTTATTGTAGATCTACATTTTTCTAGGTCGATTCTGAGGCTGAAGTTCAACTATATCGATTGTATAATGTCGAGGTAGGTGGATTGTGCCTTTACGTTGATTTTATTTGAATTATATGTGAATAAAGTTCCCAATACCCCAGTTTATGGCATTGTGTGTTTAGGGAATTTGACTTTGTTAATACCTATTATACCTTGTTTTCTTGAGTATGGGTTTTTGATTATAAATAGGGTCGTTTACCATGCTATGGATGTGTTTTCTCTGGTTTAATCTGATATTGGAAAATGGGTCTAGAATTTCATGTTGGGATTCACTGTTTAACATTCCTAGTGTTGTTTGAATTGAGTGATATTATCTAAAATTCTTGTGTTATGCTTTATAGTCATTTGGCCAAGTAGTATTGTGATTTATATTGGCTGTTGAATATCTTTTATGCATGATTGTTTTATACAGGGCTGTGGGATCCGGGTGTATTGACACTATAGGGGGAATTAACATTGAGGACATCCCCATAGTGTATATTGTACTTTTCACACTGCAAGACCATCAGGGGATTTATGTGGGGTGATCACTCAGAGTGTCTATAGTTATAGTTGTGAGACAATATGTGAAGAATTTACATTTAGTGATTACTCATAGAGTCTATAGTTTATCGTTAGAATGATGTTAGGGGAATTGATGGTGAGTGATTCCTCAAAGATTCATTATTTTCGTAAGACCAAAGGAGTTAGACTATGTGATCAAGCCAAAGGGGTCGTGAAATCTTAATTGTAAAATGATTAGTTGAACAAGAGGGGTTAGGTTGTGAGAAATTTCCCTGAGGGTTATTTGTGAATGTTATGTTGAATAATTAATAAATATAAATGAACATAGTTTAAACTATATGATTGTTTACTTTTTAGTAATTCCTTGTTTATTATTACATTTTTCATTTTTCCTGTTATATATATTCACTAGTAGTTAGACATAGATCATTGGGTTGTTGCCTACTAGAAGTCAACTCACACCCAGTTTGGGTCATGATTTTGGGACCTAATATATTATGTTGTTATGGGTATAGATAAGGGCAAGAAACCTTATACTTTAGGTACCTGAATGGTGTGGATTAGTGGAGAATGAAAAAAAACTCTGGCTTGTGATGTTGTTGGAGTTGCTTACATGATTTCCTTTATACATTGGCTTAGTACTTTATTACAACAATGTGACATGTTTGGCTTCTTTCCTAGATACTTGTTATATGCATCATTATTTATATAAATATTCTGTAGTTGTTTGTTTATATTTACAATTCTGATGTTTACTTATTGTATGATATTGAAACTTCCTCTATTGTTATCTACTTTTTTCTGTTGTGTTACTCTACCAATGAGGGCACAATTATCCCAAAATTATATCCAATGCCCGCACTCTTAGTCAGCATCCTCTGAATTTTGGGGAAATGTTCTTGAGGCCATGTGACCAACCAGGTATGGGCAACCTCTGGGCGCCACCCAGAACTGGGACCTTAAATTTTCTCACCAAAGAAATCAAGCATAACACATTGTGGCCCATGATTAATGATTAATAATGACATTTAATAAATAAAAAAACTCATTCAAAAAGAATCACTAAATTAATGATTTGATCATGAATAATTAAATAAATATATCTTTAGTATTCAATAAAACATTATTTCATCAGAATAATAATTCTAATTAAACCATTTGATTGTTTTACAATTTACACGAATTACCAAAATCCACAAAACAAGTTTCAATGATTTTTTCACATACCTCGGTCAATATATATTCATCACCCATATATCAAGGCCACAACATGGTACCCTCTAATCCTTAAAAACCATAATAATTAAGCATTTATAATATATAATCTATTATATGAGATAAATTAAATTTTAGAAAATCCCTAGATTTAGGAAACTCTATATTATAGATTTGAAGAGAATACTAAGGGGGGTGAATAGTTTTCTTGTTAATGTTTAGAGTAGAGTACAAAATCTATGTGTGTCTTTAGGGAAAATGGGCTAGACACTCAAATACATATGAAATGAGAAGAATAAATTGCACCACAATAATTGTATTTTAGTAAAGATTAGATAACATATAGGGTTCTTCATGTTTTAGAAAAGAAAAAAAATACAAAATTTGAAACCCAAAACATACAATATGATAGAGAAAGAGCAGAAAATAACATACATTGGATTATAGACATTATTAATCTGAGGGAATGTAGTGGAGTTGTGCTAATAGTAGAAGAGTTTTTCAAGAACATGAGAATAACGAGTGGCTATGTCATGGTCTTTGTATTTTTAAATAGATCATGGACACTTTTAATAGCCCTTTTAGAAAAGTACTAATAAAGAACCCTTTAATATGTGCTGAAAAGAGAAGTAATTAACTACCCTTTTTTAGTGCCGATAAATCTCGAGCTTTATCAGTGCTAAAAAATTATGATAAAAGGCATATTTATCAGCACTAGGGTTTTAACATTGATAAATATATCTTTTAACAGTGCTAAACAAGCAGTGATAAATGTTTTATAATTATAATAATTTAAATAATAATATTAAAATTTTAAAACTATTTAAATAAATTTATTATAGTTTTATAATTATTTAAATATATATAATTAATTAGGTATAATTGTATAAAAACATATTTAAAAATTAAAAATTATTTATATATAATAATTAGTTATTTATAATAATTATAAATTTGGTAAATATAAATTTATAGATATATTTATTTATAAATATTTTTTATGAATATAAATTTAAAAATATATTCTTAACATTATTTAGGGATATATAATCATAAATATATAAATTTTAGAAGTGAAATTGAATAAATCAAAATGTTAACAATTTTAAAATATTTAAAATATAGATATGTTTTCTAAATTAATTATAAGTTATTAAATAAATAATGATATATATATATATAAGTGGATGAGTAAATATTTAAAATACAAAAGCATAGTATATAAATAAATAAATATATATATATATATAATAAAAAATATTCAAATTCATAAATAAAATAAAAAATAAAAAATTAGAAATGAAATTAGAGTATTGAAAACAAATAAAATAATTGACTAATTATAAACATAATATATATTAAATGTGTCATGTTATATTGTTATTCTAAAATATAATAATTTTTTAATATATTATATAATTAGAGGTATGTGTTTCTAGATATTACACAAATATATTTTTCTGTGCTTATTAATAGAAATACATTAACACACACACACATATATATATATATATCTATATATATATACGTGAAATAAAAGCAACACAAAATGCTTGATATAGGTTAATTGAAAAATTAAACAACCTGAAAAATGAATATGAAATTAATATATTTATAATTAAATATTTATATAAATTATACTTATTCATTATATATATATTTATTATATAATATTTATTAATATTTAGAATATATATACATTTATATTAAATTTATTCATTTTTATCAGCAATTATTTAATTAATAAAATGTTTCATATTTTTCGTAATAAACTAATTTTATATTTAGTAGTTTAATATTTCATTTTATTTTGTACCATTATTAGTGCTAAAAAATCATTGATAAAGGGAATCTTTTAGCATCACTAAAAGTACACTGAAAAAGGGAACCTTTTATCCCTGCTAAAAATAATGCACTGATAAAAGATTACATTATAATTGCTAAAATAAAGAAATGATAATGCTTTCCATTTATCTGTGATAAAATGTAGTAAGTAATGGTTTCATTCATTAACACTATTTTTAGCACTATTAATGGTATTCATTTATCAGTACTTATTTTAGCACTGATAAAGATGGGCCTTATCAGTAAATTTTCTAGGGTTGATAAATGCCAATATAATTAAATGTGCATTTTGTAGAAGTGACAGATATAGTTACAACAGAATATAGACAAGGGGTTTATACACACAAGTGTTTCACCATGAGGTCCACTAGTCCTCATTTCCACGAATAAGGATGGATGAATTTCCCTAAACATTTATTATCATGATATCGATAAAATCATTATAAATAACAAGAGTCACATTTATTGAATATATAATTTTTTGATCAGCTATGTGGGGATAATTACTTCTCTATACTGGACCATTTGTTGGGATATCACCAATTAATGATGGGGAAGGAATCTTTTTAGTAGACCGACATTCAAACAAGATATGGAAACTATGAGTTCATAGTGATTCCCTTCAGACTCACTAATTCTCCAACAATTGTTATAGATTTAATGAATAAATCATTTCGATATTACCTCAATAATTTTGAGGTAGTCTTTATAGATAATATTCGAATATACTCCGTGATAAAGGATTAAAATTAGGAGCATTTGAATACTGTTATATTTACATTTTAATGGACTAAAATTTATCAAAAGTACATTAAATGTGAGTTATGGATGTAGTATGTATTAGTCTTGTAGAATTATATAACTAGCAAAGGAATATCTGTGGAGCCTTCTCATAAATATGAAATTGAAGAGTGGCCTTGGAAAGCATCTCTAACAATTATCTTCTTTTTCCATGCCCTATCTAGATATTACTGATTATACCAGAATATATTATCTTGAATATCTTACCCAATAACAAATATTACTCGTAAAAGTTATTGTTTTTCTAGACTATTGAATGAGAATAATGGTTCAAAGAGATGATAGAGAGGCTCGTCACTACAACATTACAAAAACTTTGAAAAAGTGGTGAAATAATTCTAGTATACTAGGATTATTCAAAAAAATTAGTTGGTTGTGTACAAATTAAATATGATATGTTCATAGCCTAAGCCTCATGGAAGATGAAAATTAATAAGGTGAAATATCCCATTATTTATCTGGATTTGGTACCAGTGATCTTTATGTTAAAAATCTAGCAGCATTTTCTCTATGGTGGGAAGGGTGATATATATACTGATCAAAAGAGTAAAATATACATTCACATAGAAAGATATTAATATGCACTATTGAATATGGTTTGAGATCATCAATGATTATTACTTCTCAATTCAGTACCATCCTAGTTAGGAAAATTATGTAGAAAATTCCCTGTGCAGAAATGATCTAGTATATTTAACAATTTTGATAATTGTTAATAATCTAATATTCATAGTCCAAAAAAGGACAGACATTGGAATCATTAATAAAGGAAAATCATAAATCCTTTCTCAAATTATTTCTCCACCGTCCTCATGGAGAAAATAATGGATTCTCAATGAAATGATGTCGAAAATAAGAAAAAGGTGGAAGCTATCAGAAATAGGAAATAATCTGAGTTCATGATTGATATGGAAGGAGTTCTACGATTTTGGTGAAAATTATGGGTTCCCTACAATCCATAGATAAAGTATGATCCATGGAATGAAACACATAGCTCAACCATCTCTATTAACCTTGAGAGAAAAATGTTGTATCAATATATCTGAGAGAACAATAGATGATAAAATATTAAGAAGAAAATCCATAAATATATGTCATTGTGCCTAGTATGTCAGCATGTGAAGGCTAAAACCAAAAATAAATATTGGATGCTGAAACCATTTACCATTCCATCATGGAAATGGGAAAACATCACCATGGACATTGTCCCAGTGCTTCTGAATAATTTTGTCGGAAACAATTATATATCGGTTTCATTGGATATTCATACGAAGAAAGATGACTTTATCCCAATTTTAGAGGTCTTATCACTAGATAAACATTCCTAGATATACATAAAATAAGTGATAAGGCTACAAGAAGTACCAATATCTATTGTATCTAATAGAGATATTAGATTCGCATCTATGTCTTTCAAAACATTCCAAAATGTTTGAAGCATTGAGCTGAAATTCAATAGATTCTATATTCCTCAAATGACATCCTATATGAGTTAGAATTTCAAAAAGTATAAGGAATATTGAGAAAATGTTCTATGAACATTAATGGAGGATGTTACCAACATTTACCTCTGGTTAAGTTTCCTTATAAAAATAGTTTCCACTTGTGTATCAAAATGGATCCATATAAATCCCCCTATCAGTAAAGATACTGAACACCATATTGTGGGGATAAAGATGGTGAACATAAGTTTCTAAGACCAGATTAAGAAGAATAATTGGTTGAAATGTGGAAACCATTAAAATGTACATCTAGGAACCCCAAAGATGATAAAATAGCTACACATACAATCATCGATGGTACCATGATTTTATTGCCAGAGACACTATATTCTTTCACATACCTTAATGGAAAAGGATCAAGATATTTTGAATGAAATGAAAGCCAAGTCACTGGTACATAGTCCCCATTGAGATCTATGATCGTGTCAGAGCCATAAACTATTGACAATAACTTCAATATATCATACCTCAAATACATGATTTGTTACATGTATCCCTCTTGAGGAAATATATTCGGATCCATCACACGTACTATATTCAATGGGTTTACAATTAGAGAATGATATCCCTAACAGGGAGAATCTGGTGAAGATCTTAGACCATAGAGATAATGTCATATGCAACAATACAACTCACATAGTCAATGTATTACAGATTAACCAAAAGCAACAAGAGGAAACATGGGAACTACTAGATTTAATGATGGAGAAGTACATTAATCTATTTTCCCCGTACTATTTAAAATGAAATTTTAAGGGTGTAATTTCATAAGGGGGGAAGAATGTAAATAACCAAAATTATATTAATGGAAATTAAATTCTTATAAGTATTTTTTTATCATAATCATAGAAAATTAGAATAAGAACACAATAAAAGCATTATAAACAAAGAATGAAAAAACAATAAGTATTTCTAGATGTCAAGGAACCTTTACCGATCAAATAGTAACATGAAATTGTGAGTAGTAATGTGACCTTTGTGAGTAGTAAATAGTCCACTTTAATAGTAATCTTATATGTGAATGTATAAATAAAACATAGTGATCATATAAATTAATGTATGATGTAATTAAATAATAGAATAAGAAAATAATTTTTTTATATTTTTTTAATTATGTGTCGGGTTTATAGTGATAAGTATTAAATTAAATTTTTTAGTTAATATATTGATTTAAATAAAATTTATTTAAATAAAATGTAATAATAAATAATTATTTTGTTGTATTATTTTTTATTTTAATTTTTTGATACCCTGATTAAATTTTCAAATAGTTATAAAATCAGTTATAATTTTAAATTTTGTATTTAAAAATTAAATTATGATTTAATTTAATTTAAAATATATCAAAATTGGAAAATTATTTCAATAAAATAAATATCGTTTTTTAATTATAAATTATGAAAAATTATTCTATTAATTTATTGCAATTTTTCTAATATACTTGATTTTTTGGTGAATTTAAAAATATGATAATTTTCGATAAATGAAAAATAATAGAATTTCAGAGTCATTATTGATCTAATGATGAGATAACCACCACCATTTCTAACACACATTCACTATTTACTACATTTATTCATATTAATTGTCACTATATCATTTATAGAGTTAAAATAAAATAATATTAATTAAAATAATGAGAAAACACACATCTACTCTACTATAAATTCCACCCCTCCCAACCTATTCACCTCACAAATTAAAATATTTCAGTCATTATAAATTATATGAAATAATATTTCGTATCCCCTCGCCTATTTCCATGAGAAATTGTTCTATTCAAAGTAACAAAACCTTTTCCCTAAAGAGGTTTTCAGGGAAGAGAAATTGAAGTGGTAAATTCTACATTCCTTTTACAATAATTTCTCTTCCAGTTATTTTCATATTATATCCTCACCTAAATTAATCTAAATGGTAAGATAAATCCAGTACCTCACATATACTATAATTTTATTATTATTTTTAAATAATCCATTATTAAAACACTTTCATCATTCTTTTATTCTAAAATTCAAAACATCATTCGTGAGGTGATAATTTATCGCCTTCCCGGATGAAAATATTTCATTTTCTATTATATAAATGAAGTCCATAAAACCATTTTTTTTGTAAAAATTATTATAATAATTATTACATTCTAATTTATTTTCTAGAATCATTATATATACATGATGTCAAACTATATATCAAAACAAGTTCATTATGAGTGAACACCACCAAAAATATTCCAAATGACTATCACTAAAATCATTTCTAATGCTTCATCCTAACCCAAAATAAAAAATTGATTTATATAAAGATTATCCTTATGAATTTCTATAAATAAATTTTAACTTTGATTGTAGATTTATATTTACATTTTACAAGATCTTCCATAATTATATTCAAGTGTACCGATCAGGAAAACTAAGAAAACTAAGATTCCCAAACAATGAAATTATACACTGTAACTCATAAAAATGACATAAATGATCATAATAGATTAATACTAAATAATTTAAATTATAAATATTTATAAATTATTTATTTAATTTGATTATCAATGACATTAAGAGCTAGTGTATAACTATTCCAGACAAAAGGTAAGTGATTCTATACAAGACTCTTTTTTTCATTCAGACTACTCTTAATCTCTCATTAACTGAATGTAACTATTATATATTCTCAATTAATTATTCTAATTTATGATTATATTATAAAAGAATTATAACCAGGTCAGATCATCACTATTTGTTTTGTAAATACATGTATTAAAAAGATCATTTCTCAAGTCTTTCTAATAAGAAAGAATGATTCATTGGAACTTAGAGATTTCTGACCCATTTCAATGTTCACATAATAATACATTTTATGACACTAATATTTTTCTAAAATCACTCATTTTATCTTGAGAAAATATTTCAATTCAATTAATGTTATATAAAAATTACTAATCATTTTTCCATTTTCAATAATTTTTTATTTTTTTCATTTAACCACAGATAAAGAAATTTTATATGATTTATAGAATATTATTTCATTACCTGTATTAAATTTAGTTTTAAATAATTTATCATTATCTATTACTATTTTACCTTAGGAATATTAAATTATGATTTAAATATTTTTTTTCATGGTCTCCCCAGTGATATTCTCTTATGTAATTGTTTTTGAGATGATTATGATACCAAATTCATTCCATGGGAAACCATTATGATTATGTTTAATTTTATTATGTATGATTATTGATGTGGAAAAATATTAATTAACATGTTATTATCGATGCACTAGGACACCACTCCAGTGAATTGTGTAATATTTTTTCCCATTAGACATCATGTTGGCACAGGGATTGAACATGATTCTTTTATGGGACTTTGTAAACCATGTTACATTGTCTTGGAAGTTAGCCTTGAATCATGTTTATGTCATGTCATATGTTATCTAAATATTTATATGATATATTTATTATATTTTAACAGGTTATAAATGATATTCTTCCTTATGTTTATTTATATTTTATAACATTTATCCCATAAATATTTTCCTTTTAACCTATTTGTTCTGGTTTATTCCTATTCATATTTCTTTACTAGGATGTTTAACTCATCCATTTTGTTAATGTATTCACCATGTTATCCTATGAATATATATGATATCAATATAATTTAAGAACTAATTATGGATATTAAATTAAAAATATTTTTATTTTCGCTTCCATGATGATTAATTATATAGATAATATTCCAATGGAAATTTAATTTACAATACATGTATTGTAATTATTTGGTAGTTATGTAATAACATTTGAAAAGGGAAAGGGTCTGTCTATTAATGCTTCACATATATGAAGAAGTAGTGATAATGAAACATTTTTAGATAGATACTCAAAAGAAATATGAATATAAATCTTTAAAATAATTAGATTCTATTCAAATATTCTACGTAATGAAAATTGATTCTTAGAAAAGGTAACTCCAGAATAGAATAATAATTTATATCAATATTCTAAATTTATCAATAAAATAGAATATTATTATTAAAAAAATTTATGAGTGGAAAAATATAATCCATATTATTTTATAATATAAAATTCATCAGAATATGAAAAAAAAGATTTCTTAAAAGGGAAATAATGAAATGATATATAACTATATTGGGTATAAAAAACAATAAACAAAAACATATGTTATTTTACTAGTGAAATACTTTTGAAATATAAGAAATTATAGTAATTTAAAATTATATATTTCCAAAAAACATTAATGAATTAAATTCAAAAGATAATTATTGTATGAATACTATTGTTAAAAATTTAGCTATTTGGAAATTAGTTAATAAAAATTCATATATATGGAATTTTATTAATGAAATTAAATATTAATTTCGTGTATTAGAAAAACATATATCCAATTTTATTTTATAAAGATAGTTTTCATAAATTTTTTAACAAGTAATACCATCTAAAAATTCTGGAAGAACTACTTATACTTGTGATAGAATATGTCTTAAATAAATCTATTTTAATCATAAAATTAACTTTTTTTCCCTAAACACATATCATTAAATGGATTATGAATTATTAATTAATCAATGTTCTATAAATTTATTTCAAAAAAAAAACAAATTATTTCATATGAACTAGAAGTAGTAAAACAATATTGAGTTTGAAATATTCAGGTTACTAAAATATTATTTTCAAATATTACTGGAAACCTAAAAATGTTAGGTAAGACGAACAAATTTTTTTTATTTTTGAAGAAAAAAATAATATTACCATTAGATCAAAAGAATCATTCATAGAATTTGTTTTTTATCAGTATTAAAATTTGGAGAAATATAACTTCCCAAAAATAAAATAAATTAAATGGGTAATGAGTCAATTTAATATACAATGCATATGGAAAATTCCTCAAAATTGATGACACTTTTTCATAAAAAGTATTCATTTTCAAATGATTTATATAATTTATGACAAAATAACCGGACTTGTAGAAAATTTCAATTATGTGATGAGGTATATCTTGTGAGCATCATGAATTACTAATATATTAATCAATATTTATAAGGAAACAATATTTTTTTCTGATGATAAGAATTAAAATGTTTCCAAATTAAACATAGAACAATTAAATAATGATAATTTTCCATTTTTAGTTGCATTCAAAGAAATATCCTAGTTATGGAACAAGATATTAGGAAAATATAAAATATTAAAATTAACTAGCCATTCAATGAATATAATGTTTCTTATTTACTATAAAATAAGTTTAATACTACTATAGTAAGGGCTCCTTCTAAATTTTGTTAAAAAGTAAGGCGAGTTTTAAATGTAAAAGATAAATATCCACTACCATATCGTGATTTTTAGTTCATGTGGAATTATTTGGAATTGAAAAAGAAATTATAAGAGGATAATTCTGTTTATATTTCATTGTCCGTGATTACAATAGATTTACCTGGGACTATTTCATTACTCGAAAATATGAATATTCTAATCATTATAATGGTTCTATTATAAATGATAATAAAATTATCGTTGGTTACTATATTAAATGATCTTGTTTTTTTATAACACTAAATTTAATGAAATTAACTACTAAAATGAAATTATTTTATATTTTCGTGAACTACGGTTAGAATTGATAAAACATAGTAGTTGAAAAAATAACATTAATTTTTACAAATATTACTCACGCATTGACAAGTGAGAATTCTATTTGTTGAAATTTTTTGTAGGGGATTTAAGAACATATTGTTTCAAAATATATCAACTTTTGAATAAAAATATTATTGATAACAAATCATATGATTTTTTGACTTAGTGATTGTAACAACCCATGTTTTTAAGAATAAATTGAAATGAGTGAAACACAGAACCTCTACATATTGAAACATTATTTTACATATATAGTTGTAAACTAGTAGTTAACCATAAATTTAACTCCTCTATTATTTGAATTTTTAAAAACATACATCTATGGTTGTGATCATTAATATGTTTAGATTCTGATATAACCAACTTCTGTTTTTTGGGAATAGTAAAAAACCCTTACGAATAGTAAAACTGTTGGTCGGAGTGGATACTCAAGAGGGGGTGAATTGAGTTCCAAATTAAAGTTTCTATTAAATATATTTCTCTTAAGATCCCCCTATTTAAAAACAAATTTAAACTGTAGTGAATTTATACTGATTGTAAATGATCAATTAGATTGTAAAGAAGGATTAGGTCTCAGTTAATTTAATCTAAAGATTAAATTGACTTTTGAAACTAACATGCTGGTTACAAACAAGTATAAACACTTGCTAATTTAACTATAAAATTAAATTTAAAACAAATTATATCTCAATATAGTTAGCAGCAGAATATGTAATATATTGTATACTTATGACTTAAACAAAAATGCACAACATATGAAACCAAGAGTTTTAGTCTCGAGCAGAGACTTAGTCCTCTCAGATAATTTATATAAATTGATCCACACCATGGATTGGGATAAACAACAATGAAAAGACTATCGAGGTTCAAAGACCATTACCACAGTTCTATGTGGGAAAACAATCAGCAGCTCACAGTTGTCCAGGTCTTACTCGACCTCTACCACTATCCCCAGTGGGATACAAGGGATTGATAGATCTTGAATGAGGATTTATGAATCCAACATATTTGCTCAGGAGACAGTGCATGTGTAAAATAAAAATGGTACACACACTACTCAAAATATAAATAAAAGAATCACTAGAGAAGTATGAATGAGTTTAGAAAATCTTTAGTGATTGGCAGTGCAACTTTGGACTCGTTTGATTGGTCAGAAATGCTTCTGATTCCTTCTCTGGCTTTTTTCTGAAAAACAAAGTGTCTGTTTTCTTCCTTGGTTTTCAGGTTCAGCTTATTGGCCTGAGTTCATGAACTTTTTATGGTAGTTATTCTCTCAAGATGCATCTTGTTTTCTCCTCTAGAATGAGTGGCTTTGTATATGTCCAGTGTTATTGGAGTATTGATGTAGTCTTTCTTTATGAACAGCATTTCACATCTTGATTCACACTTCACGTGCCTTTTTAGATTCTTTTTGATGATCATCAAGTATTCACATAGCTTTCCAGCTAGATTTTATATTCCCTTTTGTAGCTTTCAGCTCTGGAAAAAACAAATGATTACCTTTTTCATGGGTACTAGGTACGATTCCTTGACATGCCAACAGATATCATTGAATAACATTAACTGCATTAAAAACATCAAAATGTAACCATTAGCTAAATAAATAAATAATATTGAGAGTATAGAGTTTTGCTGGTCAAGATTTCATTAGTAACCTTCTGTTGGTAGATGTGTACTGTGGACTGTGTAGCAGTGACCCTCTATCAGTTTCTCTTTGAACTTATATCGGTATCTCTTTGAACTTATATCAGTAGATCCTGATATCGGTAGGTATTACTCTGTGTATCAGTAACTTTTGGTATCAGTAGCTTCATATAATGGTGACTTCATTATATCAGTAGCTCTTGATCTATCGATAGATCTGATTTGTATTGATAGCTTCATTCTGTATCGGTGTCTCTTTATTTCAGTAGCTCTTGGTCTAGTGGTAGCTCCAGTCTATCTATAGCTCTATTTATCAGTGACTTTCTGTATCGGTAGCTCGCTTAGTTCAAGTGATTATGTGTATCGGTAGACTTATGCATATAGGTATCCCCTTTATATATTGGTGACCTTGGCTTATCGGAGATTTTGACTATCGGTACACTAAGTGTATCGGTAGCTCTGTATCAGTAGCAATAGGCAGATCAGTGAGTTAACACTTATATTTTTTATGCAAAACATATCTGATTGGGTTAGAATAACTTCAGAACTCATATAAATATGGATAAACATTGATCAACACATTTCAAGCACTAATTTAATATTAAGATCATTTTGATAACAGAATATCATATATTAAAATAATTAATATATAGATTAACATTAATTGGGATTATCAAAGTATGTGAAAGCATAATTGGGATTATCAAAACAAGTGAGGTCAATAATCTCCCCCCTTTTGATAATCACAACTTATGATATTATAGTTTTAAAAAAAGTAATTGTATTAGAGGATATATCATTAAATTCAATTATCTCAAAGAAAACAGTATATTATAGAACATAATGTATCAGAGGTAGAATTAAATGTAATGATATCAGAGGGGAAAAGCATGGTAGCTCTTCCTTAGATAATATTTCTCCGCCTTTGATAATATGTCTCCCCCTTTGAGACATTTATAATATTTCTACCCCTTTGTGATAATCAAAAAGTGTGGAATAATAAATAGAAGAGGAACAAAATTAGAAAGAAAAGAAATCCAATTGTATTATATGTTTCAAAAACATACATAGAAGGAAAAAAATACATGATATTCATATCAAACATCTTAGCCACCTATTCAATCCACATCCTCAATGTGTGATTTTCCCTTTGGATCAGAAGACGATTCAGACTGTGTGGATGCTGGTGAAGGATTAGGAATTGTGGAAATGATCATAGGGGGATGAGCCACAGAAACTAGGTCTGGCATGTACTGAGGACTTCTTTGTGTGATCATAGGAGTAAGGCTTTGAATGGATTGGGCTGGAGTCATCTGAAGAAGAGAAGAAGTAGAGGAAGAGGTAGGTAAAGCTGTAGGTACAATCATTGGCCTAGCATCGGCATGCAAGAAATGCAACAGAAGGTTTATGAAATACATAATTATTACACCTCCTCTTTCAATAGCAGATATGAAATCATCCATCCTCTCCATTATTTTTTCCAATACTGGAGTCAATTCACTTAGTTTGCTGACTTTTTCCCTAAAGTCTTTATTGATAGGAGGTAATTTCCAGTTTTCCAACAGATGTTTGAACTGATTGTTGAGTTGATTCTTGGTTTTAACCTTTTGGAAATAGGAGTCAACCTTATCTTTTACTTCTTTATGATATGCAGAAGTTTCTCTCATATAGTGTTAGAATTTCTTCATTATTTCCCTAGCATAATATCAAGTAGAAATCACATGTTTCCTCATGTCAAATTAGTCCATAAATCCACTGGTTGATGCTGAACCAAGCTCCTCCTTCATCACAGCGTGAATCCAATTCAAATCCACTAAAGGGATTGAGAAATAGAACAAATAGAGAAGGTTAATATTTCCTTGAAGTTTTTTTTCAACCAACTAATAAGATTTTTCACTTGGGAATACTGGGTGCTGACATGTTCTTTAATAGATGTTTTAAAACATTCAAACACTGATACCATCTGGCTCACAACACTTTTAAAATAGGTTAAGTCCTTGTATGGTTGATATTTTGGACTCATGTAAGATTATAAAGAGATAACATATTTCATTAAAGCTTCAACATCCGCCTCCAGTCTAGATACTTGAGTCTGGTAGGCTGTAACTTCTTCCACTATTTCTGCCACAACTGTTGACATATTACAACCAAGAGAGAGTTAAAAAGATTTTTTCAAATATCTCATCTCTTCAACAAATCAGTTCTTTAAGTCCGAAATAGAATCACAAAAGGACTCTTTCAGATCATCCTTTAAGGATTAAAGGTCAGCACTGGTGATTATATCAGCAGGAGAAATTACAACAGGTGCTCTTCTAGATGTTGTGATAGCCACTGAGTCATTCATAATCGATTGAATTGATGACACCAGTGAAACTTCCATCTTTCATGTCTCTTCCACAAAACTGACATTTAGATTTTTCTTCAAATTATCCAAGTCTGGAATTCTGACAAAATCTCAGGTAACAACTCAGTATCAACATCATAAATGATTTTTGGTCTATTTAGAGATGCCTCATTTTAAGAATCAGGATATTCTAATCCAATAACCAAAAGGCATGGTTCTTCTGCACAGTCCTCAATCTCAACATCCAAAAAAACACTTCCAAACATGGTTTGATTCTCCCCCTCAATGTGTGCATTCCCATGTACATCAACAACACTCTCAGTAGGTCTTTCTTCCTCAGAATAATCTTCTACTATCAATTCTATCTCTGCAATAGCAGGAGGGACCTCTGGATTAGGTACAATTTCTTCCATTTCTCCTACTACATTCTTAGTAGGCACAACTGAGCTACCAATTAATGGAGTCAAACATAAGCACATAGAATCAGAGGTTTCAGATTCATTTTCCTTTTCTTCTTCATGTTCATGCGCTGGCTAGTCTTCCTCATTTTTAGGTGTCTCTTCTTCTACCAAGGCTTCATTTTGAAAGATACAATTTCAGCAGTAGGACTGGGAGGTATGTCCGGATCTCTTCCATCATCCATAGAAGTCTCTTCATCTTCAGTTTCATCATTGTATTTAGGTTCTTCTTCATCAGGTCCTAGAACTAGATCCCTTGCATCCTTATGTCTTAAAGGATGATACACAAGATTGAATTTATCATGAACCTTATTGTCATCATTAAACCACTCTCCTCTCCATGGGTTCTAATTTATCTTCATGTATTCGCACACTATGCTTGAGATACAGAAGATGTTACTTACTACCACTGTCACATCCTGAGACTCAGCTACCCCTTCCACTTTGATCATCATTGATATCAACTTGGAAATGAATAGGTCATTAGTCTTTGATTTTGGCCTTGTCATGTCCCCCATGTGAAACATTAGCAATCTGCACAGATTCACTTTTAAAAAATGTCTCAAGAGATGCAGGAGATAAATATCTTGATATCTTAAATTTGCAAAGTCCCCTATCCATGGTATTAATACATACTGATCAAATTTGAATAGAAATATGTTCTTTCCATCCATTTCAGCAGCCACCACTTGTCTTTGTTTCCATCTCTAGTGAGCTCCTCCAAGGCAGTCTCGTAATCGAATATCTCACTTTTAGGTGGTATAGCATTCGAGACATATCCAGATACACCTTCTTGTGGATCCTTCATGCATTCAGCCCACTCAATAGATGAAAAAGACATCTCCTTTCAATTCACAATAGAAATCACTCATTTCTCATCTTCTAACTTCTCAATACTCACAAACTCATAAAATTGATTCACTATATTTGGATAGTAGTGTCCATTGTTGTTCGAAAATCAATCTACCCACTTTTGATCTTCTAGCACTTCGAGCACTAATGATTTTCTAGGAAACAACCATTCCACACACATCACTTTTTCAATCAAAATAACTCTATTCTGCAAATGAGGGTTCACTGGTCACCTACCCAACCTAGTTCTACCAACACTACCACTTGCTTCTGGCTCAGACTTTTGCTTCTTTGCACTCATCTCATCAGTATCATCTCTGATGGTAAGAATTTTGGTTTTATTCCATATCTGGTTCGAGGGATTTAGGTCTTCAAGAGAATCAGGAGTAAGGTTTTACGGTAAAATTTTTGAGGCTCGGTGGGTTAAGAAGTAGCTTGGACATTGTTTTTATCATTTATGAATCATAAAATATATAAATAAAATGAAATAAAGTAAAGAAGATTTAGATTCTGTTGGCAGACATAAGTTTAAAACATCGCACTCATTGGTAGGGTTTATTGGTGAGAATTCCTATCAGTGAGGTCCATCGGTGTGGTTACATCAGTGAGGTTACATCGGTGAGGTATCTACCGATCAAGGTTAAACATTCCCAACTAATTCCTAATGTAACTTAACCTATCCGAACATTATGTTTTGGTGAAAATTTCATCTAATTGATGTTCAGTACCTATAAATGCAAGTGTAATATCCCCCTTTTGGTAATGATCCCACGAGAAATCGTGCCTTACATCAATGTGTTTGGTCCTATAGTGAGATACATGGTTATTTGAAATGATTATTGCACTAGTGTTATCACAGTTGATAGAAACATGCTTAAAATCATATCCATAGTCCAAAAGATTGTGTTTCATCCACAGAATTTGTGCACAACAACTACCAGCAGCTATATACTCTACTTCGGCCATGGACAAAGCTACAAAATTATTCTTTTTACTACACCAAGATACTAAGTATTTTACCAATATATGATATGTTCAAGGTGTTATTTTTCTATCCAACTTGCAACCGGCAAATTCAGCATCTAAATAACTCATTAACTCAAAGGATTGTCCCTTTGGGTAAAACAAACATAAGTTTACAGTCTGTTTAAGATACTTAAAAATTATTTTAACAGCAAGTAAATTAGATTATTTTTGATTAGCTTGAAATATTTCTCACATACACACACTAAACATAATATATGGTCGACTTGTAGTAAGGTAATGTATGATTGCAATCATACCTCTGTAATTGGTTTGATCCACTGGTTTCCCGGTTTCATCTGCATCCAATTTACAGACGGTACTCATAGGTGTTTTAGTTTCCTTAATAATATCCAACCCAAAACATTTTAAAAGATCATTTTTATACTTAATTTGATTCAAAATCATACCATTTTAATTTTGAAAAACTTGAAATCCATGAAAATATTTGAGTTCTCCCATTGAACTAAATTCAAATTCATTTTTCATACTCTTTGAAAAATTAGTACATAAGGAATTTTTAGAAGATCGAAAGATAATATCATCAACATAGATTTGTACTATCAAAAAATCTTTAAAAATTCATTTAATAAAAAGAGTTGGATCGTCCATTTGTTTAGTTAAATTTTTTGAAATAAGAAAATTACTAAGTCTATCATACCATGCTCTAGGAGCTTGTTTTAATACATATAATGCATTATAATGTTTGAAAACTCGATTCAGAAAATTAAGATTAGTAAATCTAGGTGGTTCTTCAGCAAAAACATCTTCAATTATAAAACCATTTAGAAATGCACTTTTGACATCCATTTGATATCAATTGAAATTCCGATGAGAAGTATAGGCAAGTAAGATCCTTATAGATTATAATCTACCTACAGGTGAAATGGTTTCCTCATAGTCAATACCTTCCTCTTGTCTATATCCTTGTGCAATTAACCTATCTTTATTTCTAACAATATTTCCAGATTCATTAACTTTTTTTTCTAAAAACCCATTTACTGCCTATTGTCAAAGTGTCCTTGGGTCTATCAACTAATTCCCAGACTTTGTTTCCTTCAAATTGATTATGTTCTTCTTGAATATCCATTACCCAAAATTCATCATTGATTGCATCATTTACATTTTTAGGTTCTAGCTATGAAATAAATTCATGATGTTTGACCTGGTTTCTTAGGGAATCTCTAGTCGGTGTCCCTCTATCAAGATTACCAACAAAAGCATCCAAAGGATGATTCTTTAGAATCCTAGTTGATATAGTAAAGGTAGGCCTAGATATTTCAGGTTCATCTATAGGTTCGGGTTCAATAGAAGCAGATTCTAGAATATGTTCAGAACTAGATATTTTTATTGAAGGTTCTTTAGATTTAACATTATGGACCAGAACAGTCAAATCTTATTCAAGCATTTCAAGAGAGGTTTTAGGCTCATGTGGATCAGTTTCATCAAAGATTTTATGAATAGATTCTTTAACACATTTGGTTCTTTTTTTAATTACTATATATGATTTTCTAGTTAAATAATAACCCAGAATAATTCCCTCAACACTTTTAGATGAAAAATTGTCTAGATTATCCTTTGTATTGAGGATAAATAATTTTCATCGAAAGACTCTGAAATAACAAAATTTAGGTTTCTTATTATTCCATAACACAAAAGTGGTCTTTTTTAGAACAGGTCTAATTAAGACTCTATTGATAATATAAAAAGTTGTATTTACAGCTTCAACCCAAAAATAAATAGGCAGGTCTTACTCATTAGGCATGGTTCTGGCTATTTTCTGAAGGGTTCTATTCCTTCTTTCTACTACACCATTCTACTAAGGTGTCCTAGGGGTAGAAATGTTATGACTATAGCCATTGTGTGAGAAATAATATTCAAAATCATGATTTTCAAACTCACAACCATGATCACTTCTCATGGTCTTAATCTAAAGTCCACTAAGGTTTTCTACAGACTTGGAATATATAATAATGTAAGATTAATATTCACTTTTGTGAGCCAAGAATTATACCCATGTATATCTAGAAAAGACATCTACTAGGATATAGACATAGTTCTTCCAATTTAAACTAGAAACTCTAGAACGTCCAACCAAGTCCATGTGATCCAACTCGAGAGGTTTATAAGTTGAAACTTCTTTATTTTATTTAAAAGTAACTTTATGTTGCTTTTCCTTTTGACAGGGATTAAAAACTTTGTCATTTGTGAATTCACGTTTTTGTAGGTCTCTAACCAAGTTCTTCCTAGTCAATTTTTAAGTGAATGGATTTTTCAGTGTCCTAATCTTCTGTTCCAAAGCCAATACTCTTTATGAAAATCCTTTAAATAAGTGACATTTTGTTTGGTCAATGAATTTAAATCAACAGTATAAACATTTTAATTTCTTAAAGTAGAAAATAATAAAACATTTACAGTGTTAAAAACATTACATGAATAATTTTCAAATTTCACATTAATTCCATCATCATATAACTGAGAAATATTCAACAGATAATATTTATGTCTAGCAACAAATAAAACTTTAAAAAGTAAAAATGAATTAATATTACCAATCTTTTATAGGCCGATGATTTGTCCTTTATAATTATCACTAAAGGTGAAATAGCCTCCATCAAACTTTATTTATCTTTTAAAGCATGAGTAATCTTCAAACATGTCCCTTGAAAATCCACATTCCAAGTACCGTACCATTTTTTGAGAACTCTTCAAAATAGTTTCATACAAAACAGGTTTAAACAGAAAATGATTTTGGTACCCCGATCTTCTTGGGTCCAGAAAGGTTAGAAATCAATGCTTTAGGTACCAAAATTTGTCTTATAGGTTTCATATACTTTACAGAATCAATATATTTTTAAATTTAAACTTTATTTGATCTATAACAATATTAATAACTAGTTGAAGCATACGAATTTCTAGAACTGGAACAAGAATAATTTTGTCCAGATTTAGGAATAAATGGATTTTTGGTAAACTATCTCTGTACAGGTTGGTAGCCCAAACTAGTAGAGTACTTTGGTGCCACTTTCTTACCTAACATTTGATTTAGAGTATCCTTTCCATTTTTGAATTTGTCTACGTCCTTTCTAAGTTTCTCCTTAGGCATTTTTAGTTCTGTATTTTCCTTTAACAATTTACCATTCATTTTTTTCAACATCAAAAAAAGATTAAACATTGACAATGAGATCATGATATTTCATCAATGAATTATATTTTTCATTAAGTTCATTACATGATTCTTATATAATGTTACAATATACAAATAACTCTTCACTAGACATATTTTCAGATTCAGAATCAGAATCATCTCCAGAATAGTATATATTTAAGGCAGAGTGTCCAGTGTTACCTCAGATGATTTTTTCAAAAAAACATGTTAGCTTTATGATAATCTTCATCCTTATCAGAATAAGAATCACTTGAAGTGTCTTTTGAAGCACTCAATGTTGCTTTCATAGCTTTCTCTTACTTCTTGTCCTTATAATCAAATTTCTTTTTGAATTTTAATTTTTTACATTCAGCCTTGATGTATCCTTTCCTCTTTCATTCATAGAAGATTATATCATCTTCCTTATCAGCTTTCTTCCAATCATTCTTCCAATGACCATTATTGTCATATTTTTCTTTGTAATTTTATTTTACAAAGAATATCTTCTTCCTATAATACTTGTTGAATCTCTTAGCTATTTGAGCCATCTCTGCATCACTATCAGAGTCTGAATCTTCACTTGTTGAAGATTAAGTTTGTATTTGAACGTTGTCTTTGTCCATTCTCTTTGAAGCAGTAGATTTAAAAGCTACAGACATCCTTTTTGGTTCATAAACATCCTCCTCATTCAATTTGAGTTCTTCCTTATACATCAAAATCTTACCAATCAGCTCTTTGACCGGTAGCTTGCTTATGTCACATGATTCTATAATGGAAACAGATGTGCCTCTCCATCATTCTGGAAGACATCTTAATATCCTCATAATTTGTTCCTTTGCTGGAACAGCCTTTCCAAAAGAGCTCATAATATTGACAATCTCATTGAACTTGAGAAACATGACAGAAATTGGTTCATCAAATTTCATTTTAAAATTATCATATTTAATAGTATATGAATTCGATCTCATTTCTTTAACATTGGTTGTTCCTTCATGGGAAATATCCAAAGTGTCCCATATTTCATAAGCAGATGTACAAGAAGAAATTATATTAAACTCTTCATCTCTTAAAGCACAATATAGGGAATTCATAGCATTACAATTATTATTGTAAGAAATCATTGTATGTTCATCCCATGTAGTTCATTCAGTTTCTGGAATTTTATATTGTGACTCTATTAGAGTCAAAATATCAAAACCCATAATTTCCAATGAATTTTCTTCTTAAGTTTCAACTGGACATAGTTTGTACCTTTAAAGAAAGGTGGAATGTTAGTAGCATCACTCTCTAGTCTATTGTGCATAACTATATTTTAGAAAATATATTAAAGAGATAAAATTTAGAACTAACAATAACATAGGATCGTAAAAAATGAAACTAAAATCACAGTTGAAAAACATAATGTTTTTAAAACATGTATTAATAAAAACTACCTATGATACCAAATTTTGGTCGGAGTTGATACTAAAGAGGGGGGGGGGGGGGGGGTGAATATAGTTCGAAATAAAATTTCTGCTAAAAATATTTCTCTTAAAATACCACTATATAAAAACAAAGTTTAACTGTAGTTAATTTATACAGATTATAAAGGGTCAATTAGTTTCTCAAAGATTAATTAGGTCTTAGTTAATTTAATCAGAATATTAAATTGACTTTTGAAACTAACTTACTGGTTTACAATAAGTATAAAAATTTTCTAATAAAACTATCAAAGTAACTTTAAAACAAATTATACTTAAAATTAGTTAGCAGTGGAATATGAAATATTTAATATACATATGACTTAAACAAAAATGAATAGCAGATGTAACCAAGAGGTTCAGTCTCAAGACGAGACTTAGTCCTCTCCAACAATTTATATAAATTGATCCACAACCTGGATCACGGTAAACAACAATGCAAAGATTATCCATGTTCAAAGACCTCTACCACATTTCTACATGGGAAAACAAACAACAGCTCAAAACTGTCCAGGTCTTACTCGACCTCTACCACTATCCACAGTGGGGTACAAGGGAGTTATAGAGTTTGAATGAGGATTTATGAATCATCCATATTAGCTCAGTAGACATTGTGTGAAAAATAAACAGGGTACACACACAGCTAAAAATTTAAATAAAAGAATCACTAGAGAAGTATGAATGGGTTATGAAAATATTTAGTGATTGGCAGTGCGACTCTAGACTCATTTGATTGCTCAAAAATATATTGAGTCCTTCTCTGGTTTTTTTTTTCTGAAAAACAAAGTGTCATTTTTCATCCATGGTTTTCAGGTTCAGCTTATCATCCTAAGTGCATGAAGTGTTTGTGGTAGTACTTCACTCAAGATGCAGCTTGTGTTCTTCTCTAGAATGAGTGGCTTCGTGTATGTCCAATGTTCATTGAGTATGGATGTAGTCTTTCTGTATGCATCACTTTTCACATCTTGGTTCACATTTCAAGTTCCTTATTAGTTTCTTTTTGATGATCTTACTATATTCACACTACTTTATTGCTAGATCTTTATCTTCCCTTTTATAGATTTCAGATTTGGAAAAAACGAATAATTACCTTTGGCATAGGTACTTGGTACGGTTCCCTGACATGCCAATAGATACCATTAAATAACATTAACTAAATTAAAAACATTAAATGTAACCATTAGATTAATAACAAAATAATATTGAGTGGATAGAGTTTGATTGGTCATGCTTTTGTTAGTAGCCTTCTGCTGGTAAATGTGTATGGGGGACTATATAGCAGTGACCTTCTATTGTTAGCTGTTTGAACTTATATCGATAGCTCCTAATATCGATATCTCTTACTCTGTGTATCGGTAGCTTTGGGTATCGGTACCTTCATATACTGGTGACTTCATTCTTTTGGTAGCTCTTGATCTATTGGTAGCTTTGCTTTGTATTGGTAGCTTCATTATGTATCGGTGACTTTGTATATTAGTAGCTCTTGGTATATCGGTAGCTCTGGTCTATCGGAACCTCTATATATCGATGACTCTCTGTATTGGTATCTCACATTGTTCCAGTGATTATGTGTATCGGTAGACTTATGCATATCGGTAACTCCTTTCTTTATCAGTGACCTTGGCTTTCCGATGATTCTGTCTATCAGTAGACTAAGTCTATCAGTAGCTCTATCTCAGTAGTTATACGCAGATCAGTGACTTAACACTTATCTGTTTTATGAAAAACATATCCGATTGGTTTAGAATTACTTCAGAACTCATATAAATATGGATAAACATTGATTAACATATTTCAGGGACTACTTTAATATTATGATCATCTTGATAATATAATATCATATATTGAAAGAATTAATATATAGATAAACATTAATTGGGATTATCTGTAGAGACCTGAAGCCTGACATACATTGACATTACATTACATTTGCGGAATACTTAGTACATAACAAAAACACACACACACGGATCGTAATAGTTTAGTGTCTTTGGAAACTCGGAACGTAATCTTCTAATCGTGGTGAAAGATCTTCAACATCTCCTATAAAGATCTTCCCTTTTTTTACCTAAAACCTTTCTTTATATCCTGGGGAAAAGAAAACATAAAAGGTTGAGCTCAAATTATCAGTAAGGGTAAACAAAAGAAATATCAATCACATCGTATTCATAAGAAAATAATATTTTGGAAATCTTAACCTGCAAAAGAGAGCATAATTTCATAACATGGGATAAATCATGGCAGTGAAATGTAATCACAATAATCATAACTTAAAACATGATACTTTGTGGCATACACACATAATCATAGAGAATCATTTCTTGTTAGTCACGACTCATTGCCAAGACTATCTTAGTGGACAAAGTACCTTTCTGAATCGAGTAACCCTCGTTTCAGCCCTGTTTCACTGAACCGGTATAACCTACCATTTCAGCCATGCCTATCTCATGAGAAATAAAATCTTTACCCAATGCATTGGAGGGAGATATAGGTCCCACCCATCTCATAATGATACCATTCTTATGTGTGCCACAAAATCATAAATCATACATCATTGCATAACCCATGTATTAAAAATGGGATTCTTAAACAACATGACATCATAAAACAATTCATATAAGATAAAGGAATTCATAAAAATATTTCCATCACAACATAATCAAATCCATGTAATAATAGGGATAGAAACAGAACCCTTTATTATCTTATATGGAAAATAATTTTGATAAAACTCTTTAACTCCATTCTTGAGGAAAATATCCTTTCTACTTCAAAAAACATTTTTTTCCTTTCTTAACATGTCATACAACGTTAAACTAAAAGAAGTTGATTAAAAATAAACTTTGAAAACTTTTAAAGGAAGCTTCTTGTAAATAATTTTTTAAAAATCCATTCATGCCGTATAAGTTAAAAACATTCCTCTCGTACTTTTGTCGGAAAAGTCAAAAGTACCTCGTACGAAAAAACAACAAAAGATTCCTTTCATATCCTTTAATAAAAACACAACGAAGGGTAAAATTGGATTTAAACAATTGTAGGTGGATGGAATTAAAATTACATATTGAAGAAACGGGTATGTGGATGATAAAATACACCCCAGTAAATACCAATGTATAAACAATCTCGGATAAAAATGAGATTGTGATATTTCCCTTACCTTAGGTCCGATTTGCTTCGTAAGTGTCCGAACCTCCTGTATAATGATTTAAATAATGTCATTTACTTATTACAGAATCATATTCATTGTTATGATATCCTATATGGTTCACTTATGACTTTATATTACCCGTTCTTTTGTAAATTTCATGTTAAAGAGTGTTTTGGGTAAAATTGTTTCATTTGTCGTCCGTGTTTTGACTTGTAATTATTCATATGATTTCTTAGATCATGATTACTTAATTCTAGAACATAAAACATGATTTATATATATATATATATATTCAGGATATACATATATATAATAAATCATTAAATTGAAAGAAATACACCATTCATGGAGACGGTAGTCTGTACGTACGCATGAACGCTGTTTTCGTTTCCTTATTGAATTGAATGGAATTAAGTAGATGACATACATATAAATATATAAATATATACAGTATCATTATTATGTCATATATTTCATTAGTACAAATTATATTTACTTTATAATCATTCATGAATGGTTAATCATTGAGAATGAATCTCATCGCGTCGTGGAGACGGTAGTCCGTACGTACGCACGAGCGATGATATCGTTCCCATGGTCGTGGAATTGTGTTGAAGTGTATGTATACTATTTCAGTATCAATATCACTTTATAATAATCATATATAGTTACTCATTAAACCATTATACCCATCCAATTAAGGTGGTGGCGGAAAATAGATTACACCACGGCGTGGAGACGGTATTCCGTACGTACGCACGCGCGGTGATTTCCTTTTTCCGTAGGATGGATAGAAGGTTAATTAGAGTTGTTTCATATTTATAACAACATTTAAGTATGTATGTAATACTGATGTTATTACTTTATCATGAAACAACTAAAGAATAAGAAGTTGAAGAAGAAAGAAATTGAAAAGATCGGTAATGGATATTACCTCTTCTTTGAAACGCCTCTTTGAATCCTTCACTTAGGGACCTAAGATTGGTCTTTGAAGAAGACCAGAACCTCTAGGATTATTCTAGGGAAGTGGAGAAGAGGTTTTGGCAGGGTTTGGCCGAGCTTGAAGGCTCAAAGTTGTGTGAGGAGGAGGGGGAGGAGGTGCCCTTTTATAAGTGAGGAGAGGGGCACCTTAGGAATTCTTAAAAATATTAATTTATAATAAATCTAACCCCACTTAAAAAACCTCCAAAAATGATTCATATTCAAAGATTAGATCAGATAGGGTTGTAATCTCATCAACCAATCAAATTTAGGCACGTCTGGATCTTATTTTAAACCTTATCATTTTGATTTATCATTATTTAATCTATTTAAGTTTATTTGTGGTAATAAAATTCTAAATTTTAAATTATAAAAAATAATTAATTATTTGTGAATTTTCCATAATTGATTACTTTATAACATTATAGACCATATAAATATAAATTTATTATTTTTAAATATTTTTGTGATTTCTAAACAATTTTATAATATGTTATTTTTGTAAAATAACAATAGTGTCAATTTTGACACTATTCATTTATTTGAATTTAAATAAATTATATACAGAAGATATGTTCGAACTAAAAGCTTTAATATATTAATAAAAGGTCATATGTATCTATAAAATTATTGTATCACATTAAATAGTTCATATAATATTTATTTTATTATTTTTAAAACCATTTATTTGGTTTATCTGTTAATAAAATAATTACTACATCATTTTTGTATAATTATTTAATATACTTATTTGTTGTATAGAAATTTAAAATAAAATCCTATGATGAAGATAAATATATTACCTTTCACAATAATACTTTTACCTTGATTTATCATCTTAAAATCACAATATTTAAATTGTTATATTTATTAAATTATGAAGGTGACAACTTTGGCATCATTTAAAATAAAATAATATAAGGGTCATAATCGCTTTTATAAGGCACAAAATGGTCAAATATTCGACCATTGGATGCTTATGGTTTAACTTTACATGGAAAATATGTTTTGTTTAGGTATTTGAGCATTTTATGGTCACTATTAGTTTTAAAAAAACAATATTCTTGATTTTTCACTAGATAAACAATTTATGCATCACTATTGTGTCATAATTAATGATAATTATTTAATCCCTAAAAATTATAAATAAATTTTTATGATGTAGATAATTTCATTAGATTTCTGGATACTATTAATGTTCGAAGTTTCATGAAGTTTATCACTAAATTAAAATTAATATACTTATAAAATTTAAGAGAGTGACACGTTGTCACTTTCTATGGTTTTAATAATAATTAAGTTATTTTCATGGAAAAATGTCCATTAAATGATTATAATCCGACACTTAGGTGATATGGGTCGACTTTTAGTCATCCAATAGGATTTTGACATTTTTTAGGGTAATTTTAAAATATTATATTTACCCTTAATTAGCTGATTTACCTTTAACTACGGTAAATGAAATTTACCGTAGTTACTATTCATAATTCCCAAAAATAAAAATTAGCTTATTAACATAATTTGGACCCACTGATTCCAAATATGGAATCCATTTTTCCAAATTCAATACACAAAAGATGAAGAAATTAAATTAAAATTAATCCCATTGTCGAAAGAAAACGGGTTTTTCTTTAAAACATTGCAAAAGATTGAATTGATTTAACCTACGAATTCAAGGTAAAATCAATGATAATGACATAAATTATATTAAATGGTAAAAATTTATTCTATTTATACTTTAAAACAATTCAATATTATAATTTAACCACATAATATATTACGATGAAAAAAGTTGTTTTTAATTAAAATATAGCGTGTTTTTACTATTCATTAAAATATGAAAGTTATCGGAAAAATATCAAAACTTTATCTATTGTAAATTTTTATATCCTGATTCAAAAGAAGAATATTATTTTTTCAAATTGAACATATAAACATGTCAAAAACTATATTTAAAGTGGGTGTGCCATCAAAAGGCGGTAAAACTGCATTTTTTTAAAAATACTTATTTTACCCGAAAAATTTAATTTGTTCTTATACCATGTTCTAGAAATGTGTAAGATGAATAATAATGTTATAAAATTAAAACATTAGTTAATACTATTCATAACGGCTAGATCATGACAATATTATAATAATATAACATTGTTTATTAAAACCCGGTATTGCGTACAACACACGCTATCGAGGAAGGTCGTGATTGCGTGTAATGCAAGCCAAGTCAGGGTTGCGTGTTGTGAAAGAATCCTTCGTTGTTTCGTATAACAGAATCCAACCATATTTCATTTATACATTTAATATATATATATATATACACTCAATGTTGCGTAGAATAACTATTATCAAAATTGTGTGTAACACGGTCCAAGAATAGTGTTGTGTATACTGCAAGCTAATACGGTGTTGCGTATAGCGCAAGGTAATCTTGGTGTAGAATACAACATAATACATTAATTAAATTAAAATAATATTTTTCATAAAATCTCGGGGTGTTACATTATCAAAGTATGTGAAAGCATCATTGGGATTATCAAAACATGTGAGGTCAACAAAAATGAATAGAAATATGTCCATTCTAAATAGTAAAAAATATTATTATTTTATTTTCAGAAGGATTTAAGATAATGAGATCTTGATTAACTTTTAAAAGTGATATAAAATGAGTTACAGTTTTAAAACATTTGTTTTTCAAATACATTATGATTTTATTTTAAAAAAATTATAAATATTTAAGAAAGTATTTTCAAAGAATGTTGTTATGTTTTTATTTATACACATCAAAAAATTCTTAGGGTGAATTATTGGTATTTTTAAAAATACTTTATTTTTTGGAGAATAGCCAAATTAAATAATTTACAAAAAATGTTATATAAATGAATTTCTGAACTATACATGAGTCATGGATGACGTAAATGGACATTGTTCTGAACTCACTTGCACTTTTTACTATTTTTGGACAGAAGAATCAATAATATTCATATTTTTTATAAAAAATATACTACTAATGAATAATATAATGTAAAATACCCCATCTCTGCCACTATAAATACCACCATAACACCTATTCCTCTCATACCTCCCATTAATTGTCAGTTGTCTACGTTCTTCCAAATCCCATTACCAAGGCTCCTCCTAGGTCCAAGACCTAGTGATATCAGCAAAATTCCAAAACTAAAGGCCTTAATGAGGATTTCATTGTTAAGTGATCAAGTGGAAAATATCCTCTGTCATTTTTTTTATGTTTTCTTTTAAATTGTTATTTTTTCTTACACTCACTTCTCTTTACCATATCCTAGAAGAATAAAAGCTCTTGTAGTATATATATTCTAGTTTTTATCTTCTGTAAGTAAGAATTCGTCCTAATTATTCCTCTATAATTCAACTTATTATTAAAATAAAAACATAGTCTATGATGTGTTTATTTACCGACATCGTGGACGGCATGTCTTGAATTTCATTTACATCCTATAAATATTGTGGTAAAACCATTTTAATGGCTGAAAACTATTGTAAATTGTATGATATGAATTTCCTTATTTATGGAATCATTTCATATTTTGGAAACATGTTAACACCATTTCATTCTACTTCCAGTGTTTTTCATCTATTCAAAATGAAAATCTATTATGAACCAAACATGAAAACGATGTAAAGAACACAACCAAAACAATGCAAAATAACAAAATATTACTAATAAATGGTTCAAATGATGTTATAAAATGATCATATAAGGTGTTATAAAAATGATTTTATTTCAATAAAATATTAATAACATGATTTTAAACATTATATAGGAGGTTTAAATAAGATTAAGTAATACAAACCAGAGGTAAGATAATTCTTATCTCAATTTCCATTCATTGGGTTAACATTCTACATTATTCATTATATTGTAATAATATTTTTTGTGATATGATTTTTTTATTATGTTGGATTAGGTTTATTTAATTATTAAACACATATTCCATTCATTATAATAATTTCTCACATCAATTATATGATATTCGTAAGGGAATTTCCTTTAATAAACATCTTTTAAAATTCTAATTTATGAAATAAAAAAGAAATGTTTTTATGCAATTATTCATGTTTTGCGAATATGTATAGTTCGTCAAAATTGTTTATAATGATGGGAGGGACATATATCTCCTCCCAGTGTATTGGGTATGTGTAAGATTGAGTTCGGTCGTATGGTTACTCGACGTGTAACAACGATGGTTACACTATATGGTAGCCATGAAAATTACATTGTACAGTAGCTGTGACAGTTAAAAATCATAATTTAGTCATGGGTGTTCAAATATAAATAAGTAGTACCCCAAGGCACTTTATAGTTTTATATATGTTCTTTAATGTTTTATGGAAATCTCATGTTATACAGATGTAAGTGTATATGGTTGATAAGTATGACTTGGAGGCAATTCTTTTATAGTTTTTTAATAATTCATAGACTAATGGATTCTTTACTTCGGTTTATATCCCTTAATGTCCTTTTTATGATCATCCCATGTTTTTAAATGTTATTCATATGTTATAAGGTTGTGTAAGATAATGAAGGAAGTCAATATTTTTCATTGAAATCATGTTGTTGTTTTATGGTAAAAATATTATGTATTAAAAGAAATGGATAATGATTTAAATGTACCCACATTGTATGCTTGTGGGTTTATATGTCTAACTTATGTCCTAAATTTATAAAACTCTAAACCAAATAGATAGTTCCGAATGAATAGAGTTGAAATCTAGTTGAAATAGCTCTATTAAGTAATTTTTATGGTTGGGTCCATATAGTTGGTATTAAAGAAAGGTTTAGACAACATTAATGGTTATGATTATGTCAACAGAATAAAATAAATGATTTACACATTATGATTATGGTCAGATGGTATAAAATTTAAATATTTCCATGTTTTTTCATCAACTTCATATCTACGTAGAATGGTTTTTCATTGAAGAAATAAGGAAGTAATGTTAGAAGGAACTGAGTCATGTATATCATTCTGAATCGCAAATGGGAATGGTCGATATTGGAACATGGTAGCTTTTGATGGAAATGGATCAACATATGAAAGTAAATCAATGACGATTCCAAACATGAAAAAAATTAACCAGAGATACCACAAATAGACATGATGATCGTGTAACATTTTATGGGGAAACCCAAACCTACATTCAGTGGATCAACTAACCCAGTAAGGGCTGAAGGATGGATTAAATCCATTGAATGATATTCGATGTTATGGGATGATTATATAATAAAATTGACAGTACTTCAATTTTTTATTTTGAAGGTGAAGATGATTAGTGGTGGACAATGTTCAAGAATATCATAGATAAAGAGAAAATTGGGGCCTTAGTGTGGATAAATATGAAATTATTTTTCTTCAAAAATATTTTTCTATGTTGGTTAGAATTTTTATAGAGATGAAATTACTAGAATAAAAAAAAAGATGAAGATTCAATAGTTGTCAATAAAGAAAATTTTACCCGAAATGAAAGGAAATATTCAAATATTATTCTGGATCACGGTAGAAAAATCAATTTGTTTTACTCAGGATTAAATCCATGATAACAAAGGGAATTGGTTTCCCTAGAATTCTAAAGTTATAAGAAACTTGTATGATGTGATGAGAGGGTATAAGTGGTTTTTTTTGAAGATCATGTGTAATTTTAGATCAAATATAATAAGAGTTAAAAATGGCATGGGATGGGAATCAATCAATCAAATAAATATTATGGTATGAAATTTTAGTTTCCAATTTGTGAAAAGTATATTAAAAAGCACCATGGGGAATGTCTTATTAAAACTAAGAAGTGTTTTCAATGTTTTAAGTTCAGACATATGGAATAAGATTATAATGAAATTTATCATAATATCAATCCTTATAAGAAAATTGTGTGGTTTTTAAAATGTTGTGGTAAAGGTAATTTTGGAAATTCCTACCTAAAGAATGATCTATGTGATGGAAAGCAGCTATACTATAACCAGAAAGGAGTAGTGAGATCCATTTCAACTACATCATTAGATTACGGGCCATCCAATGAAGTGGTATCGGGTACATTGTTTTTTATCAATATTTTTCTAATGTATTATTTCATATGGGGTCTACACATTCTTTAATTTTTGAGAATTGTTTGGGTACATTAGAAATATCATCCAAAAAAATGATTCCATAAGTTCTTGTTAAAACACTAGGGAAAATGTTATAGAAAAAATGAGTTTTATGATTCATCCTATTATTATCTAAAGAAAGACATTACCTACAAAACATTTTTTTTACTCTGTTTATTTTGATTCCATTAAGGTTATGTATTGGATTTATGTTTATCAGGATAGGATGGATTATAGTGCTAAAGAAGTATTTTAGGTCTTTCCGTTTGTATACAAGATATAAACCATAAATTGATAACATACCAGGAATCTAAAAACTGTTGAAAGATGGAAATGAATTTTTTCTTTCTCATATTGTTTAAAACAAGATAACTATTCAAATTAATGAACATCCAGTGGTAAATGAATACCTTTACATTTTTACTGATGATTTACCCATTGTTATACTTAATTGGGAAGCTAAATTCACAATTGAATTAGATCATAATGCAATTAAATATGATAGGGAACTACCAAAAAATGTAGAAATTATGTGGATAAGTTTCTATAATTTAACATTGATAAAAATTATGGATTCAGATTTGGAAATTGATTATGCATTTCATGTGATTCTCAGCTGAAGAAATCTTTATTGTTTGAAGCTCATAATTCTCTATTTTCAGTTCATCCAAGAAGTACTTATATGTACAATGACAATTGAGGTTATTATTTATTGTATGGAATGAAAATAGATATAGAATATTTTATCATGAAATGTACGACATATTAACAGTTTAATACATAGCTCTAGTTACTGATAGGGATGCTTCATCTATTACTAGTTATTGAGTAAAAATGGGAGAAATATTTCCATGGAATGTTTTGTGGGACATCCAAATCATAATCAAGGTAACATTGTAATATGGGTTATTCTTATTCCACTATCTAAATATCCTAATTTTCTTCCTATTAAAGATAATATTTATTTGGATAATAATTTTAGACTATACACCCAAGAGAGTTTCTGTTTACATTTCATTCCACTTTCCATTTTATCTTACCGTGATCCCAGGTTCACTTCTATAGTTTGGAAAGCCTTTTAGATGTTGTTCCGATAAATCTTAAATTTGAGTACAACTATTCATCATCAATCATATGGGTAGTTGGAACAGATGATTGAGAAATTGGAAGATATTCTTTGATTATGTACAATGGTCTACTAGGAATGTTGGGATTAGTATCGTTAATTAGTTGAGTTTTCTTATAATAACAGTTTTCATTCTAGTATAAATATGGACCTTTTTGAGGAATTTTATTGGAAGCAATGTTGAACTCTTAAATTTCTGATAAATTTGGCGAAGGGAATTTGGTGGGACCAAAATTAATAATGAATGTGACAGAGAGAGTGAAGATGATCCATCAACACATGAGCATAACTCAAAGTAGGTCGAACAGTTATGCAAATAATAGGTGGAATGACTTTTCATTCGTGTTTGGTGATCATTTTTTTCTTAGAATATCCCCATGGAAAATTTTTGGTCATTTTTGTATGAAATAATATCTATGTCCACGGTTAATTGGAATATATAATATCCTAGAGAAAATTGGACCAGTTGCCCACAAAGTAACTTTTCCTCCATGTTTATCTCATATAAATAATGATTTTCATGTTTCGATGTTGAGAATGTATGTGGTAAATTTATATCATTTTATAAGACCATAAGCAATTAAGATGGAAGATAATATTTCTTATTATGAGAAACCTGTTAAGATTCATGATCGAAAAGAACATGTATTTTTAAATTAAGTAATCCAACAGGTAATGGTTTGGTGTAGAAACCACATGGATGAAGAAGGAACATGGAAATCTGAAAATTCATTGATATAATGGTATGCTCACTATTTTAATAAGTAAATAATGTTGTGAGGATGAAATTTACATATGTTGAGAAGAATCCAACACCCAATGTTTTTAAAAGAAAATTAAAATTCATGAAACATTGATTCACTACATAATGAAACTTTGTGTTAATTATATTTTTATTAACAAGTTGTTAAACCTAATTTTTCCACTTCTATGATTAAAGTTTTAAAAAATAGAAATCTATGGTTGTGATTAGTATGATGTTTGGAGTCTGAGAAAACCAACTTGTGTTTTTGGTGAATAGTAACATACCCTTATGAAGACAAATATTCTGCTTATGAATAGTAATTCAAGCTATTATTTTATTTTAATATTTTTATAATATAATAAGATATTGAATAATTTTTATGGTGATATAAAATGAGTTATAGTTTTAAAATTGTAATTTTTCTTATATGTTATGATTTTAAGTAATAATTAAAGTAATAATATTTAGAAATTTATTTTCAAAAAATGGAGGTAATTTTGGAATTTTATATGTCAAAAAATTGTTAGTGTGAATATTTCAGATTTTTCTAAAATAATTGAATTTTAGATGAATAGTTAAATTCGATAATTTGTGAAAAATGACTAATAAATCGATTCTTGCATAGTTCTTGAGTCATGGATGATGTAAATGGACATTAAATTAAAATAACATGAACATTTTACTATTTAGGGACACATGAATCAAGACTACTCATATTCTGGAGCAAAAAAAGGATTCTAATGACTAAAAAATGAAAAACCCCCTCCTCTCCTCCAATATAAATACAACTCTCACCCCCTCTTCCTCTCACACCTCACAAGAATTGTGAATATCATTATTCTACCAAAACACTTCACAAGGCTCTTACCTATGTCCAAGAAATTCTATTCTCACCAAATTTCAAATACCAAGGTCCTTAAGGAGGATCTCAAGGAGATGATATCAAAAGGCAAAGATACTCATTCATTTTATTGTGTTTTCCTTTCAATGATTTTCTTTACTTAAACTATTTTCTCTTTCACTTAACCAAGAGGAATGAAATATATATTATTATATATAATTTTATTTTTATCATGTTTTTTGAAAAAATCTTCATCATTATTCCTCCCATATTCCTTTTATTCTAAAAATAAACACATCGTCCATGATGTGTGGATTTACATATATCATGGAAAATGTGACTTCTATTTCATTTAATTCCCTAAAATCAAACATTAAAACAATTTTAATGGGTGAAGAATATTTTAATGTGCATTATATGACCTATTTTATGTTATATAATTAGAATATACAAATTATATAAAATTAATATTATAAAACGAGCTTGTGATTATCGAAGAATTGATGAAATGATCTAAACAAAAATCCATAAGGATTTATCTAATGATTAATCCTAATAACATATAATAAAAATTATTTAATACATCATTAAATATAATAAAAAAAATTTGCACCATTTCATTCAAATTATGTATTTCTTCTTCCATTCGACAAGAAAAACCATTACAAACCAACCACATAAAAAATGTAACAAACGAACCCAAAACAATGTAAATAAAAAAAATTATTAATAAATGTGTCTAATGATGGTATAAAATTATAATATAAGGAGTTATAATAATTAATATGTTTATGAAAATTTTTAATAACACCCTTTTAATAATTATACAGTAGTTTTAATCAATTGTAATTCAGAAAAACCCAAGGTAAGGGAATTCTTTACCCAATTTCTATTCTTTGGGTTAACCTTCTACATTATTCATTATATGTTAGTAAGATAATTTTTATGGTGAATTTATTTTTATATTAGTCTTTATTATGTTTATTTAATGTTTATAAACATATTAATTTGGTAATATTAATTTATAATACCTGTAATATGATATTTGTAAGGGACTTTCTTTCAAAAATCCTCTTTTAAATTTATATTTTACAATATTAAAAATAAATGTGTTTTCGAAATTATTATGTTTTTTTCAGGTTTTTTTGGTTCATGGGAATTCTTTATAATTAATGGTTATACCTATATATCTCTCTAATACATTGGGTATGGTTATTTTGTAGATCGATAGTATGATTAATCCAATTGTAACTGTGATGGTTACAAAATATTGTAGCTACGAGGGTCACATTGTAAGGTATCTGTGATAGTTAAAAATCATATGTTAGTTTTGTGGGTTACAATATAAGTAATTAAATACCCAAGATACCTTTATAGTAATATATATATTTTTAATTATTTATTGAAATCTCATATTAAACAAAAGTATGTTTATATGGGTTAGAAGTACGTCTCTGTGATATTGATTTCTTAAGTTTTCAAGTATTAATGGACTAATGGGTTCTTTACATCATTTTATATCCTATAATATTATTTGTATAATCATAACTAGTTTTTAAAATTTATTCATAGGTTATAGGGATTTGTATAAGAAATAAATAAGTCATGATTTTTCAAGTAAATCATGTTGTTGCTTTGTGTTAAAAAAATTATGTTTAAGATTAAATGGATACTGATTTAATGGTACCAACATTGTTTACTTGTGTGGTGATATGTATATGTTGTTCCCTAAATTTCTAAAACACAAAAACAAAAAGATCATGGGGAATCAAAAGAAGTGAAATCTAGTTTAAATAGCTATAATTTTTAATCTTTAAGGCCATGTACTTATAAATAATTTTTAAACATTCATGCCTCATTTTTTTGGGTGTAATGTTTTCATCATTAATATAGATGAAAATTAACAATTTTTTTTCAAAAAAGCCATAATGGAATTTTAATTTTAATTATATGACTAGTAAGGATTAATTATTTTTTATTAAATTAACCAATGATTATTATGAAATGACCAATGTAATGATTGATGATTTTGATCATTTTGTAATTTTTTTAAAATATTAGTTATATTATACTTATTTTTTTTAACATTCTTCTTTTTTATTACATGAAGATATTTATAGACAAATAATTATAAATCCTCCATAGGTAAAACCATTGGATTTTCAATATTTAGAAGCTACAACTGCTAATGATATAATTTATTTGGTTAAATAACATATTAACACATTACCCAATAAATAGTCAATATTAAGGAATCATCAATTATATATTATTATTATATTTGTATGTCAACTGAATAAAATAAGAAGTTCCTTATGATATCAATGTGATCATCGTGACTTCATATAATAATTTTAAACTAAAATGGTATAATAAGACTTATTAAATGATTGTTGAATATGGTTCATCTAAGAAGTGCTCAATTAACATCAGCAAAACTAGGTATGTTCGCTTGTTGAATGCCCTATAGAGAAACATGAAATTGGATTTAAATTTATATTTGGGAAAAAATTAATTAATATATAATTATTATTGGATATAATAAAATAATTGTTACAAAATGAAATTATCAAGAATAATGAATAAAATATGGTCAATGTTTTTTGAAAATAAAAATAATAAAATATATCATGGTCTTGTTAGACATTGAATATCATTTCAGTTTTAATATAATTCCAATTGATGCCAAAATTTCATTCCAAAAATGCCATTTTCAATTTGATATTAATGATTTGAAAACTCATGGTTTTTTATATATCTAATTTAAATATATGTTATTTAACATTCTAAATAACTATATATACTTATTGAATCCCCAAGTTCTTTCTATGATAAACATAGAAGTTATTTTAGTCAAAACTACTTTGTTTATTGAATTTTTGATCTAATCATTTTTATAAATATAATTTGAAAAACCAACGTCTTTGTTGAAATTTTTTATGAAATTATTTCTTGTTCCACTCAAAAATACCTTTTTTATATTTTCTCAAAATAATTGAAAAATTTCTTTAAAATATGAATTATAGGAGAAATCATATATTTCAAAATTTTTATTAATTTTATAAAACCAAAATAAAATATTTTCACTCAGTATAAATATATCATACATATAGGAATTTTTTTCATGTAAATGAATAAAAAATATGTAAAATGTTTGACACTTCTATCAAACATCCTCTTGATGAATCTGGTAAATCAATAGTATACAAAAATTAAATATATATGATTATATGGTTACCATATCTTACTAAATGCTAACAAAAAATAACGTTTTCTATATGTTTATGTGTTAGATTAATTATTTACATAAATGAATCTAATTTGAAATAACTAAAATGAAATCTATGATATCATAAATGTGCCTCAAAAAATGATTATTTTATTCTTCAAAAAATTATTTTTTAAAAAATTATATTATTAATGACTTTATAGGTGGAAGGTGAAATACAAAAACTACTTTTGATATCTGTCAATTATTCATAGAATTATTAATATCTTATTACATTAAAAAATAAAATTCAATAGAACATTCCATTATAGGAGAAGAATATGTAGCAACTAGAACCATTTTTACTCTGTTATTATAGATACATCACAAAAACATCTATTTTGGTATGCGTTTTACACAAAATCTAATTAATTGTGAAAATTCTAGTTCTAATTCCTCATATATAAAACTATAATATCAGTAATGATAACTTAACATTTATAATAAATCATTTCTTGAGGCGCCACACGTAAAAATAGATATTGTTCTTGACTTTATTACAATAATAATTTAGCGTTACGATGTATTTAGAAAACTACTTACTTCAACATGATTATAATTTATAAAAATTATTCTTGGAATAATCTCCCTCATGTGATTTTCAATAAAGATATTTTTTTATATATCTCTATAAATTTAAAACTCCTCTATTACAAAAATTAGTGATAATTTTTTTTTGATTTTTAGTATAATCTATTTTTCAAACTTATTGTTTTTATGTTTTTTATTGTTTAAAGGCTATTATAAAGAATTATATATTTTTATAAAATTGTATTTTACAATTTTTAAAAGAGGAATATCATACATTATTCATGGAAGAAAAATTCAGGGTGGCTTAATTTGTTCAACTTTGTCTTATACTATTCCAATTATATTATTGTGAAATATATGGGAATATATTTAAAAATAAAAAATTTGATTCAATAGTTTTTGTAGGAATGGTAATTTCATTTCATAAAGGTATCAATTTTTCTATCTAGAGAAATTTTAAATATATTTCCTAAATTAAACATTATGAATTTTGTTTTTACCATTACTTATTTTGAAAACCCATTAGAACCACCTTCATATCGAAGGGTAAATTCTCAAATGGTATCATTATTGAAGGTATATATAAGGTATTAAATTTTTTGTCCTTTTAACAATATATTTTATTGTTATCCCTAAATTTCTATGATATATGTTTTAATCAAGAATATCATTATATTATTTTATCCAGAGAATCCCAGATGTCAATAATTTAACCATATTGTTTTCATTTCCAAGGAAGTAAAACAATCAGATCTAGATAAAGTATGATCTTTGTTTTCGGAAATGAAGTTGACGTTATATATTTAATAACACAGAATAATGTACATTAATATATATATATATTTAAAAATATTCTTAATACATGTGGTGAAAGTGATGTTCAGCTACAACTCAATATATAAAAAATATCTTGACAAATATTAAAACATGTTCAAAATGGAATATATGTATAAAATTTTGATTACATCAATAAAGATAAAAAAAATTTCTTGTATATAAGTATATTAAAAACAATTTTATAATAAACTAAAATATATGATCAATAAATTATCAAATAAAATTAATTTTGTTTTTTATTTTTTTCCTTTCGGTATTTTTTCTTTCTGAAAACCACAAATTTGGTGGTATTTAATGGAAAAAATTTATATTTATTTTATTATATTTTATATATTCCCATAATTCATTCATATTTATATTTAATATTTTCAATATTTTATATTTTACAATATTTATTTACCCCTTAAGAATATTTCCATAGGGGGAGTTTATTTTTTTTGTATTGATGTTTGGTTTTTTTCATAGGAAAATTGGAGATAAATTGTCTATCCTATAGGATATATGGATATTTATTTTTAATTGTAGTATCTCATCATATTTTATTATGTGTATTTTATTTAAAAAAATGAATGATAATATTGTATAAATTAATTATATCTTTATTTATTTCATAATTATAAATAAACATTATATAAATATTATCTAACATGGTGTTTTTGTTTATGTATTTTTGCTTAAAGAGAATTAACATTTTCATTATGAAATATTAAACAACTAAACATCTCTTTGAAATTATATTTATTTAACGTTTTATGAAATATTAGATAAATAATATTTAGAATTACTTTAGTGTTAGTGATTTAAATCCATATAAAATGATGAAACATAACATGTTTGTTATTAGATGAATATTTTTCGACTAATAATGTTATAATTGACTCAAATTTTTGTAGAATTATACAATTTTAGACAGTTATAAAGATTAATATAATTAATAATGCCTCTCATAAATAAGAACAATATGATTATTAATTAATATATTGTTTTATCATACTAAAATATATTCTTCGTTTTTATCAAAATCATTCGTGTTTCTGATAACCCGTTTGATCATTGTATATTTTTTCCTTCTAACTATTTCTCATGTAAAATATCATTTAAAGGTATAAATTTTAAAATTCACATAAAATTCCTTATTAATTATTCTTCTTAATATTATATATGATCATTATTTTTAAGGGATCATTTGATAGAGATATTTATGTTCATTTTATCAAGGGTTTCAATGACTATGAATATATATTTGAAGTATATAATTTATATGGAATTGAGATTATGCCAACAGGTTTATGGAAATGGTTAGTGTATCATGATGATTACATGCGAAATTACATTTGGTATAATAATTCAAGAGTAATTGATGTTATTTAGTAACAATTTGAAAAATTTATCTTTGATTATTATGTGATCAAACCATTTTTGGGGTTAAATATTATTCTAGTAAATTTATGATGAATTTTTAGGATAGTATAATGATATATGTTGATATATGGGTTTTAATATTGAATTTTGGAGATTGAATGCATTAATGGATTATTATTTTAGATGAATTATCTTATCTTATCCTAGAATTTAGGGTTTTCATTAATGTTTGACAACAAGAGGGTATATTATTAAACAAAATTTGATTAGGTTATTCTATATAATTTTAATTTAGTTCTTTAAGTGTGAAAAATTCATCTTGAATACTCACCATTTGGAGAAAAAGTTTGATTTTATGGTGGAAATTTATTAAATATTGAAATTATATATTTTTTATAAGTAGGGTTACATGTCTAATTATTTTATGTATAAAATTAATTCCACAAATCTATGAGAAGGATTGTAAAAAATGTTATCTATTTACTTTTCTTACTAAGAAATCAATTTAATTTTAATAAATATTTTTTTATGGTCTTTTTATTGTTATATATCTCTTGAACATAATTTATGTCACTCTTCATCAAAATAAGATGGTTAGTTTTATAAACTATTTCCATGGTTTCCTACATTGATACCTTGTATGTGTTATCTCGTGTGAAATTCAATCATCTATTTAATTCTATTAATGTGTTTGATATTTTTATCATTTTTTAGATGTGGGATATCAATAAGGGTATTTTGAAGATTCAAACCCCTAGTTTTTTATCCCGATTTCAAATTTCAAGGGTACCATTTATTAAATGGGAGATAATGTAATATCATTTTTTTAAATTAAATACTATGTTCTAGGGTGTACATGATACACCATATCATGTTAAAATGAAAAATGAAAAATTGTTATTTAAATGTTTCTATTATAACATAGTAATTATAAGAGAGAAAATGAATAGTAATAATTGAATTGTGAAATTATTATTTATAAAATTTAATATAAATCTTTAAAAAATTAATTATAAATTAATTAAAAACCATTAACAAAAAAATATAAAAAGTTTTTTCTAAGAAAATATTTATTTACGCAGAATTACGTTCATAAATTAATAAAATCAATCATGTTATATTTTAATATTGATATATATATATATATTATTAATTATAATGTCCAAATTAATCTAATATGTTTTATAGTCATAAGAGATAAAAAATTCAATTCAATTCATAAAAAAGAATCATTTTTTAAAAAATCCATTTTAACGCATTTTGATAAGAATCCCATTTAAAATATTTTTTCACACTTTTAAAAGTCCTATGTGAAAAATTATCATCTTATTTAAAATCCGAGTATCGAAATTTACATTGGATTATTGTTTTGGTATTTTTTTGAAAACATTCATTTTATAATGAATATTAAAAAATATTATATTTTAATTCAAGACCACTTTATTCATATTTATTTATATAGAGATATTATAAATTTAATTGCTTTTTATGTTTTATTAGATTAATATTTAATTGGATAATAATATTTAGGTCATTAGAATCAATTTCAAAAATAACTTGTATAAAATGATATTGTTAAATATTGAATGTTTTTAATTTAAAAACATGCTTTCTTAATCCGTCAATGGGAATAATTTTAATGAAATTTCATCAGCTTCTATGTTTCTAAATTTGAAGCACAAAAATAAATAAATATTAATATATAGAATATTTATTATATAATAGGATCAACATAATATTCGAAAAAATATAAATTTTAACTATAGTAATATTTTCTTCCCACAATTATTGGTAAATATGGTAATTAATGGTAAAAATAATGTTATATAAAAAATTAAATCACTATAAAACATAACCCATTTTAATTTTTTGAGTTTTTTTCAACATAAATAATCTGTGGGTAGAATTTATATCCTTTAAAAGCTATGTTTTAGTAATTATGACATTTATAATATTATGTGGAAAGAGAATAACATTTTTTTCGCACCCATATTTTTCAAAAATTTAATGTACTTTTATATAGATTTATAGAGGCGATATTTTGAATAAAAATATTTTTTTATAAACAATAAATTATTAAATGCATCAGGTAATTTATTTATAATTTTTATAAAATAAATATTTAAATATAATGGTGACACAACGATGATACAATAATTGTTTAAATATGGGAAGAATCAAATAAATGATATTAAAAATGTTGAAATAAATATAATTTCATATAATTAATATCATAAATGAATTTTAAAAAATACTTAAAAATATTAGGAAAGTGATAATATTGTAATTTTTAGGATATAAATTAGTTGTGATTTTTTTTAAAAATTCAACAAATTGATAGTGTCAAAATTGAAAATATTAATATTTCAAAAAATTATATCCTATTAAATGATATGGAATTTTTAAAAATCTAAAATTAAGACAAATAGTTTTTATAAGACTTATAATTTCATAAATTACTTGTTTATCGGTGTTTTTACATGTCATAGTAATTATATTATCACTCAAATTTTATATTTCATGCCATCATAGTAAGAATAACTAAAGGTGAAAATAAAATGACAAGGATTAAAAAAATAGTCAAAACTATATAATTTTAATTTTATGAAATTTATTCAACCCAAAATCATCAATAAATAGTAATATATTACATTTCACTCATTTTTAATAGAAAATTATTTTATATTAATTTAACATTTTGAATAATTCTAAGACATCCCCTTCTCTCTCTTATAAAAATACATCCATTATTCCCAATTACACACAAATAAATACATATATGGGTTTTCCTAGGACATACCGAATATATTACAAAAATCCATCCAGACATTCTAGATGCCATATATTTTAAAGAAAGGTCTTCGTAGAGGTGGTATTGTGTTAATCAATGAAGATCGTCTGAATAAGATGTATTGTTAGATTCCTATATTCCCATTTTATTTCTTATTCCACTTCATTCAAATATTCTCTAACGAAGATGACATTATATATATATTATCCACAATACAATAATATCTTAATATGTTAATACTATCACCCAATATAATCTCCAATTCTATATAATGTGAATTAAATTAGTTGATCGTGTGAAAATGTGTAATATCACCTCCACGAACTGATATAATTCAATTTCTATTATCATCTATTAAGACTGAATATAATGATGGAATAAATATTTTTATATTATATTAATTATATTTTTATCAGTATTTTAGAATAATATATTCCTTATCCTCTTACATACCGTGGACAGAAAAATAATTAATGGTGTTCATGCGTACATGTGAACTATCAGCTCCATGATGTGACATGAGACTTTCTTCATCAGCACATCACATGGATGATATATATGTATATATTTAAATTATTAAAATGATATTTATTATATAATTATTATTCTTGAAATATCAAAATAATACTTACCAATATATCATTATAATCATTAAAAAAGAAAATTTTACTCATGCGTATGTATGACCTACTATCACCATGAGTTTAATGTTGATAACAATTCATAAACATACATAATGGTTTGATTTAAAATTATAATTGATTAATAATGTCCATTACCATGTCATGAATATTATTATATAGATAATGAACTTATGATCACATTTCCTATTGACATCATTCCAATTTCATTTTGACTCGTGTACCGAATTTCGTCAAGACGTCTGACATGAACATTAATAATTAATTTATATTTATGACATTATAATAAATGATTATAAAAGATTAATAAAAAAGAAAAATGCTCTCAATAAAGTAATTAATTAACATATGTTTATAATTTATGAAATTAAAGGTAATACACGATGAATCAGACTCAATGTAAGAGACTTCGTCTCAATCTCCATTAATTGGGGAATATCTAGATATAATGAACCTTTGTTATCATATAACTTATATATAACACATTTTGACATAATATATCCTAAATTAGTATATTATCATGCAATTTAATGTTTTTAACATGATAATCTATAATTATTTTTAATCAATTGTTTATAGAGTGGTAAGGGACTCGTTAACAAAGACATCACTTTATGTGTTTTAAATATTTATTCTTTCAAATATTTCTCATTATTGTACATGTTTTTAAAATAGTTTTATTGATTTATTTATGTGGAAATAATTTTTTTTAAATTAAAATTATTTAATTTCCTGGAAATGATTAAAAGTGATATTGGAAATTTTTTTTAAAAAATATAACTTATAAATGACATAATTTTTATTTTGAAAATGTATTAGTTATTTTAATAACTAGAACTGTTTTATTATGAGTGAATGTGAAATTTTACGAGTGACATGTTGATAAATTAAATATTTTATTTGTTTTGATTATATACTAGTACTTGTAAATATTATGATTTATCCTGATATAACTTTTACAAAGGGTTGAACCTCGTTATATCTCACTAGTGATCCCAATATAGATTTTACGAATGGTTGAGTCCCATTATAGCACAAGAAGGATTGGTGGGCCTGATATAGATTATATGAAGGGTGAGTGCAATTTATCCTTATTATGATTTGGATACATTGTAAGTGGATGTTGACGGTTTGGTTATTCCATTTGTAAGGGTGAATGTAAGAGTGATATGGTAATGATGTCAAAAACAACATATAAGATTTTTCTATGTTTGATAATTAGTTGTAAGAAAATATTTTTAATGAGTTTTCATGTTTTCACTGGACTAATGATTTAATTTCCTTATATCCTGTACAATGATATTTGGGATAATGAAAATTTTTAAAATTTATTTCAAATGTCTTATGATTCGTAATGGAATAAAATATTTCATGATGAAATAATTGATGTTGTGTCTTGAAAGGAATAAAAGTTTTGTTAAATAAGTATTTTATTTAGTGACAAAAATGGATAACGAATATAAGTTCCCACATGCAATGTATGGGTCAAATTGTTATGATATTTTCTTATTTATTTAAAACTCTAAACCGAAATGTTCCATGAATTTAAATTCTAGGTAAAAAAACTATAATAAGTAATATTTAATGTGAGGGCACAAAAATATTCATTGATTTTAATCATCATTGTTTGTATTTTATATATATTGGAGAAAGACTTTTTTAATTCAAATCCACATTAATAATGTTCTTTATATTCACTTTTATTTTTGATAACAATGGGAAATATTCAAGAAGTTCCTCATAACTGTTTTTAATTCAATTTTTACAATTTATTTCTATCCATTTTATTTGGAATCAATTTTCCTAGAAATCCACAAAATATGAATTTTTTATTATCTTGGGTTTCAAGTTTCACCCTATATTTTTTATATTATGTAGTTTTATTTGGGTTGATAAATGTTTTCTTTAAATTTTTTAATTGACAATGGTATTCTATATGGAAATGATATAAAACCGACTTATGTTACCATGGGTTTTCTATATGATGAAATTTTACTAAGTGTCATTTGAAATTTTCATGAAACCATTCGTATAACCAACGTCTCTTTATTAAAGGTTAATTATTTTCATTTTTTCATTTTATAAAAAAATCCTTTATATATGTTCTTTATGATGTGATAAGTGAATAATTTTCATTTTAAACTCAAATGTTTAGATGATGTTTGTCAAGGACCAATATCTCCCCTTAAATACAATTTTTAAAAGATTAGAAATATATATATATATATATGGGTCCAATTTTTTCTACAAGTGTGGGTGAATTTTTGTGAGTCATGAATGATATCTATACAAGGTTATAATTATTTTTTCTCACAATAATGGGTTCATGTGTGTGAAATGTGAAGGTAATATTTCAATATTCTAATATTTTATTCATTATTAAGAAATATTATTAATTCTACTTTTATTCTACAATGATTCGATGGTTAATTTAATATTTTCTTATTTTGTGTTCATATACCATATCCTTTGAATGTTAAAATTGTTTTATGATTATCACTCATGATATTGTGATATTTCTCTTATTCATAGGTTTTTCTCATATACATGTAGACACATCATTAGTAAAATGTCTAGTCATCCCATCATGATTGTTTATGAAAAATATTTTTTTTAATTTATAGTCTCTAGTTTCTAAACATGAGTATAACAGAAGAAAACATAGAATGATTATATTATGGATGAAATATGGGAATGTTTTTGATGATTTCTAATATAAATTTCTTATTTAGCTAGTCCCCAAATACGCTAAACCTTCCATTCATGGGATCTGTGAGATTGTCTTGTCATATAGAGTGTTTTAATTGTGGAAATAATATAAAGAATATATATTATTATCATATGTTTCAAAAATAATAGTACTCAAGAATGTTTATAAAATTTATTTCTCCCATTATAGTCTCCCATTTTTGAAAACTTATATAAATACACCTTTTGTAATGACCCGATAATCTAATGTAGGAAAATTGTATTTAATAGAATCTACGGAACACAACACCAAGTGTGTAAGAAAAATTAATATGAGGAAAATTTATAAAAAGATTATTTTTTTAAATAAACTCAATATATATTATATCATTAAATTAATAACATACTATGTCACCTTGTGTCGAACATAACAATGAGATTCATTAATGACATGTAGTATATGTCAGAATGAGTTTTACATAATAATAATTTATTATTAAAATTGTATTATTTATTTTAATAATATATAACAAAGCCATTAAATTAGAGGATATGAATAGGATTAACTAACATATGAAAATATATGTTTCACTCAAATTTAAGATTAATTAATATATTATAAATTATTTATAAATGAATATTAGAACATATTCAATATAAGAAGAATATTTTTTACAAAACTATTTTTTTTCTCCAAAAGATATTTTATAATAATATAATAAATTTATTACAATAATGTAACATATAAATTTATTCACCCAATAATTTTTTTATATTCATTTTATATATTTGATAATCCTATGATATGAACAATCCAAGAACTTCACATAAGAATCAATATTTTTACTAAGGAACTTTTACCACATTTTAATGGAAACAATATTTTAAAAAACATTTAAGAACATTGATATTTTTTTAAAATATATTTTACAATTAAAATATAGTCATAAAAAAATTTGGGTGAATTATTGGTCTGTTTATGTGAAGTATCATTTTTGGATGAATACTTTAAAATATTGAATTTTAATTCAAAAATTATATTCCTTCTAATATATTTATAAAGGTAAATTGTTATATCATGTGGTCTAAATTGTTAATAAGATCCATTATTTATAAAATAATACACATATAGGACAATGGATTAAATTGTTCTTTGAATTTTTATATAAAAACATTTCATTCTTTTGAACATTTTTACTTTCAAAACCCTCATTCTAATCTTATCACCGAATTATTTTTAAATTATTTTTTTCTACATATATTATATGAAATTGGAAGAATAGATTCCATATTAGTAATAAAAATAATTTATAATTTATAATAAGATAAAATTAGTTTAAAAAATATATATTAGTGAAACTGATTAAAATTAATTACGATTATTAAGAAATAACATAGTATAACAGAGGACTAAACCATAAGCATAAGGGACATAATGACTTAGTAACTTATCCCAAATACCTTTTACGATCAAATTTTACACTATAAAAAACATTATTTAAAATTTTCAAAATATGGGGCCCACATTGAATTGAAAAACGTGTGTATAATTCTCTTTTCCAATAATTTACAAGATTGCTACTCTTCGTCCACTATAAAAACCCACTCTAATTTCCCACTTCCTCACACCTCTAAATCCACCTTACACTAACTATATCTACCCAAATATATCATAATCCTCCCTCCCATTATCTTCCAATCCTCTCTTTTTGCAGAAATTGATCCAAGGAATCCCTTTTGGTCCAGAAATAATGAGTTACACAGTGAAGAGGTAACATATTTCTTCATTCTCTATAGTTTTACTTCCATTCTCAATGACCTAAAATATACTTGTTACATGAATATATAAAAACATGAATCATTAATAAAATAATTGTTTTTGTGTTATTTATTTAAATTAATCTTACACACACCTCCATTTAATGGTGAAAAAACATTCAATTTTTGGGTACAATGTACTATCACCCCACAAAACTATGATTGTTTGTTCTTTATTTATCACCTATAATGGTGAAAATTATGATGGAAATGAGTTATTATATGATATATATGATATTTGATTTTTATTTATGTTTCTATAATTTTAATATAGTACATTCATTTATGAATTACATTTTGTGTAAATATTAGAACATTGTTTGGGGACGTGTGGACTAGCGCCTCCTAAAAGTGATGTGATTCAGTCACAAAAAGATATTGAATATATAAAGGTTGGTTTAAATTAATTTTTTTTAAATATTATATTAATCAAATTATTTAATATCTAGAATTGTAATATATATCATTTACTTTATTAAACTTTCACATAGTTAAACTGTTATAACATCATTCATGGACATCTGGATTACAGCCTCCTCGACTATATATGATTATTTTTTACATCACAATAATCCTATATATAGATATATATGATAAATAAATTATATATTAATTAATTATAATTCTATAACTATTAATGTTACTTACCCTCTTTCCATAATTATCTTTGGAAAATGGGAATGTTACTCATGCATACATAGGTCCTAATGTCTCTAAGATTGTAACGTTGGTATATTTTTCAGAGCTATTTTTAATTATTGGTATTATAAGTTTATTTTATTTTTAAATATTATAATTATGTAATTAATATAAATTTTTGGATGTTTTATAATTACCCATTTCACAATTGTTGACCTACCATTGTTGTTTTTGATAAAAAAACCGAGTTTGGCCAAAACATCCAATGTAAACTTAATTGTTTTAGTAGTTGTATACAACATCGTAATAAGTGAAGTAAAAGTTATAATAACTATGACAATGTTTTTTTTGAAATTAAATTATTTACATAATTATATTACTCTTAAATATAATTAAACATGAATTATGTCATACTAAAGTTAAGGGAATTTTATCTCACTTTATTATATTCGTGAGATAAATTTCATTTTTACAACTTACTTATTTTTCATGGTGTAACTGATAAGAGTTTTTTAATATTACAAAATTATTATTTTTATATAGATGGTATTTTTAGTTTTAATTAAAATTATTCTTTCTATAGATATTTAAGTTAAAATTACTAAGTTGTAAGGAATTCCATAACCCAATTTCTTTTCATTATATTATATTACTTCCTCTTTGTCATTAATATTCAAAGATTATGTGAGTAATAATGATTACTATATATTATTATGCATCCACCAGTATTGTATAAAATTAAATTTGAAACACATATTATTTAATTTTATTTATTCTCAAATAATCTTTATGGTCTTTTCAAGGGTTTAATTTACAATATCATTTTGTTCGAGATTAATTATAAATTATTTTCCATCAGAGGAAATTATAGAGTCAATTTTAAATTATAATATATTAATTTTTTTCTATATTGTTAGTAACTAAAATTTATGTAATATTATCATTTTTCTAATCATTGGTTCTCAAAATATTTCAGAAAATTATTTTTAAAAAAATCCCAATAACATCTCTCCCTTTTGTCGAAGAACCTATTTTCATATAAAAAATATATGTTCAAAAATTAAATTAAATTTTTTTAAACATTAAAAAATTATTTTATTAATTACATTTTTAAAAATTAATTATTTTACCCATGTTTTTATTGGAATATCCATATTTTTTCAAACAAATTGTTTTTCATACCTTTTCACCAAACCAACGGAATGGTCTTTTTATCTCATATGACATGTACAAATTTATCCACCAACATTAATTTGAGGTTTCTCTTTCATTTTTAAAAGGTTATTTTTTATGTAATATTTTTTAAAAAGTGATTTCCAATGATATTTTTTTTTCAAAAACAAATATGTATTTCCCCCAAGAATTTGTTTAAAAGAACTATATATAATATTTTCTATTAATCAATGATAAAAAAACATTACCTTACACTAATTGGAATATGTTGTGTTGATACTATCATTATATTATTATGGATGATTTATAATTTATTTGTCTAATTATAGTATTGAAATTCACTTTCCTGATTCCTTTTAATTCCCTTGATATAAAAAATTTCTTATGATCATTGAAAATTGAATTTAACATAATTATCCAAATAATTTATCATGGGTATTACTATTTTCTATTCCGTATTCCATGTCACATTTGTGTCTACATTCATATTTATTTTATTTTTTGTGGAAATATTGATAAATATTTATTCTTTACTTAATATGAATTTTTGATAAGGTATATTATTTATTTTTAATATTTTTTCCTTTATATTGATGATAATGTGTAATTATTTAGATATTTTATAAATGATTGTATATTTTTATATGACTATTATTACTCACACTATGATTTCAAGTTTTAGTTAATGGAATGTACCATAATGATTCACCTTATCATTGAACATTAATGATAAGGTGTTGAAAATGGTAATACAAATTAATATTTTATAGGGGTGGAAGATATCATGTTTATTTTTAATAACGTTTTCAGAACTATGAATAACAACATATACCTTAACCAACACTCTAAATCAACAATGAACATAAGGTTAAAGTTTTCTAAGAGATCATGTGATTTTAAAACTAAAAAAAATATCTATTTACCTCTTAGATGATGTGTGAAACGAGAATCATAAGATATTTCCTCCATAGAATTAAAAATACCATTATGTGTGTAAAAAAGGACATAATGAAAATATTTTGCATGGTAAAATAAATATTGTGATGGAAGGAAATGAAATAAATCTTGACGTATACATTATAGTAAATTTCCATAAATATGAAAAACATGTACATTAACTGAGTCAATTCCCTCTTTTCGAGGATAAAATATTGATTATGGAAATATATATGTGGAAATAAGTGGATGTGAAATTTAGGTAATTTTTTTTGAAAACCTTGGTAAAATAATTATTAAGTAATTAATCATATTTCTAGGATGTCCATAATATTTAATTTGGAAATTATATTAATATGGTCTTAGAATTTGAAAACTTGTAGGCCATTTGTCAACCAATATATTCTAGAAAAGTCAGAGGTCTTGAAACTCTGACTGGAGGATGATAATGGCTTCACGCTAACCATTTAACAATGTAATTTCATAATAAATATTTAATCATTAATAATCAAATAATTTGGAAAATAAATATTAATGATGAACTAATAGTGTGGAATTTTTGGTTTCAATGTTAATTCCTTAACGATATTCTATTTGAATGATAGTTATAGACAAATGTAATGAATTTTCACTCGTTTATGGGCCTTACATTCCATTAAATATTTATTTTAGTTCTTTAGGGATCAATGTTAATTCTTTGTCTCACATTTCATAATATATAGTATAAATTTGAATTTTATCAAAAACTGCCAAAATAAGTAATTTTTCATATGAAATTAAAAATTTTCTTATAAGTAAATTTCTTAGTATTCTTAGGTAGTAAATGAAATTATCTAAATTTAGAAAACCATTTTAAAATATATTTCCAAATACATTTATTTTTGTGGAACGAGATGTCTTCTATGTCATCACATATTTATGGATTGGCAGCCTCATATTTCAATTGATCAGTAACTTGTTTCTAATTGATAATAATAATCACTCCCTATAAATATTTACTTTTCTCTACTATGTCTATATTTTCACTTGACACTAATGTTCAGAAACTTAGAAGACTAGTTATATTTTATCCCATGTAACCTTTATACTTCCCATTCTGTCTTTTCAAAAGGATTTCTTTAGAATATTTTTCAGGAATTGGGATTTCAAAAATAGGTAATATCAAACTATATATCACCAAAATCATGTAAAAATTGTGAAGTATTAATTAAATTATTTTTTGGAAAATATAATTCCCCAAAAATATAATGTATGGACATTTTCATTGATATCATGTATGACACCCAACACTAAGAGCATAAGGGAATATAACATGCTAAAAAATTTATGAAATATTAAATATATTTAATGTATTCAATATATTTTATACCTTGTAATATGCTCAATATCAATTTATTTATTTTCAAACACAACACTGAGTTTATTCAATTTATTGCGCTATAGGGAAGACCATGTTTTACTAAAGAATATTATACTGTTATAATATTTTATTTAATTATAATAATATGTAACCTAGATATTAAAACACTAGTTAAAAATAGTATGAACTAACATAAGAAAATATATGATTTAAATAGATATAAGTTAGATTTATTGGATTGAAATTCACTAGAAATGAATATTATAACTAATTTAATATGAAAAAAGTATATTTTCATAGAAAACTATTTTTTTGCACAGAATTATGTTTTATTATAATATAAGGAACTAATTAAAAGTAGTGAGTAATACTAAGGTAAAATAAATATAATATATAAAATCACATATTTTTATATTCATACAATGGATTTTATAATCATTGGAAAAAACAAACCCAATATTTCATATCAAATTCAATATTTTACTAAGGCACCTTTATAACTTTTAATTATTAACCTATATTATATATAATTTTCTTTAACATTGATAAAATGTACATGTAAAAATAATATTTTTATTTGACTGAAAAACATAAAAATTTATTAGAATGAATATTTTGTAATTTTGTGATGTTTCATTTTTTTATGAATATTGAACATTACTGAATTTTAATTAAATGTTGTTTTATATTAATGTTTACTTATAAAGATTAATTATATAATATTTTTTTAAAGTCTAATATGATCAATAATTTATTAGTTAATCCAATTTATGATTTTATAGTCAATTTATCATTGAAAATTGATATAAAAAATCTAAATTTTTAAATCATTTTTACATTAAACCTCGCATTATCATTCTTTTGTTAGATTAATTTTGAATTAATTTCTTTAAATTATTTTATATGAATTTGGAAATATTTATTCCATATTTTGAATCATAATTATTTATTATTTTTAATAATTTCAACATATTTTTTGATACTAATCATATGTGAATGTGATAAAAATTAATTACAATTTAAAAAATTGCTTAATAAGGAAATAAAAAATAAATTTCACTTCGAAACTGACTTATATCTTTGTCCAAAATCCATTGGATTCCCCTATTTCGACCCTATCCTCAATTTTATTTAATTGGGTCTATTATTGGCCCAAATTCAATAGAACAAAATTAGGTGGATTTCTATTTTCCAAAATTTACAATTGTGAGACTCCTCTTATATTATAAATTTAAATATAAGCTTCCAAATTCCACAATATCTCAAGAAACATTGGGTATAAAAATATTTTCCAAAATAAATTGTTAAAATTTATCACCACATCATATATGCCACCATTTTGGTCGAAACCCATCTAAGGAATCCCTTTGGAGAAAACCAAAAGGAGTTACCCAAAGAAGTTGTAACATCTTTCCTCCAAGTCCTCAATTTTATTTCGGTTGTCCACCCATGACCCTCTACTAATTATATGTCTATATAAAAATAATTTATCCTAAATATAATGAAAATGTATATGTTACTAGTTCTAACTAAACAAACAAAAACATCCATCTAATGTATGTTAAGATGGTATATGTGAGTATGATATACTCTATAATACCAAATGTAGGATCAAATATGTAAAATGAGATATAAATACAAGAGGGGGGGGGGTTAATTGTATACTTTAAAAATAATTAATGAAATCTTGATTAACCAAAATTCACAACACCTCTAAGTTCTAATAACATTATAGATTTTGGAAAAGTGATTCTGGAAATTAAACGTAACAAAAGATTACAACAACTAAGATTATTCTTTAATGAATATATAATCTTACTAAATTAGAGTACATGTATAAGGAAGAGCAGGATAGTTATACTTTTCTCAACAATAAAAATACACAGCATAAAAACAAATCAGTAACTCTACAAGTAACAAGTAGCATGTATTTTAAGCTAAAGAGGAGGGTATCCAAAAACCCTGGATAGGAGGCTCCATGATTTATACTTTCAAGAATGTCTATCTTACCCAAACCCATGTAAGCTCTAAATCCGAATATGGGTATCTTTCTTGCTATCCCAACAAGACCTCGATTTGTAAGGAAATAGGAACCTCTGACTTCCGAACCTGAAGTCTCTGATTTCAAGGAAATCGATCCTTTGTACTAAGAAAATCTTCATGAAAAAAGTTTGAACAAGTCATTCAAACTATCCGCATGAAGCCTGAGAGTTTATAAGAGTCTCCCTCTATAGAAATAACTTCAACAACATGTAATAAAAATTGTCAATGTTCTGTCCAAAAGTGTGTTTAACTCTTTCAAATGAGCCCTTATTTATATGCAGGACTTCAACGGTCGGCTTCCTCACCCAAAAGTCATATTTTTCCTTGAATTTCAGAGGGACCTGTACACGTGTCACTCAAAAAAAGGTCAGTGAGTAACTAAAAACACGACATAGTTTTATAGAAAAATAAGTTTAAGAAAAATAAGGTTATATAACAAAAACCCAAAATTCAGAGTGTAAGGAAATTAAATTTTGGTGTCTAGCCAAAAATGGAATTTGGAGTCTATAGTACAAATGTATTCGGATTCTGTTTTCTAGGAATTCAAAACCTATATTCTACAGAATTATGGAGTCTCGATTCATAGGAATTTAGAAACAGTACATACAATGCTCACAGTCAAGGTTCATGAGAATACAGAGTCAGAACATAGATATGTTCATATCCGAATTCGTATTAATAATTCGGTATCAGAACCTAGAATATTCATAACCAGAATTCTAATTCATAATTTGGAGTCCGAACTCAAAAGAGTTCATATCCAGAATTCGAAGTCAAAATGAGAGTCAGATGTCAGAATGTTCATAAACATAATTCTGATTCAGAATTTGGAGTTAGAACTCATAAAGTTCATAACCAGAATTTGTAGCCTTAATTCAGAGTAAAAACTCAGCAGATTTCGTAACCAGAATTATGAGAATTCATATCCAAAAACATAATGCTTCATATCTATGTAATTATGGGATTCCGAGGTTTTGGTCTCAATCCAAATTTTATACATAGTAAAAATTATGATATGGACAATTAAACAAGGTAAGGATAAATTTCCTTGGGGAAATAAATTTTCCTTATAGAAGTAAAACAAGGGTAAAAATGAATTTTCCTTGAGATAAGGTGTTTTTGATTATCAAAACAAGTGAAATGGTAAATTCATAAGTAAACCACAATGACTCAACAATTTCTCCTTTGAATGATGGAATAGAAAAGTCATAAGGAAAAAATTATTGACACAACAATCTACCCTTGTTTGGAAATCACAAACATCCATACAAAAAAGAATAAAAATATATAGAAAAATATTTTCTAGACATTGGAAATAAAACTTATCTCCCTTTGTTCATGGACAATATTAAATATGACTAAATTCCCCCTTATGATTTGGAACACTATTGTTCTTATTCTAGATTTCCAGAATGAGAATTTTCTTTTGAATATGGAAATCTTTGTAATGAGAACTCTTCCTTAGATAAACTCCCCATTTATTAGGGACAATTATTCTATACTTATAAATCTTTTTCAATCTCCCCCTTTAGGATTATATTTCCTTCCCCCCTTTGGGATTTTCAAAAAGTGTTTGAGGGAATGAAAAAAATATGGTTCCTAAAATATTAGTATAGGAATACAAACAAAACAAGAAACAATAATTTCATTACTATTGGGAGAATTAGTACAAGGATGAAAAATAGATAGAAAAAAATATCGGATTTGGGTCTATTTTTTCTCCTTTTCCTTGGGCATGAGCTTCTTCACGATTGCCTTTAGCTTCATAAAATATTTTTGATCTTCCTCGGATTTCTTTTCTAAGGATGTAATCCTATACTCTTTAGATTTCAAGACCTCTACCTAAGGCTTTAGCAAGTCATCATTCATCACAAGCTTTTCTTTCATCTCAATCCGTATATCCTTTTTAGTTTCCAGCTTTGGACAAAATAACTCAGCTTCCTATTCTAGTCTTTAACCTCTTGAATCCGAGTATTTTGTTCTAGATTCATTTTTTCCATAATGCTATTTATAAGATCCTTGATATTGGTATCTATAGTATCAAATGTTTCCCTGAGATCTTCTTGAAATTGATCAATCTCTTATATATCTACAATAATTTTCTTCGAAATTATTGTCATTCTCTTACAAGGTATCTTCGGAGTTTTATAGTTGATAAGGAAATTTTTATGATCAGACTCAATCTTAACACATCTATCCATCACCATGGATATAGAGTTTGAATTTTTATTCATGCCATACTGAATCCTTTGGCATCTAGAATCAATCGCTAGAAATATCGAAAAGGTATCAACCAGCTTCTGTAGGGATTGAACAACAAAATCATGTCCTAAGGAAGATGACACGGAATCATACATTTTACTTGGAGATGGTTCTTCCTCTAACTCTACCAGCTTCCTCTTAGAGTTTCCTCCACCTTCCTTCTTCCTAAAAATATCTTTGGTTGGAGTATCAATAACCACTCATTTCCCCGTGCTGATTTTCGGTACCGCTTCCTCATCAGGAGATTCATGCTCACTTCTGGATATCTGTAAAATATTATCTTCATCAATTTTCTCTTTTTTTGCACCATCCTCAAGATCTTCAGGAAGAATGGAGTTGTGATTATGGATGTCTTCCTTTTTATGCTTTTTAACTTCCTCTTTTTCACTCTTCTCATCAGCTCCTGGAGTAGCAGGTTTTCCAGATCCGGCTTGAGAAGTCTGAATTGATAGATTTTTGGAAGCCCTTCCATTTTCCTGATAATCTATAACCAGCTTAATTGCGTCATTAGAGGCACCACTATTCTCAGATTCTTGTACTTCTTCTGCATCTTTTTTCTCTTTCACATTCTTCTATTGTGGATTTTACTGAGTCCTCTAACCTGGAGTCTGAGGTAATTGTTCTACTAGGATAGTTTTTGGTATGTGGATTTGTTCATATTCCACTTATGTGGACTTAAAAAGAGATTGTACAACCTCTTCCTTAGACATCTTCTTCACTTTAACTTGATTTTTTAACTCTTCAGTAGTTGATTCCTTCTAAACTTTAGCCTCAGTTGGATCCAAACCAAACGGTGGCTCCCCTGCAATACTATTCTTCTTATCCTCCCTCCATTTTTCTAAAACTTCTTCTAGGTAGGATTTTTTCGTATTGTGTTTAGGAGGTATGGATTGGACTTTAATATACTTAGGTATTTTTAATGTTTCTTCCACTTCCTTTATCTATTTTTTCTTCACAGCCTTCTTTTAAGGTTCAGCATCTTCAGTATTATTACGAATGGCTTCTACCTCATCCTCAGGAGGATCACAAGATTCTCATGTGTCCTTGGAGAAAACTACCTTCAATCTTTTGACTGTATCATCACTGATAAGCATCACCTTGAAATTTTTCAGCATGGAGCTGCAGGGGATCTTGAAAGATTCTAGGCATTAATCAATCAACTTAGAATGTAAGGAATGATACATAATAATCTATGCTACCAAATTCCCATTTTTGATATTCTCAATCATAATTAGAATATGTTTCATGAGGTTGATCTTCATTAGGTTTACCATGATATCCAATATGTACATGTCAATTTTCATCAGGGTGTCCTTGTCACCCTTCCTCGGTACGATAAGGCCTTGAATCCATAATTATAGAATCTGATTGTTGGTAGATAGATGGTAAATATTTGTTGTATTTACATCTTTGAGCCCAACGCATTCCATATACTTTTAATTAATGAAACATCCTTGAACCTTTGCTAGTTTGTGGGAGAAAAATTCAGCTTCCCCTTTTTATGAGAGCCCCACCAACCTCACAGCCTGGGTGTAATATAGTGCATAAGTCTTCCAATTACTCATGAAGGAAAACTTTTCTCTACCTTTTTCTGTGATAAAGAAAATAGATTCATAGAATTCTATAAGAATATCCTAATAGAAAACATCTTGAGATACTTATTTTGATATAGATACACTCTCCCATCCATTTATCCTGATATTCTTTGAGATGATAGAGTCATACTTGTTGAAAAATATTGGGTGTACCAACCTTTCCCTATAAATTTTACACTCCAAATTAGCTTGACAGTATAAATATCTTGATAGGTTACTTCTACAGACATTCAAACTCAAACACTTCTGAATAAATCAGAATGATATTTTTTAGAGGGGCAGAGCTTCATCACGCACAACCTAAATAACCAATGTGGGACAACCATCGGGGGTCCCCATTATATAGGTGATGAAGTGATGATTGAACTTCCCATTTGAATCCAATAGATGATAAGTCGTCAGATCTGATATAACAGTTGAAATAATAGTCTTAAGGAGGAAATTGGGTAGTACCCGATATTTTGAGGTTTTAAAAGGAAAACATTCATATTTAAGGAATCATCAATCCGAGAAATTTTTTTAAAAAAAGAGACTAAAATCAAATAAAAGGTAATTACATAAAATTCAAGAAAGAATAATAACTTTCAATTTTCTAGGAAGATTATTCATATTAAGGAATATTCTTCTTGAAGAACTTTTGATTCAAAAAAAACTTGAGTACAGAATAAAACATCACTATGACAATTTTAAATCCGAAAATATCCATTACAAAAATTTCAAATCCAAAAAATTATATTACGAAAATTTTGAAAACATCATTATGAAATTTTTTGAAAACTTCATTAACAAAGTTTTTTAAAAGATCATTATGAAATTTTTTGAAAACTTCATTATGAATTTTTTTGAAAACAACATTACAAAAATTTTAGAAAACGACATAGAAAACGTACTCCCCCTATGAAAAGATGTTTATTACTATAAGAAGATTGATTTCAATATGAAGTTGATTAAAGAGGATTACCTTACGTTTATCATTCCATACTTCTTTTTAATATATTCAAATCTATCAGAAGGTAATGATTTTGTGAAAATGTCAACAGGTTGATCTTGTGTTTCGATAAATTGAAGAATGATATCACTTTTTTGTTTGTGATCCATAAGAATTTGATTCCTAATATCTATGTGCTTTGCATGAGAGTTATATGAAGGGTTTTTACTAAAGGAAATGGGACTTGTATTATCACACAAAATTTTTGTTTTGGTAAAACTCATATCATTATCTGTGAGTTTGTGTTGCATCCACAACACTTGAGCACATTAACTTCCAAGCGCTACATATTCAGCTTCAGCAGTGGAAAGTGCTACTGAGTGTTTCTTCTTCCATGACCAAGAAACTAATGAATCTCCAATGAAATGACATTTTTTGAATGTTCTCAATCTATCCATTCTATATCCACCAAAGTCAGCATCCAAGAAATTTTTTAAAACAAAATCATTTCCAGATGTATAAAAGTGTTCTAAATCCATTGTTTCCTTTAAGTAGCAAAAAAATATTTTCACTTCCTTTAAATGAGATTCCTTAGGATTGGATTGATAGATTGAACATATGTATACTGAAAACATTAGGTCTGGAAGACTAGCTGTCAAGTAAAGTAGACTTCCTATCATACCTCTAAAATATATTTGAACTACTGGTTTCCCAACTTCAATAAGATCATGTGAATTTGAGGTACCAATGGGAGTACTTACACTCTTAGTGTTGTCATATTTATACATTTTAATAAGATCTATAATATACATATGTTGGGAAATAAATATTCCTTCTTGTTTAAGAGGAATTTTAAAACCGAGGAAAAATGTTAACTCTCCCATCATACTCATTTCAAACATAGATTTCATTAGATCCACAAAGGAATTGGTTAAAGACTACTGAGTTGAACCAAATATAATATCATCAACATAAATTTGAACCATCAATACATTTTTCTTATCTTTCTTTATAAAAAGGGTTGGATCTGCATTTCTCTTAACATAGTTATTTTGAAGAAAAATCATGTAAGTCTATCATACCAAGATCGAGGGGCTTGTTCAAGACCATACACATATTTGGTATTTCTAAAAACAATATCATGATGTTTTTTGTCTTCAAAACACGGTGGTTGTTCAACAAAAACATCCCCTTTTACTTATCCATTATGACAAGAACATTTCACATCCCTTTGAAAAACTTTGAAATTGATGAATATTGTACAGGAACATCAAATACGAATCGATTCAAGTCTAGATAATGGATCATAGGTTCCTATATTGTGTATTCCATCTTGTTTATTATAGCCTTTAGCAACTAATGTATCTTTATTTCTAACATTGTTTCCATTTTCATCACACTTATTTCTGAAGACACATTTAACTCCAATAAAAGTGGTTTCCTTAGGTCTTTCATCCACGTTCCACACATTATTCCTTTCGAATTCATTTATTTCTTTTTTCTTATCTTTAATCCAATCAGTATCACCTAAATCCTCATCGGTGCTTTTTGGTTCTAATTGTGAAAATAATGCAAGATGATCTACTTAATTTCTTATAGAACTTCTAGTCCATAATGGTTAATTTAAATCACCAATGATGTTATCACTGGGATGATTCTTTAGAACCGATTGATTTGGGTTTTCTGAAACTTGTTCTTGAATGTATGCTTCAAAATATTCTGGGGTAAATGTTTCATAAGTAGCGTCATGAATATTCTTTTTATCAGAAGGATCTTCTATCAAAGGTTGAAAATCAGTTTTTGAAAACACATCCGAAGATGTTGGTAGGGGTTTCTTAAAAACAAAAGGATCAGTTCAATAAAATTTCACATGAACTATCTGTTCAATAGTACATGTTTTGTTTTTGGAAATTCTATAATCCTTAGAAGTTGTAGAGTAGACTAAGAAAATTTTTTCATCATATTTTGGTGCGAATTTATGTAGATTTTCATTAGCATTCAGAATGAATACCTTGCAAACCAAAAACCTTAATGTAAGAAAGTCTAGGTTTTCTACCATTACATAACTTGTAAAGAGTTTTCTTAAGAAAAGGTCTAATCAAAACTCGATTTAGAGTATAACAAGTAGTAATTACATGTTTAGCCCAAAAATGATTAGCTATAGAATACTCACTCAACATGGTTCTTGTTATATCTTGAATAATTCTATTTCTTTTTTTAGTAACACCGTTTTGTTGAGGTGTTCTAGGTGATGAGAAGTTGTGAGTAATACATTTTCTACTACAAAAAGTTTCAATATATGAATATCAAAATTCTCCCCCATGATCACTATGAATAGTTATCAATAGAAGGTTTTTCTCATTTTTAACATGGGATCTAAAAGTTATGAAATAAGAAAAAGCCTCACACTTATTTGATAGAAAATATACCCATGTAAATATATTTTTATCATCAACAATGAAAAAATATAATACTTTCCCCCAATGCTTCCAGATTATGTTGGACCAAAGAGATCCATATATACTAACTATAATTCATCAGTATTTGTGACTACACCGACTGATTTAAAACTTCATTGTTGTTGCTTTACATATTGAAAAGGGTCGCAAACATTAGAAGAATCAAATATAAGCTCTAGTAGATCCTTAACTAATCCTTTTATAAAAAGTTTACATAAGTTCCAATGGTTAAAATGTCATAACCTTCTATTCCATAACCATGAATGATCTTCCATTGCACTAAGGAAAGGTAAGTCTTGGCTCCTATGGTCTTCTATGTTTAGTGTGTAAACATTCTCTTGATTATGGTCAGAAAAATTAAACTCTTCCTTGGAATTGTGTACAAATAACTTTTCATTACTAAAATTCACAAGGTATCCTTCATCACATAATTGGATTATGCTGATGAGGTTGTGCTTAAGACCTTTTACAAATAAAACATTTGAAATAAAATCTTTTCCAAGAAGAAAAATGTTACCTATACCAATAATTTCCCTATGAGCATTATCTTTGAAAGATAATTTTCCACCTTTCGTCTTGAGAATCTTTTCAAAATAGTTTTTTTACAAGTCATATTCTAGGAACATCCACTATCTATGTACCATGTGTTGTAGTTGGTACCTTCCCTATTTTCCTGAAAATAAGAACGTTAGACTTTCAGAATCCAAACTTTCTTGGATATGGAATTGTTAGACAACAAAACTTTGGGTATCCACATTTGTTTATAAAAATAAGCTGTATTAAACCCAGGAGATGGAACTTTATTCAAGGATTAATTTTTCATCCAATGCTCACCACTTTGACATTTCGAAAAAATGGGTATCTATAAGGAAACAAATAGTTGTCTTTGAACGCCGGTTTTTTGTGAGTATAACCAACTCCAGTAGTGTTTTTATGAGGATTAATTTGAGAATACATCTCTTCAAAATTTTCCTTCCCAGTGGTATAGTTTTCAAGAATCCTTTTAAAAAAATATTTCCGATTTTACTCCAATTATTAAATTCCTATCCTCAGGAATCATTTACATAGAGTTAGATTTTTACAAAAAAAACATTTATCTATAAAATAGAATTCTTATGATCTTTCAAAAGTTCTTCCTTAAAGGAATTTTCTTTTTCAAGTTCATTATAAATTTTTTCGTTAAGCTATACTTTATCTCTATGAACTCTATAATGATCTGAAATCTCTTTTGTAATAATTTCTTCCCCAGTGTTTTCCTTGTTTAAATTCTTATAAATTTTATAATTCCTTACTTCAAGTAACATGGAAAATATAAAAACATCTATATGGGAAGGTATTTCTTCATTTTTTTAGGAATACATATCTTTATAAGAAGTAATATTTACATAATAGTAATTCTTATCAAGAGATAAATTTGTTAAAGCCTCACCAGAGTGTACCTTATCCATAAGACATGTATTGTGGAATGAAGTAGTAGAAATGAATCACATATTCTTCTATGTTGATGAATCATATTTAGAATATTCACTTTCGGAAGAGTTTCCACATCCACCACTCCATGTATCATTACCTTTAAGTCTTTTCTTGTGCTTTGATCAATATAATTTATTCTTGTTCCTTTCTGAATTTCATTCCATCTTTTCCTTATTTTTCAACAAAGGAAAATCATGTCTGATATGACATGTTCTTCTATATTGATAACATGTAACTTATATATCTTTCTTCTCTATGTAGTCTTTCTTCATGTACTTATTCTGATAGTTCTTTTGAGCTATAATCTTGTTCATTCTCCGAGCAAGATTAACTAATTCATTCTCAGAATTTTCTGTGTCACTAGATTTTGACTGAATAATGACATTCTTTGTCTTTGATATAATTACTATCTCTGGGGTCTTGGATTTAATGTGTTTATAAGTGATTTTAAAAGAAATTCCTCCATTCCCATTCTTATTTTTAAAATTTTTAGCATCTCTTTTCATTCGGTTTTCATGCTGAAGAAGAGTTCCAAACAACTCATCTGAGGAAATCTGAGTGACTTTCCTATTTTCATCAATAGATGTCCTCTTCGACTCCCATTCATTTGGCATGATATCTATGATCTTATAAACAAGAGCTTCATCATCTAATCCTTTCTCACCCACAGATTGTAAACTATTCACAATAGTCTTGAACCTTTGTTGCACCGTACATATGGGTTCTGCAAAAGAAAAATTAAAACCATGATATTCAGCTCTGAGCATGGATCTTTTTGTTTCAAGGACTTTGGAAGTTACAAAGAGAGTAACTTCATGTTTCTTCCATATAAAATATTCTGCATTAAATGATAAAATTTGGCTATATATATTTCTAGTCATAAAACAAAGTAAAGTATTGCGTACCAAATAATTCAGTTGATACTCATGATTTTTTGATTGGTAAAGGTGCTTACATCCTTTTCAGAGATTTTATATCCTCCAATAAGCATAAAAAAATTATCATCACCAGTACTGATAATGAATGTCTTCATTCTATCTCAACAATATTAATAGTCATTTCCATCAAAGATAGGTGGTTTTGTTGTATTATGATTTTCTATATAACCAACATTAATTCTTTCCATCTTTACGAAAATTTATTCCACATGAAACTTTTTAATAGAATATGTTCATAAATAAGGAAAATATTCTTAAGTAGGAATAATAATGAATAAGAGTATCTCTAGTAAAATCTGAATCAAAACTATATGATTCCAAAAAACATATTTGGAAAAAGTATGAATCCTGACAATTCAATTCCGAGAATTCTCTTCTGAATCTAATCGTGAGATTAATTCAGAGGTAACGAGTCCTCTAATACCAATTCATAAGATGGTATGTGTGATTATGATATACTATATAATACAAAATATAAGATAGAATATATAAACTGACATACAAATATAAGAGGGGTGAATTTTATACTTTAAAAAATCCTTAAGGAAATATTGTATAACCAAAATCCACAACACCAATAAGTTCTAATAACTTGATTTATTCTGGAAAAGTGATTCTATAAATAAAACAAAAAAAAAGTTTAAAACAACTAAGATTCTACATTAAATCATATAGAATCTAACTAAATTAGAGTACAAGTATGAGGAAGTATAATATAGTTATACTTTCCTCAATAATACAAATAAACAGACAAAAACAAAGTATAAACACTACATGTTACATGTAACAACTCTTTTAACCCAAAGTGGATGGTATCCAACAACCATGGATAAGATGTTCTTTGATTTATACTATCAAGAAAGTATGTTTTATCAAAACCTTGGTATGTCCTCAATCCGATAGTTGGTATTTGTATTGATATCCCTGCAAGCCATATATTTGTAAGGAAATCAGAACCTCTGACTTTACCACCCGAAGTCTCTGATTTTAAGGAAATCGACCCTCTACACTATAAAAATCTGCACGATGCAAAGTTTGAAAAATTCGTTCGAACTTTATACTGGAATCCTGAGAGTTTATAAGAACCTCTCTCTCTAGAAATCACTTTAACAACATGTAAGCACAGTTGTCAAAGTTCTGTCTAAAAGTGTGTTGAGCTCTTTCAAATGAGGCCCTATTTATAGGCACGACATCAACGGTAGGCTGCCTCCTCTAATGGTCATATTTTTCCTTGAATTTCGGATGGACATGTACTCATGTCACACAAAAAACAGTTAGTGAGTAACTGAAACCAAGACATCATTTTATAACAAAACAAGTTTAAGCAAAATATTGTCGATAACTAAAACCCAAAATTCAGAGTGTTGGAAAATGAATGTTCAGTGTCTAACCAAAAATGGAATTTAGAGTCAATAATACAATTGTATTCGGATTCTATTTTCTAGGAATTCAGAACCTGGATTCTATAGAATTCTGGAGTCTGGATTCACAAGAAATCAGAACCAGAACATATAATGTTCGGAGTCATAGTTCATGAGAATTCGAATTTAGAACATAGAGTAGTTCGTATCCGAATTAGTATTAAGAATTCAGAGTTAGAACCTAGAATGTTTATAACTATAATTCAGATTCAGAATTTTCATTTAGAACTCAAAATAGTTTGTATCTAGAATTCGTAGTAAGTATTCGGGGTCAGAATTCAGAAAATTCATAACCAGAATTCTGATTCCGAATACGGAATCAAAACTCTGAAATTTCGTAACCAGAATTCGTAATCAGAATTCGGAGTCAGAACTCTGCAGAGTTCGTAACCATAATTCTATGAATTCAGATCATAAAACAGAATTATTCATATCTATGTAATTATGGGATTATGAGTTTTTGGTCTCAATATGAATTTTATACTTAGGAAAAATTATTATATGGACAATGAAAAAATGTAAGGATCAATTTCCTTGGGGAAGGATATTTTCCTTATAGAAGTAAAACAAGGGTATAAATAAATTTTCCTTGACATAAGGTATTTGTGATTTTCAAAACAAGACAAATGGTATATTCATAAGGAACCCTTAATGAATCAACAATTTCCCCTTTGAATTAAAGAATGGAAAAGTCATAAGGAAAACCTTATTGACTCAACAATAGGTAACTAACTAACTATTTATGATTAAGGTGAACAAACAACTCATAAAATGATGATTTTTTCATTCTTCCTTTTCCAGATCTCAAAGTGTGAATTTTGTTTCAAACAATGATGTGGTATTAAATATATGATATTTCATAATTAATTATCCATGTTTATTTTTATATATAACCAACATTTAGGATTTCTATTTTTTGTACATACGATAATTGGTATCTGGAAGTGTGGACTACCCCCTCAAAAAATCAATTTGATTCATTCACAGGATACATGGAAGTTATAAATAAGGATTTTAATTAAAAATATGTGACATAAAAATATGATTTTAATTAAATATTTACCTTTATTAGAATATCATATATATCATTTTTTAATACCCATTCACACACTTAATTTGTGATAATTTCATTTATGGACAAGTGGACTACCTCTTCCTCAACACCATGTGATTATTTTTACATATCAACAGTTCTTTGTATAAGTATAAATGATTAAATAATATTTCAATTTTGATATAACTAAAATTATATAACGATTGTTTTATTACCTTCATTCCATAATGATCATTTAAAAATGGTAATGTTACTCATGCGTATATATGTCCTACCATCTCCTTGATTGTAATGTTGGATAATTTTTCATAAAACTATTTAATTATATGTTCTAAAAGTATAATTTATGTTTAAATATAATAATTATGTCTTGATTATTATCATAAAGATGTTATATAATTACTCCTTTGACCATTTTTGACATACCAAAGTTAATTTTGACAAAAAAACTGAATTTGGACAAAACACAAGATATAAAATTAATTATTTAAGTAGTTACTTGAGACATGGTAATAAGTGAAATAAAAAATATCATAACAATTACAATTTTTTAGAATAATTTCAATAATAAAAATATCATTATTATTCATGAAGAAAAAGACACACTATACAAATCGGAGTCAAGGTATGAGATTTTTATCACACTTTTTACATTTGTCAGCTAACTGTCATATTCACCAATTAATTTATTCTCTGGTGTATATAAATCAAATTATGATATATTATATCATGAATTATTTTATAATAATTGTGATTTTATTTTTATTTTGAATTATTTATTCTAATGGGATTTTAGTTGAATGGTACTATGTGGAAAAGAATTCTATAACCCCATAAATTTTCATTGTGTTATATTACATACTATTTTTTGTTAATATTAAAATATTATGTATGTAATAAATTTTATTATATATTTTTTTATTTTAACATTTTTATGATGGATTTAAATTTTAGTCAAATAATATATTCATTTATTTATTCTCACATCATCATTTTTTCATTTTCAAGGGATTAATTTACAATCTCATTTCTTATGATAACTTATAAATGCCTTTAAGTTAGAAGAAATAATGGAATTTTTTTAATTTAAAGTCTATTAATTTTCATTAAATTTATTTATTAATGAACTTATCCATGTAATAGTACAATATTTTAGATATTTCGTACTCAAAATGTTATAGAAAATATTTTTATAAAATCATGACTTCATTTCACTCTTTATGGAGAGAACCCATTCTCTTATAAAACACCATTTTTCTAAAAATACATACAAATTTATTTTAACATCTACAAATTTATTTACTAAAGAAATTTTGAAAAATAACTTCATTTATCCATTTTTTGAAATGAATATTATTTTATCTTTTAGAACAAGGGATTTATATAACCTTTTCATTGTGAAAAAGGAATGTTCTTTTTACCTCATATGACATCAATTGATTTACTTGATGTGATTTTTTTGAAGATTTATCTACTTTTTTAGAAGGTTAATTTTTAAAAGAAAATGATTTGAAATGTTATTATTAAGGAAATTATTTTTCAAAAGGTTTAATAGAAGTATATTATCATGAATATTTATTTCAAAACATCTTTTTATAATATTATCAATCATCAATGAAAACAACCATTTATTTCAATCCACATGTGATATGTTGTATTGATAAAAAACTTATCAATCCTCATGATGGTTTATGATTTATTTGAAAATTTATATTATTTGAATTTAATTCCTTGATTTATTTTATTCCCTTAGAAATATTCAAATTTCATATGATCATTGAATAATAAATTTCCCATGTAATTCCATATCATTTTTTATGGATGATACAATTTACTAAATTTAATTCCATTTTATATACAGTGACATCCTTGGATGTTATTTTATTATTTATGGAAGTATCGATAAATCCTTATTCATTACACAATATGGATATTTGATAAGTATTATTATTTATTTTCAATATTCAATATGAGTAATTATTTGGACTATCAATGACTAATGGGTCCCATAATTTATATATCCTCTCGATTTATTGGTATGTAGTCATGAGAAAAAAAATTCCGAATTTAAATAAGTTTCTTTCTGTAGTTTAAACCATCTTGTGAATGGTATTGATGGTATATTTTTCCATGTTACTAAATCACGATATCCAAAAATTAGGTATTACCTTTATTTTGATTTAGTGATTATTGATCCATGAGATTTTGAATTGACATAACTACATATGCGTTTCATTATAATTTTGATGGTTAAATAGAATGTGTTTCAGTTTCTAAAATATCCAAATTTATTTCCATTATATAGTTATTTGTTGGGAATGTGTTTCCATTTATTTACTATTCTATATTGATTATAAAATATATTCTATTTTTATTGATATCATGTTTTGTGTATTCTGTTATTTACCATTCCAATTGATTATTATCTATGATTAGTTATTATTTCCACTGTAATTTACCTCTACAGAGCATTTTAGCCCACCCTTATTTTTTTCCTTTCTCAAGGATTCTAAGAATTTTTCTAAGAGATATATGCAAGGATACAATCGATGGAATTGATTTTTTGTCCTAAAAAGAAATAAAATAGTTGTAAATAGTTTATTAAATTTCAATACAATAAAGATGTATGAATCTGGTCTTCCAAGACTAGTTAACTGTTTGGTCCTTTGGTATGTGATTTACATGTACCTTATGTTAATGTAATGATAGTAGCCACCAGATCAAGAATTTTGGGGGTCAGTTTGCTAGTACATTGACATTACAACTCTAAATTACCAATTCAGTCCTCGAATGACTATTAAATAAAATCATTTCCCTTAAGATTTGATATATTAGATGCCACTCTAACTGAACCCTATCTTCTAGAGACAAGATCAGGCCAGTGATAAGCCTTGTGTGCTACCCCAACTATGCCTCCTATAGCATGGAGATGATCAATATCACTAAATACGAATATCTCACAAATATTGGTGGCCTAAAATAATAAACCTACAAAAAACTAATATCAAATATAGAAATTAACTAGTAACAACAAAATAAAAAATATAAAATAAAAAAATAAATTATTCCAACTACATGAGTGAGAATATGAATATAAATTAAATATCCTCATGGGAAAACCAATTGGAATTCCGTATTTGAAATGGTTATTAAGGCTAATGAAATAAGATTAATGTATAAATCCCCATCACATCAAAGAATCAAAGATCGTTCCCTAGAAAAAATAGTCTCTAACACAGTCATAAACCCCCCCAATCCACCAAGAATAATAAACATCATCTCCAAACAAGATTCACTGGCTATAGATCAACAAACTATATCTTTTATCTTTTAGGTGTTTGTACAGAAACAAATCATGTGGGATGAAATTATTTAAATGGTTTATTATAATTATAAACTCCTGTGAAAAAAATGACATAAAATATGCCTTCTCAATATCTATTATATGTTTTTAGTTATAACAAATTTAATTTCTCTTCTATATAGTCTCTATAAATATAAGCTCATGGAAATAAATAATTCTATTTAAATTTTGTTCTATACCATAAAAATGTATATCTCATGAGTATATATTGATTCCTTGAGTTCTATATAGCCCCAAAAGTGTCTGGTTAACAGCCAAAATATTAGTATAACTATAAAAAACCGAGGAGTTCTTGATGTTCTATAATCCACAAATTGTTTACTATAATTAGATAACCACAAATCGATAAGCCACTAGAACTATAATGGGAAATGATCTCCTCAATTATGCAAGGGTACTTGTTGATGGTGTGTTGGATAATAATTTCAAAAAATACTAGTTCCCCATTCTAGATAGCATCTGAGTGACCCACACCTTCAATGAATGAATAATGGCCACTGGACTACTATACACTACTTTTATGACTAACCATGAAAGGAGACCCCCATGAAATAAATGATATATAACAGATGATCCATACCTTATTGAAGGATATAACTCAAATGAAGGAGTACTAAACTCCATGTATAGAGGAACCACTCTCCACATAAGTCGGGTATTTCTCAACTATATTGGTCATGTGGGGAACCTACACATTTTCTAGACTTTGGGGATACCAACTAGATACTCACAATAGAGGTTCCATTCACCAAGCATGTGGGGGAGCATTTAATTATATAAACGATATGGTTGAATCATTTCCTATCATCAGTACATCCACACCAGATTTCATATCCACATTCCCCTTCTAAATAACATGTTTTATTACATTCATTTTACATATATAGAGAAAGGTACTAAAATTTATAAATCACCAAATATCTCACATATTCTAATTCAGAGGGATGGAATTTCATAATATATTTAGAAAAAAACATAGTATAGGTGAATCACATGTCCAAATACAATTTTTTATCAATAAAATATGGAAATCAACCGGGTTTGTAAAAGTTCACTGGTTGTTCTGTAGAGGAATATGACATGGGGTCATTTTAGTGTAGTCTGGTCATGTTCATTGCACTAATTTTCTTTAATAAGACAACATAAATGGAATATATACTACGGTACAGATCCCGAGGATCGTCGATCTTACCAAGAATAACTCATTATCACTCAATCTATATAAGGGTATAAATATACATGAATTTTCCCTTATATGGTACAAAACATGCAGACACAACTAGCTTAATAAACATGTACTATTATGTGAATTGGGTGTGTATTCTAAGATTACATGGGTTTTCTCTATCGAAATAATTTTTTTGGTCTATAGATATCATCTTTGGGTTTTTAATTTTGAAATAGTAATTATTTTTTAGAAATTCATGAAATATAATTAACCACACCCCATGTGGATGGGCTTAAAACCTACAATACCACTATGATTTGGCCAAACATGTTTAGAAATATGTTTATGTTCACCTCAAAAAGATTTGATGGAGTGTAAACCAATGACACACACCATGTGAAACATATAATATTCCCTAACCCTATAACCATATATAAAGATGTATGTTGTATGTGTTCATATAAATAACATGAAATGTATCCATATACATCATCATAATTATGGACCTCCCAAGATATCCTCTCTCCATCTAAAAGATTCTCCATTTATCACCCTTTCCAAAATATAGGCACCACATTAGTCCTTCTAGAAACATAGATTCTTTCCTCCTTTGATCATGGAATGTAAAACCATGAAAATATTATTGTTAAATAACTTTATCATCAAATCACACCACCTATTTACGTGGTAGAAACCCCATTAAAATATCTATACTGAGTCATTGGTTTACATAATTATATAATTCAAAAAATCCCAATTCACTTTATATTAAAATTATAAAACATGATATTTTTATTTATGTAATTATCATTATCAAGAAAATACTTTTGGTTACTTAACTTCCATTGAATAAAAATATTATAACAATTATTGTGATCTATGGTTTCATACTATATGAATACATCTTATTTTGTACCATTATTCTTATGATGATTTAAGCCCATGGTAAAAAAAGTAACTTGTAGAATTCATCAGTAAACAATGAAATTTCTATCAATATATTCATAGTCTACAGCTAGTTATATAGAATAAGACTGTTGGACCTTTTTATATAAGTGATTATAAATAAATTCAAAACTAGACCCTTAGAAAAATATGATGATAAATAAACATCAGGATTTATAAGTCAAAAAATTTATTTTATGATTATTGTATTCAATTTAATGTTTTTAGAGAATGTTCTATTATTGTGATGTTTTTCTTTTAAAGGGGTTCATTTAAGATTTATCATTTGATATTTTTCTTTCAAAATATTATAGATATTTCCGTTGTAAATCTTCTTCATCTGATCTATTATGATCATGGTACTACGATAAAATAAAGATAGATGATTTTTTGACAGTCTGATTGATGGATACTATGGTTATAAATATAAATATAGTGTACAAAATATGTTTGATTGTATTTTAATAATGATAGATTAACCCGATGTATTAATGAGATAGATAGATAGACCTTATAATAGGAATATAATGTAGGATACTATAAATAATGAATAAATTACTGGATACCCTAGATTAATTTTATATGTCCACATTAATTTTTAGTTTACAAATGTGGTTTAAATAATATCCTTTTAATGGACTATTAGTATTTCTAACCAATACTTCATTTCTTAAGATAGAATTTCTACTATGATTAATCATTCATTAGTAACAGTTAATATATGTATCAAGTTATTTCCATTATGATAACTATATTTCATATGGTTTGTAATTCTGTGACTCTTATATTTCATTTAATTGGTAATACTAATGAATAATAAACATAATATTCAAAGGGGAATAAATTCATATTTTTATTTAAAAACAACAATTCAAAGCATCCCATATTATTTTTTATTATTTATAATATAGTTGGAAAAATATTTGGTGCTGATTGGGTCTTTAAATCAGTTCTATAGTAACTAACAAATATTTTTTTTTATAATATATTGACATTATTTAATCATATTTAATACTAATATTACTTAAAATAACGGTGATTATAGTGGAAATATATTTTTTATTAAAATGAGTACCATTTGGAACATTAGAAAATATAATTCCACCTAGAACATATATTATTTTTGGAGCTAATTATTTTTAATTTTCTTATATTATAAATATATATATCATTAAAAATTGAATAAAAAACCATACTAATATATAGTTATAATGTTTAGGATAATGATATAGTTAAATTATCTAATGAATAAAAATAAGAATATCTATTATAAAATAATGTTCTTAATACATTACCATATTCTATTCCCACAAAAATCTATATTTAGATATTAATTATTATATGAAATGAAAATTGGAATTTGGAAGTAATAAGGGATTATCCATTTTGGCAATTAAAAATTATTACAAACTAACAGAGGTATGATATGATATTACTAATGAGAGATTCATTTCCTAACATGAGAAATTGTAACATTAAACTTCATGGTTTATTACAATAATAATAATTTTATATTATTTGGGTGAAATTGATATTTCAAAAATATCACCTCATTGAAAATATTATTGATATTATACTAAATCCATTGGATTCCAAGTGAAAATATATCAAATATATTAGTAATTAAAATGGTTCTTTATATAATAGTCAATTTATACTCTCATGCATTATGATAGAAAACCTAGATGTGAGGTTGAAGTAGTAAAAAGAAATATGAAGTATCATTTAACTTTACTTGAGGTAACCATAACTTAGGTACATTTAATAAATCTATTAATAATTGTAAAAATATTTCTTCAAATATAAATTTTAATAATAAAAAATTAATTTATTCCTATGATAGTATGAACAAGCATTCTCACATCTCATGTAGAATGAATTATCAAGTTCGTATATATCATTTTCTAGATTCTATATGAAATTATTGCGGAGACAAAAAATGAAAAAAAAGGAATAAATATAAGATATATTCAATAAATTTAACATGGATGGTATTTTTAGACTTAACTATAAAAACATTTTCTGAAAAATAAAAATCAATGAAGTAATTATAAAATAAAAGGAATGAAAAGAGTTAATTGTGATGACCTGAAATTTTATCAATGGAAATTCCTTTCTTATAATTATGTAATATAGGATAATAACATAAAATATAATTAATAACACAATAAAAACATTATATATAAAGAATAAATAAAATAAGTGGTATGTCATGAAGTTAACGAACCATTATTGATAAAATAGTTACTTGACAATTGGTTCTCATTCTGTGACCATTATGAATAGTAAATTTGATAATATAATTGTACTCTCACATATGAATGTATAAATAATATTTAGGCATCCTATAAATGGATGTGTGATATAATTATATCATCGTATAGTACGTAAATGTTTTGATAATTATAAATTTAGTGTTTTTTATGTCATAAATTATTAATTACAATTTAATTTTTTTTATGAAAATTTATAATATCTTCTTTCATAAAATATATTTATAAATTTATATTTTTTTAATGATTTTATAGTGATTTTATGATACCTTTATTAGTGATTCAATGTGTTATCAGAAAAATAAAAACTTTGAAAATATGTATTTTCCCAGTAAAATAGGATTTTAATTAAAAAATTAAAAATTTAATATTTAAAAATTTAATTTTATTAAAATGGATGTCATTTTTTATTTATAAATGTTAATTTTTTTAGGGTGAATTTTTCATATTTTTCTAAAATAATTGATTTTTTGTAAGTAGTAAAATACGATAATTTTCCTTAAATGCTAAATACAATAATTTTTGAGACATTGTTGATTTAATGTGGTGGTAAAAACCATTATATCTAACTCACATAAACTATAAATTTTATTTATTCACATAATTTAAAACTATTATTTTTCATGAACCAAACTAATTAACTAGTGATAAAAATAATGAGAAAACACCCCTCTCATCTACTATAAATACCACCCCACACCTCTTCTTCACCTCACACTATAAAACCATTTAACATTGTTAAAATTATTACCAATATTCTTTAAGGACTGTCCAGTGCCTCTAATATCTATTTGGCTCATTAAATGACAAAAAAATTTTCCCTATGGAGGTCTTCAAGAGGGAATGTTAATGAGGTGAATTCCTCATTCACTTTTATCATTTCATTTCATGTTATTTTCATATTCACTCCACACCTTCCAAAATAAATAATATTTTATAAATCCATTACATTAAATATATAATTATATTATTATGGTAATAAAATAATCCATCATTGAATTTATATACTCTTCCTTTTAATACTGAAATGAAAACACCATTCTTAGGTTATTTATTTATCACCTTCATAGATGACAAATTCTGATTATCCATTAAGGCCATCCACAATAGTAAAAAAACATTTCATGGGTAAAATATTTATTATATATATATTATATAATATCTAATTTTATTTAATTATTATATAGACATGATGATATATTATAAAACAAAACATGTTTTTTGTGAGAAAAAACTACCGAAAATAATCCAAAATATTATCACGAAAATCTTTTTATTGATTCATCCTAAAAAATAAACAAAAAAATTATATTACCATTAATCCAACAAGTTTTTAATTAATAACATGTAACTTAAATTATGTATTTATATTTTCATTTTACATGAATATTCATACACTCATACAAGTGAACCGATCATGTAAACTAAGAAAACAAGCACTCTCAAATGATGAAATTGAATATCATAAATCACAGTATAAGGCATAAATGAACATAATAGAATTATTAAAAATAAATTAACTGTAGAAAAGGTTCTGAATTAATTAATTAATTAATTGACATTGATTATTCATAACATTAAGATTATGTGTTGAACCATTTCAGACACAAGGTAATGGATTATACCCAAATATCAATTTATCTCTTTGGGTTATACTTTCTATATTTTCTACCTAATTTAATGATTATTTATGTTTAAATAATTCTTATAAATTATATTTATATATTAAGAGTTCATAAATCCGGAACATATCATCCATCTTTGATGGGAATTTACATGTTCAAAATAGGTTTATTTCTTATTTATTCCTGATAAGCATGCCCAATTCATGGGAACTTTCCGATTTCATAAATATTTCAGTGGGCACTCTATAATATGTCTTAATGCTCCATTATTTTTCCATAATCACAAATTTTATCATTAAAAACTGTTTTGTTCATTTTTTGGAATAAAAAAAAATTATTCCCTTTCCCCTTTAAAAAGTATTTTATATTATAATTAAACCACACAAAAAGTTTTAATTGTAATGTTTCTCAAACACTATTTCCAAAATGTAATATATTAATTTTTACATCACTTATAATAATATATTCCAATTTTTCCATAATACTTTATATCCATTATTTCAATATTTTTTTTCATGGAAACCATTAGGATATTCCCTTATGTTATGCCTTTTGACATGATTATAAAACCCATTTCCATACAATAGAAATACTTATTTATGTGAATAATTACTAATATATTATTATTCATATGGAACAAATATTCATGTCCATGTTATGATGGGTATTCATAGATATCACTATAATTAAATAGGTAATATTTACTCTCATTAGATGTCATGTTGGAATTGGGAGTTAACATGATTCTATTATGAAACATTTACCACAATGTAATATAGTCTTGATAGTTACCCTTGACTCGTTTTTATGTCATGTTATATGTTTTTAGACATTTCTATTATTCAATTATTATATGTTCCGTTGTTTTACATGTTATTCTTCGTTATGTTAATTCATGATCCATTCCATTTAGTACATCTTGTTATGCCTTCTAACCAATGTTCTATGTTTTATTATTATGTTTATTTCCTTATATGGATTTTTTGATCATCCCTTATGTTCATAAATTCCATATCTTAATCTAGGAAAATGTAAGATCTCAATAAAATTTACGATCTCATTATTTTTATTAAATAATATATATTTTTTAATTTGGGTTTCATTATTTTTAATTAATTACCTAATCTTCCAAATACACTATACATTATGATCCTTTGATAGTAATTATTGGATGATTATACAATAATTTGAGAAAATGTGTTGGGTTTATATCATTGTTTTTAGTGGAAAATGTTTACTTATTTTTGGGATTAGTTCTAGAAAATTCTACCTAAATACTTTATGATAACACTACGTTTGAGAGAACAAACCTAAATTTTTGATAATATAGAGTAAGTTGATTATCATGAAAATACATCCCAATCTAGATACTAAATGTGGTCATGGTTCATGTAGAGATGTACATAGTGGAAATATATTCCACAAGGTGTACCAGGCCTTAATCGTGGTAACCTACTATATGAAAAGGGAATTACTTTACACATTATATTAAAATACCAAGGGATATTATTAAGAAAAATCATAAGATCCTTTTGAACCATTATTAAGAGAATAAAAAAATATAACTAGAACATGTGTTAAGAAAAAGATCATAGATAACCTAGATTGAAACATATGAAATCATGAGTGAAGGTAAATTTTTCTTTCACCGGTTTATCATTTTATGTTTATTATTTTATTTTATATGATTATTAGATATGTATTTGATCCCCATAACTTTACAATTTAAATAATATTTTATGGATGAAATTAAAAGAACATGTGCCAACAATCAATGTGATAGGAAATATGAAGAATTGTCTAATGAAAATTCAAATATGGGTGGATCAAAATGGGTGGATCAATAGATATATCCTATGATATATTGATGTCCCAAAATCCTACATGATAAAAATGTGGGAAGAATCATCCATGAAACATATTAAAGGGAACATAAAGATTCTTCAAATATTGAAGATAATCGAATACCGAGAATAACTATTTAAGGGTGATTAATGATCCCACTAATGTGGAATAAGAAAGGATGGTTCATATCAACACTCATCATGTAGTTCAGTGCTTCCACTAAATGGAACAATGTAGTAATGTAATCCATTTCCATAAAACATGGGTTGTTTAAGGAAATCATCAACAACAAAATCCAAGGAAGAAAGGAAGGGAACAAGCTATTATAAATACTGATGTGGATCCAAAAATTGATGTGGTTATAGGTACACTAGTTATTCATTCATGAAAAGTGAATATACTATTTTATTATGCTTCTACGAATTATTTATATTCTTGAAAATTTATTAGAACAGTTCAATCACAACCTGAAATATAGATGTTGAGATATATATAATCCCATAAACTAGAGAAATTATTGACTGAAATTTATAAAAACCCTCCCCAGCTAATTATTGTAGACTGACCCTCCTTGAAAATATTTTAATACTCCCTTTGGTTGAGTGTGATGCTATTTTTTTCATGTACTGGATAACTTTATATAAATTCATTTTCATTTTTTTGGGAATGGGATACCGCTATACAAATCCTAATTCACCATGTAGTTTATTATATATATAAGGATGATGTTGAATCCCATTAAAAATAATCCTCTCATGTGTAGATATAGTTACCATATTAATATTAATATCTCGCTGAAATGATTGAGACAAAGGGGGGAACTATGCTCGAAGACATCCCTAGTATAATGGACAACACTTATGCATTACCAAATTAATTTCATGGTATTCCTCTTGATACAATTGTTGAGTTCTCAATTTAACTTTTTCCTAGATCTCTACTTGTGTTAAAGAAATCTATAGAATGGTCATCAATGATCTGGATTAACTAAACAATACTACAAAATGAATCTTTACCTGCGCTAGAATATTCCATTATCAGGACTAGAAAAGGGATAACTAAATATGCACGACATAACGTCCAGGTATTTTATCATCGATAAAATGTCTCTAATAAAGGGTAGATTTATCAAATCCTTTAAAAGTGCTAATAAAACGCCACATTCATCTGTGCTTCTTTTTAGTTCTTATAAATATACCCATTATCAATGCTTTTATTTGAAATAATAAAAGTAATATTTATCATGACTTTCTATAGTGCTGATAAAGGGATTCTTTAAAAGAACATATAAAATTGCCGATAAATCATACTTGTATCATCACATTTATTAGCATTCATAAAGGTGAGATATATAATGTGAGTATTCGGTACACTACATCACCTAAATCAGGTTTATTGTTCAGTAACAACACACTACAATAAAATAAATAGAAAATAAAATTACCAATATAAGATAGAAATATTGAAATTAAATTAAAATAATTTTCTAACACAAATAAAAGAAAAATAATACACTATTATAGACTATATATATAGTTTTTAACTAATATAAATGTAAATTTAGAATGAAAAGGAACAATTGGAGACACACTAGTAACACATTGAATCAAATTGAGGATAAAAAAATTCTTACATATCAAAAATGATTTATAGATTGTAATCCAAGAGACACATAGTAATTAGAATGTGTTTTCTTGGTTTTGAGTGTGTAAGTTGTTTTTTAGAATAAAATTAAATTAACATTTGAATTAAAATATTCACTTGGAGTCATACTGTTACACCGTTTATTGTATTGAGGTGAGTCTAATCCCTTGATATCACGTGTAACATCTGGATTGTTTTCCTGATGTACCAAAACAAACTGAATGTGTTTGGTACATTTTAAGTATGTCAGGTTTATCTTTTACTAAAATTTCATTTTTAAATTGGAAAAAAATATGGTGAAATATTTATTCTGTATCGTGTTAGCTCATTTTTTAGTTACTGAAACATTTTTACATTAAAATGACACTTTAAAAATGCTAATGGGAACTTGGAGTCATTCTAGTAATACCATGAATAAGATTTAGATATGTCCAATCTATACACATAAAAAATGATGTATGGATCAATGTTATAATGAACCAAAATAATATGATATGACTGTCAGTTTTTAGTACACCGCATCAATTGTGTTACCAATATAAAATTTTAAATTAGAAAGTCACGCGATGAATCTTATCTTAATTGATAAGTGTTTGGTATGATTTTAAACATTGTTCCTCAAACAAAATCATGGTTTGATCATTTTTTACTTAATTAATGAAAATTTTATTCTTTTGAACCCATCTCTTATTATCATAAACTCCTTGAGTCTACATCTTGGTCATTGTATCTGCCTCCTACTCCAAGTCTATCTCTGACTCTGACCCAGCCTCAACCTTTTCCAATACCTCTACCTTTTCCTCCACCTATGATTTCACATATGCCTCAATCTCTGTGATTTCCCAACAATTTAATTTTTTGTAGGCAATCAGTTCTAACCAAATTGATTTCCTCCATTTGTAATCTCTGTGAAAATGAGAAAAAAATTAATATATAAGAATTATAACACTAATTAGACACAACAAAAATATTTTTCAAAGGTTATAACTCATTATAGATTAAAAAATAGTAGGTAAAAACGTAAATATGTTGTCAGTATACACTCTAATAAAAAGTACACTACCCACTCATCGATAAAAAAAATTCATTTCATCTGTTGAGTTACTTTGCTGTCGGCAAAATTGAATGTTCTGAGAAAAAATATTGTAAAAAATATATTGAAATATATTTAATGAAATTGTAATTAAATTCAGATATAACCAATTGGTGTATGCTGTTATTTTTATGCTTTATGATTTCTCTCATAAATTTTCAAACATAATATCTTCAATTGATATCATTATCTCGTTTTAGACACTATAAAATAATTGTAAATATTTTAGAAATGGTATGATAGTTAAATATTTCATACATATACCTTAATTTGTTTCTAGTTGTTGTAATCTACAGACACTATCTTTCCAGACAACAACTTTTTTCCATGGTCTATCCTGTATTGAGGGACCACTATATCATAAAAAAATTCTAATTAATAAATAGACCGAACATATAATTCAAATTTTATATATAAAATTTTGCGTGTAGTGTATTACATATTCACAATACACATCTTGTGTGGTTGGATGGTTGGAAATCCATCCATTCAATGTTGAGAATACATATTCATAGTGCTTGTGTTGACTACTATTAGTATATAGTGTTTCCTAAAAAACAAAAAAAAAATATGTAATGAAAAAATTAAAATTATATTTTAATGTATTAAAACATAGATTCTTACCTTTTCATTTTTTGTATCAAAAAAAGTTTTTTATTTGATACTTTTTATTTTAACTCTTTGATTAACTCTTCGGTTTTCATCACAATTTATTCCTTATCCAATATTTATTTTACTGAAGATATGATACAAGGATTAATGAATCCAAATCGTGCATCAAACTATCTTCTTATTAAATAGTTGAAATATTAAATCCTATAAAAAATACGAATAGCTATTAACTTTGATAATCATATTTATCTCAATATTTGGATAGAATGTTTAAGAAAACTTACCTTATATAGGTATTCGCAATTGAGACACCCAACCATTAGTGATTGAAAATATTAGTTAGAGTCTTTATACCAATTAGTTATGTGAATTGGTGTCTATAATTTTTTTATTTATAAATCTAAGAATTAGTTTTATCATTAAATGTGGGGTATTCCTGAATTTGTAATGATAATAAATATTTCTCTAAAACTAGAAGAGAGAAGGAACTCAAAGAAGGTTGTTTTGTTTTCTTGTTCAATTCACTAGCTTTTCATAATTCAACCTTTAGTTTCTCCATCACATTATTCAAAAGTAACATCATAACTCCATTCATACCATTTATCATCAACAATTTTATGTTTTTTATATGATTTTTTTAAATTCTTACCTCTTATATTATTATAATAGTAGACGACCAAGCTATAAAAGATACAATAGAATATTTGACAGTTATAATATTCGTACCATCAAGTGGATAATGAAAAAGCTAATTAATTTAAAAATATATGTCAATCCACACTATCAATATAATTTTAGGGGGGATTTATTGTGTAGCTGGTCTCATGGGATTTATACACAGTTGTCGTCACAACACAAAAGTATATGTGTATTGATAGGTAAAAATTACATAGAACTATACCCTATATAATTTTAGTAATATAAAGTTATCCAAAGGTGTTTTATTCACATTTAGGAGAAATAGTAATTGGAAAATTTTAACCTTGAGTAATTTATGTGGCTGGGGGGAATGACTAGCCTCAAACCTAGTGGGATCAAGTTTTTCATATATGGATATTTACTCTACCATTGGTTTGCTTTGATTGTTTCTTAAACATTGATCAACTAATCAAGAAAAAAAATATCTTATAGATATAAAATTGGTACCTACATCCATCTCACCATATTTTATGAGTCTTTATGTGGTTTAATATTCTATAAATATATTCGAGGACGGACTCCAAAAGAAAATACATTAATGCGACTATATTGTTCAGGCCACTTCAATGCCACTGAAAGTTGATTTTGTTTTGGTTTAACCATTTTTTATTGTTGTGTCTAAACAATATAATAAATAATTTATATTTATCCAATATAGATATAAATCATAAAGAATTACAATTATTTCATACTTACACATTCCTCCCATTATGATTTTATAATTTTATAAACTAATATAAAATATTTATTTACATGAGCCTCCATCCATAGCACATGATGTGAGATGGTAGTGGAATAATATTTTGATTCATCTATTAGCATATAAACAAACAAAAATATTTTGATTCATATCAAATAACTAAAATTTTATTGGTCATTTAGAATATAGACAAATTTCTTTTATAATAAATTATACTCTATCCTTCCATTGTGATAGGGGTATTTTTTTTATGTATGTTATTTATTTTCATATATATTTATTAATGTTTCATAAATTAAAAATTTTGAATCACAATTGATACAATAAATAATATAAAATAATATATTCTCAAACACAATTCTCCGGAAATGATTTCACATTGAAAATATTGTAAATAGAAGTCAATGTTTCCTATTTTATAACATGTGTATAACTATGTGGTGGGTGGGGCTTTTTTTCACCTTAGTATCCCGAAGATTTAACATCATTATAAGAGTTCGGAGTCCCATATGGGATTTTCTAGAGGCCATTAAGGAAAATTTCATATCAAAATCTTCTAAAATAATAGAATTTAGTAAGGAATATTAAAAACTAAATACATGTTACATTATATACCTTTTTAGTAAAATAAAAATAAATATTCTAACATTATAGTTATATATTTCCTAATGATTTATTCACTAAAAATTATACATGGAACAATGAATCAATATCAATCATCACATCCATCCTCATTGTGACCCAGATATAACTAATGAACATTGAATTGTGGTGGCTAATAGGTTGTCTGTGTTGATTCCAACAAACTCCAAATTTTATACCTTTAATTATTTGAGTGATAATGTTTTTCAAAACTATGATTATACATATTTTTTAATTTTTTTTAATCAACGTGTTTTTGAACCAAAAATAATTCCACAGTTTCATCATCAATAGTCTGTTCTTGCTCGGGATTGGAAACATCATCATGTTCCGAAAAAATTGTTTGCATGAGTAGTAAAACATTTGATTTTTCTTGAATAAATAAAAAATGAAATACACTACATGAATTAAATTTCACCATTTCATCTACCTTTCATGAAAATTCTTATTATCGTAGATGTATATATAATATTCAATATTATAGTACAACTAAAATTCACTCCTTTTATTTATTACATCCTATGACGCTTGATTTTCGTCCATCTCTTGGTAATGGTAGGATGGAAAGTTTGAAAGGGGGAGTCCAACCCATCATCAAGAGTTGGAAGAAAATCAAGATTCAAAGGATTAAAGTGTCCTAGGAACCTACACTAATGAAATCAGTTAAAAAGACCTCTCTATCAAAGAGGAATTGGAATACTTATACACTAATGGTTTAGAAGCAATGAATCTCACGCCACCTATATTGGAACTCATTTATTCCTAGTCAAGGATTCCTCACCTTCTATTGTTTGATGTTTCTTAATCCAGAATAATATCTATCCAATAACATACATCCATTAAAAGTATTATTTTTTAAACTTATTCGCAGTATTTTTCTAGAATTTATTTACTCTAATAAATAAAATAAATCTACTTAATGCGATCATAAATTTATTATTATAATATATCACCATAAAATCATAAAGGAACCCTAAATACATCCAATCACGAAAAATTATACCACATATCTTGCATTATATCTACAATTACCTCTATGAATGTCATACTATAGGACATATTCTGATTCTTTCTCTTATAAAATATAACATTGGACAGTGGTATTCCCAAGAATCAGTAACATTCGGTGATGAAACTTTAATCATACTCAATGATTTCTCTCGCAAAATATGATATGAGATATCAAATTTATATTATTACTCTTAAAAATTGATGAGATGTAGTAATGGTGCTTTGATCCTCAATTTTCACACAAACCATGGATTGAGTCATATTTATTATATCATAAATGTTATGATAAAATGTAATTAAAATACTTATATTTTACCATAACATATATAATAACCCTATGATATAGCTGAATGTTAAATACCTTTTTTGATTATATAATATTTACATAATAAAACATGACATTTAATTATTAAAAAAATTAGTAGATTAATACATTGTGCATTTGACGATCATGTATCTGATACCACTTATGATTTTTAGGGCATAATGCTATGATCACTGAAGGAGTTTTAGCACCTTATCCTACTGATAAACATTGACCAAGTAAGAAGAGATGTTTATTTATAGAATGAAAAAAACATTAAATTACAATAAGAGGGTTTGTATCTTTATATTGTGGATTTTGGTCATGGATAAAAAATTATATGACTTATAGGAAATAAACATACAAACCATCTAATGTATATTTTAATCAATATTAATTCTCTCTAAGGTTATTCCCCATGGTAGTTGTATTTTTAAATTATTATATTTTCTTATAAATTAGTTATTACTTTATTATGATTAGTAAATATATTAATAAATCACATCTAAAAATTTTCAGGATCAACTTTCCAACCATGGATAACTCACATTCATTTGGTAAATGCCCTATTTATGTATTGTTGTTCACTTCAAGTCCATTAACACAACGCTTTCTCAAATATATCCAACCTAGTAAATATTTTAATAAAATCAACCACACTTTTGTCACCCATGAAATCCCTCAAAACACATTGTAACCCATGCTTAATGATTAAGAATAATTGTCAATTAAATTAAATAAAAACTCACAAAATGCATCACTAAAATAATGTTTGGGTAATAAATAATTCATTCAATTATTGTTGAATTTAATAAATAATTATTCATCAAAATTAGATTTCTAAATAACCCATTTCATGGATTAAGAATTTACATGAATGAAAAAAATCCAAAAAACATGTTTTAATGATTTTTATATCTACCTCATTACCTATATGTTCATCACCCATAAATGAGAGCCACATCTTGAAATCCTATCATCTTTCAAAACGCACATAATTAAGCCTCTAGAATATATAATCTTGTATATAATATTAATTAAATTTGAGAAACTACTTAGATTTGGGAAAACTATATTATAGAAATTAATAGAATATTGAGGGGTGATGAATAGTCTTCTTATTAATGTTGAGAGTAGAGTAAACTACCCCAAGCCGGCCTTCCATAGGTTAGGGACTGGTGATTATCATAGAAAGGAATATTTCCTAAAACTGGGAAGGAATTGCCTTTATAACCTGTAAACACACACAACCAAGCACACATCATGATACGAACAACTAGTAAACTGTATAACAAAGAGAGTAAAATAAGAAAAAGAAGCCAGAATACAAGCCCAACTCGAAGGTACAAGAACTGAATGTACAAGAAAATAGGAACAGCTCATGTGAACACTCGCCAATGATCCTACCTGAAAGTTAGGTACAACTCTTTTTCGGTCTTCTCTACGGTACATATCATCTATGGCCCACCTCTAAGCTACCTTCAAACCTATTACTCATGTCCTCAGTTAGCACTGTGTGTCGTCTATACCAAACACAACGAGTTACAGGCATAGCCCATGCATGGTTGAGTATATTGATACTCAGTAGGGACCCTAAGACCCTCAAGGTCTCACAAAAACAACAAAAGATAATTAAAAAAGCATGAAATCAACTGACAACCCAACATATGTATATACCCAAACCTACACCTATGTTATCAAGAATACCCATATCAATCATGAGGAAAACATAGAATCCAACTCAATGCCCAATTCTAAACTTTTCCAAATAGAAAAGGAATACCATGACGGAAAGTACCACACATGTACACCACACAGAAGAATACCAACAAGGTATTACAACAAAGGAATGTACCGCTTAGGTACAAACTCATCTCACAATATGTATAACTTAATTACAACAGTTGAGATGATTAGATATAAATACTGAATCATCTTACTCTCTTAAGAGGATGACCCACACTAGATCACTCGGTGGTGATCGACATATGATCGCTAGGTACTGACCCACACAGGGTAGCTAAGTGTTGAACCACATAATATCACAAGGTGATGACCCACACTGGATCTCTAGGTGGTGACCCACATAAGATCACTTAGTGGTGACCTTCAAAAGATCACTAGGTGCATACCTACATAGGATCTCTACGTGATGACCCACATAGGATCCCAAGGTGCTACCCCACACAAAATCTCTAGGTGCTGAACCACACAAGATCGCTCAGTGCTAACCCACACAGGATCGCTATGTGCTGACCCACACAAGATTTATCTTCATTCTTCATGTAATAGACAGCTACAGGGTTCATGCACTATGCTCGCTTGTCTCCAGGAGGGTCCCTTCCACAAGCCTCTAGTAGATACTCCAATTTCCACAATTTTTCATTAAGAGGTATCACAAAGGACCGACATGTCATAGGTGTCTCAATGCAAGAGATGGTGTGTCAAACGAACACCCGGTCTGTGATTTATTACCCTTTCAGTTCCGAGGGCCCAGTTGGATTCTTTCTCGATCCAACCCGATGTTTCTCAAATATTATTCAATTGTCATGTAGGGTATTCGAAAGGTACTGTCTCGCTCCAAGGTTTCCATCACCATTAGTGGTTCTTCAAACAGATGTATGGGGGAAATGATATGTTCAAAAGAGAAGAAATTAGTCGAAGTGGCTATGGGATGGTCCGACTCGGTGCGACTCGACCAGCCCCGACCTGGTCGGGGTCGACCCGGCCAGCCCCGCTCTGTCTGACCCAACCAATGGTGTTGAATAGCCCGCTAGGTCTTCCCCGACCCACCTTGGTTGGCCCGGACCGACAGTTGTTGAAGTCGTAGGGCCGCAACGACGCTGAAGCCATGGTACGGTGTAGCGGGGTCGCGGACAGCGGAGCCACGAGGTGGTGGAGTGGGGCTGCAGACAGCGGGGGCACGGGGAAGCCCGATCGGGCCGTGGAAAGCGGAGCCGCGGGACGGTGCGGTGTGGCTGTGGGGTGGCTCGAGGTTTCGTGGCTGGCGAGGCCACGGGGCGGAGTGAGGTTCCAGGGGCATGAGGCTGTGGAGAGGCATGGGGTGCCGTGGGAAGTGAGGTCGCGGGGTGGCATGTGTCACCGTGAGTGGCGAGGCCACGGGCGATGCTATATGGTGGGGCGTGGAAGCCGCGGACTGCGGAGCACCGCCGGTCGCAGAGGCCGCGGGGAATAGAGGCTGTGGGCGGCAGCATCCGCGGATGGCGAATGCCATAGACACTTGAGCTCCCTGGGGCGGCGGAGTGTTGTGCCTTCATCAGTGGCCGGCTTGACCGACAAACCTTTTTTCATTGACTTCTTCACCGTTCTCGAGTCCCTCTGGTGCCAAACACTAGCACTGGTCACCATCACCATCGCGAAGAACACACAAAAGAACCAGGATTTTCAGTGAGGACGGGAAATGTTTGTTTGGCCCACACTCTTCAAATTAGGGTGGTAGCAAGAAGATATAATATCATCCATGATTCATGATTAATTTTAAAAAACGACAAGGGGAAAAATTAAAACATCCACCCTACCTAATTCGTTTGATATGTTGAAGATTGTCTGCAAGGAATGCGACGATGTCGTTGGAAATAGACAGACATCGGTGACACCAGTATTTCCTCGATATTCGGTTCATTGACTTTGAAGACGTTCCTCACCAAATAATGTCCGGAGGAAGAATTTAGAGTTGAAGTTGGAATTATTTATTAGAATTCTTCATTGGAGATCTTTCTCCCAAGGATCCTTCCTCTGCCAATGATTACTTTCCCCCAACCCACCATAAATAAAATGTATCCAAAATAATAAAATATTTTAGCATAAATTTAAATTGAATTAATTAATTAATTTAGTTGGTTTATTAATTAAAAAAATGTGGTGGCATAACTAATCAAGGGGAAGATCAAGAAACATCCCCTCAATTAAGTGGGATGTTCAAAGCGATTTTAATCTCGAGTGGTCCCACCACCATAACCTCTCATGGGAGGTTTTAGGTTCAGTGGTCCCCACCTTCATAACCTCAAGGGGAGGTTTAATTCTACTGGTCCCCACCTCTCAACCAACACAAGGAGTTTCAAATAAAAATAAAAATAAAATTTACATATTTTTATTTTCTTTTTATTCATTCACAAATTTGTGAAAATCTAACCATCACCCTCGACCTATTGTGTTCAGGGAGAAAGTCTTTATAAGTGAATATCAGCGATGCGAGTTCAATGGTACATTCAGATTTCAATTCTGAGCACTGGTTCAAATTTTAGAAAATCCTGCTCACAATTTTACTGAACATACCTGATATAATGTTCAAAAATTCATTCCGAGAACTCCAAGACTCGGAATCACATGCCGTCAATTTTCATTGACTCATAAAATTCATATATATTAAAAACAATTACATGGAATTTCTGGGTCTTTACATTCTCCCCAGCTCAGGGATTTACATTCTTGTATGACACATCACAAAATAGGTAAACAAGTGGGGGTACTGAGCACGTATCTAATCCTCCTGCTCCCATGTGATCTCCTAGAGGTTCTCGTGCTACCAACTTACTTGAACTAGAGGTATCGACCGACCACAAAGGACCTACTTCTATCGATCCTCAATCTCCACATGAACCTCCGTAAAATTCTCCCCATCGTCGATGTCCATCTCACCGTGGTCGATGATGTGAGAACAGTTGTGCACATATCTCCTCAGCTGGGATACGTAGATGACATAGTGCACCTAGTCTAACTGTGGTGGAATAGCTAAGTGGTACTCCACCTCACCAACATTGATGAGGACAAGAAAAGCCCCGATGAACCTGATAGATAACTTGAAAACTCATCCAAATCTCTATAATCCTCATCGAGGTGATACCCGTAGAAAGACGTGGTCACCATCCTCAAACTCTAGAGGTCTCTATCTCTTGTAGACATATGACAACATCCTGCTCTGTGCAGTTTTCCCCCACTCCTAGATGATCTGCACCTTCTCTGTGGTAGCCCATACAATCTCTAGTCCCACTAGTGTTGTCTCCCTTGGTTGAATTAATCACAAAGGTGATCTGCAAGGTCGCCCATGCAATGCCTCAAAAGGTGCCATCATAAAGGGGGTATTGATATCTGTTGTTGTATGGAAACTACACTATAGGAATGTGATCGTCCCAGCTATGACTGATGTCGAGGACACAAGCACGTAGCATGTCCTCAAGGTTCTGAAGGGTCCGCTCAGTATGACCATCCGTCTCAGGATGGAAAGTGGTTCTCAAACAAAATTGCATCCTGAAAGCCTCATACAACCCCTTCCTTAGCCGGGAAGTGAAATGTGTATCACAATAAGAGAAAATAGTCAAGGGTACTCCATGTAACTACACAATCTCATGCATATAGAGGCGTCCCAAGCACTCTACTGATCTCTTCTCTCTGATCGATAGGAAGTGGGCTGACATGGTGAGTCGTTCGACGATCATCCAAATTGAATCCTGACCCTTGGATGTACATGGAATTCTAGTCACAGAATCCATGGATATCCCATCCCACTTCCACTCTGGGACCTCAAAAGGTTGAACCAAGATTGTTGGAACCTGATTCTTCGCCTTCACTTACTAACAAGTGAAACCCCGAAAGATAAACTCTATTACTGAATTTCTCATTCCCAGCCACCAGTGTTGTCATCGGAGATCCCGGTACATCTTTTACACTATTGGATGTACTGATAGAGGGGACGTGTGGAACTACCTCATCACTTCCTACTAAAGTGACACTGGTGCCTTGGTGTGTCCTCTGAAGAGGATGACATTCTCCCTACCTTTAAAAAATCTATTAGTTGCATATCTTCTGAATATCTGAGCACGTAGAGCTTCGTAGTCAGTGTCCCCACACAACACCTCCCTGACTCGCTGAAGATATGGGGGATTGTCTATAAGAGACTGAAGAAAAACTAGTCCATCATGTTCCAGAAAGGAAATCTGCAAAGCGGCCAGCTACTCTGTCACTTCATCTTGCAGTTGTATACCAGATATCTGGCTGAGTGCATCTACTACAACATTACCCTTCCTTGGTGTATAGACTATCTTGAAGTCATAGTCCTAGAGGAACTCACGCAAATGTCACTGTCTCAGTTTCAGGTCTTTATTAGAGAAGATATACATGAGACTCTTATGATCTTATTAAACTATAAAACCCTCACCCATAAATTAATGTCTCCACATCTTCGAGGCGAATACCGCTACTGCTAACTCCATTTCATGGGTAGCGTAGTTCCACTCATTTTGTCTCAGATTTCAAGAACCATTTTCGATAACTAATCACTCCTTCTTTAGGAAACATCTATGTCTGGTCCCTAATGCGTCGCAGTAGACTGCATACTATACACCCTCCCCCGATAGCCTCAATATTGGGGAATTAGTCAGCCACTGTCTCAGCTCTTGAGAATGCCATTGGCATCTCTCCAATCACATGAAGGGTTTCCCCTCCTTCATGAATGATAATATAGGTGCTCCAACTCTGGATAAATCTAGCACAAACCTCCGGTAGTAACCAGCAAAACCCAGAAAACTCTGTATCTCTGTCACACTCATGGGGCCACACGGGGTGTCATGGGAGGTGACGCTGCTGGATAGAGGAGAGACATGGTACGCCGAGGCTATAGGCGACGACGGACATGGGTGGTGGTTTCCGTGGATGGAAGAGCGACGTGGGGAAAGGAGGCCATGGACAGTGGAGCACTGCGGGGCACAGAGGCTGTGAGCGGTGGGGGTCGCGGACCGCAGAGGCCGCGGATAGCGTAGCACTGCAGGGTGGCGGAGTAGCTTACCTTCATCTTCATGTAGCATAACATGACACCATAAATTTGTTGCCTTCGTCGTAGTTCTCGAGTTCCTCTGGTGCCGACCGCTGGCACCGATCACAATCACCATCATTAAAAACACAAAAAAGAACCAAGATTTGACAAGAGGATGGGCCATGTTTGGTTGGGATTCACTCTCTACATTAGGGAGGTATAAAATAACTATAATTTCTTCCTTGATTCATGAAGAATTATAAAGAACATGAAGGGGAGACATTCAAACATCCACCCTACCACGGTCGTTTAATTCGTTGATGATTTTCCATGGGGAAAGAGACAATGTCATTGGGAAAAGATGGACGTCGGTGACGTTGGTGTTTCGCTGATCATCGGTTCATTGACATTGAATAAGTTCCTCCTCAATGAATATCTCGAGGAAGAAGTCAGTGTCGAAGTCGGCATTCTTCATTGGCGTTATTCGTTGGGGAGCTCTCCCCCAAGGTTCCTTCCTTTTCCAATGATTAATTTTCCCCAACCTACCAAAAAGAAAAGGTATCCAATATAACAAAATATGTTGGTATAATTTTAAATTGGAATAATTAATTAATTGAGTTGGTGTATTAATTAAAATGGGGGGGGGGGGAATTTAATCAAAGGGAAGTTTAAGAGACTTCCCCTCAATTTAGTGGGAGGTTCATAGGGGTTTCAATCTCGGGTGGTCCCCACCACCATAACCTCTCATGGGAGGATTTATATTCAGTGGTCCCCACATTTATAACCTCAAGGGGAGGTTTAATTCTTGTGGTCCTCACCTCTCTACATGAACAAACAGTTTCATATAAAAATTAATATAAAAATAACAGAATTTTATTTTTATTTTATTCTATCACGAACAAGGGAAAAGCTAACTTCCACAATCGAACTACTGCAGTCGAGGTGAAGGTCTCCTCAAGGGAATACTGGCGCTGTAAGTTCAATGGTGCCCTCAGATTTCAATTTAGAGAACCAGTTCAAAAGTTAGAAAACCAACCCCACGTTTACTAAACGTACCGGAATTAATGTTCATAAATTCATTCTGGGAACTTCATGCCTCGGAATCGCGTGCCTTCAATTTTCACAGACCCGTAAAATTCCCATATATTAAAAAACAATTACCTGTACTTTTTGGGTATTTACATTAGAAAATTCCAAAACATATGAATGGAGAAGAAGAAATAGATCCACATTCATTGTATTTTAGTAACAATAAGAAGAGTTGTAGGGTTCGTCGGGTTTTAGAAAAGAAAAAAACAAAAAATGTGGAACCCGAAACATCAAACAATGATAGAGGAAGAGTATAAAATAACTTACATTGGATTCTATACTTGGTTATTCTAAGAAAACATAGAGCATTCGTGCCAACAATAGAGGTGTTCCGCAAGAGCATAAGTATCATGAGCAACTGAGTCCTGGTCAGTGATTTTAAAATAGATAGGCGACACCTTTAACATCTATTTTAGAAAGGAAATAATAAAGAACCCTTTAAAAATGCTTATAAGAGAAGTGTTTATGAGCATTTTTTAGCGCTATTAAATCTCGAGTTATATCACTGCAAAATATTTGCAGATAAAATACATATTTAATAGTGCTAGAGTTTTAGCACTGATAAAAATATCTTTTAACACTGCTAAAAAAGCACTGATCAATGTTTTATAATTATAATAATTTAAATTACAATATTATAATTTTTTAATTATTTTCATAATTATATTATTGTTTTTTAATTATTACAAATATGCAATTTTTAATTTATAATTATATAAATAATTATATATTTATACATATTAATTATTTATTTATAATAATTATAAACATAGTATATATATATATATATATTTATACATAAATCATTATTTATAAATAATTATTTACACATATATTTCTAAATTTTTAATGGATATATAATATTAAATACAAGAATTTTAAATGTAAGTGAAATTGAATCATTCAAAATGTGTATAGTTTTAAAATATTCAAAAAAAGGTATATGTTTTATTAATTAAATATAAGTTATTTAAAAATTAATGATATATATATATTTAAGTGGATGATTAAACATTGAAAATAATAAAACATATTAAATAAATAATTTTTAATAAATAATTGAATCAGATCAAATTCTGAAATAAAATAAGAAATAAAATAATTAGAAATGGGATTATAGTATTGAAAACAATTATATAAAATTGAATAATTAAAAACATAATATATATTAAATTTACCATGTTATTTTTAAATTATAAAATATAAAAATATTTGAATAAATTATAGAGTTATATGTTTTTGTTTCTATATATTTCTTGAATATATTATTCTATGCTTTTAAATAGAAAGAAATTAATATATATGTGTGTGTGTGTGTGAAATGAAAATAACACACGATGTTTGATATATGTTAAATTGAAAAATCCAACAACATTAAAATTGAATATGACATTAATATGTTTTTAATTATAATTTTACATATAATATACTTATTCAATATATATATATATATTATAATATTTATTTTATAAAGTTTATTGATATTTATAATCTATATATATATATATTAAATTTATTCATTTTGGTCAGTAATTTTTTAATTAATAAAAAGATTCATATTTTTCTTATTTTAACTATTTTATATTTATTTTTTTAATATTTATTTTTTTTACCTTTATCAGTGCATAAAAATCACTGATAAAGGGGATATTTTAGCTCCACTAGAAGCACACTGATAAATGGAACATTTTTTCAGTGGTAAAAATAAAGCATTGATAAAAGTTTCCTTTATCAGCACTAAAATAATGAACCGATAAGGGTTACTTTTTATCGGTACAAAAAAAGTACTATGAAATTGTGCCTTTTATGAATGCTCTATTTAGTGATGATAAATGGATTCATTTATCATCTCTTTTTTTAGGACTGATAAAATTTGACCTTGTTAGCTAATTTTTATAGCGTTGACAAATGCTAGCGCTATTAAACATGCGTTTTGTAGTAGTGAATGATGTAGTTGCAACGGAATTTGGACAAGTGTTTTATCCTCCCAACTGCTTCTAAATGAAGTTCACTAGAAATTATTTTGATGAATAAGGATTGAGCAATGTCCCTCTACATTTATTATCGCAAGCTCAATAAAATCATGAAAAAGAATAAGTGCCCCTTCAACAAATCTATTAGTTGTTCGATCATCTATGTGGGGATAACTATTAATATATACTAGAAAATCAGTTGGGATATCACTAATTTATTATGGGGATCAAATATTTTCCAATGAATAAAATTAAAACAAGGTATTCACACTATGAGTTCATTATAATTCCCTTGAGACAAACTAATGTTATAGCAATTTAAATGGATTTAATGAATATATTTTTTAGAGATTGCCTCCAATAATTTTAGGTAGCCTTTATCAAAAATATTATAATACACTCCAAGAGAAGGATGAATATGAGGATCATTTGAATATTATTATTTTTACATTGTAATTCTATAATAATTAAGAAATGTATAGAAAATGTGTGTTCTGGATGAAAGAAGTATTATTCTTGGGGAAAGTTATCACCTAGATAGGAATATCTGTGGACCCTTCTTAGAAATAAGCAATTGAAGAGTGGCCCAGGGCAGCATCTCAACTCGTCATCCATTATTTCCATGTCCAAGTCTGATATTACTGATGATTTTTTAGTACCATATCATGATTATCAAACCAACAGAACATGATGACTCGTAAAAGTTAATGGTTGTCTATAACATTGAATGTGAAGAATGTTTCATAGAGTTGATGGAGAGGCTTATCACTACACTTTTACACAAACTATGAATAAGTGGTGTACTAATTATAGTTTATAATGATTCTTAAAAAATTACTTATGTTATCTAAAAATTTAATATGAAAATTTTATAGCCTAAGACTCAAGTAAACTGAAAATTCCTAGGAAAAAATATCCCATGCTTGATCTGGATTTGGTACCTATGATCATTGTGTTAAAATTTTGGAAGCATTATCTCTATTGTTAGAATAGTGACATATATAATGATAAAACATTCAAATATATATTCCCATATAAATATGTTAATATGAACTAGTGAATGTTGTTTTAGATCATTAGTGATTATTACTGCTCAATTAAATACCATCCTAGTTAGGAAAATAATGTAGCAACTTCCATAACTAGAAATTATCCACTCTATTTATCAATGATGAATGTTTTGAATTATCCAATATTCATATATCTAAAAAAATTTGGCATGTGAATCATTGAGGAAAAAAAATCATCAATCATTTTTAAAAATTATATCTCAACCATCCCCATGGATAAAATAATGGATTCTCAATGAAATGATGTGGATATTAAGAAAATGATGAAAGCTATCAGAAATGGGAAATACTCTAACTTGGTGATCATTGTGGAATGATTTCTATGAATTGGATCAAGATTATGTGTACCATTCAATCCAGAGATAATACAGGATACATGGAATGAAAAAAATAGCTCAACCATTTCTATTATTATAGGGAGAATAAAATAGTATTGATATCTCCGGAAGAACAATTGATGGGAAAATATAAAGAAGAAGATCAATGAATAGACGTTATAATTCATAGTATGTAAGCCTATGAAGGATGAAATCCAAAATTATAAATTTATGATGTAACCATTAAACATGAAAACACAGAAATAAGGAAAACATCACCATGGACATTGTCACTTGGCTTCTGAAAACATCTAGAGGAAATAATTCTATATGGTTTGTATTGGATCATCTTATAAAGACAACTCCCATTATCTCAATTTGATAGGACATATCACATGATAAAATTTCCTGGATATACATAAAATAAGTGGTAATGCTACAAAAATTACCACTATAATTTCTATATGATCATGATCATAGATTCACATCCATGTTATTTTAAACTCTCTAAAATGCTTAATGCACCGAGCTGGAATTCAGTAGATCCTATCATCCTCAAATGAAAACCAATATGAGTGGAAAATTTAAAAAATGGAAGGTATATTGAGATCATATTCTATAAACATCAAAAAAGGATAGGACCAACAACAATATCTGGTTAATTTATCTTACAAAAATAGATTCCACTTGATCATCAAAATGGATCCATATAAAGACATATCTGGGTAATGATTTAGAACACTGGAGTGTTGGGATAAAGATAGTGAACACAAGTTTATATGACCATCAAAGGATGAAAAATTCATGGAAAAGGTGTAAAACATTCAACCATACATCATGGTACCCCAAATTTGATAAAGATCTATATATATAATTGAATTTGGGACCTAGATTTTATGTCTAGAGATGTTGTATTCTTACAAATAACTCCTTAGAAATGGTTCATGAGATTTTGGATGAAATGAAGCAAAGTCACTATTACAAAGGCCCCTTCAAGATTTCTGACTGTGTTGGATCCATGTTTTACTGACTATAACTTCCACCTGTTACATCCCAATTAATGATTTATTCCTGGTATCCATCTTGAGGAATGATATATTTGATCCTTCACATGTACCAAATTCAAGGGTGGTACAATTGGAGAATGATATCCCTAACCGGAAGCATCTGGTAAAGATCATTGACCGCATAGATAAAGTTATATGCAATAATACAACTCACATAGTCAATGTATACTAGCAGAACCATAAGTTTAAAGATCCAACATTGGAACTACAAGAAGAATTAAAGGAGAAGTTCCTTTATAAAGTTTCCCTATACTATGTAAAATGAAATTTCAAGGGAGATATTTCATAAGGAGGAAAAATGAAATGAATCCAAATTAAATCAAAGGAAATTAAATTTTTATAACTATTCCATCTATCATAATCACATAAAATCACATTGAGAATAAAACTAAAACATTATAAATTAACAATGAAAAAAATAAGAGACATTTCTAGAAGTCAAGGAACCTCTACCGGTCGAATAGAATCTATAAATTTTGAGTATTAATGTGACCCTTATGAGTATTAAACTATAAAATATATTAGTACTCTCAGATATGAATGTATAAATAAAATTTAGTATTCTTATTTATGAATTGATGATATAATTATACAATCGTATAAATAATTTCATGATTTAAAAATTGTTTATTGAGTGTTAGTTTTTTAGTGATAAATATAAAATTATTTTTTTTTCATTAAAATAATCATATAAATAAAATTTAATTTCGTAAAATGTAATCATAAATTAATATTTTTGTTTCTTATTTATTAATATAATTTTATGATTCCTAGATTAAAATTTCAAATTGTTTTAAAATCAGTTATAATTTTAAATTTGTTTTTTATAATTAAATTATGATTTTCATATAAAATTAAATATATCATAATTTTATAACATTATTTATAAAATGGAGTTCATCATTTAAATATAAATTTTAAAAAATAGTTATGACAAATTTTGGGTATTTTTCTAAAATACTGTATTTTTTGTGAATATTAAAATATGATAATTTTTGATAAATGATAAAAACTATAATTTATAGTCATTATTGATATATGAATGAGGTAACCAACATAAGTTATAAAAAATTCCCTATTTACAATATTTATTCAAATTAATTAACATTGTATATTGGTTTGAGACAGTATAATAAACTAATGATTAATATAATGAGAAAACACCCATCTCCTCCACTATAAATACAACACCTCCCCACCTCTTCTCCTCTCAAATTCCCAAGTTTGAGCTGTTAAAAATATATATGTAATAATATTCTTGTGCCCCTCCCCCATATCCAATAGATATTTTTATATTTAAAATAACAAAACCTTTTTCCTAAGGAGGTTTTCCTAGAAGAGAAATTGAAGAGGTAAATTCTTCTTTAATTTTCCATTAATATCTTTTCAAGATAATTTATTATTATATCCTCACCCACCTTCATCTAAATTGTATGATAATTAAATTACCTCACATATAGTGTAATTTTATTATTTTATTGGAATAATCCATCGTTAAAACCATACCCTCTCACTTTTATTATAAAATTCAAAACATCATTCGTGGGGTGTTGATTTATCACCTACTAATACAAAAATATTTCATTTTCCATTAATTATTAAAGGACGTTCAAAAAAATTTATTAAATAATATGATAAAATATGCTACATGTTTTTTAATGATCTAAAATCATTATATATCGATGATGTTAAACTATAAAAAAACACGTTCTTTGTGTGAGAAAACCGCCCAAAATAATCCAAACGATTAACACTAACTTCTTATGTAATGATTCATCATAACCCAAAATAACTAAATTAATTATATAAACATTATCTTTCTAGTTTTTCATTATTAAATTTTATTTTAATAACTATATTTTTATTTCCATTTTACATGACCTTTCATAATGTTATTCAAGAAAACCGATCATGAAAACTAAGAATCCAGGAATTCCAGAACAATGAAATTATACATTATAACTCATAAAATATAAATTATTGAACATAATAAAGATATAATAAATAAATAAAATGTATAAAATTTTCTTAAATAGTAAATTAATTGGTTTATTTTCATTATCCATCACATTAGTTTCTAGTTTACAACAGTTTCAAACATATGGTAAGAGATTCTACCTGAACCTCCATTTTTCAATAGGGGTACTCTTTATCTCTATTTTCATTAATCTAATTATTCTAAATTCTTAGTTAATTATTAATAATTATATTTATATTATAAGGTAAATATATCCAGGTCAGAGCATCCCTACTCTTTTTAAATACATGTTTTAAAAGTTTGCATTCTTAATATATCATAATAATCAAGTAGGATTCTAGAGAACATCCCGATTTATTATCCATTAAAAATTTAAAATAATTATATATTTTATGACAGAAATATTTTCGTAAAATCACTCATTATTTCATGATAAACATTATCATTTCATTTCATGATTTATAAAGACTACTATTTATTTTTCTAATTTTATGAATTTTTTTTATCTTCATTAAACCGCACTAAAATGTTTTAATTATAATGATTCTAAAATAATTTTTTACATATAGTAAATTTATATTGAAATAATTAATCCTTATCTATTCAAATATTACCTTAAAAGTTTTTATGTATGATTTAAATATTTTACTTCATAGTCAACATTGTCATATTCTCTTAAGTTATTCTTTTTTATATTATTATAATACCCAATTCATTCCATGGGAAACCAACATGTTTATGTTTGATTTGGTATGAATAATTATTAATGTGTAACAAATTTTATTTAAAATTCTATTATGGGTGAACCAATATACTTCTCAAATGAATTGGGTAATGATTAGTTCTATTAGACGTTATGTTGGGATATGGAGTGAACCTAATTCCATTATGGGACACTATCCAACAGGTCATATTTTCGTTGAAGTTATACATGAATGATCTTTATGTCATGTTATATGTTGTTCTATTATTTCTAACAAGTAATTATTATATGTTCAAAAATTATACATGTTATTTTCTCATATGTTTATTCATATTTGATTACATTTATTGCATAATTTCTCCCCTTTTAACCCATGTGTTTTTTATTCCAATTTATATTTCCTTATTGGTATTTTTAACTCATCCCTTTTTTTTATGTATTCCAGTTGTTATCCTAAGAATATCTACGAGATCAATGGAATTTAAGATATCATTCTGGATATAAAAGAAAAAATGTTTGTATTTTTGGGTTCCATGATGGTTTATGGTATACATAATCTTCCAATTACGCTAGAATTTACAATCAATGGCATGCAATTATTTGTTAGTTATGTAATACTATATAAAAAAGTGTAGGGTATCTATATTAAAAATTTCCATTTTCTTTAAAAATGAATAAAATTAAATGGGGTATGTATTATTAAATAGACAATGTTTTATAATTTTATGTCCATAAAGATTTTATTTCATAGGAACTAGTAGTAGTACAAAATTAATGTGTTTTAAATTTTTTGTTTAATAAAATAACATTTTCCAATGTCACAGGTCTCTAAAAAAAGTTGGGTTTGTAGAATTATACTTTTTTTTGAAGAAAAAAATATAATAATTTGAAGAAGAATAGGTTACATGGAATTTGTCTTTTTTCAATATATTCATTGGGAGTAATCGAACATCCAAAATTTAAAATAATTTAAAAGTATAATGAGTCACTTTAATATACAATGAATGGGGATAATTTCTAAAATTTGTTGATATTTTTTCCTTATAATGTAATTATTTTCAAATTATTTATATAAGGTTATGACATAAGAACAATAGTCTTATAAAATTTCAATTTTGTGATGAGGTATATCTTGTGAGCATCATGAATTATTAATATACTATTCAACGTTCCTAAGGAAACTCTATAGTAGCTAATGATATACATTGAAATCATTACAAACGAAACATAGAACTTTTAAATAATGATAATTCTTCATTTTTATGTGCATTAAAAGACATATCCATGTTATGAAATATGATATTATGAAAACATTAAATCTAGAAATGAACTAACTATTCTATGAAATGAAATTATTCTTATTTACGCTAAAATACGTTTAATTCTACTATAGTCTATGATCTTTCTATATTTTTTGAAACATTTATTCGTGTTTTAAATATAAATTTTAAATATCCACTAAAAATAATTATTTTTAGTTTAAGTGGAATAACATGGCCCCGAAAAACATAAAATTATAATAGGATAATTATATTTATATTTCATTATACATGTTTACAATTGATTTACTTAGGCCTATTCTCTTACTAAAAAATATGAATCTCTGGATGATAATAATTCTTTTGTTATAAAGGATAAAATAATTTCCTTTGGTTACTATATTAAATGATCATGGTAGTTTTTTATAACAATGATTTTATAGAATTTAACATTTAAAAAGTTATTAATTTAAATTTTCATGAAACGAGGTTAGCATAGAAAAAATTTGGTGGTTAAAAAAATAACAATAATTTTTAAAAAAATTACTCATACATTGATTTTGTGTATTCTATTTGATGAAATATTATGTAGAGGAATTAGGAACATATTATTTCAAAATAAATTATCTTTTAAATATAAATATAATTAATAAGACATCATATGATTTATGGAGTGAATGAATGTAACACCCCCTTATTTTAAAAATAAATCCAAATGATTGAAACACTGAGTCTATATATAATGAATCTATATTTGACATAGATAGTTATAAACAATCTGTTAATCATTAATTTTTCACTTCCATGATTTGAATTTCAATAAACCGACATTTATGGTTGTGATCTGTAACATATTCATAGGCTGATAAAACCAACATGTGATTTTGGTGAATAGTAAAATACCCTTATGAATAGTAAAATCAATAAAAATATGACACTTCTAAAATTAAATAATATTATTATTTTATTTTCTTATGGATGTAAGATATTGAGATCATTATTTATTTTTCAAGGTGAAATAAAATGAGTTATAGTTTTAAAATTGTTTTTATTAATACATTATGATTTTATATAAAAATTTTATTAATCAAATTTAGAAAATTAAATTGGAAAATTTTAGTTATTTTTTTATTTCTACACATAATGAAATGGTAAGGGTGTATTATTATGATTTTTCTGAAATACATGAATTTTTGGTGAATTTTTAAATTCTATAATTCACAAAAAATGATATATAATATAATTTTTTCACAACACTTGAGTCGTGGATGATGTCAATGTCCATTGGTTTAAACTCACATGCACTTTTAACTATTTAGGGTCACAAGAATCAATTATGTTTATAGAATTGATAAACATAACATTACAAAAAGAATAAAATAATTTAAAATTCATCATCTCCACTATAAATACCAATATAACCCCTATTTCTCTCACACAATTCAATCATTGTGAATTGAATATATTCTTCCCAATACCATTACCATGTCTCATCCACACATCCATGACCTTATGGTATCACCAGAAGGCTAAAATGAAAGGCCTTAAAGAGGATCTCAAGGAGAAGTGATCATGAGGTAAAGATCTTATTTCACTTTCATGTGTTTTCCTATCAATTATTATTTATACTTATACACTCATCAACATAAATTATTCAATAGGAATTAATGATCATGTATTGTATATATTATATATTTTTTTTTTGGAAAAATTCATCATCGTTATTCCTCTCTTATTCCTCTTATTCTAAAAATAAAAATGCAGTTTGTGATGGGTTGATTTTCCAACACCCTAAATGATGTGTCATAAATTTCATTGACATCATTCAAATCAAATTGTGAATCCATTTTAATGGCTGAAAAAATTGAAACTATATTATATAACCACTATTATGTTATGGAATTAACATATAAAGATAATATTAATGTTATATGATGAATAAAGTTAATGATTATAGAAAACTGCCAAATTCATTGAAAAGAAAACCACTAATGATTTATCTAATGATTCATCCTCATAACATATAATCGAAATTATTTATGGAATCATTTCATGTTATGTAAACATATTAACACCATTTATTCCAATTATAGTGTTTTTCTTCCACTCTACTTGAAAATCCATTATGTAACAACCATTAAAACTATTTAATGTATGCACCCAAAAATGTAAATAACAAAAAATTATTATTAAATGGGTCGAATAATGTTATAAATTGAGAATATAAGGTCTTATAAACATGAATATGTTTCTTTATATTATTAATAACACTCTTAAAAATTATATAGGAGGTTTAATCAATATGATGTAAGAAAACCTGAGGTAAGTGAATTCTTAATCTAAGTTCCATTCTTTTGGTTAACATCCTACATTATTCATTATGTGGTAATATAATTGGTTGTCCAATGTTTTTTTTGTTTTTATTATGTTTTATTATGTTTATTTATACGGTATATAAATATTCCATTAATTATATTAATTTCTCACACTAATTATTTTAAATTTTTATGGGACATTCATTTAATAAAAATCTTTTAAAATTCTATTTTATGAAATTAAAAAGCAATGTTTTTATGAAATTATTCAAGATTTTTGAATATTTTTTAGTTACTGGTAATTATTTATGATGATGGGTGGGACCTATATCTCCCTCTAGTGCATTGTGTATGTTTCAGATGGAGGTCAGTTGTATGGTTACTCCATGTGTAACTACGATGGTTACACCATAAGGTGCCATGATGGTTACATTACAAGGTCGCTATGATAGTTACAAATCATATGGTAGATTTGAGGGTTAAAATATAAATAACTAAAACCCCAAAATAACCTTGAGGTTTTATATATGTTCTCTAATTATTTATTTAAATCTCATGTTATATAAAAATATGTATATATGATTGATAATTATGACTTAGTGAAAACTATTTCTAACTTGAATTAGAATTCCTGGACTAATGGTTTTTTTAATATCCTTTATTAATAATTTTATAATCATACCATGTTTTTAAATGTTATTAATATGTTATAGGGATGTGTAAAATAAATAATTAAGTGAATATTTTTCAAAGAAACCATATAGTTGTTCTGTGTTAAAAATCCTACATTTTAGAAAAAATGGATACTAATTTAAAGGTAACAATTTTGTATTCTTGATGGTTGATATGTATAAGTTTTGTCCTGAATTTATAAAACACTAAACAGAACAGGTATTTGGGAATGAAGAAAGGTAAAATATAGTTGAAATAAATAGATTATGTAATGTTTACTGTCAGTCCTTATAGTTAGTATCATAGAAATTTTTAGATAACTACAATGGTTGGAATAATCATAATAGAATAATGTAAATTATTTTTACTTTGTGATTACGATGAAATGGTGTTGATTTTAAATATTTCCATGTTTATTCCTCTATAATATGTCTATGTAGAATGGTTTTTCGTAGAAGAAACATTGAAGCTGAATTTGGAAGGAAATGGGAGGCTAATATCATTCTGAAACCACAATTGTTAATGCTTAGAATTTGAACTAAATAATTTGTGATCGAAATGTATCTTCAGTCGTAATGAATTGAATCAAAATTTCATCCATGCAAGAGAAAAAACCAGAGCTACCATAATGGAACATGATGATATTGGAACATTTTATGGGGCACCACCCTCCTGCTTTCAGTGTATATTCTTACCCAATAGTGGCTGATGGATGGATTAAATCATTTGATAATATATTTGATATTATGGGATAAATAAACCATCAAACGTGTAGTCTTTCAATTTATTATTTTTAAGGTGAAGGTGATTAGTGGTGGTAAATGGTCAAGAATATCATGGATAGAGAGGATATTGTAACCATATAGTGGGATGAATTTAAATGTCCTTTCCTTGAAAAATAATTTTCTTTATGTAGAGAAACTTATGATAGAGAAAAAATTACATGAATTTAGGGAAATGGGTAAAGATTTAGTTGTTTTGTATGATGAAAATTTCATCTTACATAAAAGTTATGCATCAAATATTAATCTTTATCTTGATAGAAAAGTGAATCTCCTTCAGTCATAATTAAAGCCAAGATACCAAAGGTTGTTGGCCTCCCCAGAATTCAAATGTTTTTAGAAACCTGTAAAATGTGCTAAGATGGTATAAATGGAGTTTTTTGATGATCACATGAACTTTTAGAAAAAATATATCAAGAGTTCCAAATGGCAAGCGATTTGTCTGAATCAATCAAAAAATAGGATGGTAAGATACATTAGTTTCTAGTTTGTTAAAATTGTGGTAAAAACACCTTAGGGAATGCATTACAAAAACAAGTAAGTGTTTTCGATGTGTTATGTTTAGACATATGGCCAGAGATTGTAATGAAAATTATCTTATGATCAATGCAGATAAAAACACAATGAGGTGTTTTTAATGTGGTGAGATGGGTCATTACAGAAATTCTTTCCGAATGAAAGATCAAAGAGATATATTGTATCAAGACTATAAGTAGAAAGGTGTAGTGAGATCCTTTTGAACTACATTTAAAGATTCCAGTCCTTCCAATGAAGTGGTATTATGTACATTGTTTTTTTACACATTATTTTTCTGAATTATTATTTGATACTGGGTCTACACATGTCTTATTTTATGTGAAATTTTTTTATACATTAGGAATATCATCTCTAAAAATTATATAGTAAAATATTTTTAAATATCTCGGAAAATTTTTACAAAAAATGAATTTTATTATTCTTCCAATTATTATCTATGGGATGACCTTACCAACAAACCTTTTGGTTTTTCCCTTAGTAATGTTTCAGGTCAATCTTGACATGGAATGGATTTCTGTTTATCATGCTAAGATTGATTGTAGTGATAAATAAGTAGTTTTTAGAAGGATTTTCAGTTTTTATACAATAATTAACCCATAAAATTGATAACATACCCATAATATGAGAAAATGTAGAAATATGGGAATAAAATGTATCAATATCATATTGTTTAAAACAATAAAACTATTCAAATTAATGATTTTCCAAAGTTAAATGAATACCTTGGTGTTTTTACTGATGCATGATTCATTTTTATACCTAATAGGTAAGTTTAATTCTAAATTGAATTAGATCATAATGAAAAGGAATTTTCAAAACCCCCTTATCGAATGGCTCAAAAGAAATTATTAAAATGAAAAATTAGTTGCATGAATTCCTTTTCAAATTCTTCATTCATCCTTACACATCTCCATGGGGATCTCTTGTTTTGTTCATTAAAATTAAAATTTTTCCATGAGTCATTGAATTTATTATAGATATTTTAATAACATTAAATTTAAGCATATGTATCCTTTGTCTCACATCAATGAATTATTTGATCAGATCTAAGGAGCTTAAAATTCTTCCAGGATTGAATTGAGTTACGGGTACAATCAGTTGAAGGTGATATATTATGAAATTAAAACAACATCATTTCAGAATATATGTGGTCATTATGAATTTATTATTTTTCTATTTGTATTAACTAATGAAACCGTTATAGACATGGATATAACGAATAGAATATTTCATGAGTTCTTGTATATGTTATTGTTTGTGTTTATTGATAGCATTCTAGTATATTTTGGATGTAATAAAGAGGATAAAATATATAAGGAATATTTTACAAACTTTACATGAAACTAAACCTTATGTACAATTCATGAAGTGTGATATATGGTTGATTAAAATTTCATTCTTTTGTTAAATTATTTCTAAAAAAGGCATAACTATTGATCCTCCTAAAAAATGTTGTTTTATAATATCTAAGACTCGTAACTATAACAAAGATTCATAGTTTTCATGGTTTGGAAGGATGTTATTGGAGGTTTGTTGAAAATACTTAAGGATTATCTAGTCTACTTACTATGTTAACTTGAAATGGAGTTAAATTCTTCCTAAAAAAGGAATATGATGATTATTTTTAGGAATTGAAAAGAAGATTGGTGATTCCTCCAGTTCTGGCCATACCATCCTAAAATGATGAGTTTTTCATCTATAGTGATTCTTCACTAATTATGATACTGTTGGAATATGACTCTTTGATTAATGATTTGATGAATTTTGGCTTGGACGTTTTCAGTGCAAGAAATTCCTTTATTTTTTTTAGGATTCAGTGTAGTAATCATTGTTAGAAAAAATAAATCTACCATTGAAGGTAGATAGGGAGCAATAGAAAATGGTAGAAGTTATGTGGCTAAGTATCCATAATTTAACATTGATAAATATTTTTTAATGAGATTTGGAAAAAATTTATGTGTGCCTTGTGATTCTCACCTAAATAAAGAATTGTTGTTCAAGGAGCATAGTTCACTTTTATCAGTTCATCGAAGAAGTTCTTTGATGTACATAGACCGTTTATAGTATTACTAGTGGGTTGGAATGAAAAGAGATATGACAGATTTGACAGTGAAACGTTTGACATGTAATCAAGTTAAATTAGAGTCCTAGTTTTTGAAGCGGATGATTCAAAATTTACGAGTGCCAAAGTGGAAATGGGAAAATATATCCAAGGACTTTTTTTAAGAATACCAAATATTTATGAAGGTACCAATTCAATATAGGTTATTATTGATCAAATTTCTAAATATTCTTATTTCCCTAAAATTCATGATATTGTGTCTATTGATCAACTTTCTCAAGTATACCTCAATGATATTGTTAGGTTACATGGAATTCATCTTTCCATTTCATCTAATAGTGATCCCATGATCACTTTTAAATTTTCGAAAGGTTTCTAGAAGTCATTGCAGATAAAATTAAATTTTAGTACAACTTTCGTCATCATTTGGATGAGCAGTCGGAATGAATGATTCATACATTGGATGATATTCTTTGAGATTGTCCAGTTGACCACTATGGAACATGCGATCAACATATTTCATTAGCTGAGTTTAAATATAATAACATTTTTTATTCTACAATACAGATGTCACCAATTGAATAAATGTATATGAATATTTTTTTAATCCTTCTTTTTATGATGAATTCACAGAAAGGAATTTTAGGGGACCAAAATAATAGAGAAAGTCGTCGAGAAAGTGAATTTGATCTTGAAACACTTGAGGATTTCTTAAAGTAGGTAGAAATGTTATCCAGATAATAGTTTGAGTTACTTTTCATTTAAGGTATGTGTTTATGTTTTTTATAGAATCTCACCATTGAAAAATATTGATAATTTTGGTAAGAAATGAATGTTAAGTCCATGATTCATTGGACCTTATGAAATCCTAGAGAATGTTGGACTTGTTTCCAACAGAACATCATTTTATCCATGTTTTTCTTATGTACCCAAATTTTATCTTGTATTGATGCTATGAAAGTATGTTCTATATTCATCTCATTTTTTATGAACCAAAGCTATTTAGCGGGAAAATAATATTTCTTATGAAGAGATATCTATTCAGATTCTTGATCTAATAAATCATTATTATAAAATAAGTTAATCCACCATGTATTGGTTTTCTAGAGAAACCACGTGGATGAAGAAGAAACATGGTATTCTGAAAAATCTATAAGGGAAAGTACCCTCACTTATTTAATAATAAATAACATTGTGAGGACTCAATTTATAGAAGTAGGGGTGAATGTAACACACAATTGATTTAAAAGTAAATTTAAATTCATGAAACAATGACGATATAAATAAAAAATCATTTAATTATTTATATATTTATTAACTAGACATTAAACATAATTTTTCCACTACTATGATTTTAATTTTGAAAAATAGACATCTCCTGTTGTGCTCATTAAGAAATTTGGAGTCTAATAAAACAAACTAGTGTTTTCAATGAATAGTAACATACCCATATGAATAGTATTATTACCCTTATGAATAATGAGTCATGTTTTTATTTTAATTTCTTATTTTTATAATATAATGATATATTGATTACTTTTTATAGTGATATAAAATGTGTTATAGTTTTAAAATTGTTATTTTTCTGAATAAATTATGATTTTATTTACAGAGTAAAATAATCATATTTAGAAAATTATTATAAAAAGACGGGTTCATTTTTTAATTCTACATGTCAAAAAATTGTTATGGTGAATTTTCATGATTTCTCTAAAATTCATGATTTTTTTATGAATAGGTTAATCCGATAATTTAAAAAATGGAAAATAAATGAATTCTTGCATCATTCATGAGTCATTGATGATGTAAATGGAAATTAGATCAAACTAACATGCACCTTGTACTATTTATGGTCACATTAATCAATAATATTCTTAGTCTTGAGAAAAATATTTATTCTAATTATTAAAAAATGGAAAACTACACCTCTCTGCCACTATAGATACCACCCTCACCACTTCTTCCTCTCACACCTCTCATGCTTTGTGCACTGTCTAGGCTCTGCCCAAACACTTCCAAAAGATCCTACCTATTTGAAACACATGTTGGTCTCACCAAACGGAAAATATAAAATTCCTTAAGGAGGATCTCACGGAGAAGATATGAAGTGGTAAAGATCCTATTTCATTTTCTGTTGTTTTTGTTTCAATTATTTTCATTACATACACTATCTTATACATACCTTATCCAAAATAAAAACATCTTCAATGATGTGTTGATTAACCGACATCATGGAGGATGTGCCTTCAATTTCATTTACATTCCTCAAATATTGTTGTAAAATGATCTTTAAAGTCTGAAACAGATTTTAAACTATATGATATGACCTATATTATATTCTAGAATTAACTTATAAACACATTGTTAATGTTATATTAGAAGGCATGTTTGTGATTATCGAAGAACCACACAAATGATCAAAATGAAAATTGCTAATGATTAATCTAATCATTCACCCTCATTCCATATAATCATAATTATTTACGACATAATTTAATATTATGGAAACATATTAACACCATTTCATTCTATATCTAATTTTTTTTCTCCTTTATACAATACAATCTACTACAAACCATTCTTGGGAACCATGTAATGAACGAACACAAAACAATGTAAATAACTAATTTTTTTAAATAAATTGTCCAAATGATGTTATAAAATGATCATATAATGTGTTATAATAATTAATATGTTTATTTAAAATATTAATAACACAAATATTAATAATTCTTAAGTTATTTTTAGTCTATTTCAATTAATAATAACCCAAGGTAAGGGTATTCTTAATCCAATTTCCATTCTTTGGATTAAACTTCTAAATTTTTCATTATGTGGTAATAAGATTATTTTTGTGGTGATTTTTTTTATATTATTATTTATTATATTTATTTAAATTGTATACACATATTACCTTCATTATATTAATTTCTCACATTAATTATTTTATATTTGTAAGGTAATTTCCTTTAAAAATCCACTATTAAAATTCTATTTTACAAAATTCAAAAGAAATGTTTTTATGCCGTTATTCATGTTTTGTGAACAAGTTATGGTTCTTGAAAATAATTAATAATAATGGGCGAGGCTTATATTTGTCTTTAATACATTGGGTATTTGTAATTTTAGGTCATCCTTATGGTTACTCCAATTACATCTATGATGGTTACACCAAAAAGTATGTGTGAGGGTAATCTTGTTAGGTAGATGTTAGGGTTATAAATCATAAGGTATCTTTATGGATTAAAATATAAGTATTTAATTCTGCAAGATACCGTTATGGTTTTATAAATTTTCTTTAATGATTTATTAAAATCTAATGTTACACCAAAGTACGTATATAAGTTTGATTAGTACAACTTTGTCAAAACTATTTATTATGTTCTTAAGTATTCATAGAGTAATTGTTTATTTACATTATTTTATATCACATAATGTCATTTTTAGGCTCATCCCTTGTTTTTAAAAGTTATTCAAAGTTTAAAAGAATGATTACGAAATTGAAAGAAGTCACGATTGTTCAAGGAAATAATATTGATTATTTGTGTTAAAAGTATAATGTTTAAGAAGAAATATATACTTATTTAATGGTACCTACATTTTATTCTTGTGTGTTGATATGTATATGTTATGTATAAAATTTTTAAAACTAAAATCCAAAAAGATCTTGTCGAATGAAAAGAAGGTAAATCTATTTTAAATATCTACATTATGTAATGATTAAGGATGAGTACTTATAAATAATGATGAAACATTCTTGCATTATAGTTTATTGGTGTAAAGTACACATCATGAATATAAAAGAAGAATTAATTTTTTTTTCAAAATATATAGGATGAAATTTTATAGATCATTCTACAAAAAGTAAATATTATTTTTTTAATAAATTTACCAATAATATTGGGGAAATGTTCCATGTACTGTTTTATGATTTTGATCCTTTTTTTAAAAACAATTCTGTTCATAATACTTATGATGTTTTCAATCATAATTATTTTTCATTACTAAAAGTGAATTCCAAAAAAATGATTATATATCCTATATATGTTAGACCATTGGATTTTAAATATCTAGAAGCAACATCAGCTAATGATATAATTTCATTAATTTAAAATCATCTTACTACACCACCAAATAATTTGTTAATAATATGAAATCATCAATCTGATTTTCTTATTAAATATGTATCTCAACTAACAAAAAAAGTTTTACCCTATGAGATAAATGTTTTCATCCGGACATGATATCATAATATGAAACTAAAGTAGTATATTACACTTCAGTAAATTATTTATGTATATGGTGCATATAAGAAGAGATCAATTATCTTCTATAGTTCTAGGTTTTTACCCTTGTTGAATATCATATAGATGAAAATGAAATTAGAGTATAATAGGATTTTAGGAAAAAAAAATTAAAGAATATAGTGTTATTATTAGAAATAAATAAATAATAATTACTAAATAAAATTTTCAAGAATATTTCATATATTTTGGTGAATCCTTTTCGAAAACCAAACTATATTAAAATATATCAAGATCTTTTTATCCGTGGAATATCTTTTAATTTTGAATATACGAAAAATGTATTTGAGAAATTACTTTCATAAAAGAAATTTCCAATTAGAAGTATATTATTACAAAAATAATGGTTTTTTATATATCTAATTTCAATATACGATAGTTATATTACTAATTTTCATTATAGACATAATGAATAACCAAGTGCGTTATATGATAAAAAAAGAAATATTTTAGTCAAAACCTCTTTTTTTATTTATGTTTGGATACAATTTTTATATAAAGATAATTAGAAAAAACAACACCACTGTTGAAATTTTTTTATGGCATTATTTTTTTTTTCCACTCGAAAATCCCTTTCTGATTATTTTTCAAATCAAATGAATTTATTTAAAAATATACATGATTGGAGAACTCATATTTTACATTGGTTTTATTATTTATTAAAAAAAATAGAAGAACATATTTTCAATTAATATAATTATAACAATAATATAGTCAAATTTTTTTTGTAAATGAATCAAACATATGTAAAATGGTAGAAACATTTATCAAATACCCCCATTATGAAACTAGTAAATCAATAGATTGAAAAAATTAAATAAATATGAATATAAGTTAACTATATCATACTGAATGTTTACGAAGAATAGTTTTTTCTATATGTTAATGTGTATGATATCCTATCAAACTAAATGAATCTAATTTGATAGATGTAAAATTAATTTTATGATACAAAAAATGTGATTCATAAAAATGATTATTGTATTTTCTTAAACATTATTTTACAAAAAATTTATATTAATAATGATGTTAGAGGTGGAAGGTGAGATGGAAAAACAACTTTTGAAACCTATCAAGTATTTATTGAATTTCTAGTCTCTTATTCAATTAAAAATAAAATTTTATTGAACCTTCCAGTCCAGAAGAAGAATATTTAGTAAATGGTACTGTTTTTACTAATTTATTATTAATTCATCACAAACTCTCTGATTTTGGAATGCGTTTTACAAAAAATCTAATTTATTGTGAAAATAAAAGTTCTAATTCCTCATCTATATACACCAAACATCGTTGATATTAATTTAACATTGTTTTAATACATCATTTCCTTATGTTTCACACAAAAAAAGAGAAATTGTCCTCAACATTATCATTATGTAAAACCAGCATTCTGATATTTTTAGAAAAACACATACTACAAATAGATTCAGATTTATTGAAATGATGCTTACAATAATCATCCTCAAGTGATTTTTAATCTAGTTCTAGTGTAATATATCATAATATCCTTAAAACTCATATATTAAAAAATAACTATAGATTTTTTTATTTTTATTATTATCTATTTTTCAATCTTATTATTTTTACAATTTTATTAGTTTAATAGCTTTTCTAAAATGATAATTTTTTTTTCTAAAACATTCATTTCACAATTTTTAAAAGATGAATATCATACCTTATTATTGGGAGAAATATTAAGGGTTCATTAATATGTTCTAAATTTTATTATACTATTCCCATTATATTATTATGTAACATATGGGGATATATTTAAAAATAAAAAAAATTAGTTAATAAGTTGTTGTGAGAGGGGTTATTTTATTTCAGAATGGTATCATTTTTTCAATATAGAGAAATTTAAAATATATTTCCTAAAATAAAATTTTTTAAATATGATATAACAATTTAGTATTGTGAAAACCATTCATATCCAATTTTATATCAATGTATAAATTCATAGATGATAATATCATTTAAGGAATATATAAGTAAATAAATATGTAGTACTTCTAACAGTAACGTTTCTTTTTTATTCATAATTTTTTATGATAAATTGTTTACCATTGAGAATTTCATTATATGAAATTAAATATAAAATCCTATATGTCCATCAATGAATCATAATTTTTTCATTTACAAAGATGTAAAACAATCAGATCTAGATGAAGTATTATCTTTGTTTTTTAAAAAAGAAGTTGACGTTAAATATTTTATAAACTGGAAACATGAACATTAATATATATATATATATATATATATATTATTAATACTTATGGTGATTTAAATGTTCATATATAACTCAATTTATTAAAAATATCTAGTCAAATATGAAACCATGTTAAAATGGAATTGATTTACAAATGTTTGATTATATCAAAGAAGTTAAAAGAATTTTCCTTCAATAACAGTAGATTAAAAAATATTTTTCAATAAACTGTAACATATGATCAATAAATTATGAAATAAAGTAAAATTTATTATTTCTTTTTCTCCGTCATGAATTTATCTTTTTGAAAATTACAAATGTGAAAAATTTTAAAGGAAAAATTTAATTTTTCTTGTTTATTTTTTATATTTTACCATCATTCATTCAAATTTATATTTTATAGTTTCCATATTTCTTCCTATATTTATTATTGTATAATTAATCTTTCGATATGGGGATTTAATTTAATTTTCTTTATAATGATCTTTGTTTGTTATTTCAATAAGAAAAATGTTGATAAAATGTCAATCATGAAGAGAATAGGGATATGTATTTTTAATATTAGTTTCTCATTATATTTTCTTTTGTGCCTCTTATTTTTATAAAATATAGATAATATTTTGTAATTTAATGCCACATTTATTTATTTCTTAATTATATATAAAAATTATATAAAAATTATCTAACATGGTTTTTTGTTTATTTTTTTATGCTTAAATAAAAATAAATTTTTATTAATGAAATATTCAATAAATAAAATAATTTTTGAAAATATATTTTTTTTATATGTTTCATGAAAGTATAAATAAATAATATTTATAATAACTTTAGTGGTAAAATTTTAAATCATTATAAAATAATGCAACAGAACATGTTTGTTATTATATTAATATTTTTCTATTAATAATGTGATAATTGACTCAAAATTTTGTTGAATTAAATCATTTCAGTTAGTTACAAAGATTAATATAAATAATATTTCTCCTCATTAATTATAATAGTATGATAATTACTGAATATCTTATTTTATCATAAAAAATAAGTTGTTATTATTTATTTAAATCACTCATGTCTTTGATAACCCTTTCGAACAATGTAATATTTTTCCTTAAAACTATTTCTCATAGTAAATATCATTTTATAGAATACCTTTAAAAACTCATATACAACTATTTATTAATTATTCTTTATTCTTATCCAATATGATCATTTTATTTTTGGGATAGGTTTATGAGTTTTTAATTTTCTTTTTATCAAGGGTTTATATAGCAAGGAAAATAGATCTGATGTATATCTTTTGAATGGAAGTGAGATAAAACCAATGGGTTTACTATTGGAAGTCTAATTGAAAAGAATTAAATCCTTAATCTATGTATACAATCATGGAACCCGTGGGATATGATTAATGTTGTGGATACCATTAAATTTGAATATATATCCAACCTTATATTTAGTTTAATTTTTTTAATATTATAATTTTAATGGATTTTTTGTTCTATAACAAATATTGTGTGGTTTGGTATGTAAAATTATATTTTTTAAATATTTTATTAGTAGTGGATAAAATATTGATTAATTTTTCACCACAAATAATGTTCTATAAAATAAAATTTATAATTATACAACTCTTAATTATGATGCCATTATTAGTTTAAAAAACAATATATTTGATTCATAAAGAGGTTAAAAATTTTATGTTTAACATAAAATTAAAAATCACCTCCACTTATATTTAATTTTTAATCATAAAATTTGATATCAGTTCCCTCACAATATGCAATATCACGGAACCACCGCCACTATTAAGGTAGATCCATTCTCATTCTCATTCAATAATCACCCCTTTGTAATTGCAATATTATCCTTGTAGAGACACCTTCGACATTGAAGTCCAATGGTGAACCTTACCGTCGAATACTAAAATGGAATGGAAATATGTGATAGAAATATAAAAATTATATTATAGATTAATACATGGATATTTTTATCCACTTGGACTTGAAGATAAAATGAGAAATATTTGGGAATACCATTTAGAATTCAAGATAAAACTTATGAGCATAATCAAAAATTAATATATTATTCTCAAATATGTAAAATAACCTAAAAAGTTTATATATTTTTTAATGAAGAATTATTTTTCAATAGATTGAATAATAAAATTTATGAATTATGTGTTCACGGTATTACCTTGATATAATGTTAATATTCTTCATAATCATTCACACCAATAGTATTAAGGGTTTCATTGATTTTTTATGTGATCGTAAATTTATTTTGATTTCATATATTATCCCATTTCATTGATATCATTTCATCTCATGCATGATTTTACCCTTCATCTATCACAATTCAGTTCTTATAAGAATGAAATTTTTTTATAAACCTAGAGATTATAGACTAATTATCATGAATTAGGTCACGCATATGTTATTTAATCTTATAAAATATTCTTTTCTATATTTAATTACACTACCATCACAGATCTTGACCTAGGGTCCAGTTTTGAGCTATTATTTTATGAACCATGGGGTAATATTAATATTAAAGATTTATCTATATCATTAGAATATTAATATAAGGATCAAATAAAATTATATTTCCTTCCACATTTATATATAGAACATCTATTTAGATTATAAAAATAAAAATATACATTTACATTCACAAATTTTTGAAAATCCATTAAAACATATAATAATAATAAACACTAAAACATGTGATTATTGAAACCATGAAAGTATATTTATGGGTATGCCATCTCAATGTATTTTTAACACTGTAAATCATGGTTTAGTCTTGGAGATGAGAAACATAATATTAAATATGAATCATATAGAAAGAAGATAGGCCCCTAATATTGACATTGGTGTAGTGAAATGAAGTACATTATTTATTCCTCAAAACCCATTATATTCTTGATATTTTATATTTTTAGTTATAATGTTAATTGATTAAAAGAGAGGTTAGACCCTCACCAATATCTATCAGTCATTATTCATAAATAAACATGAATATGTTGTGGTGTCATTTTTTCCACATAACTTGAACGAGGAGTTAGACACTCACCAATATCTATCAGTCACTATTCATGTTCATGAAGCCTAATCCATGTTTTTATGTAATTGTACTTTGTCCAGATTTACAAATAACACATATTAATATATTATAAATGGATCATAAAATATTAAAACCATCTCTGACTATGATCATCATGAGTTGAAACCTTATTAGACATACAATACATAAAACCATTCTTCATAACCTAGGGAATTGAAACATCAGATAAGTTGAGCTTAGTTGACAAGTAAGGGTAAAAATATTAGATATCAGTGATCAAATAAAAATAATTATCTTAATGATATATGAACATGATCATATCATTTAAAAACAAAACCACACTTAAAAAATATCCTAATATTATGTAATAGAATAAATCTTTTTCAATTCATATGACATGCATCATAAAAGAATCAAATAACATTACCCTTGAGATTATAACATTGGAATAATACATATTATTGGGGCATACTAAAAATAATAAAAAATCATTTACATTGTTTAAGGTTTCATCCAATACTATGATTATAGATTGTATTTACTCTATATTACGTCATATACTAACTCAAAGTTTACACCAAATAATATCATATTGGAAAGAGTCATCTATTGTACTGGGATGAGTCTACATTCAAGTCCTTCTTAACTAATTATATATACATCATTAACCAATTTATTTGATGGATATATAATTAATACATTACCCAAAAAAATATTCATAATCCATTTATATGTTTTCCAAAGTATCATAAAAAATTCACCATTTTTTAAAAATTGTGAAAAAATATATTTTATAAAGATTCAAACCATTCATCATAACATAACACATGGAAAATAAAGGGGTTCAAAAAATATCATACACATTATCATAAACCATTTAGATAAATAACATTGATGGTATAATTGGATAATATTCCTTGTAATTTATATAAAACATCAAATGTTTTCTACCAAGATGAAAATTCATTAAAAATATCACTACGAATATTTATATAGTATAATATCCTTTTCATTTTAAATCACATCCTTAAAATATAAAAATATAAAAATGACATTGATAATATTTTAATTTAAATAAATGTAAACATGAAACATACTATTTGAAACATTTATTAGTCAGGATGGTGGGAAATATCACTCATGTTGTGTATTTTAAAAATTAATAATCATTTCACATTTTAGGTAAAAAATTCAAAACTACCTCAGTAAAAAAAACACCGACAATATTACATTTAAATAGATTATTTTAAAATAATGGTTAAAAATAATTTATTGAAACATATTATTATATTATAAACATTATTCAAAACATTTATATAAAATATGTACATTTATGGAAATGGATATTTGAATAAAGTGAAAAATTATATCCATATTTCCATAAAAATATTTATTTCAATATATTCAGAAAAAAAAAGATGTAATATAATTGAAAATATTAAATCCCATAAAAAATTATTTAAAAAATATTTTTATTCCTGAGGTTTGATATTTAAAATTTCTTCATCAAAAACATAATAATTAACATTCCAGATAAATAATGAGAACCAAATTTTTTTAACACCTTTAAAACATTACAGTAAAATCCCTATGAAATATAAATTCTTATATTGATATTTAAGTACAAAAAAGTTTGATTAATATCCTAATAAATTAAAATATAAGTTAATATATACAATACAAATATTAAATAAGTTGTGAATATTACATTTATCTTAGAGAAATAAATGTTATATGAGAATCTCATGCCTGAATTTATAAATTTCGAATGAAATTTTACCTTATGAATAAAAATTTTAAATTAATTAAAATATTTTACTAAATTTATTAATAAACATATCATACAATATATTAACCAGTTATGATATATCTATACTCATTTATCAACAATTTATTATAAAAACCATTTTTTCAATGTGTTGAATATTTTGTCTTTCTAGAGATTTTTTGTAAGGTTTTTCTGATCCTTTTACGTTGATCACAGTTCCATCCACTTAATTTTATTAATAATAATATTAATATCATATATATTCATTATATATTTATATTTATAACCATACACATAGGATATATATATATATATAGAAAAATTTATTTCAACCTTCACATATTTGTTAGTCCGTACAAATTAATGTATGTTGTTTTAAAATATAAACAGATGGAATAAAAAATGATAAATATTAATTCACCTCCAATAAATGTTTTTTATGTCATAATTATCATATATTTTTATTAAATATTTCATTATTACCATCCATTTAAATGGGAAAACAAATATGAATCACATAGCTCATAGAGGTGGTAGCCCATAAATATTAACTTGTGAAATTATCATTTTACAGTGGATTAGAACGTAAGATGAATGATATGATATTATAATTACATAAGAATAATTGTGTTTGAATTATCATATTTAAACATGAAACCCATTATAAAAACAATCCATTTATGATGGGGATGGAGAATGGATTGTATCACTATTTTGAGGTGGTAGTCTATACATACCCATGAGTGATACTTTCACTTCATATTTAATGGAAAAGAATGTAGATAATGTTAGATAGATTCCTGTAGATTCCGAAAAGTGCGTAAGTGCAAGAGAATGATTTGAAACGAAATAGAGAAGTCATATTCGGACCCGGAGGCATAGTCAAGAGGGCCCGAAGATGTTTCACGGAAAAAAGGATGAGGTGCATGAAAAAAAGTTGTTCCACATGGAAAGTGTCGGGATTTGCGATGGATCCCCAGCACTTGTGTAAAATACTATCACCCCAGCTCCCTGTGCGGTTGATCATTCATGCCGCCACCTCTATCACACTAATATTTCATGTATCCCAGAATTCTGCGCCCTGAGTTGCCTATAAATAATAGAAGACCCCCTTCCATTTCAGGGATGAAGAAATAGAATCGCCTCTCATGTGAGAAATTGGCATTCCGCGTGCGCACAATATGGCCCTCAAGTACGGTTCTTTTTCACGCCAAGTCACCCTGGGATCCTATTTTGTGCGAGATCCCAATGGTTCAGACTAAAATACAAACCCTTAGGGGTCTGCCCCTTGCGTGCAATCCCTTCCGGGGCTCACAAGCTGGTAAAACCATGTGCAATCCTTTCTCTTACGCCTAATTTCTCCCAGCCGCACGAAATACTTCAACCCCCCTATTTCGCGCAAGCAACACTGATTTCGCGCCAAACCGAAGATTTTCGCACCGGGCCCCTCTATTTTGTACAAACCCCAAGAGTTGCGCGCAATATTCCCAGGGCCCTTCGCCTCGGTACTCTTTGGGCGTCCCCTTCCATGAGCGCCAGATGCCCTTCTTCTGGGTTCCATTCGCAGGTGTCTTGTGCACCCCGGGCATCAACATCATACATGGATTCCCCATAAGAACTTCTAGGCTTGTATGAAGTAACTTCAATGTCCCTTGGGAAATCATTTCCATTGAGTTACATTGCCTCAGGATTCATCGCATAGGCATGCTAATGGCTATTGCTTCTTCGCATTTCCACACTAACGTGGACCCCTTGATAGTTCGCTCCGCAACACCCCCTCTCTACGGCCATGGTGATGCCTTCCCTTCCACAAGGGGAAGAGGGTACATGTTATGTAAGTCCTAGGATTGTCGAGCAATCCCACTTTGTCTGAGCTGTAGGACGTTAAACTGCCAAGCATCTTATACTCAACACATGACGTTAAACTATGATCCTAACTCATGCCTCGCACGCAGGGTCCCCCTGCATAGACCATTCTCCACGCACACTCATCTCCATGGGGATGGGATCATACCGCATGAGGGGTGATTTATTGGAGTGGTGATTGTCCGCGGGGAAGGGCAGCCACCCTAGCATAAACCCCTAGCCTTCCTTTCAGGAGGCAGCACCCCTGCTCCTTCTCACTTCCTCGGTGCCAAGGCCAGTGGAGGGCATGATAGGGAATGAGGCCCCTCCTCTCTTCATGGGTCCCAAATCCCTCTCTCAGTGCACTTTGTCGTACATGGGCCTCCATCCTGGAGTATTCCCCAGTACCATGGGACGCTCAACACGTATTCCCATTTTCACTTCCCACGGATGCACCCTTTGCGAGTTGATCATCATGTCTATGCTACCTCTTGTTTCTCACACTAAGAATGACTCCCGTGATCTTAGAGTGAGCATTTACCATGACACACCATTGGGCCTCCTTAGAGTGTATGCCCCAACAAAACCAAACTATGGGGACTTTGATCTGTTCTAAGGCATAGAATGTAGGAAGCCTCCATGAGGTTAATGCCCCACTACCATTGGGTTGTCTTAGAGTGTAATCACCAACCAACCTTAACTACGGGGACACTGATATGTGCTAAGGAATGGTATATAGGAATCCTTCCTGAGGATCAAGCCCCACTACCATTTGGCCGTCTTAGAGTGTATGCCCCAACCAACCCGATCTATTGGGACTTTGATCTATGCTAAGGCATGGTATGTAGGAATCCTCCACGAGGTTCAAGCCCCACTACAATTGGGCCGCCTCAGAGCGTAAGCCCCAACCAACCATAACTACGGGGACTTCGATTCATGCTAAGGCATGGTACTTAGGAAACCTCCATGATGTTCAAGCCCCACCACCTTGGGCTGCCTCAGAGCATAATCCCCAACCAACCCAAACTACGGGGAATTTGATCTGTGCTTTAGAATGGTATCTAAGAAGTCTCCAGGAGGTTCAATCCCCACATCCATGGGCCATCTCAAAGCGTAATCCCCAACCAACCCAAAATACGGGGACTTTGATCAGTGCTATGGTATGGTACATAGGAATCCTCCACAAGGATCATGTCGCACCACCTTCGGTCATCTCATAGCGTAAGCCCCAACCAACCCGAACTACGGGGAAATTGATCTGTGCTAAGGCATGGTACATAGGTAGCCTCCATGAGGTTCAAGCAGGATGTCTCAGAGCATAATCACCAAATTCCCCTATCCCACATGACGTTAAACTATATACCAGCCCGAACTATGGGGACTTTTATTTGTGCTAAGGCATGGTACGTAAGATGCCTCCATGAGGTTCAAGCCCACCACCCGGTCATTCCGACCCCATTCACATTGGTTCTCCAACACCATGGGCCACCACAGAGTGTATGACCCATACCTGTCCCGCATGATGTTAAACTATATCTGCCACTTGAACTATGTGTTCTTTGATTCCCCACTACGAGGATACATAAGAATCCTTAACGAGGTTCAATCCAATCACACCTGGCTCATCCTGACCTTTCACTCGATCCCACGCGTCTTGGGAGTCTCATGGCCTAACACGGAGGTTCTACTTCCTCTGGGGTTCTATCCATGCATCCATTCTCACGGGTTTCCACTTTAGGTGTCCCATCGATCCATCGAACATCGAAGACTTTGATTCCCTGCCATGGGGATACGTAGGATGTCTCTTTAAGGCTCATTCCCAAAGCCATCGTCCATCCTGATTCTTAACCAGGCCACCACATCCCCGTGAGATCATTCCACTCATCATTCCCCTTAATAGCTTTTGGGAATCTGCACACATGTAGGCCCAGATATCGGTTTTCACTCTATGGGGTTTTTCAATATGATCCACTATTGTCAGTGTTCTGATCAGTCCGATCTATCTTCGCTGGACATTAAACTTGCAGAATTCCCTATGCTAATCATGGGAAGCTGAGGAAAACCTCATATACCTGCCTATGTCATATAATTACCCACATTTGAGGTGGGATACCTTGGGATTTTTCAACCTCTAAAATCCCTATAATAAGGGATAGCAGACATACATGAAAATCCCCCGCATCAGGACAAGCCAGTGATGCCCCAACGCGACTGCTCTCCTAACCGAAGGTTTCTGCCCTGATCAAACCCCTTGGTAGGTCCTGAATGAGGTAGAGGAATTAACTGGTGTCCATGAATATATGACACCAAGAATATCTTCACAAACTACGTTCTAAATCAATGAGGGATACCCAGACTAGGTGATGAGCTCCGAGGAGGAATCCACAGAAGGAAGAACCGACATCCCATCATCTAGTTTCGATCAAGGAGCAGACTTCCCTAAATAAGGAGTGGATGTAGCCTGCCTTTGGAAATTGGGAATGTGGAGTAACAGCAGCGTGTCCTCTGCATGAGAGAGGCACGTGCCCCGGAAATAGCGTCAGGAAAACAAAATGGTGAACCCAAGGTGAATCTCATCTCCTCAGCTTGGAGGCTAGTAGCATTCGGGAAATTAGTGGATAAGCATGTCGTCTAACCCCGTCATCTGCTACCATGTCCTACCAAATAGGCCTGATGTGATACTCTCCAAAATTTGGGACATTCAGGACGTTGAGTGTTCCGTTCTACCATGTTGTCATCGTGTATCCCTCTTGCCAACCACGGGAGATGGAACAACACTGTGGAAATTGTTTTCAATTTATTTTCCACCCAGTTTTAGTAAGTTTATCTCCCTTATTTTAGGAATCAAGTTGTTGAATCTGGAGCTCGATCACCTGCCCACCGACACAGGGGCATGGGCAATAAAAATGCGGCATTCGCACATGGTTTTGCTTTCTCCATATGGCTTTGACTTCCATGACTGGTGGGTGCCCACGCCCCCTCTCCCCATCAGAAATTATCTAGCGAAGGGTAATTAGTGTCCTTGTATGCAGGTACGAGAAGGATGGGGTCATCCCCACCATGGATATAGGCCACCTTGATCTTGAGGCAGTTGCGCCTCACCATCCACGGCGCCCCCGAGGTCCACACAGGAGCCGATGACCCCCACCCTTATGTTCAATCGCATCAAGAGTTTGTCCCTGGAGTTACATGAAAACTCCGTCCACTAAACCGACGAGGAATGGGATGTCTGGGTTGGCCGGATCGGAGTCACTCTTCTAGGTCTCCTGGCAATGGAGCCCACAACGCTGCGTCAGTGCCGCCACCCAGTTCCCCGAGCCAAAGAGTAGGTAATCCACGCACCTGCACCATCGTCTCCAGTCAATCTGACCCGGTGCTAGCGTCAGGCATGAGAAGAAAAATATGCTTGCTGTGTGGTGTCAATGTCAACGACTAATATAGCCCGAGCCCCCACTGGTTCATATCCCCAAATCCCTTCATATGATGAGAAGGTCCAGCTATACGCCCGACCCGAATTGAGGCCCCAACCACCCCACGGGCAGGTTTGGTCGACTCTCTCAGTCACCGGAAGAGGTGATGGCTACCGTAGACCAATCCATAGGAGTGTCGCCCAGCGCAGAGTCTCACGCCACACCACCACTACGGAGGGTGTGAGCCCTCCATACTTCCATCCTCAGCTTGGAGTTTTACCCTGTGCCACCTTCAACCCAGGCGAGGGTCTTCCATGTGAAAGTAACACTCTATATGGGGGACTCTCTTGTGCCCACTACACTAGTAATGGGATCATTTCCCATGTCTGAAACTGCAAGCATGTAGATGCTTCATGTCCGGTAACTCGCCAACATGGAGGTCCTTCCCATGTCCCCGTGCCAATCAATGAAGTTCCTCCTCACCCTAGAAATCAAGGAGGCGGAATCCATACCTGCTTCACCAATTCCCATCATGGAGGTCCTCCTCATTTTCCTATCGACATTTTTCTTGGTGCTCCGTGCACCCCGGCTTCCCCGGGTGGAAACTCTCTCTGCCCCAACACTAGTGCCGCTGGAGGACCCCATGTCATAAATCAGCCTTGTGCTGATGAACCATCCAGGGGAGGAAGAGAAAGACCCCGCCACCGTAAGAGGAATTCTGGGAAAGGCCAGACAGGAATCATACCAGTCTACTTCATAGACTCTGAGGAGGAGTACAACTTAGCGTAGGAGCCCTCCCCTTATTCCTCTGAGTGAAGGGATGGGGCAGGAACAAGGTGAATCAGCCTCGTGCTCTTGAAATGCGTGATCCATAGGATCCTTGCTTCCATGAGATGGTATATTCAGGAGGATGAGACTCTTGAATGTCTCCAAGGTCTGACCATGCAGTCGCCACCATCATTTCCAAGAGCGCCCTCTGCCTCAGATCAATTTTGGGGGTCAAAGAGAAAAAGGCAGGGCGTAACCTACCTCCAAAAGATGTTACTATTGTGTCAGGAGCTCTGGTCACTTATCCATCCTACCGTGACATGGGGTCCAAGTCACTGCAGTCATTGTAGGACATCCCAATATTCGACGACCAATCAACCAGCTCACTGTATTCTCCACAGGCTAGCCTGCCATAATAGCGGCCCTCCTCTGCGCCACTTCCAGTCCCTCAGCAACCCTCATTTGATGAGTGGTGGAATCAAAGGCCAGACTATGCATCTGAGACAGGGATCTTCTAGATCATCATCATAGAGGGCCACTTCCCCATGGAGTTTTGGCCGGTTGCGGGATCGATCTTTGATACTCCAGAATCACTCACCCCAGACGAGTTTTAATGTTTTCTCCAGACCCTCTAGGAGACTCTCCTCTGTCTTTTCCACTAGTCAGGGACTTACCTCAGGATCCAAGAGCACCTCGAGGTCAACGATGAACAATGTCGCCTAGTTGACCTGGACAAAATCCATGCGGTCCAAAACCCTGAGTCACAAGGCCACCACAGGGCCCTCCAGTAACAATGGGTTAAGAGTTTCCAAGTACTCTATAGAGTTGTCAAGGAGGCTACCCCCCATGAGCAAGTCTATTGATGCGGGCAGTATGCTGCCCTCCTCTTCAGTGTGATTCACTGGAAGCCTGACTCACATGGCGGTAGTGAGGAGATACCCCCAGGAAGAGTGGTGGTTAACGTGACCGGTCTGACAAGAGAGTCGAATGAGCTGGGACTACTATATTGGGGTGTCTCCTCGGAGGACGTGCTGCCACTGGACCCATCAGGAAGGATTACTCACCAGTAGAGGAATCTCCTAGGTCTCCCTCCACCCACCGAGGCATTTTTACTGGGGAAGAATGTCAGTTAAGGTAAATAGAATGTTGGAGCTGTAAAGAAATATGACCCGTCTACCTTAGTATAGAAGATGGAAGAGTACCCTGAGACAGTTGCGCTACACCAGCAGCATGCTTAGCAGAAGAAGTTGGTCAATGAACTTCTGGTTGAATGCATTGCAGAGCGGCGACCTGACTACTTTGATCCCAGGTCAGGGTAGCAGGGGAAGGAACAACTACCCCTCGGCAAGATTCTCATAGGCAACCCCGATCATGTTGTATTTGCCGGCAGGGAAGAATTCAGAGCCTAAGAATAGAGGGTGAGACATGTCTCTCTGAACCCTCCTGAACGACGCGACCACCTAGGGAACACTGTACGGGATTCTATATCTGCCCCAAGGTTCACTCTACCAGCCGCTCCATGAGCTGCTGAACATGGATACAGTATTGAAGATCCTGGAAATGAACTCATGGTTAGGGATCCTCGTCATTACCGAGACCCCAATCGGGATGATCCGATGGCGGCACTCATTTCCTACCTGTAAGCTATGGAAACACGACAAGTGGCTATCCCACCTGATGTAAATCCATACTCGACATGGGTGGATAACATGCCGACACCCACAGGATTCGGGAATTCATCTTTCTCCCCATTTAATGGGATGGGGGACCCGCCATACCACCTGAACCACTTCAACTCAATGTTGGTGCCTTTGTTAGGGATCCCAGTGCAGCAATATGATGCAAAGATCCGTTGCTTTGTTCAGACGCATGAGGGGCCGACATTCTTCGGGTACAGCTAACTACCAATAGGATTTCTGACATGTTGGGAGGACCTTTGTAGGTAGTTATTTTACCAGTTTATCTCTATCACCTAAAAGTCGAACATCGCAGACCTCTTCAGGTCCAACCAAAGGACCGAAGTGCGAGTCACGGATTTCATCGCCCGGTGGAAGGGGCTCACATACCCCCTTGACATAACACTGACTCAGGAGAAATTATGGATGATGTGCATGCGGAATGTCAAGGCGGAACTAGTTCCCTCTCTAATCACTCTTAATTATCCCTAAGGGTTCCACGACCTCTGGATAAGGCCCAGAGCCTTGAACAATCCATAAAATAGGCTAGCCAGGCACTCCAGCTGCCCACTATAATTTTAGTGAGGAGAGCTGCTAGAGCAGAGCCCACCACCATGGCTATTGTTGAAGCCCCAAGGTAGCTAGAATTGGTTCCAATGGATCCAGATCCGCAGCCTCGCAGAGGCCCTCCACCACGGGTAAAGTTTCCAGTCTAGCAGCACCAACCCCAGAATCGGCAGGTGCCTCCGCGTAACGCGCCTCCTCCACCAAGTACATATAATAAAGTTCCACCTCCTCGGAAGGCTCCCCCCTTCAGGGTCAGACTCTTATAGCCCCCTTTTTAGACAGAAGGAATCAAACCTACTCATTCGACGAGGCTCAAGTCCCCGGATACTTCCGCAGAATCTTAGAACATAGAATAATATGACTGCCTGAGTTCCGGATGCCGGAGGAGGTGCAACTCACTGATCACCCCCACTATAGCCCTTATCACCGAATCATGGGGAACACCATCAAGAAATGCTACGTGTTCAAGGAATTTCTCCATGAACAAATTAACAACAATATATTCTGGTTAGGCCTATCCCCGGAACATGTGGCAAGTGTCTTTGTGAGATCAGATAGCAGTAGCGACGGTGCAGGCGAGTGGCCGCAGGTTCCTGACCACGGGTCCCAGAACTATAATGACTGGATAGCTCATAGGACGTTAGCCAGTGCACATGGATTTATCAATGCATTCCTAAATCTTCCAGAGCATTCAGAAGCTCTGGCCACCACTTCTGCATCATCATCTCAGCCAGCCACTTCCTAGAAGTGCAAGCATCGACAGTGCAAGAAGAAGCAACGCGCCCTGCCAAGGCCTTTGTCTCCCCGCACTCTTGGTGACATCATGCCCCCGGAGATGGGTATCCCTTCCAGAATTTTCCCTGTGGTGGATGATTCGTCATGTTATAGTCAAGGGTACGCTTCGATTAACACCATTGAGTTTGTAAAACCCTATATGACTCCCGAAGAGATAGAGTGCTAGACGAACCCCCCCAACACCCTTAGTCGACGTCAACATCGGCGGAACTATGACCATATGGGTCATCGGGGCACATCAGTTGGCCCCTCCAGCTTTCCCGTGCATGCCCCGGAGACCAGACCACATGCCTAGCATAGAACACATCTTTCACAACATCTTCATCCAGTGTCGACAGGTTCGTCTCCACCACCATTTGTGCTACTGGATCAGGCAATGCCACATCGGTCGTATCACAACCACCTTCGCCCCGCTACAGGACAATCTCAGTCGCCGAGTCCTTATCCAGCAGCTACCCCTTGAGATTTGACTAGTGATCAGTGGGATCTCCCATTTTCCAGTCAGCCGCCGGTCATGTCAAGAGGATCTGTCGTGACTCAAGTCATAGAGCAGCCTCCTGTTTGTAGAAGTTCGCACCTGGTATGTAATTATGATGTTCTGAATCACTTCGTTGACATCCGACCATGGCTCCCCATCCTTGAATCCCTTCTCCTATCACCAGATATGCACAAATCACTCGCTGAGGCTTCAAGGAGCCCCCTATAGTTTGAGACAGAGATAATAGTTGTAGAGGCCTTCCATGCTGAAGTAGTTGATGATTCCGAATGCCAGGCCATCATCTTATTCTTGGGAGAGGATGAAGGCTCTCCTATATAGGGGAACATATTCATGATGTACATCACCAGAAAATTAAATGGTGTAATGATTTGTTGTTGTCTCATTGACACTTGTTCCGGGATCAACCATATCCCGACACGGAAACTACGGATGCTAGGGCTATCCAAAAGTGACCTGAATCCATCCAATTTAAGGATCTTGCGATATGACGGGATAGAGAAGAAACTGGTCAGAATGATCTGTCTGAAGACTCAGTTTGGTAGCCTTATTTCCAGCACCGAGTTCATGGTTGTCTCCCAGGACACTGCATACAATGCATTGATGAGTAGGCCATGGCTCCATCTGCGTGCAGTTTTTCCCTCATCATATCAACAATACCTCATGTACTCCCTTAATCGTCTAGTGGGAGTACTCCAAAGTTATCCACATCATTTCGTATCTTGAGAAGCGTGCTACTTGGATGATGATTATTACAAGAGAAAGGATAAGAAAGTCCAGGCCAGGGAAGTTGAGCTCGTTACCGCTACGACTGACCCTTGGCAGACCTGAATGACTCCTACTTACAGATACATCGGTTGGAGGCCACAACCCCCAATATAGGGCAATTTTTTGTCATTTCTAGCACAAGGGGGAATAATGATCCCTAATCAAGGCGGGTTCAGAAGGTCACTTCATTTTTGTATATGATCCAGGCACTAGTGATCCCATATCCTCCCACTCCCATCAGGTATCGAGACGTCGGGCTCAGGAAAACGACAGTACGTCATATTTTTCTGATTCACTGAGCTGTAATAAGTTTTCTTCGTCCAATGTTCCACTACTGCTTTGATATTATCAAGTGTGGCCCCTTGGGCTAGAGACCAGATGGGATTGGGTCAACAGCCTTCATAGCCAGGGTCTCAGTAGTGCCAGAGATGCCCGATGTAATGACCACGGCTGCTCAAGCTGGTAGTAGCCTCCCATCAGGGTTCGGTAGCTCATAAGCAGCTTCCCCCTTGGAAGACCCTTCCATATGTGGAGAAGAAGATATAGAGGATGCTCCCCATTCTTTTGAGGAAGGTTTCTTAGCCACGGTCGACAAGCTGGTGCAGGTGAACGTTGGTAGCGGGGCAGATTGGAGACCCACATTGATCAGTGTCTCCATGTCCCTTTAAGATAAACATCGGTACGTGGAATTCCTCAATTTGAAGCATGATGTATTTTCCTAGAGTTACGATGAGATGCCAGGACTAGATCCTTAGGTACTTGTGCACCGCCTCGGTCTCCCGGAAAACCATCGCGAGTTCAAGCAGCCTCCCAAAAAGATGCATCCATCTCACGGTTCCATTGTTGATGCCAAAGACGATAAACTCATCAGAGCTAACTTCGTCAAAGACGTCCAGTACCCCAATTGGTTATCCAATATCGTGCTAGTCATAAAGAAGAATGAACTAATCGGAGTTTCCATAGACTTCTGTGATCTCAATCATCACTGTCTGAAGGATGATTTTCCCCTTCCAGTGAAAGAATTGATGATCGATGCTATGGTCGTGTACCAAGCACTCTCCTTTATGGATGGTTACTATAGATATAATCACATATGGATGGCCACTGAGGTTGAAGATTATACTAATTTCTGGGCACCCCAAGGTATTTGTTGTTACCAGGTTATGCCCATTGTCCTGAAGAATGCAGGTACCACCTATCAGTGGTCCATGCATCATATATTCATTCAATCCTAGGAACATTGGTGGAATGATATGAGGATGATCTGGTGGTCAAATCTCTACAACACCATGACAATCTCAAGGATATTGAGAATGTGTTCGGTTTCCTCTTTTCTCGACACCTGAAGATGATCCCGTTGATGTCTTCCTTCAGGGTCACCTCCGAGAAATTCCTTGGATTTGTTGTCAGATACTAAGGCATCGAGATCGACCCGGATATGATAAAGGCCATTAGCCATATGCCACCCCCAAGCAACATCTGAGAGTTTTGAGGTCTCCAAAGCCACTTAGCTAACATACGTCAATTCATTGTGAATATGGCTGGCAAGTGTATGCCCTTTTCTAGGCTTATGAAGAAGGGAACCTCTTATGAGTGAGATGAGGATTTCCAGACCACCTTTGAGGAAAACAAGCAACATTTTCTCTAGCCTCAGGTCTTGATGGAACCCGTCTCTAAGATGCCGCTGATTCTCTATGTCACCGCCCTGGAATGATCTTCAAAGAGCTCTTCTCTGCCAAGGTACAGCTTGACTCTTGGGTAGACCTGCTGAAGTACATTCATAGCAATCCCATGTTGACTGGCTGACTAGCAAAATGGACGATGATCCTCCAGCAGTTTCACATTAGGTTCGTTCCCCTAAAGGCTATCAAGGGAAATGTATTGGAAGACTTGCTAGCTGCCCATCCAACCTCTGTGTACCAATCCCTAGACCTGGATTTTCCGGACGAGGTGATCCTCTTAGTCGATCAAGTCGTCCAATGTTGGCAGATTCACTTCTATGGCGCCTCCCGGAGCCCCGCTGGTAGTAAGCTCAGTGATTCTAGGCTCAACAGAGTAGGTCTGGGTTTCATTTTCATCACCCCAGTGCAATCCATTATTCCTTACTCATTCCTATTATCAAAAGGTTTCACCAACAACGAGGCAATGTATCAGCCCCTCATTACGGGTGTCGATCTGTCCCTTGAGATTGACGTGCCCCAGTTGCATGTGAAAAGGGATTCCGAGATAGTTATCAAGAAGGTCAATGGTGACTATGTTTTGTGGAATCCAATGATCATACCTTTGTTATAACACACCCTCTATCTAATGGCCCAGTTCCCTTCTCGGCCAGAGGTTATTCATGTTCTTCGATCACAAAACGGTCGAGCAGATGCCTTGGCCATCCTAGACGTGTCGCTTACAGAGCCCGAGTAGGATGATCCGATTATCCATGTGGATCACCAGAGAGTTATTGCTCCCATCACCCCAGAGGAAGACGATGGCCCGCAGGTAAACAATCTAACCATTTGTGCCTCTACGTCCGGTCCCCTGGGTATTTCGGATGCACTGATGGAATTAATGGTCGATTGGAGGACATCATTGGTCGAATACCTCCAACAAAGTAATCTCTCGTCAGACCGGGTTGAGTGCTAGGGAATACGATGCTGCGTGCTGCAGTTTACTCACCAGAGTGGTCCCAACCTTGACCAGATCCTCTATTAACTCAAATTTTATGGTATTCTCTTCTGTTGTATCCTAGGAGTATACATTTCACTTGTCATGCAAGAGGTTCACTCCAGTTCCTATGGTGCCCATCAGGCTGGGCCAAAGCTATTCCACCAGATTTCGAGACTAGGTTATTTTTGGCCCTCCATGATCCATGACTGCATCGAGTTCACCAAGAGGATCCATGCATTCCATGATCACGATAACATTGTGCATCATCCAACCGAGCCTCTCCAAAATACCAAGTAGTCTTGGGCCTTTGTAGTTTGGGGGATAGATTGTGTAGGACCATACCCACTGGCAATGAATTTCCAATGTCGATTCATTCTGACCGCTACAGATTTCATTTCCAATTTGGCATATGCAATTCCGCTCAAGGATGTTAAGTCCAGTTCTACTGTTGACTTCGTGAGTTCTAATATCATCTATAAATTTGGGGTACCTCAGGCTATCCTTGTCGATAACAACACCATCTTCTAGGAATCCGAAATGAAGAAATTGTACACCAATTACAACATTCACTCCAACCATACCTCCTGCTATCACGCAGCAGAGAATGGACAGATTGAGGCATTCAATAAAACCTTCTCTATCATTCTACAGAAAATGGTAGGCCAACGAAAGAAGAGTTGTCCAGATAAGCTCCCCAACGCCCTCTAGGTTTATCGAACGACGACCCGTAATTACACCTAGGTGACCCTATATTTCCTGGTGTACAGAACAGATGACGTCCGACCCATTGAGATTCAATTTCCCTCATTGAGCACCAAGGTAAATTACCAGAAAGCCCTAGATAAAGTGGTTGAAATAAGTCTAGCTGATTTGGAAGTACTGGATGAGAATAGGCTTCGTGCCCTACACAACCTAGAAAGGCATCAGAGAAGGATGGATTGAGCTTTCTACAAGAAGTTTTTCCTCCTCTCATTCTTACAAAGTGACTTGGTATTATCCCTCAGAGTGCCAATGATCCCTGGAAGGAAACCACCCATGTTGGAGCCCAAATGGGAAGGACTATTCATTATTCATATGTTTTATCCCAATAGAGCATACTCCTGGGTGACCATGGATGGTGAAAGTATAACTCCTCCCACCAACGCTAATTTCCTCAAGAAATACTTTTCCTGAGCGGATTATGGTCCCCCATGATCATAAACTGGATTGTGGTCCTACATGACCCAAAAATGTGTTTGTTCCTACATTCATGCTCGTACAGTCCCTCGTGAACCTAAACTGCATGGTCGTCCTGCATTACGTTAAACTGCAAGCTAGTTAGGCCTTCCTGACCGAGGCCCAGCCTCAGCCCCCTTGGCCTTCATGGACTCCAACCGAAGTTCTCCCTAGAATGTATGTTGTGGTGTGGGATTATGTCTTCATTCATGTCCGATTACTCACTGTGTCGTACATATCCCCGAATGAGATTCCTCTCATCATCCTACATGATGTTAAACTGTATCTCCAAGAACTAAATGTGGCTTGATTCCCGTTATTATGTGATATTTAGGAGCACATAATAATCGAGATATCAGATCCATCCCCATATATTAAGAGATCCCATGATATCGAGGTCACCAAGGCCCCTTGGACTATCCCTCTCCACGAGGGGGATATATAGGTTTGGTACAGGGTTTGTGGCTCCATTCCCCCCTTCTCCCGGGAATCCTCCATCTCTTGGATAGTCTCATATGGAGCCCCTAGAACCTTTATAGTGGTCTATAAATGTGTTCATAGTTCTCTAGTCTAGGACCTGGAGTGTTAGATTAAAATTAGGAATGTTTCTTCCACTTTTCAAGATTCATTTTCCCCTTCAGTTGGGCCCCCGTTATCTCTCACAATTGAAGGGACACCCAAAAACGGCATGGATACCACTCCTAAGGGATCTCCTACCATTATGGGCCAACTCCATTGATGTTTTTAGAGAATGAAAATGATGCAAATCCCATGTTGCGAACATGGTCAACGTTCGATGCTCATTTTTCTATCCGCATTTCAGGATAACACGACAGGATAATGTGTTTCGAACATGGTCAGCATTAATCATTCGTCATCACTCCATCCGTTTTATGCAATGAATTTTGGTTTCATTATTCACATTATGTTCCACCCCATCATGTCCAGGTGGAATATTGACACTCTTGGCACCATCCCTCAGTGCACCTTTGCACGTCAGGTGGACAAAGCTACAATACGGCGTCTCTCGAGGATCCCGTGATCCGAGTGCTAAAACTATAGGTTGGGATCTTCATTAAGGGCTATGTGTAGCTCAATCATCATCCCCATGATATATTTGGGATCACCCGAACATTGTGCTTTTGCGTCCAACTCAAATGGGAGCTAGTCTCTCCTGCCCTTTATCCTCTGACCCTCATTGGCCTCCCAGCCTGAGGATCCTCTCCCAGGATCGCACACGTTGATGACGTAGACCTTGCCCACATTCACACTGGGTAGGTTTTATCGTGTCATGTGCATTCCCCCAGTTCTAATCCATATGACCTTAAATTGGGTTGTTTTCTCCTACCGCATCAGCATAAACTGTGACGATATCGTCCCGGCTGCATGATGAACAACACTGCATTTTGACAACCTCATTATAGAGGACATCACGTTGGGTATTATTCATTTACCATAACATTTATCTATGCTCGTATTCGTCTTGATTATTGTGTCCATGTTAGGAATTTCTACCCTAGTTCTATCTCTCCACAATAGAAAAACCATTCACCTTATAGGAAAAACAAGATTCATCAAATGCCACTTCTTTTGGTGTGAGGGCTAGACCTGCACGCCCCATTCATCCTTTTCACTAGTACCTTACCTTTCCATTACCCCCACAAGAACTACATATGGCTTTATTATCATCTTTATGAGATACGTAAGAGCACCTGGGAACATCCTCACGTGGCCCTGCATTTTTTCGTTTCCCTCGGAACATGATCATTGTGACCCTTCTCTGATCCAATTATGAGGAGTGGCATTTGTAGATGCCGAAATGTGTGGAAGTGCTGTAGAATGTTCCGAAATGAAAAGAGAATTCATATTTGGAACAGAAGTAACAATTCAGAGGTCCCAGATATGATTCATGATAAAAAGGATGGGGGGCATGAAAAAATTATGTCCCATGCAGAATGTGTCGGGATTCGCGAAGGATCCCCGGTGCTGGTGCGAAATCCTTTCGCGCCCGCTCCACGCACAGTTGATATTTCGTACTGGCGCCTCTGTCGTGCAATTATTTCATGCATCCTTGAATTACACACCATGGGTTTCCAATAAATTGATGATGTCCCCTTCTTTTTCTGGTCTGAAGAATTCAAACTGCCTCTCGTGGGCGTAATTGGCAATCTGCACGCGCGCAATATGGCATTCGGGTATGAATCTTTTTTACGCCAAGTCGCCCCGTGATCCGCCTTTGCATGAGATCCCCATGGCTTAGACTAAAATCCAAAACCATTGGGGTCTTCCCCTTGTTCTCAATCCCTTCCAGGGCATGCAAGACTATTTAGCCACATGCAATCCTTCCATTGTGTGCAATCCTTTATCTTGCTGGCAATTTCTCCCTATCGCACGCAATACATCAGCCCCCCTATTTTGCGCAAGCAACACTGATTTTCACCAACCAGGATCTTTTCATCCCGGGCCCCTCTATTTCAAGAAAACCCCTAGAGTTTCATGCAATACCCCCCGAGTCCCATCGCATCGGTAGTCTTTGGGCGTCCCCTTGCGCGAGCGCCCGATACCCTTCTTCTGGGTACCATTCGCTGGTGTCTTATGGACCCAGGGAATCCGTATCAAATATGGCTGTCCCGTATGAACTTATAGGATTGTAAGAAGTAACATAAATGTCCCGTGGGAAATCATTCTATTTCTGTTGCTTCGCCTCATGCTTCTCCACATAGGCACACTAACAACTATTGCTTCTTCGCATAGCCACGCTAACGTGGACACCTCGATGGTTCGCTCTGTGACACCCCCTCACTACGGCCTTGTCGATGTCTTAGCTTAAACAAGGGGAATAAGGAACCTGTTATGTTTTTCATAGGGGTGTGGAGAAATCCCACTTCTTCTGAGCTGCAGGACGTTAAACTTCCAAGAATCTCTTCCTCAACACATGACGTTAAACTGTGATCTGACCTCGTGCCTCGCACACAGGGTCTCCCCGCCTCAGACATCCTCTATGCCCACTCGTCTCCACAAGGATGGGATCATCCCTTACGAGGGGTGATTTATTAGAGTGGTGTTTGTTTCTGTGGAAGGGAATCCACCCTAGAATAATCCCCTATCCTTCCATCCAGGAGGCAGCACCACTGCTCCTCCTCACTTCCTTGGTGCCAAGTCCAGTAGAAGGCATGATAGGGAATGAGGCCCCTCCTCTCTTCCTGGGTGCCAAATCCCTCTCCCTCTACGCTTTGTCCCACCCGGGCCTCTATCCTAGAGTAAGCCCCGACACCATGGGATGCTCAACGCGTAATCCCCTTTTCACTTCCCACGAGTGCGCCCTTCACGACGTGATCATCGTGTCTCTGCTACCTCTTGTTTCTCACCCTGATCATGACTCTCGTGAGCATAGAGTGGGCACTGACCATGATAAACAATTAGGTTGCCTTAGAGAATAATACCCATCCAATATGTACTACGAGGGCTTTGATCCGTGCTAAGGCATGGTACGTAGGAAGCCCCCATGTGGTTCATGCCTCCCTACCATTGGGCCATCTCAGAGCGTAAGCCCAAACCAACCTGAACTACGGTGAAATTGATCTTTGCTAATGCATGGTACATAGGAAGCCTCCACGAGGTTCAAGCCCCACTACCATTGGGCCGTCTCAGAGTGTAAGCCCCAACCAACCCAAACCATGAAGACTTTTATCTGTGCTACGGCATGGTATGTAGAGAGCCATCATGAGGTTCAAGCCCCACTACCATTAGGATGCCTCAGAGTGTGTGCCGCAACCAACCTGAACTATGGGGACATTGATTGTTGATAAGGCATGGAACGTAGGAAGCCTCAATGAGGTTCAAGAACCACCTCCTTAGGCCGCCTCAGAGCATAAGCACCAACAAACCTGAACTATGAGGAATTTGATTCGTGCTAAGGAATGGTATGTAGGAAGCCTCCAAGAGGTTTAGGCCCCACCACCTTGGGCCGTATGAGAGCGTAAGCCCAAACCAACCTGATCTATGAGGACATTGATCTGTTCTAAGGCATGGTACGTAGGAAGCCTCCATGAGGATCATGCCCCACCACCTTGGGCCATCTTAGAGCCTAATCCCCAACCAACCCGAACATCGGGGACTTTGATCCGTTCTAAGGCATGGTACTTAGGAAGCCTTCATGAGGTTCAAGCCCCACTACCATTAGGTCGTCATAGAGCGTATGCCCTAAATGCCTCTGTCCAGTATGATGTAAACTTGCATACCAACCCGAACTATGGGGACCTTGATCCGTGCTAAGGCATAGTACGTAGGAAGCCTCCACAAGGTTCAAGACCACCACCCGGTAATTCCGACACCATTCATGTTGGTTCACCAACACCATTGGATTCCTCATAATGTAGTCCCCATACCCATCCCGAATGACATTAATCTGTATCTGCCACCTGAACTATGTGGTCATTGATTCCCTACTATGGGGATACGTAGGAAGCCTCCTTGAATTTCAATCCCATCACTCGTGAGTCATCCTGACCTTTACCTCGATCCCATGCATCTTGGGAGGCTCATTCCCTAACCTGGTGGTTCCACTTACCCTGGGTCCTAACCATGCATCCATTCTCACGGGTTGCCTCTTCAGGTGTCCCAGTGATCCATCGAACTATGCAGACTTTGATTCCCTACGACGGGGATACGTAGAAAGTCTCTTTGAGGCTCAATCCCAAAGCCATCATCCATCCTGATTCATACCCAAGCTGCCACATCCCGGTGAGATAATGCCACTCTTCATTCCCCTTCATAGTAATCGGGAAGCCGCCCACGTGATTTCCCCAATATTGGTGTTCCCTCCTGGGGGGTTTTCAATCTGATCCACTCTTATCAGTGTTCTGATCAGTCGGATCCATCTCTACTAGACGTTTAACTTGCGGCATGCCCTATGTTAAACATTGAAAGCCGAGGAAAACCTTAGAAACATGCCTATGGAATATAATTCCCTACATTATATGTGGGATTCCTTGGGATTCCGCGCCCTCGAGAATCCCTATAATAAGGTATAAAAGATAGATATGCCAATTCCCAACGTCAAGACATGCCAGTTATTCCCCAACATGACTTCTCTCCAAAAAAATGGTTACTGCCCTGACCGGACCCCTTGGAAGGTCCTGACAGAAGCAGTGTAGTTAACTAGTGTCCATGAAGATATTGTGCCGAGAAGAGCTTCACGAACTAAATTTTAAATCTATGAGGGAGACCCAGACTAGGTGATGAGCTACGATGAGAAATTCTAGAAAGGATGAAATGACATACCATGATCCCGTTTCAATCATGGAGAAGACATCTTTTAATAAGGTTTGGATTTCGCCCGACATTGTAATGCGGGAATGAGGGGTAACAGCAGAGCGCCCTCTCTTTGACAGATGTGCACCCCCCGACGAAAGCGTTGGAAAAAATTGTAATAATAAAATGTATGTATATTTATGATAATATATATTTTAATTTGTAATGAATAACTTAGATTTAGTAGAGGTAAAATAAGAAAGAAATTTGTCAAGTTCTGGTATGATCATTACCTATATTTTAGCATTCCAACTCTAGATCACTAATTAAGGATCCTTTTAATGGTTATTTTTTTAGATAAAAAACTCAAATTAATATTTAGAGAATTTTATAAGAGAATTGGTATACTTTCCCTATATATATTACTCATATAGTTTTGATGAAAAGAGATAATGGGTGTCCTTTTTTGAGGGAGTTAAAGGACATAAATATAATTCTTTAAAATATTTAAATATAATTAAGGACATTCTCCAGAATAATTCTATAAAATCCATGAATTTGAGTAAAAAGATCCTATAGAAACTAATTTCATTATCCAATGAAATCCATATGCGTTTTGGAGACATTTCAAATGTAATATATTGTATTAACCCATTAAAAACGTGGGTTTTACCATAATAATGGTTATAAATTTTTCTTGATTGGTTATAATTTTATTTTTATGGTAAAAAATATCTCATAAAAATTGACAACATGAAATTTTAGAAATTGTATCATTACACATGTATTATTTAATGTTTTTTCGATTTATAAATAATTTAATAAAATATTATTTTTTAAAAAATATCATTAAATTCATTTGTGAAACTATTCAATTTTTTTGACATAAAAAACAACATGAAAACCAAAAAATTTAATATAAATATATAAATATTCAGAATATGAAAAGTTTGTCTATAAAATTAATTTTTAACTATGTGCCATCCAAAAATATTAAATTTTCAGTTTTTAAAATCAATTACATGATTTATGTACAACTTGGATAAGCACTATATTGAGATTTTCTAAACATTAATGATATTTATTATATAACTAAAAATTAAATATAATTTACTATAATAAAAAATTTATTAATATTTAAAATATAAATTTATTAAGGAACCCATATTATTTTACATATGTAAATAATTAATAGAAATTACTATATAGATAGTGAAATATTGGATTTTTTACGAAAATGAATATAATTTTTAATATATGTGAAAAATTCCACAAAACGTGATATATTTGAATTTGGGAAATTTGTGGATTCAATTACCCCATTAAATTAAATAAATTATCTTATTTGAAAAATTTTAATTCCTTATCCTATGGAATTAACCGTGTTTTACGCAGTTTTTACCCTTATTAGGGGAACAATTAGCCGCCATGCTTACTATTCAAGATCAAAAAAAACGGGACCTAAATTATTAATATTATATTCATATTTCCATGTAGGTTATCATTTTTTCAATATTAAATCACTAATCCTTATAGAAATTTTTATTAAAATAATCATGTAAAATATAAAACAATTTATTTTTTCCAAAAATTACATTTGAACCTAAAACTGCATTTAGTTTTATTTCAGGACTAGTAAAAACCTTTAGAAGAATATACAAAATTTTGGCTGAATATCTTGTCATATAATTTCAATAAATGAAACAATCAATATATATTTAACTAATTCATTGAAATTAATACTCATTGTTTGCATAAAAATGTTTTTTTTGGAAAATTATCACTTTTTTACTTCAAAATATTCTATTTTCATTTATGACCATTTGTTAAACAATGAATTTAAATTTTTAAAAATTAGTTTTTTATAATTATATTCTATTATTCAGAACAAAAAAATCAAATGGTTTAGTGATAAATATCACATTAAATAATATAAATTTATATATAGAAAAATAATGTCATGTTTAAACATGTTATTTCATTTAAACAATGTACAAAATCAATAAAATTTAACTGAAGATAAATATATCATAAAAGATTAGGGTGTCACATTACACCCTTATAAAATGAATTTCACGATCTAAATATCATACATATACTACAAACAAATGTGGATATAACAATTTTATCATATTATAAGATTCTCTAGAATCATCTTCAAATTTATAATTCATCTGAAGAATATTTTTCATGTGATTAGACCTATCACATATCACCTTATCTCTATGATCTAATATTTCGATAGGGTGTTCTTCCTAGTAAAGTTATTCTTCAACTGGTACAATATCATTGTTTAGTACATGTAAATGATCAAGTATGTATTTCCTTAGGAGGGATATATGGTGTACATAGTGAACCCGGGAGAGACTTACTGGAATATTCAAAATATAAAATATATAAATATGAACAATAATATAAAAAATAATAAATATATCTAGTGGTAAACATTCAATTATTTATAAATATCACAACATTTATCATAAGGATAAATCTAATTTATTTAACAAATGTTATCATTTTATAAAAACTATATAATATGAAAGTGTTAATCCAATCCACCGCTGTAATCCATTAAAAATATCTCAATATATCTTCTGGGGTTTGAATGGAACTGCTATATTTTTTATCTGTATTACGATGATAACAAATACTAAAAATCAATAATGAATCCAAAGCATGATTATGACTTTTACAAAACATCATGTTAAACATTAGATCCAGATCCTATATAGAAAATTCGATAATATAGGAAATATTTCCTCTAATTTTACATTTATTCTATAAATATGATATATATATATAGATGAATTTACTAATATATATATAGTTTTTTAATTCATAAGTTGATTAAATCCAAGAAAAATATAATTGTGACCTTTATATATTTTGGGGAGTTTAAGGAAAAAAATACATTGTGATTTTCTCCACTTCCCAATATGGTGTGGGTAATGGTTGTAACATCTCCTTGGACCTTTTCCACACATGTAAAAATTATGACATACCATGTGTTGATAAATATACTATAAAATACATCTATTTGTTTTTTCTCACTGGAAACATATCTCTATATATCATCATAAAATTATGATAAATAGATAATTATATGTAATGAGCATCACCCAATAACACATTCAAACATGATATATATGGAAGACCAACATGACTCTTGAACCTTATAATACCATAATATAAATGGTGTACATAGGAACATTTCTCACCTTCTATTTGTGTTATAAATATTATTTTTTCACCTCTCATGTCATAACATGGGTAGATGGTTGGATACTCATTTGAGAAAGATGATATATCTCCCCACCATTCAATATTTATATTTTTATCATTTTAAAATCGACAAAAAATTATAATTATAATAATCATCATACAAAATAAATAATGTTACATTCTACTTAATTCATCTATTATCATGTTCATATAACCTGAAAGGTAATGTATTGAGATGTCGTAATCATTAATCAACACAAACCATATTCCATTGTTCTTATTTAACACTTTATTTGTGAATATATTTCTTAAAATTATATGATATGTATATATATGATAGTTCTTTTAATAAATATAGTGAATCCATATCATTAATTAAAAAATATTACTAATTACTCAAAATCTCCTTTTTTGAGATTATTCTCATGAAAAACTATTATTATGCGAAATAATCTATCACCATAACATTAAGTATGTTGGTGTATCAAAGTTTGTTCATTGATAAGTCACTATTGATCACAATCCCTTTTTAATATCAGGGTTGTGTAATCATAGGTGCACGGACTAAATTTCTCATCATTTATATGAAATTTTCCACAAATTAGTCATTTTAAATGATCATGGATCGAAACATTATTAAATTGGTTAATGTAATAGTATTGTTTTTGGAAATTCTAGTTAAAGAGAAAATAATAACATTAAAAACATATAAAAAAATTTATTATTAAAATTTATTTTTCAAATCCAATGTGGAACAATTTATATCTTTTATGGATCCCACAGTATATACTATATTTTGATTCTATAAATAAAAAAGTAATTTTTTTGTAGAAGAAATTCACTCTTTGTGAATTTTTCATACAACTTATTCCACCTTGTTGTCTTTACTACAATTTTCTAGTTATATTCATAGTATTCTTTTCTCACGGAATATATTTATAAAATATATAAATACGATGAAAAATGACCAAGTTAATATCTAAATAATATATTCATTAAAACCATTAATATAGAGATTTCATTAGAAATATAAAAGGGAATCAATATAAAATAATAGTTTCAACACCTAATATGGATGGTTATCTTTGATATGTATTTCTTTTTTCTGAAATAATTATTTAATCTAGGTCAAAGTTTAGTTTTTGAGAATTGTAGAGATCCTCATAGTTGATGAAATAAAATCATCAATAAGAGGAATTATATATTATTATTATTTTTGATTTTTTTAATTCATGATTATAAATGAAGACTAAAATGATATAAATTTATTCTTAACAAAAACAATTGGTTCTCCACATGGAGACACACATGGCCTTATGAACCCACTATTATGATTCCCTTTTACATTATTCTTTAATTATTTTATCATAAAAGGTTCCTTTCAGTGGAGAATCATTTAATTTTTTGTATATATATATGTATAATTTTTTTGAAATCTCATCTTCACTCATTAGAGGAAAACACAAATCCCTTATATAAATAAATAAAAAAATACTATTAGACTAGATCAATATCATAAATTTATGATTTATCACCTACCATAAGAGATAAAAAATCATTTTGAATAAGAATAAGGTCCCATAAAATGGATTTAATTTCAATTATAAGTCATATTTTTCATATCCTAGATATATTAAAATAGTTTGGTCTAGAAAATTACTAGTAAATTTTCTTCTGCATCAATTGAAATTTGATTTATTTAATCAAATACAATCTATAAATAATATATCATTAAATTAAAATTGAGGGAGAATAACAAGAATTTCAGGATATACATTCCTATAAATCATCAATTTGAGGCTAATCATGAAACTAATACGTGGTCATCATGCCATTAGGATTTTTCACTCATGAGAAAAAATCTAGTTATTAAGGTTGTATTGTGATTCCATTCAATAAATATTCATTTATTATAGTGTTGGTATATCCATAAACAAATATAATATTAGTATATCAAGAGTGGATGGTAATTGAACCTTTCAACACTACATTAACTATATTATAAATAGTTAGTATATTTTATTTTTTGGTATTTAGTGGTTTCCATCATCGATAATCATCATTAACCTTCATATTAGATTACCATTTAGTATAATTTGCATAAACATTCCATTTTATAAACCGAAGTGGTTTTCTCATTTTATGGTGCTTTTTCTCTATCACCAGATAATGTCTCAATCCAATTACATTTACATTCAATTACCCAATTACCATTCTTTCCACACATAAAGTATTTACAACACTATACAATAATTTCTTCTATGGTTCCTTTGATACATTTAGAATACAAAAAAGATAAAATTATTTTCACCACGGATTTTTGAATTTTCATTCAATTAAATCTTTATTTACCTATCAAAAAAATGGCATTTATGCATAATCCCTACATCCATATCCACCATCATAGTAAATTGAATGAATTCCTCATTATTACTATAGTCTCTTATGGACTACACTATTTGATTTCAAAACAGTAATGAATTGGTTAATATTATATTCATATAGAATGAATATAACATAAGAATACCTCCCATGAACCATAAAATTTTCCCCATTGGTTCCAGTTAATTAGTCTTCTCTTTTAATTAGCTCAATTATTTCATTATCCCCATTCAAATGAGAAATCTGATGAATGTAATTATTGATAAATAAACATAAAAATTAATCCCAATCAATGATGCCAATATATTCAAATTTTATTATGTTCATGTAAATAGGCCACTATAAATTAACATCACATTCCATATGACGAACTTCTATAATATCATTTTTATTAAACCCTATATAACATGATATATATTTTATGTGGTTTCGATTAAGTTATCAAAAACTAATTGATTATAAGACCCACAAAAATAAGGTATATGTTTCTTTATAATAAAATAAAGATAAAATTATTCCCTCAACTTCTCATTTGGATTCATAGTTTGAGAATGTTTCATAACTATATAAAAATTATTTCACATTCCAATTCTCATAAAACTTGGGTTTATCATGAGGGAAATAATTTCACTGTCTAGGTAATTATTAATTAACATGGTTCCTCTCGTTTTAGAAATTGATTAAAACAAAACTCATAGTGTGATAAATAATAAGAATAGTGTGAAACAACATAATAATGGAAAATAATTTATAATATGTCTAAATACATTGACATACATTTCAAACTATCACCCCATTGGATTTACATAGTTCTTTCATGATCATTATAAATATTTTCTCAAATTTTCCAATACTTGGGCTTATCCCATATTTTTAAACTAAAGATATATCATCCATGTTTTAAAACGAATCTAATATTTTCTGTTGTAGAAATTACAGTGAACCATTCAACTATTAGAAATATATTACATCTTAATAGAAAAAATATTAACTACTTAACATTATGGTACTTTGAAATATTATATATTTTTTCTATTTTTTAAAACATTAATACATAAAAAAATTTCACATATAATCTACATCTCCTCCCAATGAGATAACTATAACAGCCACCCTTCTTAGACATGTAATAATTAAAACCATTATTCATATTCTGGATAATGGAAAGACCATATTTTGTGAGCTTAAATTCTTAGTAATGTTAAATATTTGAGATATAAATGGTCACTTAAAAATTAAAAGAGTATAATTGTGTTATAAAATGATGTTAATATTTTAAAAACAATACCCACATATTAATGATCACAATCTTTAGACCAAGAATAAAAATGGTAGTACATAAGACATTTATCATATTAGAATAAAAACAGTTGTGCCAAAAGATAAAAACATTGAAAAAATATATAATGATTTTGAAAAAAAATATGAATATAAAAACAGTTCCTTATTCCAGGATCACTGACAGTACTATTATAGTGGATTCAGATCTCTCCCCATTTTAGCTTATCCTTAGCTATGGTTTCCTTTCAATAGACTCATAGTAGATAGAGTCACCCATATATCTAGTTTCACTCCCAATAAAATTCTTTATTATCTCATGTGATATCATTATTTACCTATTTGAATAATGGTATATAAAATTCTTATACCATCCATCAGTCATTCATAATCAATTTATATTTTTTCAACAAGATCACAGAACACTAATTATAAATCATAAATCATAGAAAAAAATTTTTATAATCATTTTAACCATTCATCATAGACTAAATCATAGAAACCAATCGAGTTTCTGAACATCTAATCATCATAATCATAATGAATAAATATATATATTAATTATTATATCATGGAACGTATCCATATTAAGGCATATATAAAACAAAATGATGTTTTCTTCGGTAAAAATTCCTAGAAATGATATCGTGAAATATTTTGATTGAATAATACTCATTTCATTTTGTAATAACATATTAATTATTATAAATTTTCAAATAAGAAAATCTTTTTTTAAAAACATGGAAATTGTTTAATGATTCATCTATACATTGTGTTTTCATGGAGATGGGAAAGTTTTTTACATGCTATTTATGTTAAAAATAAATAATAATTTCAAATTTTATATAAAATTTTAAAAGATATTCATTATAAGATTGGATAAAACAAAATTTTAATAATATTTTATAAAATCAATAATGGGTGAAAATGAATTTAATGAATAATTTGATTATATTAATGCATGATTAGAAACATTTTTATAAAATATGGACTTGGAGGGAAAATATACTTGATTTAGGAAAAACATAGTATGAATTCCATAAAAATATTAATTTGGTATCCTGATTACATAATGAGAAGAAAATTAAAGATAATAATTTAATATAAAGATATAATCATATTAAAATAATTAAATGGAATTTTTTATGTATATTTTATGCAATATTATCATATTAAATAGATAAAAAACAATCCTAATAAATATTGATACTTTAACAAAAATCACAAGCCCTCATGGATACAATAGAATCAATAGATCATGAAATAATTTTTTTTCTGTATTAATAAATCGTATATATTCTCAAGAAATGTATCATAATGAAAATTAATTTTCCATATATATAATACACAATGGAAAAATTGGTGAATATTTCATGAGTATCAAAGAAATAAAAAATAGACTCGAATACATTACCACTAGTTCTATTTTCCTTCAAATACATTATACCTCGCAAGTAATGATTTATAATTTATTGTAATTATATAACATATTTATAAAAATACCAAATATATAAGACATTATAAAAAAAATTAAATTTCGATGCCCGTTAATTAACAATTTCTTTTTTAAATCTTCTTGTTCTAGTGTTATCTATTTTTTATTTCATGGGAATTTTATTTTTGGTTGGTATGGTCATTATACATTGATTATGGTACCATAATCTCAATTATACAAATGATAAAATTAAAAAAATTAATTAAATTATTCTTGGAGATGGTAGTTCGTACGTATGCACTAATGTTGTTTTCACTTTTTAATGGATGAAAATGAATTATAAAAAACAATTCACCATTAAAAAACATTTTAATATCTTTTATATCAAACACATTCAATTAATCAACCCTTATTATTGTCCATGTCCAGTGTAAAAAAAGAATCACACTACCTCGCAAAGGTGGTAGTCCACACATAACCACATGTGATGCAATTATTTTCAAATATATTAGAATGTAATAAGATTGACATGAAATTATAAATTCAGAATCATAATTATGTTAAAAATATAATACATAATGTTTAAACTCAATATAACTACTATCCATGAAATAGTGGGATGGAAAATGGACTCTTTCGTAGAATGGAGGTGGTAGTCCAAATCTACACATGAGTCATAATTTCACATTTAATTTGACATAAATGATGTATAATCAATGTAGTTACTTAATTATATTAAAATATATTTTTATTTATGATATTTAAGTTATTAATTATTTATGAATACCACATTTTTTAGTACGCTGAGTAGTAATTAAATTGAAATGTTTCTGGTAAGACAAATATAGTTTCTTCAGTAGGCCTCATTTAGATCCTGTATTACAGAAACATGGAATAATATATTAAATAGAATATAAATTATAATTTTTGGGTTTGGTAGTTGATAATAATAAATATATATGGCTCAAGTATGTATAAATTAATTATATGATGTGTTTTCATTTAGAAGGGAGAGAAATGAGGCAGTTACAATTTCATGAAACAAGTTAAAATAATTTATTTCTTTGTAATGAATAATTACAAAAATATAATTTAATTAAAATAAAAATAAAATATTGTTCAAATAGTGTAATCCACTATTTTTTGTTTTATGGTTATTTTAATCCTTTTTCACTTAGTTTATCCTCTTTATTAACTAATTTTGACAATAAATGTGACATTTACTTTTTAAATCTTTATGAGTTATTATTTAAATGATAAGGCAAAAATTGCCTCATAAATGGAAATGGAATGACCATTTTGACAATTTTCATCATAATTTTCCTACATAATGATTATTAATATTTCAAAATAATTAAATATATTATTTTTTTAATATCATTTTTTCCATTTCCAAAACTATTGACATAATTTGAAATTGAAAAAAATTCACAAAGAATGAGTTTGAATATAAGACATTCACTTATTAATAATTAATTCAATGTGTCTCTAAAACGAAAGGGTAACTATAAGTCCCAAAAAATATATTTATTTTATAATTTTCAATATCATTTAAAATATTTTTCTACTATTATAACAAGAACTATATTGTGGTAGTGTATGAAATTGGGGTAATTATTTCATACCTAAAATTTAAAAGAAAAAAATATGACAAAAATAATTGATTCATCAATAATATATATTTAAAAATTAAATTACTCTCTTTTTTATCTTCGTGTAATTATTTTAGAGGCATTTTAATAAATAGGGAGATATTTTTGAATGTTCCATACTCAAAATAATATTATTGTCTCATCCAAGGTAACATCACACAAAACTGCAATATATTCAAATTTAAAATGGGTATAGTCTAATTTCTCCAATAAAGTGAAATATATTCTAATTGTGGAGTAGTATTTGTAGCAATAATAAATTTTTATCATTTTTTTTACAAATTTTACCATATTGAGTTGATATATATATACTAATGTTACTATTCATAGTGACAAAAAAATAAAATGAAAATATTTACAAAATTTAAAAACACATGATTTGGGATACATGATCCATTTTTAAGTATTCTGTTACTATGAGTGGTAGAAATTATTTTTTCCATATTTGTGTAAAACAGATGAAGAAATTTTTTTATATAAGTGAATATTTAAACATAAAACAATATTTCTAAAAAATCTATTTATAGTAAATACATTAAGATGAATATTATGAAATTACGTTAAATATATAATATTTTGATTTTGTTAAAATAATTCATCAATAAATATTAATATAATTTATTTAAATAAAAAAAAATTATTCCTGAAAACCTTTCATTATATAATCATATGTATCTACCTTCAATCACTATTATTTTCATTTATAACCATTTGATAAACATATAATTTTTTTCAAATATCTAATGAATTTGTTTTAAAATTAATTTATCCCTATTCATATGCTCTAATCCTATTACTTTGTGATGACTATGACATTATAAAATATTATTTCAATCGTGTATAAGGATTCATCTAAACTTTTTTGTTTCTTATATTGTAGTCTATCAATAAAATAATGCTTAATTGAATATAATTTATCATAAAATCACAAGGAGTTAAAAAATCACTCACAAGACATCACTAATTGAAAAAAAAATTCAGCCAATGGTGTTGGGTCCACATTAAACATCCATTTGGACCTAATGCACATAAAAGATCAAATAAATCAAATAATTCTTAATGAAAGTTTTATCTAGCATCATTAAAACCCCTATGAAAAATCATATGGAGAGAAAACATCAATGGAGTGATGGTAAATGGAATGTAGAGTTCGCCTATTTTCTCCCTCAATACATGCCATATTAAATTATAATAATCAGCAATTAGTACATCTATTATCTATTAGAATTTATTCTAAAATCCAATGAAAAATTTAGGAAAATTATAGGGACATAAATGGATACAAGATCATTTGTCTAAAAGTGGATCACAAACTACTATGATGTATCAATTGGGAAAACACAATGCCTAAGGTTACTTATGGAGGGGTGTGGGATGGGAGAATATTCCATGAAATGGAATCTACTAACTCCACAATCCCCAAAACCCTGAAATTAATGACCCATAATAAGATGAATGTCCCCCAATTAAATAATTAACCTAAGAAAAGTCCTTGTCTTGAACAACAATTTAGAATCTGAATGTCCCCCCTCATAAATATTTTATAACCTAAAAGCATCGTTCACTATCTCAATGTTCTATCCCAGAATTATACATACCTATTACAACCATATACAACAAAAATGATTGTGTAAATATGTGTTTAATCCATTAAAAAAAATTTCATAGGGATCCAACTCAAAGGAATCAACTATTAATGACATGCACCACATTGTTCACAGTATGAATGGATGCATAAGTTGGAATCCCAAATCCCAAGAAACATGGAAATTTCATGATGTAAACCCCTTCATATTAGTCATCCACTGATCCTCACACCACATATAGAAAAAACTTTTATGGATAAATATATACTAATAATCTCAATCTGATATTCAATTATCAAAATGGATTTCTCAACAAGAAAACATTTCAAATTACCTCATGAATTTAGAATACGAAACGTTGGGAATAATTTCAGACACCCCACTATAAATTTCTACATATTTTAGATGTTTTGTAAATAAACTAACCATGTATCCAATCCTATAATGGTAACAATTTCATAGAGAACTAGTAGTTTCTATCATGATTCATTCAAATGAGTGACATCCACCCAACTCCAAACCTCAAATTTCTCTATTGACTAGAAGTTGGGTCACTTGATCTTGAATAGTGAAAACATTATGATTCTTCTCACCATACCAATCTTTTTTTGATAAATTAATTTTCATTCACAAGATTCATCTTGAATCTTTTGGTTTTCTCCACTATAATGCTATGAACATGAAGGATGATTACAAAAAATAGTTCTCCCTTACATAGGAATTGACATCTATAAAAATGCATCCAATGATCCACTAAACCATTAATCACATTCCAAACAATGATTATCTTGTTTTTTTCATATCCATGTATCCAAGACCATAATAAATAAATAGTTAGACCACCTCTTACTAAAATTGAAAAAAATTATGAATTCGCAACACTTCCATATGCTAGCACAAAGCCTCACCTGATCATGAGGCCTTAACACTTTGGGGAATAATATGATATTCCAATGATGAATCAATATTATGAACATAAAATCATTATGAATGACTTTATTTGGGTCACTAATCACCTCACTTTCTATAATTCTATCACATATAGCACTAACTCACCTTCAATCATCTTGGCCCTAGATCTCACCAACTCTAACCCACACCAAATCTAAACCTCCATTGCTATATTTAATGAATCAAATAATAGTATGTCTTACCATTCCCATGTATCATGATTCCACCTCAATTACATGGTGACCATTATCACTACAACCAATACTTGATAACCTGATATTTTTTAACTTATTACGTGTATGATACTCACACTATAAGAGTACCATTATTTTCACCTTCCAAACTATATAAATTAAGATTAATTTCCCATATTCAATCCCATACTATATGAAAGGACATCACATGAACATCCAACGATTTAAAGAGTGCTAAATCCAAACGCCAACTACTAATTATTAAAAATGTACATGGATTACATCCTATAACAACCAATGGTGTAGTCCCCACCATATATATCACTTTATAGTATCTCTAACGCACAATCCAAAATGAGTCCACAAATTAATACTCAATATATGGACTCTTATATAGTTTATCATACGATGGTTCCCTAATTAAATTATGATGTCACCTCTGCTCAACATGTGACAACACACATATTAACCCAACACGTAGCAACACATGATGTTGAGTGTATCATAACTATACTATGATCGAATCACTGTTTAGGATTATCTATTACCCGAACCATTATCATTGGACTGATAAATAGAATGTTCACCTATAATAAACTCAAATATACACCTTATCTAATTAGAATTCACCATCCCTCAAAAATATATTTTACAAATGATTCAAAAATTATCATTATCTTCCTTATAGAAGATTGATTTTATATGAAACCTCTCATTGATTATTACCTTCCTTCCCATAATCTTGCATTATCCTAAGGGTTGCATTCCTTTCAGAAACACAACAATAGAGCAGGACTCATCCAACCTTGAGTCTCATCCCAGGTATCCCAAGATAATGTTTTACCCATGATCCCAACCCACTATATATAATTTACATCCAATGAGTGTATCCTCAATTCTCAAATTAAAAATAGTGGCATGCCACAGATTCCAAATTTATCAAATGACCAACAACCAAAAAAGAATTGTTCCAAAATCATGATAATCTACTCAAGTTTTCATCATTGTAAAATCAGGGGTTAAAAATACTAAATGAGAAATAATATAACAAATGTCCATGATTCTAAAAGAACTGAATATTCTTTACATATTGATAAACCAAGAAAATTTTAATTATTTTTCTCTACTATAGTGTCTCATTTATTATAATGATATCCAATAAGATATATGGAAAATTTGAAGAAAGGTTGTCATTGATTATTTATATATCATACCCCACATTACAACATAACGTCACACCTATCCTCAAATCACCTCTATGTTATACCATTCATTCAAAGAGTCATTAATAGCGTAGTAATTTCCCCTCTAACCATTTATAGTTTTAAAAACGTCACCTAATGAAATAATTATATAATAATCTGTAACTAATGTCATTACATATGATCCACATGGTTTTAATTATTAATAAATACATCACTATCATGCATAATTTAATTAAACTAACAAGTCATATTGACAAACATCGCATGATATATAGTTAAAAATTCAATCAATCGATCCTATTATCATGATCCAAACAAAATAAAGAACACATAGATTTAATAAATCATTCACATCTTCTTGGATCATGGAAATAGCCTCCTTCTAATTGTAAAAGAGACATCGAAACATTATATCATAAATACAAAACACATGTTAATTTCATAAGGTGAAATTATTCAACTATAACCTCAAAAACTAATAAAAACAATAAAATTACATTGGTAACATGAAAATATTATTATAAATGGTATTTCTAATGAACCATAATAATATCCATAAAAGTTTTGGAACAAATTATAATAAAAACTATAAACAATCTACCAAATCTTATCATAAACAATCCATTGATACCACATTGTCATAGATCAACCCTAGTCCACTCTACAGTGTCTAGGCCAATAATACAATATAGAATCTTTTTCTTCTTACTATATACCATAAAAATTAAAATTTAGGGCCTATATTTTAATTTTTAAGAATATTCCATTGTTAACATTGTAGTCAATAACAAGAAAAAACTAAAAATCATCCACATTAGATTAAACAAATTATATTGATAGATAAAATAGAATAGATTATGATTTCATAAAAAAATAATTTGATCACCCACTAGGAAGATACCATATAAATGATAAACCCATGTAAAACCAAATTCAAGAGGCTTTACTACTATCCCTGATCCTCATCCCTATACCAGTCTCTAATACCCATCTATATTTCCATGACAATTCCACTTACCCTCATGTAAATGCCCTATAAAATCCAATAGTATGACTACATGTACACTAAGATGTACATACATGTGGTGAAATTATAACTCATTTGTTTCTAAATGATAACCACTAATATAACCCTTCATATTTTTCATGCATTTGGTATATAAATAAAGTATGTTAAAATGATCTTTTATGTAATTGTGTGAAAATCGGCCACCAAAACCCCGGATGAGGTACACACAATGTTTTGTCAGTTTATTATAAACTGTATATCATGGATAAAAATAATAACATTATAATGAAAATTGTAGATTCCATTCATATCCTCCCGTTAGACTGATGTTCATCCCATTCTAAAAGACACAAATTACGATGTAGTCCAGAACTTGATAGAATACAAGAAGAGATTGGGCATGATCCTACATCCATATCCCAATACACTATAGTATCAATCAAGGTAGTGTACATTGGATATTTCTAACATCACATAGTGATTCATCAATCTCATAATATTTCATTGACCATAGAAAACTAAGGTAAGGTTCACTGAGATTATGACCCAACACTATCCTAAGATTTACTTCACCGAATCCTACTACGACACAGTCCACCAAGAACAAAAAAATTCCACTAAAAATCCACAACATATTCCTCCTCAAATATTGTTCAATAATTTATTCCCTCAATCATATTATTCCAAAACCCTATCATATTATTTTCGCAACCCAATCCCAATTAGTTAGGATATTCCTAACATATTACCCAATCCCATATAAAAATGTCCTACAAGATCCTGAAAACATTTAGGGATTGTCCACCATGATATAACTAAATGGATTATCCCATGGAACTAGTAAGTCATTACCTAGACTCTCTTCAGTTAAACATCTCACCTATCAAGTCAAGGTTCCCATTAAGTCATCTATAACTACCACGTTCTCAAATTATCAATACCATATTCTGTCTCTCACTATTTTATGACATATTTACTTGATGTCTCATCCAAATAAATATCTCATAGTAATGTTCGTACACATTGAAACCATCATCACTCTTGGTCCCAATATCCAAGGAATATCTTAATTAATAATTTCATGTTTTCCCATGACTCAATATGAGAGGTTTAATGCCAAACCAAAACACCATTGGAATCTCAAATACATGTCCCAAACAACTACCAAAACCATCACATTGGTCATATATCACATTTTAAAATGGAGATCCCATATGAAATAACGTAGAAAAAACACTCTTAGTCTCATACTCCATGTCCCATAGGACATACCCTACTCATCTCATGATAAGACTCTTCTATGGAAATAATAGTGAGTTTCCAATTACCCACAAGATTTACATCCATCTCCCATATCATCACTTGAACTTATGCCACACATGTACACTCATAGATAATTAGAAACAACACTAAAATAGTTTTAATTCCCTCCCACATATTTATACATACCCAATAACTCATGATAACCTAACAAATACCCTCTCATATTGGTGATATATCCTTCAGGTGTTTTAAATTCACCCATATGCTAAAATGGACTTAATATCAACCTATTTGGCACAATGTTACCCTATATTATAAATTTGAGACCTTATATTCCCTGAAAACCTATTCCAAAAAAGATAACCATATATAGTCATATATATTTAGAAATATAAATGAATGTGTGTATGTACCAATTAGAAAACTATAATGTAACATTGTGATAGAACCTCATTGAGCTATATAAAGACTCATCAATGTTCATCAAGCCTCATACAAACATATAGGAAGCTATCTCACAAATAGTGTGACACATAATTAATTATTTAAAATTATTAAATATTTATTAATTTTAAAAATTAACCAAGAATCATTGTCCATTGAAACACCATGAAATGGGGTGTGGTCTACTCAAAAAATACACCCAAACAGAGTATACAAGAAATATCAAATTTACACACATATTCTCATGACCAATTTCATAAAACATTGATTAACCCTATAAAATAATTATCATGAAAACCCATTAATTGATTAGTGAGAAACACTGAGTATACGTTATCTTGGGTAACCATCTAGAAACACAATACCAAATATCTATAAATATTATTCAATTTACACCATTCTCTAGTGGAATAAACATCCAAATACTAATGAAAACCAATCCAAAATAACTTTATGTGATTTGAAGGAAGAACAGACATTGGATATGTCTAGAAATCTCAAGATAAATCTCTATTAATCATTGGGGATTTATTAAAAGGTGTATAAGGGGATGATAAGCCAAAGAATGGAATTTAGTGAGTTTTATATACCCTTAAATAGGAAAAAAGTTGATCCAAAAACCCAAATTTCCGACTAAAATTTTTTACCTGGACACATTTCATACCCTAAACTATAATTCCCGGCTTAAAATTTCCATTAAACAATATGGTCTATGAATGAAAGCTCATTTCCTGGAAATAATAGGCGTTCTTATAATGTTTCATTTCCTTAAACACGTTATATAGAATATATATCCTACTAAAACACACCCAAAATCCATTAACAATGTCAATTGTTTGTTCACATCATGAAACATTTATGTATATGTCTTCTTCCCTCGACCATCCTTCATTCACAGTGTAATACCTATGGATTATGGCATAATTTATAGAATCTACATAAACACTAATCCTTGGACACCATATAATTATTCAACATCCTCATATTCACCATATACCTCTATTGAGACTCAAACCACATTCCAAAATTCAATTTACATATTTCTAGATACACATTATAGAAAACAGAGTCATATTTTTAAAAAACGACTACTTTCTAGAAAAAATGTCAAATTCCATTTATAGGTTATAACCTATAATGAGGTGGGTCATTATTTTAAAGGAGTAGTATAGTTTTTTCAATTTATATTATTAAAAAATTAGATGTGTGAAGAATATTATATTACACATTTTCATATACGAATTACATTGGTAGTACATAAATGATTTCTAAATTTATACTATATTTATGATATTAACATTTTATATTTTAAATGTGGTCTTCCTACATGTTAGTTAAATATAACATATTTTTTTCAAAAGAATATAGTTTTTTGAAAAATGGGTTAAACATCAATTTCCCAATAAATAAATGTTTTAAATGAAAAATAAAATATTCCATTAGATCTAAAATATGGAATTTTCTTTAAGCTCGCATATGGTTACTTTTTTGGAATATTGTAATTTAAGTATCAGTGGGGATTATTTTAAAATAAATTTTAATAGATTCTAGTATTTGGAATCTTAGTCAATATAGTTTACACTTCCAAAAAGTAGATAATTTTTTCAAAACTAAAAATCCAATGTTAAAAAGTTACAATTACTTGATTTTATCATTGCCTTAGGATAATTTATGAATATTTCAAAAATAATATATTGGTTAAGATCCTAATAATCAATTATTCACATGTAATTCAGTTATATAAGTTTAATGAATAGTAAAAATGATAATTGTATTGATCAAAATTTATTGATTGTATTTTCATAAAACATTGAGAGATATTTAACACTCCAAAATATATATATTTATTTTAAAGGAATAAAATTTAAATAAAGAAATCACAGTTTATATATAATAACAGATATATCATTAAGATCTTAATCATATAAATTTAATAAAGATTTAGAAATATATTTTAACTAAAATTTTATTGAGAATATTTGAACAATTTTTTAATTATTTTATGATGAACATTAAAAAGTGATGCATATATAAGAAAATAGTTTATTATTAATGAATATAACAAGACTAATAAAATAATGATATAATTAATGAATAAAATATTATTTAAGGATGAATTAGTTATTGTTATCATATTTAATATAATTTATTGTGGACTCAATTTTAATTTATAAAAAAATATTTCAATTTATAAAATCAGTATGATGAGATAAATATTCTATATAAATAAAATATATATATTGAACATTACCACTCTATAATTTAACTATGGATGGTGGTGGATGATGGAAGTCAGCTATAGTGTGGAGAGGGAGAAACACTATAATAAGGATCATGTAAATAATGATTTTATATTGTTGAGGCTTGAATTTATCCCAATAATGGAGTTGTATCACTAATTCTATGTAGAATATATTACAATTTTGATAACTATCTAATCTAAAAGATCATATGGTAACCCATGTGTCGATGTCAATATATATGGAGAAGAATCACATGAAATTTTATATAACTCATTTCTATAACAAAAATAAAAGGGAATATTTTAAAGATAATTTTGTAGAAGATTGTTAAATGAATTAATATATTATGGTTAAATAATTTTAATATTTAAATTTATTAAGAAATGTTTTATTTGAAAAATAAATTTCATAAATGAAGAAATTTCACCATGAAATTAAGAATGAATTTAACAAAATTTAAGATCATGATATAATCAAGAAATTTAAATAATGGTGATGGAATGTTTATCTTTCATATTTTTTGAAAAATATTTTTGATAGTTATTAATAACTCTAAATAATGTATTGAGTCAAAAAATATTAAAAAATTTAATTAATTATTTTTTTGAAAATAATTGTGGGTCATGAGTTAATTATTATGACGAAATGCTTACGAATGGATAATTGTGAATTAGTCCAGATTACTACTTTAAATATTTAATGTGATGGTTAAATTATTTATAATAGTATAAATAAATAATCATAATTATTAATGATTTGAATAGAGAAAATTTGATAACATTATTTGTTTTTAAAAAATTTATTTTGCTAAAATTATTTTTTCTGTGCTAACATAACATATATGGAATTTTTTTAAATAATTTGTTCAAATTATAGAAGATGGTTTATGAATAATATATATATATATATATATATAATTGAAATATCATAATATTTAGTATAATTACAAATAGTTTTTGTTAGAATCATGTATTTTATTTTATTGAAAATATTTTTTTACAAAAAATGATAAATTAGATTTGGTTTTCATTGAAACGTAATGATGTTTTTAATATATATGTATATATATTATCTATAAACAATTAATTTAAATTAGGATGGAGGATTATTCAAAATAGTATTTGAATTTTAATAATTTATGGTGAATATTTTAGTTGATATTGATATTTGTAATGAGTAAATAGATACCATAGAAATTATAAATGGTTATTAATATGAGATGGTGGAAATAATATACTTATGATGATAAGATAGAAATATGATGTCAAAATAATTAATAAGAATATTAAAAAAATCTTAAAAAGGGTCAAAAAGATCTAGGAATTATATATAGTATTGTAATAGTACATTGGGGTTACCTTAGATGAGATGGATAAAACATTTATTATGATTATTGATAGTGATAATTCTAAATTGGGGTTAGTTAATTAATTTAATAAAATAAATTTAAATATTATTATTTTATTATTTTATAATTTCAATGATATTAGGATAAGAGAACTCATTTAGACTAATATGACAATTTTTGAATATTATATGATATGACTTATTTTGTAGATTTATGAATTTATTGATTAATTTACTTTTTAAAATATCCACGCATTATTTTGGAATATTTTTCTATCTAGTTACTAGTGTATAATGATGATGAAGTATTATCAACATAAATCCTTTACACTCTCCCTCTAACATGGTTTAGTGTGAAAAAATTTATTTAATTGTCTAACCAATATTTTTGGTTTGAGACTAGAAATGACATGTACACATATTTAAACCTATTGAACCATAATACAAGGATAGGGAATGAGGTAGTTAATCGTGGTTGTGACATAAGATTATTATCTTGATTTATTATACTCATTGTATCCCATTTATATAGGATTCATGTGGTTGATGATGTCAGGTCCTAATTCTTTAATACCAACACCCATAGGCTCAATTTAGAATATAAATTCAATTATATTTATGGTTGGATATTTGTAGTGTTTCTTGTTCTTCAAGAATTAAAAATAAGAGATCTATGGATATGTGTATTTCTATAAAATCATAGAGTGTGGAATCTAGGGTGAATTATCATGGGATAAATCTATAACAACAAACCCATTAATATAGTTTTGTATTTGTTGTTTCCAATACATGAATACTTAACATATTTATTCTACCAATTGATAATGACCGATCAAAATTAATTAATGTGGCCCTAATTTTGATTACATTAAATTTACTGCAGTTATTAAATGAAAAATTAGTTATCTTAGTGGTATTTTTTTGTTAGGATACATTCGAAATGGAAAAAATTAATCCTTTATATCAAATCCATTTTGTGTAAAATAGGAACTATTTGTAATAATGGTAAATACCATAAAATAGAATTAGATATTTATTCTCGATAATGGTGTCTCTTTAGATGTTTTTTTCTTTAACCTATAATTTCTTGATATTGTAGGTATTTTTAGTTATAATTTTAATAAATTGAATAAATATTATTTTACCTAAATTTCACATAAATATATAATTTTTGAGTTATGAGAAAGGTGACAATAATTATCATATTCAAATTGAATTAGAGGTCATAGGATGAGTTAGATGTTCCTTAGAGAATAATAAAAGAAAAAAAATAGCTATGGTACATGGATTCTAACCCATCTTTTTAAATATTATTAGTTATTTCTTTTAGAAATATAATTTTCTTCTCTGAATTATATATTAAAATTTTCAACAGTACTATTATATGAATTTATGATTTTATTAAAAAGGATAACAAGTTTTCATAATATTATTATATATTGGAATCATTATTTATCAGATGACATTGAGAGATATTTTATTATCATATGTTTTATATTAATTATAACATATTTATTGATTGAATTTCTAGGAACCATTAGAAAATAATTTTGTACCAATTGAAATGATGATATAGGAACTATATAATAACAAAAAAGTTCATGGATTGTTCCTACATTCACGTTGTCATTCTGTCACCTATGTTTCTTGGAATGTGGAGGGAACCAAATCAACTATTTACTATTAGCCAATATGTAATAATTTTCAAAAAAATATTATTAAAATAAAAAAGTATTTTTAATTATTTTCTATATTCCATATTTTTATACCATACTGATATTTTATTTCCAAATATTATGAAATGTTTCATAGTTTGTGATCATTATCTAAAAGCTCTACACTCAGAGATCTAATTTATAATTATAATCACAAAATAATAACTTTATGATACTTTATATGGGATCAACATATTATTCAGTATTATTTTCTAGTGATATGTTCTTGTACAATGAATATGTTCTCTGACCCACATGTTCATCATATTATCACTTATTATATTTGACTGAAATCTCTTATGTTCACCCCTTACAAGTAATCTGAGAAAATATTTTCTTATGTTTGTTTTTAAAATATTTTTTTTTGTATTTTACTAGTTTGTTATATAATTTCATGTTGTAATATAATATTATTAATACATGTAATGGTATAGAGAGGTTTTCATATTTTTATAATGTTGTGGGATATTATATGTTTAGAAAACATTAGTGAAATACATGGACAGCAACTTAGGAAACTATTTGTCATGGTTTAAGATAATGCATTTTTGTGAATACTGTATGCACTATTTTTCCTAAAGTATGAAAAAATTTAAATTTTTAAATAGTCTATATTAACATGGTTGGTGCATGATTTTTCAAAATGTATGAACTAACCATGAATACAAATGTTTCATCCACTAGTCCTGAAATGATACATGAATTGCTTTCCATGATATTCTACATAAAATTGTGAAAAACGTAATTATGTTTAAAGATTATATTTTTAATCGAGTTTAAGCTGTAAAACATGAATTCATCAACGTGTGATTAAGGCTCCAGACACCTAAATTTTATTTGGTCTATTTTTTGGACATTCTTCAATGTAGCTTCTAATTAGCATGGAAAATTTAATATGAGACCAAGTGAATGAATAATTGTTGTGATTTTTCTTCTCTACCTTCATAATATGATGTTTTATTATTTGTGGACTCTAATAATGGGAAAACCATTCTCCGAAATAGAGTAAATGATGGATTTTTATCAAACTATTCAAGTAATTCATTAATGTGTGGTGAGGATATCATAGATATATGAGATCATGCTACAATAACGTGTAATGATCATCATAAAGGTATGTGTCTTATCTACCTATTTAATTCACCTGGAAGTTACATGAATAGTTATATAAAATAAGTAATTTATTTTTTTTGTGATGAAAAAACTGCATTTTCATTCCCCTTGTTTTAATTACATTTATGTTATGGGTCAGGGGATTCACCCACAATGTTTTTTTTTAAATTAGTATTTTGGGAAATTGATTTCAATGATCTTTTTTATGTGTGAAGAAAATGAATGGTCATGTATTGAGTGTGACTATAATTAGAATTTTTATATTATAAATATATACTTGAATATCAATCCAATTTAGGGAACTTCTGGTTATACCAACAAGTAATGAATTTTGTCTATAAAAATGGGTTCCTCTCATGAGATATGGCTAATTAGAATAATTATGAGATTTTATTAAATTTTTTTATGAATTATCATGTGTATGTGTGGATTCATAGTTGAACCTCATGGTGTAATATAGTATAAATATATAATTTTATGTACATATTTCATATCAGTTTCAAAATTTCCACTCATGTTTAACATTAAATGTCAACTAACATGTAATTTTTTGAGAGTTGTGTGTGGGAAGTATTTTGGACTGCATAAAATGTTATAAAATCACCCCATAAATATGAATCATTATCATTATTCATAAATTTTATATAATGGTTATGTTAAGAGGAATAAATCATATATGAATAACCAGGGACCTTGATATTATGGTCTTATCGATTAAGAGACAGGTCTTGGAGACACCGTATATCGGTGTTTTTTATGGTTCTAAAACAGTGACTTGATTTATAATATTTATTTGTGTATATTTTTATTTATAACTATTATTTATTTATTTATACAATGATTCTAATTATTTTTTTGTTTCATGTTTAATTTTATTTATATTATTTATTATATCATTGATCACGATAATTTTATTTTATTATGTTTTTATATTATAGTCTGTATTCTTTTAGTATAAGGCCCCGGCCTTAAACCTTACTTAATATTGAATTAAAATAATAATTCACATTGAGGATCTTTTCAGGTTTAGAGTTTTAGAGAATTAGAACATAACTATTACATCTCAAAAGATTACAAAGTATTCTCTTATACTAAGTTTCCATAATAAAAAAACTCTTGAAAGAAACATGTCTAGTTCCATGTTTTATATAGCATGACATTCCCTTGATCCCATCCTTGACCTTATTCCACATTATGTCCTGTGAAAAACATTTCAAAAAAACATGGGGTGAGCATAAAAATCTCAGTAAGGGATACAAAAAGAATGAAAACTGTTAGTTTTTCAAAATCAAGTAAACCATGTATACTCTATCAAAGTAATACCTTCACCTTCATGAAGTAGTAAAAACTCTTCACTGAATAAAGTATCATTACTTACATTTTTGTAACCAAAGTATTACCGTAAAACCCATATAGAGAACACATAACACATATAAAGGTAACTTGGGACATAAACATACTTAAGTGGAATAACCATACGGTCGACTTCCACACATATCACCTAATGGAATAGCCATACAGCCAATTTCCATACATACTTAATGGAATAGCCATACGACCGACTTCCATACCCAATGAATTGGAGGTTATAACGTAATCACCCGTCCTCGTATTCACGGCACCACCCGTCATATGGTTTATAACGTAACCACCCGTTAAAATGTCCAAGTACCAATATAAAATCATAAAACATAAAACAAATATAACAGAATGATAACATTTCCACATTTCAATCATAATATATCATAAATATATTGACATAATAGAATCCTTTTTCAAAACCATTTTCAATACCAAAATACATAAACGAGTATATGGTATTTATTTTATTCTAAAAACATTACGGCTTGTTGAGAAAGCCAAAGACCAAATAATACTCACGGCGGCGGAAAAGGTCATTGTCACCGCGTACATTAAAAAAACATTCCTTTTTGTCGTTTAATAAACGATTTGTAGAAAAAGATTCCTTTTGTATAAAAGTAAAATTCAAAGGGGTTTATACACCGTATAAAAGAAAGTTGTGTATAAAATGAAATATGCCTCAATGAAAGGAGATTGAGACGAAGTCCCTCACCTCGGGTCCGACTTGACTCGATCGTTCTTTAACGTCCTGAATAATAAACTTGAGTTAATTTCTACATCATTAAGAACCTTTTTAGAGTTCATTATTCCTTTTATATCACTTATTTCCATGTTATAAACATTATGCAACCAGTTAAGTTAATAATGTTTGTTTTGTCGATATTTGGTTCTTAAGTCGAAAGTTGACTTCTTACAATTACATGTAGTGCGTGTGGTCAAAAGTTCTTTATATCCAGAATGAAATTCCTGATTTGGATATCATATATATCATATATATCCAGCATATACATGTATTTATAATATTACATAATCATTTAGAGGTAAGAAATGAAATGCACCGTTCATGGAGACGATAAGCCGTACGTACGCATGAACGCTACTTTCATTTCTTTGTCATATTAATGGAATTAAAACTAAATGAGAGGTATGTATATTTTAATTCCATAATTATATTCATAATTTAGATATATCATTAATTATATATATCCATTATATACATGTACTTTTAACAGTACATTACATTTCGGGATAAGAAATGAAATGCACCGTTCATGGAGACGGTAAGTCGTACGTACACATGAACGCTACTTTCATTTCTATCTCATACTTTAATGGAATGAAATAATAATGATATAGAGGTATATTATAATTCCAGTATAACATCATATATAATAACTTTAAATCCATCCTTTACACATCCCACATATGGCATTAACGAATCACATCACTTTGAGGGGGCGGTAGTCCGCACTTCCTTAAATGGAGATATCATGTTTACCCATAATGGAAACCATGAAGGTATGCCAAAAATGAAAAATACAGAATCTTAAAGAAAACATAAAAATATTATATATCATATATAAAAATATTGACATAATAATGGCCAGCTTTGAAGGTGTTAAATGAGTATTGAACAATCATCGTTTCGGGAGGCAGAATATCACCATCCACGGAAACTGTATGTTCTTTAACCATTTGATGTATTTGTGTGAGAGTGTAGCTCAAATAAATCATATAAAAACATCCTAGTATATTTAAGATACTGGTGTTGTTACAAAATAAGTAATTAAAAAGAGTTTAGAGGGTTGGAGAAGAAAAATAAAACAAATGAACATGAGAGAATGAATTACCTTTAAAAGTGTAACTCCTTTTGATTTGAGCCTAAAGGCTTCATTTGAAAGGATTCTTCCCAAAGGGAATCCTCTAGGATGAGGCGAGGTATGTGGAGAGTGTAATTGGTCATGGGTTGGCCGAGACAAAGGCTTGAGGAGTGTGTGAAATGAGGTAGAGGTGGGGGCCTTTTATAAGAGGAGGGGAGGGGCACTTTTGGAAAGTAAAGAAATATTACTTTATTTGAAAATTTTTTTCGGTTTTAAAAGGTCCCACATTGAAATAATTCGTTTATACGGTGATAAGGGTTCGAAATAAACCCATCCAATAAGTTTTGGACATGTGTAGTTTATAGATTTTACATTATCTTTCCATTTTATTTAAATCGTTAAATAATGAGGTCATCGCTCCATCATCATGATGTCATAAATAAATTAATTTATTTAAAGTCTAAAAATTATAAAAAAAATAATATGATGTAGGAAATCTTTTTATCTTTCCAATGACTATTTATAATCAAAAATATTACTTGTATAACTCCATTTAAAAAATGTTTTCGTAAAACATATTATGTTTGTGTCATTTTTACTTTTACATTAAATAAAAAGTTATTTATGTCATTTCCCAACCAAAGTGTCTCCATGGGGTCCCCAAGTTGACTCATTGCTTTTCATGGTCGGACATGACACAAAAAATGAGGGTAGGACATGTGTCAAGCTCATATTATTTTATTAAAGCATTATTTTTACCTTAAACTACACTAATTACCACTAATCGCGATTAAGAACTTAATAAGTTACTATTCACCAAAAAATTATTATAATCTCATTGAACCACATTTTACTTCTTGATGACAACCATGTATGTCGTATTTTTGAAATTCAAAACACAATGATGGCAAAATTTCATTTAAACGGAAAATCAGTCTTTATATGTACCACTTAGTGGTTTCACTATTCATCAAAAATTGATGTTTTTCAGAAAATTACCAAAAGATCACCCTAAGCTATATTTGATATTACGAATTAAAAAATGAAGTATATTTTACAAAATTCAAAACATATATGTCATATTCATTAATTTAATAATTAATTCCCGTTGTCAGAGCAAATAGCGTGTTTTTATGAAATAATACGTATCAAAAGATTGACACTAGTTTAAGTCCGATTTCAAAGTGAAATTAATTTCAACAACCACTATTAGATTTAATGGTAAAAATATTTTCTAATTTCACTTTAAAACCAATTAAAAAGATAATCTAATCATATTAATAAATTAGATTAAAAAGAGGTTTTGAATTAAAATACAACATTTTACACTATTTATTAAAAAAATGAACTTTATCAGAAAGGTACCAAAAATTTACACAAATTAAATTTTGATGTCCCGATTCTAAATAAGAGTTATATTTGGTCTAATAGAATTTATAAGATCGATCAAAACTATATTTAATGATGGTTCTCCGTCAAAAGGTGATAAGTGGACCTTTCGTGAAAATTATGGTATAAATGCCTAAAATTGAACTCTTTCCGTATTTGAAGCCTTCATCTTTTATTGGGTAAATGAAAAAACATTTCAAAACATATATAATCATATTTTAGTTATATCTATCTATTCCCGCCAGTACAACAACTACACATTAACTAACATTTAAAATAATATTATTTTATTACTTGTGTGCAATGTAAGTTTTCAAAGAAACTCATCGTTGCGTACCGAGTACGCTATCGAACGTAGAAACCCCTTTTAATTAAAATTAATATTTAATTCGTAAATATTAATAAATATGAGAATTCTTTATTCATTATTTACCTGGGATGTTACATCCTTCCCCCCTTTTGGGAATTGCGTCCTCGCAATTTTATTCACTTATCAAAATAAGTGGGGGTATTTATCCCTCATAGCAACTTCCGATTCCCACATTGCCTCTTCAATCACATGGTTTTTTCCACAAAACCTTTACCTGATGAATCACCTTATTCCGTAACACCTGCTCCCTGTGGTCAAGAATCTGGATCGGTTGTTCCTCATAAGATAGGATCTCATCCAGCTGAACTACCTCTGGACTCAAAACATGAGATGGATCTGGCATATACTTTCTCAACATTGAAACATGAAAAACATTGTGTACCGGAGATAAACTCGGAGGTAAAGCCACCCGATATACAACTGATCCAACTCTCTTCAGAATTTCATATGGTCCAATGAACCTTGGGCTCAGCTTTCCTTTCTTACCAAATCTAATCACACTTTTCCATGGTGAGACTTTGAGAAAAACATGATCACCTACCTCGAAAGTTAGATCCTCCCTCCAGTTATCCTCATAACTCTTCTGCCTGCTCTGAGCCGTTGTCATGTGTTTCTGAATCAACTGAACTTTTTCTTCCATCTCTTCTACCGATTCTGGTCCCATCAGCTTCCTTTCACCCACTTCATCCCAAAATGCTGGAGTTCGACACTGCTTCCCATATAATTCCTGAAATGGTTCCATCTGTATATTGGAATGAAAGCTGTTATTATAAGAGAACTCAACCAAAGAAAGATGTTGGTCCAAACATCCTTGATAATCCATCGAACATGCTCATAGCATATCCTCCAAGGTAGCATTTTTTTGTTCTGACATCCCAACTGATTGAGGATGAAAAGTTGTACTAAAATTTAATTCAGTACCCAACGACTTCTTAAGGCCTTTCAAAAGTTAGAAGTAAACCTGGGATCACGATCCGATACAATGGAGAAAAGAACTCCATGTAACCTGACTATCTCTTTAAGATACAAACGGGAAGTTTGATCTAGAGAGAAAGTTTCTCGTATAGAAAGGAAATGAGTAGATTTGGTCAAGAGATCATCAATAACCCAGATTTCATTATTACCTCGAGATGTCTTTGGTAATACAACAACAAATTCCATGGATATATTCTCCCATTTCCACTCTGGCACTAGTAAAGGCTGAAGAATCCCTTTCGGTAACTGCCACTCTGCTTTAACCTGTTGACATGTCAAACACTTCACAGTAAAATCAGCAATATCTCTTTTCATTCCATCCCACCAGTAATTCTCCTGGAGATCTCTGTATATCATAGTACTGCCAGGTCGAACTAAAAACGGAGAACTATGAGCCTCACATGACAACTCATTCTTCAACTGTGAATCACAAGGCACACATAACCTCTTCCCAAACCTCAAAACACAAACACAAACATATCCAAGAACTCATGGAAAATTCTATTCATAAGGTCCATGAATATAGCAGGTGCACTGGTTAAACCAAAAGGCATAACTAAAAATTCATAATGGCCATATCTAGTACGGAACGCAGTCTTCAGAACGTCTACTTCTTTTACTTTAAACTGATGGTACCCCGACCTCAAGTCAATCTTCGAAAAATACTGAGCTCCCTGGAGCTGATACCACTTCATTCGATGGCCCAACATCTGCTGAAGTTGTTGCAAAGTATTTCACCACCCCTTTCTGCTTGTAGTGTAGCTGCATTCCCCCAGTTGATTTCTTCGTTGGACACTAGTTTGCATAATGACCCATTTCATTACCCTTAAAAATCTTATCGTGGGATTTTCATTTCCTGCTTGATCATCTTCCTTACAGTTACGAGCAATATGACCAGACTTACCACACCGAAAGCACTTACCAGACTTGGATAAACATTCTCCAGGATAAATTTTACCACACTTCTCACAGTTTGGATATTTGGTTTTCTTACCTCCTTGCTTCATTGATGAATTCTCCCCCTTTGCCTGGCAACTAGACCTCTTATTCTGTTGTTTGTCATAGAACACCTGATCATCAGCAAACTCCATTTCCACCTTCTCCACACATCGAACAAGTTTTTCATAACTTTTGAACTCACGAGAAGCTAAATCCCTTCGATACTTTGGCTTTAACCCTGAGAAAAAATGGTTTATTTTACTATCAAGATCTCTTATGAAGTTTGAAGCATACCTTGCCAATCGAGTGAACGTTTCTTCATAAGCAGCCACTGAATCATCCTCCTGCCTCAATTCTAGGAACTGTTTCTCCATCCGAAGACGAACCACCTTAGGAAAATATTTCTCAAGAAGCATACCTTTGAATTCGTCCCAGTGAAGATCCTCAATCTCATCCCTATCCCTTATATTTTTCACCATCGACCACCACTGATCAGCTTCACCTTCAAAACGGTAAACAGCAAGACTACCCTTTTGATGTTCTGAACACCCCATGACATCAAAAAACTTCTCTAGTGCTTTAGTCCGCCCTTCAGCTTGCACATGGTTAGATGATCCTTTGAATGATGGGGGATGTTGCCTCATGAAATGTTCCACCACCGACATGTTCCTCTGCGGTTGATCTGGCTGATCTCGTGCATGGATACCACCACCATTTATAGCCCGAGTCAACTGTGCGATCACTGCAACGAACTATTCAGTTCCGATTCCGACCATCTCAGGTAACTGATTTGGATGGTTAACTTCCTCCTGATGTCGTCCCAACATAGCTTCTTTGTTTCCTCTGCGGAAAACCATTCTGAACACAGAAATATCTTAGGAGAAGCAACATGGTTATCCGTAAATGCTATATCATTTCAATCAAATTATAATATAACACTTTTCTAACTCCTAAAGTTGTCTAAAACGACCTCTGATACCAACTATAAGGCCCCGGCCTTAAACCTTACTTAATATTGAATTAAAAGAATAATTCACGTTGAGGATCTTTTCAGGTTTAGAGTTTTAGTGAATTAGAACATAACTATTACACCTCAAAATATTACAAATTAGTCACTTATACTAAGTTTCCATAATAAAAAGAACTCTTGAAAGAAACATTTCTAGTTCCATGTTTTATATAGAATGACATTCCCTTGATCCCATCCTTGACCTTATTCCATATTAAGTCCTGTGAAAAACATTTCAAAAAAACATGGGGTGAGCATAAAAAGCTCAGTAAGGGATACACAAACAATGAAAACGGTTAGTTTTTCAAAATCAAGAAAACCATGTATACTCTATCAAAGTAATACCTTCACCTTCATGAAGTAGTAAAAACTCTTCACTGAATGAAGTATCATTACATACCTTTTTTAACCAAAGTATTACCATAAAACCCATATAAAGAACACATAACATATATAAAGGTAACTTGGGACATAAACATACTTAAGTGGAATAACCATAAGGTCGACTTCCACACATATCACTTAACGGAATAGCCATACGGCCAATTTCCATACATACTTAATGGAATAGCCATACGGCCGACTTCCATACCCAATGCATTGGAGGTCATAACGTAACCACCCGTCCTGGTATTCACGGAACCACCCGTCATATGGTTTATAATGTAACCACCCGTTAAAATGTCCAACTACCAATATAAAATCATAAAACATAAAACCAATATAATGGAATGATAACATTTCCACATTTCAATCACAATATATCGTAAATAATTGACACAATAGAATCCTTTTTGAAAACCATTTTCAATACCAAAATACATAAAAGAGTATATGGTATTTATTTTATTCTAAAAACATTACGGCTTGTTGAGAAATACAAAGACCAAATAATACTCGCGGCGGCAGAAAAGGTCGTTGTCACCGCGTACGTTAAAAAACATTCCTTTTTTTCGTTTAGTAAAACTATTTGTAGAAAAATATTCCTTTTGTATAAAAGTAAAAGTAAAAGGGGTTTATACACCGTATAAAAGAATGTTGTGTATAAAACGAAATATGCCTCAATGAAAGGTGATTGAGACGAAGTCCCTTACCTCAGGTCCGACTTGAATCGATCATTCTTTAACGTCATGAATAATAAACTTGAGTTAATTTCTACTTGATTAAGAACATTTTTAGAGTTCATTATTCCTTTTATATCACTTATTTACATGTTATAAACATTATGTAACCAGTTAAGTTAATAATGTTTGTTTTGTCGATATTTGGTTCTTAAGTCGAAAGTTGACTTCTTACAATTACATGTTGTTCGTGTGGTCAAAAGTTCTTTATATCCAGAATGAAATTCCTGATTTGGATATCATATATAGTATATATATCCAGCATATACATGTATTTATAATATTACATAATCATTTAGATTTAAGAAATGAAATGCACCGTTCATGGAGACGGTAAGCCGTACGTACGCATGAACGCTACTTTCATTTCTTTGTCATATTAATGGAATTAAAACTAAATGAGAGGTATGTATATTTTAATTCAAGAATTATATTCATCATTTAGATATATCATTAATTATATATATCCATTATATACTTGTACTTTTAATAGTACATTACATTTGGGGATAAGAAATGAAATGCACCGTTCATGGAGACGGTAAGCCGTACGTACGCATGAACGCTACTTTCATTTCTATCTCATACTTTAATGGAAAGAAATAATAACGATATAGAGGTATATTATAATTCCAATATAACATCATATATGATAACTTTAAATCTATCCTTTACACGTCCCACATATGGCATTAATGAATCACATCATTTTGAGGGGGCGGTAGTCCGCACATCCTTAAATGAAGATATCATGTTTACCAATAATGGAAACCATGAAGGTATGCCAAAAATGAAAAATACAGAAGCTTAAAGAAAACATAAACATATTATATATCATATATAAAAATAGTGACATCATAATGGCCACCTTTGAAGGTGTTAAATGAATATTTAACAATCATCGTTTCGGGAGGTAGAATTTCGCCATCCACGGAAACTGTATGTTCTTTAACCATTTGATGTATTTTTGTGAGAGTGTAGCTCAAATAAATCTTATAACAACATCCTAGTATATTTAAGATACTGGTGTTGTTACAAAATAATTAAATAAAAAGATTTTTGAGGTTTGGAGAAGAAAAATAAAACAAATGATCATGAGAGAATGAATTACCTTTAAAAGTGTAACTCCTTTTGATTTGAGCCTAAAGGCTTCCTTTGAAAGGATTATGCCCAAAGGTAATCCTCTAGGATGAGGAGAGGGATGTGGAGAGAGGAATTGGTCAGGGGTTGGCCGATCCAAATGCCTGAGGAGTGTGTGAAATGAGGTAGAGGTGGGGGCCTTTTATAAGAGGAGAGGAGGGGCACTTTTGGAAAGTAAAGAAATATTTCTTTATTTGAAAATGTTTTTCGGTTTTAAAAGGTCCCACATTGAAATAATTAGTGGATACGGTGATAAGGGTTCGAAATACACCCATCCAATAAGTTTTGGACATGTTTAGTTTATAGATTTTACATTATCTTTCCATTTTATTTAAATCGTTAAATAATGAGGTCATCGCTGCATCATCATGATGTCATAAATAAATTAATTTAATTAAAGTATAAAAATTATAAAAAAGACTACTATGATGTAGGAAATCTTTTTATCTTTCCAATTAATATTTATAATCAAAAATATTACTTGTATAACCCCATTTAAAAAATGTTTTCGTAAAACATATTATGTTTGTGTCATTTTTACTTTTACATTAAATAAAAAGTTATTTATGTCATTTCCCAACCAAAGTGTCTCCATGGGGTCCCCAAGTTGAATCATGGCTTTTCTTGGTCGGCCATGACACAACCAATGAGGGTAGGACATGTGTCAAGCTCATCTTATTTTATTAAAGCATTATTTTTACCTTAAACTACAATAATTACCACTAATCGCGATTAAGAACTTAATAAGTTACTATTCACCAAAAAATTATTATAATATCATTGAACCAAATTTTACATCTTAATGACAACCATGTATGTTTGATTTTTGAAATTCAAAACACAATGATGGAAAAATTTCATTTAAAAAGAAAATCAGTCTTTATAAGTACCACATAGTGGTTACCCTATTCATCAAAAATTGAAGTTTTTCAGAAAATTAACAAAAATTCACCCTAAGATATATGTCATATTACGAATTCAAAAATGAAGTCTATTTTAAAAAATTCAAAATATATAAGTCACATTAATTAATTTAATAATTAATTCCCGCTGTCAGAGCAAATAGCGTGTTTTTATGAAACAATACGTATCAAAAGATTGACACTAGTTTAAGTCCGATTTCAAAGTGAAATTAATTCCAACGACCACTATTGGATTTAATGGTAAAAATATTTTCTAATTTCACATTAAAACCAATTCAAAATATAATCTAATCATATAAATAAATTATATTAAAAAGAGGTTTTGAATTAAAATACAACATTTTACACTATTCATTAAAAAAATGTACTTTATCAGAAAGGTACCAAAAATTTACACAAATTAAATTTTGATGTCCCGATTCTAAATAAGAGTTATATTTGGTCCAATAGAATTTATAAGATCGATCAAAACTATATTTAATGAGGTTCTCCGTCAAAAGGTGATAAGTGGACCTTTCGTGAAAATTAGGGTATAAATGCCTAAAATTGAACTCTTTCTGTATTTTAAGCCTTCATATTTTGTTGGGTAAATGTAAAAACATTTCAAAACATATATAATCATATTTTAGTTATTTATATCTATTCCCGCCAGTACAACGACTACACGTTAACTATCATTTAAAATAATATTATTTTATTACTTGTGTGCAACGTAAGTTTTCAAAGAAATTCATCGTTGTGTACCGAGTACGCTATCGAACGTAGAAACCCCTTTTAATTAAAATTAATATTTAATTCATAAATATTAATAAATATGAAAATTATTTATTCTTTATTTACCTGGGATGTTACATTTACGGTAAATCATCCACCAAATATTAAATATATGCTTGAAATTTATTTCTAAATTTTGGAATATAGGGGATGCATCCAAAATTTAGTGGAACATCAGTTATTCTTAATCTAATAGGACTATTTGGGTTGTTATAATTGGTATAATAGTGGGATTTTGTCTATCATTATGAAATGGTATTTATGAAAATATAATTATTAAATACATGAAACCTAATTATAAAAATAATTTCATAAAATACATGTACTGAACCCAATATATACATTGAGTTTTGGGTAAGTAATTGTTTTCATACATTTTTTGGACTGTTTCCACCTCATTGTTATAGATTTTTCCAATTATGGTGCAATATCATGACTTTGTAAAATTATTCCCTCTAGGAATTTATCATTGATATGACATTTTGTAATATTATGTTTTATGATTGTATATATGGTATATGATATGGGTTAAATGTATTTTATTGTGATGTGGGGGGGGGGGTCCTTTGTTATATCAAGATATCAGAAGTTATAAAACATAGGAAACATCTATATGATCCTTATGAGAATGTGGTATGACCAGAGTAACAAAATGTGAATAAGTAACGTTCCAAACAAATCATATATGAATTTAATTATATTTAAAAGGAAAATTAAATACGGAACCATATTATGTGGATCACTCAATTAGATTACATGAATAGATAAATTATTATCCAAGGTGAATTAGAACATCAGAAACTAAATACATGGATTTAAATAATAACATGAATTTTAATTTTTGTAAATGTATATAAATTTATTTTATGATATCTTATTATATAATCAAGGACATAGAACGGTAATGGTTGATCTTTTTAATTGAGTCTATGGTAATCCATGGACTTACTTTTATGGGGTTTGTGTAATTTTGTAATAAAAATTATACATGTATTACTTAAGAGTATCATGAACAATTGTTTTTATACATGTGAAGAAGTAAAACATTTCGGTTATGGAATATGAATCATGGATTATATACCATGGCCTATTTTACTAATAATTAGAAGTTAGTCAGTCGGCCAGTGAACATATATTCGAATAAAGTATAAAACTAAAAATTCTATCTACTGTGGTGATGTTATGCATTGATAATTTCCTAGATGCTTTGAATAGCTATATTTTGGTTGATAAAGATATTTTGGGAAACCTCATTGATGGTATGATATTTTACCTCCCTAAATCACATGGGAACTACAATATAAGGAATGCGTGTAAAAGGGAGAGATACAAACTAGGTAGTGCGGCACTAGAGAAAACATCCACGAGATTATGTTTCCATCCCTCCACATGAAAAACCAACATACTAATTTTCATTGGGTTTAATTATATCTCATGAAGAGTAAATACATTGAACTACCTATTTATTTTCATAATTATTATTTTAAGGTAAATAAAAAGTGTTATTTCACAAAGGTTCTAATGTCACCATTTGGAGATGAATCTAACATATAACAAATTTCTCAAGATAAAAAAGATTATATTTTCAAAAAGTTTTTTCTCATATTAATTAGTGTAATATTGGTGGTTTTATAAAATACCTCATCAACACACTAGGAAAAAGCATATCATGGGGTAAGTATCAGTTATGAGCTCAAGATAAATCATTTTTTTTAAATGATAAAATCATATATATTATGGATTGAGGATTCTCTAATATTTAATTTATAATTATCCATAACTCCATTTTTATTATTGTTATGTTAAACACTATCACTTTCCCATTTTATATCACCTCAAGAGTGGTAATAAAACATGAATTGTCTTTAGAAACAATTCTTCAAATCATGTGTATCAAAACACATTTTAGACAAAGAGAGTGTAGTGAGCAAAAATGATTAGTTTATTTTATCACCATTTAATCAATCGCAATTTTTTGGTCCTCTCTTTTTTAGACATTAAAATCACCGATATATAATTGGGAATGGATATCTTGGTGGAATTCATGTCTCATATTTTCTTATACACAAGGTATCTAAATTTCACATCTTTAAAAGAAGTTGTTCTTTTATCTAAACATAGATGAGACATGAATACAAAAATTTAATGACCATTAATTAATGTTGTTAAAAAAATCTTGTACTCATTGGATACACCCACATAGGGGTGTAATTATATATTTTAACTTAGATATTTTTATTACTGTAGATTTATGTCCTAACATATTTCTAATAAAATTATTAGCACTTCCACCAGAATGGGATGTGGAATAAATTTTCAACATACTCTATGGATTTATTGAAATTACAGTTCTATATTATTGATTTATTTTTAGAAAATTATAAAAATTAATGGCATATAAGGAGGATTATGATGTAATGGATTTATATGACAATGTATTACTTCTTATACGTCCACATTTTTTTAATGAAATTGGAATGCACAATATGACTCTATGTTGATTATCATATGATAAACCCAGAAATAATATAAAACAAACACCAAAATACCTAAATTGAAAACCTGTTCGATTAGTAAAATAGATCTTTGTGGTTCTCAACAAATGTTCTCTAATAAGGGATTAAAAAACTCTAAGTGAGGAGATATTTTATATTAGATACAACTTTTAGAAGCTACAACAACCACTATAAATTGAAGGCCATTCCCTTTGGTCAAATTAATGCACCAAAAGTCATTATTGGAAATATGAATAATTTGTTCTACAGATACTAGGATCCTTTATTTAATTAATTTATTGATTACATCTTATTGTATTCATGTGAAAAAAAATTATATTCCTGAATGGAATGTAGAGATTATGTTAATCACTCTGTGAGATCCTCATGTTTATAAAAAATTCTCTAAATTATACATCTAAATATAGGATACAAAATTCCAAGGGCAGGGAAAAAACGAAATAGGTATATTAGAACATCATGATAAAATTGAAGACATTATTTCTTGGAATCCACTAATAAATATATTCAAAATAAATAGCTATATGGAATTATAGCACTATTATTGTCACTTTTTTTATTTTTCTTATATTTATCCTCCCGTGATTGTATAAATACTAATGGGAATTATATTCTTAAAGTGTTGTGATAGTTAATGGTCCTTATAAGAATATAAATATTTGATTACATTACAACATTTGTATTTAATATTAGAACAATGTGGGGGAAAAGTTTGTTTAGATGTTTATGGATCATTATTGTGTTATGTTCTCCTGTTTGTAGATCAGGATATATATTATAGATAATTATTACATAGGATAAATGAAAATAACTATAAAACATGTGATATAGAATTAAATGTGGTGGTCCATGACATAAAACCACTACACTATTATTTATATGGTTAATTATTTCCTATGTATGTGGGTAATAGGAGAAAAAATAAAACATTTCTTATGGATACATTGACATTAATTTATAGAACATGATTTAATATATTCATACATAAGACATTGAATTAGTCTATTGACATGGGAAACTAAATTTAATAGTCTATGAATTAAGAAATGAATCATATAGTCATCAAATTAGTGATCCTCACTAATGATATAAATTTATGATCATAATTGTTGTCATGCACATGGAATTTTTTGAATATAGTGATGTTGATATTTTACTTCTATAAAGCCTAATTTTCATCAAGGTTGAAGATGTATTTGAAGGTCAACATTAAATACATGATTTTCTCATAAAGTGTTCAAAACTGAATGTTTTAGACAGAATTAATCAATTAGATGAACAATAAAATTCATTGTTATGATATTGAGATCCAATTGTAATTCACTTATCATTCAAGTAACAGTTTATTATTATCATCGTTCAAAATGATAAATCCACCTAAGTACCTAGATAATATACAATTCTTTAGAGGATAAATTCAACATGTTATGTATGAAAATACGGATGGATAAATATATTGTTAGATGTCTCACTTTCCATCGTCGTAAATGAAAACATCAATACATTGAAATAACATTTCAATCATTTCCAATAACCATAGAGAAGATGGATATGATTTAAATGAACTTTAAAATGGTCTACCATGGATGATTTGATGTAATGATGATATTCTAGTGACTGTGTACTAACTCATTAAGTCAAAACACATTATTAAAATTAATGAGATAAATAGAGTAAAAAAATTATCTAATCTCTATATCTGAGTGGTGGAAAAATATAGTGGCATACTAGAATATATTATCTCTGAATGAGAACTTAGCTTCACCTAATGGTTCTAGATATCCATAAATCATAATCATTGAATCATGTTTCCCCTATGAACATAATATGATCCAAAAAGTGATGGACAGTCAAATAGTTTGATTTATATATTGATTGATATTATTTGAGAATATTTTATTTACTTCAGTTGTTCATGGGAATACCTTTTTCATTCGGTAATGTTTTATAAAAAATGGTAATTAGGGAATGATATATGTGTCCTTGGATAATGAATTTCTTGGGTTCCATTTTTTCTTCAAACATTGATGGGTAGGCCGTAGAGAAATGTCATTAATGGCAAAAAGTATTTTACATGATTCTACGCAAATGATTCATATGATGAAGGAATAAAATGATATATTCTATAGATAACATAAATCATATGATGTTCATAATTATATACCATTGTATTTTTAATTGGGTGATCCCTTATTATTGTGTATTTATCCATGGTTGGTGCATTATTTTCGGATAATTATTTAAAGTTCACTCCTTGGTATATTTCCCATTTTGAAAACTCTAAATAGACAAGAGTGGTTTCTTATCTTCTAACTCTAGGACCATTAATTAGCTGATTTTTAAAAAAATATCTATTATTAAATTAAATATGTTTTAAATGAGTATTATGATTTTTATTAGTTGGGATCATATGTCTCTTGATAATGATCATACATTTATTTGCCAATGAATCCACATTATAAATAATAAATAAAATTTATTTCATTAAAGATGCATATCAATACCATGAGAAGTATATTAGATGGTCAAATAAAACAAAAAAATTGGTAGTGGTAGAATGAAATGATTGATTAATTGAAGAAGCAGTTCTTAAACACTTACAACCTCATAATTTGAATATATTTAAAACCCAATAGTTAGGAGAATTATACATTCTCTGATTTACATTTTTTTAATTTTTCAGTTTAATTTCATGTTAGAATTTTTTTTGTGTTTGATGTTGTTTTATAGAGTGATAAATAGTGTTGATAGTGTGTTAGAGGAAACATAGTTAAATAATAATTATTAGAAAATGATTTTATCTTCTTATGTAAAATCATAGGTGGGTTTAGGGGAAACTGGGCAGCCCTATAGTTAGTACATGGTATTGACAAAATTATGAGTATCTATAAATTATTAGATAGTTGGTATTTTAATGGTTGGATCATATTTTTCCAAATTGTGTTGAAAAAATGAATAGTTGCGGGTTTCAACTAGTATCACCCAGATCATTTGGAAATGATTTTCCAAATTGTGCTACTAAACCTTGAAAAATAATTTAAATAAGGAGAAATTTAATTTTTTAATCTAGTTTGTCCTATTGAACCAACATTTATCATTTCATGATTTGGGATCCTATCTATAATGTTTCATTTAGTGATTTTGGTATTCTTCTATCTCTTGAGACCAATTACAGAATATCTTTAGTCATATGACCTTCTAAATAAATTTTAAGGGTTATATTTCCAATCATAATTTTTTATATCCCAATTTTATGTTTAGAGTTTCCATATACCATGGATATTTTTTAATATTATATAGGATACTATTTATTTTCAATATAATGTTCTTATACTAATTTAAATGTATGTATAATAGAAAACATACATATTAGATGATTTTGTGATTCTTTTTTATAATCCAATTTCATGTAGGATGATTTTATCCCTCTACACATTTCCATGAATAAGAATTTGTAGTTAAAAATATACCTTATTTTCTATGAACACCCTCTAATGAAACTTATTTTTAAGGGAATTAAAACATAATAGTTTTTGATTCACCCAAATCATGTTCAATGAAATTAATTTTTAGAAACATTGATTTCAATGGAATATGCATTATGTTAAAATCTATAACGGGAAAGGGATTACTATTTTAATAATGCATATTTATGAAATTTTATATTATACCATGGTTTTCATTCCAATTTTTTGGAATTCTATATTATACCTCCATGTGATTAATTATGGTTAGTGGGAAAACTTCATCTTGGATGTTAATATTTTTCATTAGATCTATCAGATATGATCCCATTGATTGAGAATTATTATCGATGTGAGCATTCATAGAATGGGAGACCATCATGGTGTTTTAGTTATCACTTCTTAAGAATAGTTATATCATGAAAATAATTTTTATATTTCATAAAACTGTTTTATATTAAATGTTATCTGAATTATTTTTATTCTATTGGGATGTGTGTGATGTATTGGGGATTTCATACTAGGTTATATATTATCTCTCTCCACGAGCCCCTTCGTGAATATGTAGATACTATTTATAAATTTACTAGTATGGTTAATATGTCATAAATTACTAGTGGAGAAATACTATATCACATTCTCATTGTTTTGGAGTTGGTGTTCGGTGATTCCATGTAGTGAGGTTTTTCACAATTTCACCTCATTGTCTAGGTTTCCCATTAGGAATTTAGGTATTTTGTGGATGTTTAATTGTGGTTTTATGTTTTAATAATAATACTGTAATTTTCCTTTTTTTTGTGATTGGATTCATATTTTTTTAAAATTGTGCATTATATAATATTATGATGTTTTGTTTTTTTATTAAAACTTATATATTTTATTTTAAATTATATCGAACAAATATATACATCATTGTAACTAGTTTTATGACGTTTGTGTCCATTGTGTGTCCTGTAGTGTTTTTTCCACATTTATCCATCACAATCCAATTTTTTTGGTTGTGATATTGTTTTTATTAGTGTACTTGGGTCATTTTTTCAGGTAGAAATGTTTGATTCAATTTTATTATTATAAATATTATTATGATTCTGGTTTAGTGTATCATATAATTTCATTTTATTGTCATATCCTTCAAAATGTAAATTTTATCATGTAGAGTTTCATAATATATTTTTTATTTTAATATATCAAATCATTGATTAAAAATATCATAATCCTTTTGAATTTATTTATATCCATTGAGATTCAGAGAATCCCACAAATAGTTAGTGAAACATTGGTCCTTCCTAATTTAATAAGTCGTGCCCAGGTGATACATTTCAACGACCCACTTTATAAATATCATTATTATGTAATTTATTTGAAGAATGGTACCATGTGTTCAAAATACTAATAGGTGATGTTCAGGATTTTTTGTGTATTATTTTATTATGTACCTATTACCAATGGAAATGTAGACTATAGTATTCAGGTTGTATTATATTATTGAATGTACTAAATATTCATATATAATTAATAAATATAGATTTATTTTATGTTTTTAATTTTAATTAAATATTGAGGTAATTTCACCCATTTCATTATAAAGATAATTTACAGTACACATCTATCAACAAGGAAATTAAATTTTTTCTTGGGAAGTCACATACTGAGGACATTATTCAATATAGGCTGATCCCTGATGATGATATGATATTATTGAGTGATATTAGTGTTTTGTTAGGGATATAATTTTTTATTTGGAAAATTTGAGAAATTTTGTTAATTATTTCATACAATGTGAAGGAAATTTCAGTTAAGGTACTATACTGGGTTCTTGATAATAGGATGTCATTGTTCATATATGCATACCCCAAAAATCATATAACTTATTGAATTAATTGAATAATTATATACTTTTTTTAGTTATAGTTATCTTAGTACATTCATCTTAACATTATTATGGAATTTTAAATTTGATAACTTATTATCATAATAGTATTCATATTATAGTTCTATAAACTTATAACATTTCTCTTGAATATCTATTAATTATAAATATAGTGAATATAGATTGTTTTGAACATGAGAATCAGTAATAATACAAATATTTCATGTTATTATGGTTCATTTCCACTTTATATTATATAGGAACTTTCCTTATATGAAATTTTTAATCCATCCATTACACTAAGATATGAATATTTTTTTCTATTAGTGCTCAATATAGGTATTATATTGGCTACTCCCATGTCAGTCAAACACCTATGAATCATGGTACACTTATATATTTTAAATGATCATGTTTTATAATGATTGAATAATAATTTATAGGGTGATGATACCCTATATGTCAGATGGTATTCGTTTCTCCCCATTTAACAAGAGTATGATTCCCCTATAAATGGAGTTATGTACTCCACGTACCATTGGGAAGAAGTTCCTCTACCACTGGGGTGAGGTATTCCCTTTATGAAACCTATATCAACTATAGGAAATCAGTCATTGTTTATAGCTTAGTAATTTGTGATATCGTAAATAGAATTTAATTATTTTTTTATCTCTTAGTTAAGGGTGAAATCAGAAGATTTCATTACTAATGATAGTGTGTCTTTTTTAGGATCCATCCGTTGTGGACATAGGACTATTGTAATATTCGGTACCATTTGCAAATAATTTGATCGTAATACATTCTTTACTTCATTTTTAGGAAATAATGTTTCTGAATTAGGGTAGACGTAACATCCCAGGTTTCATTACAATGCATGAATCAACCATGACTTATAATTTGATACCGTAATTTATTGCATTATATTTATTAATTACATTAAATATAAAATTATTCATCTCTATGGATTTATATACTCTAGGGAGATGTTTTTAATGGAAATATTATTAAATATTCAATTGAACCATTGTGGGGAAAAGTATTATTTTATATTTATTATAGTTTCATATTGACAATATATTTCTTTCATTGATTCAATAAAATATTTAGATTTTGGTTCTCACATAACATTTCTAAAATTTTAGGTCAAATTCATAAAAAATTAAATATATATTCTTCAATATAAATTCCTCAAATATATTTATATTAATTTGGGTGATGAAAGTTCTATTTGTCTCATGATAAAACTGGATATTTCAACCCATAATAATCATACCATTATTTTAAATAATTTTTTATTAGCACGTTATATTATATATTAATCTAAACTTTCTATAAAATAATAGTTTTATTTTCAATGGATTCTAGATACATAAGAAACCAATTTTATAATGAATTCGAACATATACCCAAAATTTCACTATATTTGATCTTCTATGATATGTATCACAAGCTAAACACATAGTCATGACATGAGAATTGGATACATATGAATTTGGTGAGATTAGACACTCAATAAGGGAATGAAAAAATATCAACATGTTACCTTGGGTGATATCATATGTATATGGGAAAAAATAAGAATGAGAAAAACATTTGATTAAAACAAATTATATTTATAATAAATATCTTGATTTCATAATTAATGAATATATAATATTATATGATCCATCATTTAACATTGGGTAAAAACACTAAAAACCTAATAAATAAATCATTATCTTGGGGCATAATATAATTACATATCAAAATATAGTGTCACTAAACAAAGAATTGAAACTCAGTATTTTGGCTCATGAATCAACACATATTTACTATATTGTATTTTAATATAATCCTATTTACAAAGAGGACCAAACATTAAAACCAGAATCCTATTTTGGTTCCAGAATGGATACTAATTTTCAATATCAGATTATACAGACATCCTATTTCAAATAAAAAATCAAGAATCGAATCATTTCCTTATTATAGAAGAATAATCACTACATGTTTCAACATTATACCATTAGAAATAAATGCTTACCAATTTCATTTGAGGGATATATAGGTCCCCACAATTGATTAATGATAATAAATACATATTTTGTCCACTTAAACTTATTAAATCATAAAAAAATTTAAATTCCAAAATGTGAATGGGATTCACATTACATTAATAAATTTATTATATAAATAACCATGTAATATATATTTATTGATATCAAATTCAATAAACTAATGGGGATGTAAAAAAATTCCATTAATGTTATATTCATGAAACATAATATCATATAATGTTGATCCCTAGATATACAGTGGAAATTTTATTTGGAATTAAGAAATGATATTTAAAAAAAATATATAATTATAATAAATACAGAGTTATGTATTGTTTTTAATAGTAATATGGAAAAAATGTAAATTAATTTTTTTTAATCCTTTTATTTTTAAATTTTTATTAAATAAAGGGTCCACAAAAAATTATAAAATGTTTTATATGGGATTGTGGAGCCAAGAAAATCATTGTTTGAAATGGAAACTATTTTGGAAATTTGAAACTCCATTTTTGAAAGCACAAACCATAAAAAGAGTAATGAAAAATATCTTTTAAAATTTTAATGTAATGAATTTATTTTAAAGAAATGGTTAATTTAATATATTTCAAAAAACTAAAGGGTTACATTGGTTCTCGGGAAAAAAATATACTTGAAAAAAAGATACATTAATATCTGGATGTTTGTTCTCAAAATGTTATACTTTTATCTGTGAATGTGATAAAAAATTAGGATAAAAATAAAAATGTAAAATTTTACATATAGAGATAAAATCTAACAACATTTAAGATAGTAAATGAATTAATAAATATAATTTTTAAGGAAAAATTTCCAAATACCACATAACTAACCAAGGATTTCGATGTAATGAATGGACCTTATAGAAAAAATAGTTTAGTATGTGAGAAACTTTTGAAAAGGGTTTTATGTGGTAAAAATGTAAGTCCCGAAATTTCAAAAATAAATACCCTTTAATAATAAAAGTATAAATTATCCAAATCATATGAAATATGTTCAATAAGTGAAAATATGACATAAAAAACAAGAATTTATTTTAAAAAACCCATATAACCTAAAGAGATTTTTAATTTTAAAAATCTTTAATGACAATAGCATAAAATTGGGAATAAATATCAATAAATAAGATTTATTTCATGATATAGTATCCCATACAAGAATCATGTGCATTATAGAAACAAAATTAGTTTCATTATACAATAAATAACTCGAAGAGAATTATTTTAGACAAAAACACATACCTAAGACCAAATTAATTATTTACATACACAAACAACCTGAAAATTAAATTAAGTTTAGAAATTTTAAATTAATGAAAATTAGTCATAAATACGACCATTTATAAATTATAATTGTATTTATTACATTCATATATATATATATAACTTATTTGTTAAAAATTTTAAAAAATCACGTGTTTATGGTTTCTACTAGTTTTAGAGTTGTAGTGATTGTATTTTTTCTTCTTCAAAATTACATTGTTCACATGTGAAAAATTTTATATTAAGGAATTAATTAGATTTATTTATAAATAAAACAATTTATTTACAGATTATTTTTCCCATTATTATATATTATGAAATCAACAACACATTTAAATAGATGATAATGTAATTTTTTGTGGAATAGATTAATGGAGTAATATGGAATTGTATAATATAATATTAAATAAATTATAAATATCATAATTATATATTATATTCCATTTTATACCATTCGGGTCAAGAAGTTTGGTGAAAGGATAACTCTTTATTCATTGATGTGTTAGTCCTTCCATATTAACATTTCATGATTTATTATTTCATTGTGGAAAATTGAAAAAGTGGTTATTTAATTAAACATATTTATAATAACATATCAATATATTAAGGATAATTAGGATATCATTTTTTATGGGTGTAATATAATTTTAGTCATAATGAGTTTACAAAAAATGAAATAGGAAAAGAGAGGTCATGAACATGAACATCACTTATTAGATTATATCCATGGAAATGGAGGTTAAGACATTATGTGGTGGTATTTTGAGATGGATACAGCTCTTTTAAAGTGATTAGGAATTCTCAAATTAGTTTTGGGGAAATTTTTATATTAAATAAGATAAAATGGATGGGATTTATTTAAAATATCCAATATGGAATTCTTCACATGATGCCACACAAATGTGCTTCAAGATGGTTAGAAATAATAATTCACAAACACCTCCCCATATACTAGAGGATTACAAATAGTAGTGTGGGATTTGGGAGAGTTCTTAGATAGTCTATTTATTCACACATAAATGTATATAAAAAAATATATATAATAACTTATAGAAGGAACCACCAATAGTAGATAGTAATGGAATGATAATAATAAGTCATTAACTACAAAGGGACAAAAATGACAAATCATGAAACGTATAAATAAATAATAAGAGGGGGATTAATAATAAAGAGATACATTATGATGATGATAAAGATATTCTATGTTGCTATAGAAATGTGACTAAGTTGGTTTAAGGGATACAAGAAAATTCAACATGCTGAAAAAATATACCAAAAGGAAAAAACAAAACAATAATATAGTGAGGAGCATAGGATCATTCCTTCGCTACCATATTTATTCAAAGTTTTAAATAAATAATTTGAATGTTGATCTTCCTTTTATATATAAATGAAAATGTATAGTCTACTCGGGACCCAAAGGAACCCGAGTAAGGTGTGATATTCAATCTAAGTAGGTCGACATCCATGATGTCTATACCAATCCATAATGAGAATTATTAATTGGATAGTGAGTCGTAGTAATTTATATATATATATATATATATTAACTAAATTATTAGGACAAGGATATATATAGAGACCCACCCAATTAACTTCTTCAGTCTAATCCGTTCTGTATGAACAATCAGACCCTTCATTGGTAAAGTGATTGGGGCAATGTATAAAAATATGGACTATCACTGTGATTGTGATTATGATTTGAGTAAATGTCCATAAATTTACAATACCAATGCCAAAATATTATTTTTGAAACATAAAATTACAATTCTCAAAAATTTATTTTGAAATCGCTTTAGAAATTATGGTGATACATCATACACATATCTAATTATATTTGGAAGAAAATTCCATATACTGATCAAGGTATCATCATGTGAACAATGGTTAGGATTATATCCATAGTGACCCAACATGAAGTCCCATAAATCACTCCATGTATCTTGTGAATGTTCATGTACCTGCCTCTTAAATTGTCTCACGTATCACATGTATGGGCCCGAGTCTCCCTTGAGGTAGGGTTCAACCAATGTTACTTCAATCATATCCTTCGGGACCCCCAAGGGACCACAGTAACTCGTCTAGAGGAAAAATTTGATAACTCTCAAGGATCACATATCATGTATTGATGATTTCTACCCTGGTGTTTTTAATAAACATTTATAATTTTAATGTAAATGCAAAAGATTCCATCAATGGTGTTATTTAGTCAAATAACCTTGTTTCACCTGATGCACTATGGTGAAGTGATAAAAAATAAATGAAAATTTATATCATTTATAGATAGATATAGACTCTAATGATATGAAGAATTTATAACATGAATGTCTGATTTGTCAAGGTCTTACCATAATAAGGGCTCATTCTAGAAATGAGGCTCAACGTTTCACACATGTAATAATGATTTAATTCACCCTTCCACATAAAGAATTGGTAGAGATTTATCCAAATGGATCATTATCCTATTAAAAAAATTAAACACTCATGTAATAAATTATGTGATGAAACATCGAATGATGTTTGGATAGATTTATAAAAAAGTTAAATTAGGCCAAAAGGGGTAGAGTGAATGGATTAGGGTGATCTATGTGAAGGAAAAAAATATTAGTGGTGACTCACTACTATATAGGATCATAATACACATAAGAAGCCACAAAGAATAATTTAATTATACTTTTTGAGGCATCTCTATAATGGGCCGTCAAGTGGCACAAAATCATAGTTATTGAGAAAAATAAAAAAAATTAATTATCCAAGAACACCTACCATATCCTTGTAGATATGACCACATCTAGTTTTTACCACTAATTTTTGGATGGTTGGATGAAATTGATGAAATTTTCATATTCTTGTATATGGAGAAAATGATCTTCCACCAAATAAGCACAAGAGATAGAGGAAAAACCTTGTAATATATTAGAGAGGATAGAATAGATTATCGTTATGGATATGATTTTTATGCCGATGAGTGATTCATGCAATGAATGAAGGATAAATAAAGATCCATATATATTGATGGTAGAGAGATCACACAAGGGAGGATAAGCAGATCCATTGGAATGGAGAGGTGAGAATGAATCCATTAGGTTAAATAAATAAAGGGGTTAAAGGTATATGATCCATTATTTTATTGGGAGAATGGTTTGAATGTACAGTTTTTTCCAAACCATACACAAAACATGTTCGGTTATCTTCCTCAAAGGGGATCATCACATGGTGAGGTGAAAAAAAATTAAACTGTGTGAATACTGTAAAACCTGACAATCCAAAAAAAAATTATATGGGTTGCATGGTCATGCCCCTAAGATCATATAATTTCAAAAAGAAACTGTGTGGCACATAAGTTCCTACTGCTTTCAACCACAACATTTATGGAAACAATAAGGATTTGGAAACATTGTTTTCTATATACATTCTCTCCGGTATTCCTCATCAAATTTTGGAGCTTTGGGCTTTAGATTAGCCCATGATAGATATGAGGCCACAATAAACCTATTAAGAATCATTAAAAGGTATATTTAAAAGAATTATAACAAAAAATTAATGGTTTGTAAATTAAAAAATGTCATAAAAACAATCCTTAATTAAGTAAAATCATCCCCATGTTTCCATTATAAGGTATGTATAATATAATTTGAGAAGATTTTTGGCCACATAACAGAAACAATGGCATACTGATCCTAGACTTTTCTAGAATGTCCCCATATTTCCTTAGAACTCGGACTATGGGAACCCTCCTTCCTCAGTGAACCTTAACTCAAAGGTCGACGATACATATGAAATGATCCTAAAGGGATGAATCCTTTTCCAATTATATTTCCTCAGAATCAATGAATGATATTGGTTAAGATTATACTATTAAGCCTGCGATACGTATAAGACATCATGAATGGAATTATACCATTGATGGGAATTCTACTGATAGTATACAGGAAGGAATCACATAACGATCTTGAATGTCGTTCCATGCCAATGTGAATACATTCCTTATCTCCTGATTCATCCATTGATCAATCTAGGTAATACACATAGAATGACTTAATGTCCCACCTAAAATTCGATAGGTCTGTTGTAATGATCGGTATATGACATATAGCTAGTCTGAGCTATAACCAAATTCTATTAAATCATCTAGAGTTTCTCTAAAGTATTTCAGACAGTATAGGGGCCCAGTTGAGCGGCTTTACCTACCTATAAAAAACTTGTAGGTGAATGGGTTATTATAGCATAAAGGTCCTCATATGTTGGAATCTGAATTGTTTTATGAAATTTCTTGTTGTAGGAAAAAACAACTAAAGTAACATTATTTTCCCAGGAACCGTCAAAATCTAGGATACATGCTTTTATCATATCCCTTAATACTCATAGGCTTCGATCAGGCTTATGGTTGGTATAATAGTTATATGATGTACTCAAGAGTACATGAGATTCTAGTGCCTTCTGCATCCCTTTACAGAACTGCAATGTGTACCTGGTTCCTCATTCAAATAAGGTAGAATGAGAAACAACATCAATTTTCACTATCTTTAAGATGTATATCCTTCATAACTCATCAATATACCCAGTTTCCTGGATCGGTAGGAAGTGTATGCCTATGGTCAACATATCGACGATCACCTATAGTGACGCAATGTTTTACAAATACAAATATCTTATTAGAATTATGTATTACATTCCAATCAAATATGATTATAAATAGTACATAATAAAAAAACTTATAAATAAATAATGAGTAAAAATGAATCTCTTGACGATAAGGAACATATACTGATTAAATAGTAACTTGACCTTTGGAATAGTAATGATACCATTATGAATAATAAACCATCCAATGTATGGTAAAATTATATCTTTGTATAATTAAATAAATATTTTTAAAACTATTGATTAAATTTTTATTTTCTGTATGTCGTGTATATTTAATTACAATATTTTGATTATTTTAATAAATTAAAAGAAAATTTATTTTCATTAGATTAATTCATAAATTAGTATTTTTTTGTCTAATGTTTGTAATATAATTTTATAATACCTTAATTAATTTTCAAAGTGTTAGAAAAGCAGTTATAAATTTAAATTATTTATTTTTGAATTTAATTATGATTTTATTTAAAAAATAAATCTCTAATATTTTGAAAATTATTTTTGAAAAATGGATATTAGTTTTGGATTATATACAATGAAAAATGGTTATGGTGATGTTTTTGGGATTTTTTTGAAATACATGAATATTTGAAGAATAGTGAAATACAACAATTTACCATATATATTCATTATGAGTTAAATAAATCATTCCTAGATTCATTGCTATTGTAGGAACCCATGGGTAAATTCAAAATAATCTCTTTAATGTTTTTGGTTAGATTAATTTAGACTATTCATATTATTGAACTAAAATATTTAACTTATGATTAAGGTAATGGGAAACCTATCATATCATACACTATAAATACCACCCCTCTTAACCTCCATTCCTCACACCTCTCGATCCTTATGACTAGTCCAAATTATGATCAAATATTTTCCCCAGATCCTCCCCAAAGTATAAAAGTAATTTTTATGAAAAAAATCCAAAAAAAATCCTCCCATAAAGTGTCCCTTAAGCAAGATATATTCTTTAGGTAAATTCCTCATTCATTTTGTTTATTTTATTTCATGTTCATTTCCTTTTCTATCCTCACCTCAATTATTCTAAATTTGATGATAACTACTATGAATTAAATGTTATAAATTTTTTTTATGGTAATGTATTAATTTATCCTCATTTCTCCCATCCCCCTCCTTTTATACATGTAATGAAAACACTATCTGAGATGTGGTAATTTATTACATTAAAGGATGACAGGTTTTCAATTATTATTAATCTATTAAAATATTTTCATGAAACCATTTTTATGGATGAAACATACATTAATATATGTATTTTATATTATGAAAATTTTTAGAATCTTTTTATAAATGATATTTATTTATTAATAAATAAATGTTCAATGTGATAAAAACCCTCTAAATCACAGAAAAAGATATCCTTAATGTCTTATATAATAATTATTATTCACTCCAAATAACTAATGAATTTTATAAACATGTTATGTTATAAATTTTTATTAATTATATAAAGCATCAGTTTTGTACAACCATTCCCATCTAGGATGTTTATCCTTACATGTATATAAGTAAAAAAAATCATGAAATCCAAGGAAACCAGCGCTCCAAAATAATGAAATTACAAATTTTAACACGTAAAAAAGATCATGAATGAACTTAATAAGGTTATAATAAATAAATTACATAATGGGGAGGTTCTACAAATGTTAATTAATTATTTTTATTTGATTATTCATGTAAAGAATATCATGTTAATAACACCTTCAGACTTAAGGTAATAACTTTTACCCTACCCTCCATTAGTCCATCAGGTTGTTCTTACTCTCTCATTAAGAAAATGAGATTCCAATATATTGTTATGTAAATATTTTGAATGTTGTTTATATGTCCCAAAATGATGTATCAAGATCCACTTACCCATATCCATTGAAGATATATATGTTTTATGTGATTCCCTTCTCAATTATTCCTGAAAAGGAAGTCCATTTTAAGGAAACATTCCATATTCTTACGTAATTTAAAGTGCACTCTATCATCTATTTTAAGACACCACAATTTTAATAAAATCCATTTTTCAATTATGAAAACAATTTTTGTTCACTTTTGGGTTTATATAAATTAAAATTCCCTTCATATTTTCAATTCTATTTTGTATTTTCCATTAAAACAGAATAAAATGTTTTAATGATAATATTTCTTAAATACTCATTTTACATGTTATCACTTCTATTTGAAATCACATACCATGATATATTCCTATTTTAACTTATTAATTTACAAGTATGTTCTTATTCCATTCTTTCATTGATACTTTAATGATACAACCATTTTTTTGGTTTCATGACATGATTATAATTACAATTTCATTCCATGGGTACCCTTATGATTATGTATGATAGATTATATATAATTATTTATTTAGAAAACATATTCATGAATATGTTAATATTGGTATTCATAGATAGAGATCCTATTATTTGGGTAATGTTGAGTCCCATGAGATGCTTTGTTCAATGATCTTGGTGGTCACCCACAAATCATTCTATCATGTGCAACGGTATTGTGGGATAACCTCAAAATGTGATCCTCTATGTGCAATGAGACTTGACTCATGATAAAGTCATGTTTTATCATGCTTCCACAATACTATGACACCATGTTTATATGATCCCATGATTATATGTTATGATTCGATATGTTATATTCCTTTTTATATGATTATGTAATTCCTTATAATCCATGTTCTAATGCTTTATTATTATTTTTATTCCATTGTTGGGTATTTAGATTATCTATTTGTTCATTTTAACCCCAGTTTATCCTATGAAGATGTTTGAGCACAATGAAAATTAGGATCTCTATTTATTTTTAGGTAAATAAATATTTTATTTAGTCCCATGTTATCTGTTTTATGTACCTAGTCTTATACTAATGTAGATTTAATGATCCATGGATTTCTATTTGAAGTTTAATTATACTAAAATTCATGTAATCATATGTGTAAATGGTTGGGTCAGTATAAATGGTTTTTGAGGATGGACTAGTTTTTTTGGGGATTATGAATAGAGAACATTAGTAAGAACCTTATATATTATACAATGTATAAGAAAAAATCCCTAAATTTAGGTATGTATATAGTAAGTGGTTTATCAATAAAATACAACCTTGTATAGAAACAAAAAAGTGGAGGTGGCTCTGTAACAGATGTATCTAGGTCAAAAACATGAAACCCCACAATGAGCTAAACTCTAAAGGGAACTGATGCATGACAACCGACCTTGATGTACTTCTAGTTTGACACTCCCAAGGGATATTATTTGGTATATTCCTAATATTATTATAACCCATTGATAAGGGAAGAAAAAAATCCCATATGAATATATGTTAGGAAACAGATCATGGATAACATTTATAGATACCTATAGATTTAAATGTTAGGATATACTATACCATTAATATTTTATCATATTATATTAAATGTTTCCATTTAAATATTATTATATAATTAATCAATCCTATTAATTGTACATTTTTTTATTAGTTAATGGTGAGAAATAAAAGAACACATGATAGTAATAAATGTGATAGAAAATTTGATTATTTCTCTAATGATATGCTTTATTTGATGGGAACAGGTGCTCCAAACATTATGAAAGTACATAATCAGTTGGCTGACATTATGAATAATAAATTGAACCATGTAGAACACAATCATCCTCTTAGTAAATATAATGTTGTTATAGAATCATTTATGTGGAAAAGGCCTCCAATGTTTATCAGATCTTCTAATACCATCCTCATAGAATAGTTGTTTTTTCAAATTGAAAATATATTATATTACCTCTATTACTCAAAAGAAGTTAAGGTAATAATTTTGGTCTATGGTTTTGATGGATATACTGATTAGTAGTTTGAATTGATCAAGAATACGATGTTCTAGGAGGAAATTGATTCCATGGATTGGGAGGAATTCAATAAAATATTTGTCAACAAATATTTTCCCCGATCCTTGTATCTTAATATGGAAAGAGAGTTCCTCGGACTTAAGAAAAAGGAATATCAGAAGATCTTGGTGTTTGAAGAAAACTCCACAAGACTTGAAATATACAAATTTGAATTTTTCATGAAAACTAAAATCATGTGGGATCACATATTTAGTGGACTAAAGTCGAGCCTATGAAAAGTTATGTCGAATTAAGACTTAAATAGTTTTGATGGGATTTTACGGTGTGCCCTCAATGATGAATTGGATATTATATACTCTCAATGGTCTCATGGGTACAGTGACAAGAAGTGGAAAATGGATTTAAATATGGTAGGTTTGAAAAATAAATACCATGATGGAATGAATATCAAATATCCCATGTGTTAAAATTTTTGGCAAGAAACATCCTAGGAAATGTCTAAAGGGAACCGAGAATTACATAAAAAGATAAAGAATTGGACATCTATCTAGAAAATTATGAATGTATATGATGAATCTCACTAAAGAGGAATAATAAATGATGTTTCATATCAACACTCATGCTATAGTAAAGTGTTACAATATCATGGATAATGGGAATTATGTGAACAATTCCCCTAAGACAAGGGATGTCAGAGGAAATCAACAACAACCTCTTTGGAAACAAGAGAGGGATTGTGGTATCACTACTACTAATGTGGAGATAGAAAATTATGTGGTGATTGGTCTTATATTTATTCGTTAAATAAAAGAGAATGTACTATTTCATTCTGGTTCTACACATTCTTTCATATATTTCAATTTTAATAAAATTATTAAAACACCACCTAAGAATTAAGAAATTGGGATATATGTGGGAATATTAAATGGGGAAATAATTCCATAAAAAATAAATAAATCCTCCCCAGTTAATTTTTGTGGACTGAACCTCCAAAAAATAATTCTATAAGGTCTTTAGTAATGTTTGGTGTTATCTTCATCAGGGATTTTCTGTCATTATATAAAGACTACATCAACTTTAAGGATTGGTAGATCACACTTCCCAACCTGAAGAAACCTCTAATTCATTAAATTTTTTTGTAGGGAGATAAATATCCTTAAGAATCATTTTCTCAATTGTGGATATCACCGCTTTATGAGAAATCTTGTCTAGGTCAAATGATTGAGATAATGAAAATGATACTTCTCAATTACATGCTAATATTCTGGGATTACACTGATGTATTCGCCAAATAATATCATGTTCATCATTATGATAGATAGGTTTAATTCCCAATTAAACATATTCCTTGATACCCACCTATATAAAAGATACCATACAGAATGGCCTCCATTGAGTTGGAATAGATGAAGAAGCAGTCACAGGAGAATCTAGAAAAGAGTTTTATATGTCGGAGGGCATCACCTTAGGGAGAACCAGTCCTCTTTATCATGAAGAATGATGGCTCAATGCACCTCTATATTTATTATCCTAAGCTCAATAAAATCACAATATAGAATATTTTTCACATGCCTGGAATAAATTACTTGTACGATCATCTATGCAAGGCTAGTTATTTCTCTATGGTCGAGCTTCAGATGAGATATCACTAATTAGTGGGAATGAAGGAAGCTATTCCGAAGACTACCTTTCTAAAAATGTATTGAAACTAAGAGTTCATAGTGATTCCCTTCAAACTCACTAATTAACCAAAAATATTCATGGATTTAATGAATAGATTCATTATATGTTACCTAAAAAAATTTGTGGTATTCTTTATCGATGTTATTCTGATTTATGTAAAGAGAATGGTAGAATAAGAGGAGCATTTAAATACTATTCTAAAGTACCTATGAATGGAAAATAAATCTGAAATGTATAATAAATTGGATTTATTAATTTAGGAAATTTCATTTTTGGGGCATGTAAGCACCAGAAAATGGATATATTTAGACACTTCCATGATAAAGGAAATCAAATAATGCCCATGACAACATCAGTAATGGAGACACGTAGAGTCATTGGTCTAGATAGGAATTAATAACATTTTTTGGAGAAAATTTTATGATTTTAAAACCCATTGAATAATATAATAGAGAATGGGAAGATGTTTTTCATGACTCAATAATGCGAGAATAGAATTAAGTAGCTCCCAAACAGGCTTATCGATGTTTCATTATTCATACTCCCAATAAGTTTAGAAATATTTGTGGTGTAAAACAATGCTTAAAATAATTTCTTAGGTTGTGTATTAATTAAAAATGGTAAAGTGGTATACTAAGGATCCTAAAAGATGAATATGTATGAGTAAAACTCTCTCTCACATGATCTGGTGTTAGAGGCTATAATATTTTCCTTGAAAATATGGAAAAATTACTTTAATGGGGAGAAGTGTGAGATATATACTAAATACAGGATTCTAAACTATATATTCAAACATAAAGAGATTAATATGTTCTAGTAAAATTGTTTAGTGCTCATCACAAAGTATGAATGCTCAATCCATTACCATCCCAGTAAAGAAAATAATGTGGTATAAGCTCTAAGTAGAAAGGATCATTCATCTTTATTAACGATGAGTATTTAAAATGATACAATCTTCTAATATTCATATAGGATGGAATTGGGAATCATTAATAGAGGAACATAATCAATACATTCTCAAATGGTTTCAAAACTATCCATCATGGAGAAAATCTAAGATCCTCAAAGAAAAGATGTGGAATGTTTGAAAAAAGAGGAACTATTAGGAATGATAAATCCTCTATGTTTAAGACTAATGAAAAATGAGTTGTAAAATTTTGGTCGGGATTATGTGTACCATCTGATCCAAAGTTAATGAATGACCTTTTGAATGATGCACATATCTCATCCTAAACTTTACACCAAGGGAGAAAAAATTTGTATCAAGATGACTAGGAGAATAATTGGTTAGACAATCTGAAGAATAAGATGGATGAGTGTACATCAATGTGCTTGGTATTTCAATATGTTATTGGTGAATGAAAATTTTATAGGGGGATGGGTCAACTATGTCCTATTCAAAGATGGATGTGAGAGAACATCACCATGTTCTTTGAAATTATACATCCAAGGAAATCTAGAGGAAATAGTGGTAAATGGGTCGTGGGGGATCTTCATACAAATATAGATCAATTTATCACAATTTGATAGGAATTTTATTCAGATCAAATTGTATTAATATATATCAAATAGGTGGTAAGGCTCCATGGAGTACCAATATTTATTGTATCAGATATAGCTTAGATTTTCAATTAGATGAACTGGAGATGTATCCATCATGCTCTATGAATAGAATTGAACTTCAGAATGACCAATCATACTCAGAATGATGAACAATCTGAGCGATCTATTAAGGTATTGGAAGACATGTTGAGAGAATGTTCTATGGAAATCAAAGATGGTTGGACAAACATAATTAACTAGTTGAGTTCTATTTCAATAATAGTTTTCACACTAGCATCTGAGTGGAACCATATTAATCCCTTTCTGGGAAAAGGATATGAACATAGATGTGTTGGGATTGAGTGGGTGAGCATAAGATGTGAGGACCTCAAAAGGTTTAATAGATGGTGGACAATGTTGTTACCATTCAGCAGTACATAAAAGTAGTTAAAAGTAAAAAAATAGTTATGCAGATAATTGTCAATGATACCTTGAGATTAAACATATATACATGGTATTCCTCAGCATATCCCCATGGAAGAAGGTTATGAGATTTGGTAACAAATGAAAGCTATGTCCCAGGTACATTGGCCCCATTGATATTCTTGATCATCTCGTATCTGTGGCCAATCGACTAGAACATACACTTACTATGTCTAAAGTATTTGATGTCTTCCATGTATCCCTCTTATGGATGTTCATACTATGTATTTCACATATACTGATTTCATAGGTGGTACAATTAGAAAATGATCTTTTTTATGAGGAGAATCTAATGATTATATTTGATCATAGAGATAATTTTATACACAACGTGACTTTTAACTTGGTAAAAGTGCTATGGTTGAACCATAAGTACGAAGAGGAAACATGGGAGATTGAGGATGAAATGAATGAAAATCATCTGCACCATTTTACAGCTTAAAATTTAAAATAAAATTTTTAGGTAGAATTTTTATAAGGGGGGAAGAATCTAATGAACCATTGTTCTATCAATGGATTTCATTTATTATAATTATGTATTATATTATAATCATATATTATTACAAATAGATCATAATAAAAACATTATAAATAATTAATGAGTGAAATAAAAGGGTTCTCTAGATGGTAAAGAACATATACTAATGAAATAGAAACATGACCTTTGGAATATTAATTTGACCCTTATGAATGGAAACTATGAAATGTAATAGTAACCTCACCCATGATAGTATAAATAAAATTTATCTATATTATATGTTACAAATATGTTTGAATTATATATTAGTGTAAGTAAATAAAAATTTTTAAATTTATTGTTTAGGTGTTGGTATATTTCTAAGTCATGTATATTTAATTATATTTTTGTGACTAAATAATTATAGTAAAATAACATTAATATTGATTAAATGAATTCATAAATTATTTTCTTGATTTATTATTATCATTATATTACTTTTTGTGGACTTAATTAATTTTACAATGTGTTAAAAAGAAATTTTAATTTTATAATTAGTATTCTTCTTGTAAATTAGGATTTTAATTAAAAAATTTAATTTCTCATATTTATTATATTATTATTGAAAAATGGAGTTCATTTTAGGATTTTACATGTCGATAAATGGTTTGGATGAATTTTTTGAATTTTTTTAAATACATTAATTTTTTATGAATAGAGAAATATAGTAATTTACTGTATATATACATTATGAGTTAAAAAAACCATTCCTACTATCGTTTCTAATTAATTAAACCTTGGTTGAAACTCATGTGATATATTTACTATTATAGTGAAAATAATCATGAATATTCATAGTATTGAACAAAAATATTAAATTACTGATTTAGATAAAGGGAAACCCCTCCTCTCCTACAGTATAAACATCACCCCTAATTACCTCCTCTCCTCAAACCTCTCAACCCTTGTGCCTAGTCCAGATTCTACTAAAATATATTCCCAAGCTCCAACACCATGTATAGAGGCCCATGATATTATATATATTCCCACACAATTTTCTTAATGGTGATATCAAGGAATATATATTGAAGAGGTAAATTCTTCTTTCATTTCATTTATTCTCATTCAAGTTCATTTATTTTTATTTCCTGACCTACATTCATAATAATGTTATGATAACTCCAATACCAAACATTTACTGAAATATTATTATGATAATACAATATGTCATGACCCATCCCCCGGTGCTCGTGTCGTGGCTACCCCACGCCCGCCACCCATAGGCCAGGGTGTGGCGACTAGCATTGAAAAGCGTATTTCCTAAACTGGGAAGGCATTGCCTTCATATCCTAGAAATATTGACAACCCAGAACTCATCAAGATACTATCAGAAGTAAATTTTAAATTATAAATATTTCTGTATAGTAATGAAATCTGTCTAAAAAACAAGCCCAACCGGAAAGTACAAGAAAACATGAATGTTTAAGTAAACTGAAAAATATCATATGAATACCCACTATGGATCCCACCTGAAGGGTTGGTACATATCTTTAATGGTTGTGTAATGTCCCAGATTTTTTCCATGTTATATTTTAATATTATATAGAAATTATTTTTGAGACCATGATCTGAGACGGTGTGCAGTTCCGAGGCTCGGTAAGCCCGAAATAAATGTTTGAATTTAATTTAATAATTCAATTACATGCACAAGCGGTTTTCCTAAAAAAGATGAATAACTCCCGAACGAGTGCTCGAATCCGAAATACGAGGGCACTGTTGCATTCGGAATAGCATTTTTAACTTAGGCATGACGTAACTTCGGCCAGCACCGGTCGGTGATGAAATGTATTTTTTGGACGTAACCGTAATAAAATATTTTACTAAAATATTTTATTTAAAATCTTGTTGAAACGAAATCATTTATTATTTTAAATAGAGATTTCGTAGGGAGGGTCAGGGTTTAAATCCCTATAACTCTGATTTTTATTAGAGAGCTCTGGAGAAGACCTCTCGACATAGTGACGTCGTTCTTGACGATTTTCACCGGAGATGACAACGCGACAACTATATCATCGCCAAGGAACGCCACAAATATAGGTAGGATGTTTTTATTTTTGATTTTCATTTCCACATTCGTTATTCCCACTACGAATGCTGACTAATCTGCGAACCAATTATCCCATGGATCAAGGGTTTTGCGGGCGGGCGTGATTTGGGGTTTTATCGAGAAATCAATTACTTGAGGTTTTATAATCTGTTGTTTGTTGAGATTTCTATCTAACGGAGATGAACTCGGATCGTCATGAACAACGACCGAGGTTCGTCCCTCTTACTTGAATCTTGTTTTTCTCCCTCGTGTTCTTCGTTTTGTTCTACGTGTTCTATGAGGAAATCTATCGTTTCACACGCGTTTGTTTGCACAATGATCCGAGATTGTAGATCCAACCTCAGAGTGATGTCAAGAAGGTGTGGCAATGGTTTTGGCAGGTGAATCAAAGCGAATCGGGAGATACGAGTTTTCATTCATTTTTTATCGGATGGATTGTTTGAGGTTCATGTTATGATTCAAGGGCCTAAAACACCCATTACTATGTTCGTATGATGAAACAAACCAACACCTGGAGTATCGGGATGAACGGACCAGAGAAACGTGATCCAGATGATTGGTCGAAGCACGAGGAAGAAAACAGCGCTTCTGGAAATTTCCCAAATACAAGCCGTGTAGTATGGTCTACACGGAGTGTGTTATTCGGAAAGTTTACATGGCGTGTACTCTGTGATTATACGGACACAGGTAGGGTACACAGGCAAAGAAAATCCATGTATACCCCTCCACAGCTAGACCCAGCCAGATACATGGGATACCCCATGTACTGGTACACGACCAGGTGACACGGACACAGACATAGGTCGTGTACGAGCCCATGTCCAGCGTACACAGAGTGAGTCACAGGTTCACAGACACGGCGTGTGTTTCTTCTACATGTCTTGTAGTTACTTTCTTTCCGACAAGCCGAATGACACATGTCGTCTACACGGCTGTACCTGGGGTCCAGGAACACGGCGTGTTCCCATACTACAAACCGTGTAACCGGTATTAAATGGCATGAGCCACTTGACATCTGTGGTCTGGACTAGCTTTTCTTAGGGTATGTACCCTTGGTCGTTCTTCTGAGGGTTTCCGGTATCATTTCCTACATACAGAAGTATGATCCCTTCAGCAGGACCTCCTGAATAGAGTTGTTGGAATCCCCTCTATGTGACTTAGAGTTGGATCCTATATTCGTCCCTGGAACCCTAGGTAGAGTTCTTGGTATCGACGTGACCTACTTTACCTGGGCTCCGATCCTCTTCTTAGTGGATTAGCTCAGAATGAGTTGTCAGAATCACCCCATGACTTGGTTGTGATCCTCATCTGAGCATCATGTTCTCAATGTACTTGTGGAGTGTTTTCTCCAAGAACGAATACTTCATATCTCTCTCTCCTCAGACCTATGAGTGTGTTCTCTATGTTACGTGCTTAGTGGAATCTTCGAGCTGGATATTAGTGGTGGTTTCACGATAGTCAGTCATGTGTGAGTATATCTAGATATTATTATTATATGTTCAGTAGACTTATATTGTGTAGAGGTGAGTGTATCTTCCTTTGTGTTATTTTCCCTTGTTGTATTTACTTTGTGGTTTTGGGGTGTCCTACTGGGTATTTTTATACTCACCCCTACATGTGCTTTTCCCTCACGTGTCGTGTCTTGTGCAGATGAGCGTGCCCAAGACAGGATTCTAGGTTGACCCGGGCCGAACGGCGCTCAGTGAGATCAGGCAGGCCGAGGTGTGTTCCTTTGTCTACAGATTGTAGTACTAGTACCTTTCCTCCCAGGGTGGACATTATTACAGACATTCTTTTTGGTGGGCTTGTAATTTTGGCCCAGGGTTTTAATTTCTTGTAATTTAAATTCCTTTCGTACTCTATTGATTGGGTTTTAGTGTATGCATGCATATTTTTCCTTTTAGTAGTTTTTACTTTTCATATTTGTGGGCTTGGAGATGTCTGTGCGTGTGTACAGGTTTATAGGCAATGCCTTCTATGTTAGTAGCGTGCCTACTCGGTGCTAGTCACCAGCCCCTGGCCTATTGGAGGCATGCTTGGGGAGTTGCGGATCGGGCCCCACTCAGACGGGTCGTGACAGAGTGGTATCAGAGGTGGTCGGTTCTACCTTAGGATAGAGAGTCTGTGAGTTGGTTTGGGTAACAGTGTTATGTGTTTTGAGTTCGGCTTTCAGGCCAGGGACCCTAGTGTTGGTGCGGGCAGCTGATATATCCATACACCAAGACTTTGATAACTTTTTTTTCAACTCAGAACATGAGAACAGTAGTTGAAGGGGAAAAATAATGGTACATTAATCATATAGGAATGAGTTGTGGTTTCCATGTCCTTTTTGAGTCAGCTCTCCTGATATACACACCGACTGACATTCATCTTGATTCTTTAATAGGATTCCTCCGCATCATTCACCCGCTAAGATCTAGCAGCTCAATCATGAGGATGACCCCCACAGTGATGAAGCCTCGATACAGGGACTAGATCCCCTAGTATTTCTATCAGGTGGTGTGCCAGTTATCCCGCCATCTCTGAAGAAGTGTTTAGTGTATTTTGTACCAGTGGAGGAGGAGCGCAGGCTGAGCGCACTCCATGAGTTTCAGAGACATAGACCCCTCAGGTTTCGAGGAAAGCCTGACCCTTAGGCAGTAGAGGACAGTCTTGAGGTAGTGTCTAGAGTCTTCCATTTGGTCGGGACACCAGCAGACCAGACGGTGATCCTGGCAGCGAGCCTTATGCATGGCTTGGCAGGACGATGGTGGAGTTTGCTCATACAGACTCATGACGAGGCAACACTTTCATGGTCGGTGTTTGAGCGTCTCTTCAGATAGGATTTTTCACTGGTTACCCTAAGATAAGTACACATAAAGGAGCTTCTTAATCTCCAACAGGGAACCATGATGGTGTCTGGCTATTCGTCGAGGATTACCGACCTCTCGCGATACTCGATGGATATGGTCAGAGATCAGTACTTCAGAGCTCAAACTTTTGAGCGGGGATTGCGTAGAGATATCCGAACTAGCATCATACCTATGAGAATTCATATTTATGATGGAGTGCTCGAGCAGGCTTTGGTGGTCAAGAGCTTCTTTTTAAAGGAAAGAAAGATAGAAGTTGTCTGTAGTGGGTGAGCTGGAGCAGAGACCTCGGTAGCAGGGAGCCGACGTCAGGGACCCAGGCGTGGGAGACATTTTTAGAGGATATCTCAGGATAGGGGATATGTTGTACAGGGTTTTTAGGGTGCATCTAGCCAACCTCGGGAGAGGCGATACTACTAATGTGATGGCAGGGGACATCTCGCTCGATATTGTCCGACCTGTCATACTACTGACACAGGAGCAGTGGATGGACCACCGAGACAGAGGCAACGTGTGGATCAGACAAATCCACATGGTGGAGGACATGGTAGGGGAGCTGGTAGAGCAGCTGGAGGTGGTTGGCATTTTGACCTTTTACCACCACCACCCCTAAGAGGTCCACCCCAGGCTCAGGGAGCTGGTGGACAGAGGTAGGGACAACTTCAGGCGGCATAGGCTTATGACCAAGGTACTCCCGTAATGATTAGAGGTACTATCTGTGTCTTTTATACTTTGGATGCCATAATGATAGACACAAGTGCTATTCATTCCTTTCTGGCAACTTATCTTGTTCGAGACCTTGAGATTCTAGTTGAGCCATTGACTCGACCCTTACGCTTAGAAACATTGACTGGGGAAGATTCAGAGATCACACACCTCTCTAGACAGTGTGACATGACGCATAGAGGCGATAGTTTCGGTTCGAACCTCTTGGTGGTAGAGTTGAGGCCTTAAGATGTCATTCTTGGTATGGATGGTCTATCCATAGTTCATACCCAGATCGACTGTTTTAGGTGAAGAGTGTAGTGTGTCCGTAGTGATTGAATGAGGATCTCTTTTTTCAATGAAAGAGAGACCTAGGAAGTGCATGATGGACACATGCATAGGAGGGAACAACCGATTTCACATCAGTTGGCTAGCCTAGGACTTGGTAAAGCAGATGTTATGAGATTCTAGTTTCTAGAAGCAGTGGCTCAATACGAGGACGTCTTTCCGGAAGATGTCCCTAGGCTACCTCCCTATTGGATGATAGATTTCTACATCGAGTTGAAACTTGGGACGACACTGATATCATCATCAGTATATCGGATGTCCCCTGATAAGCTTCGTGAGAAGAGGGTGCAGCTGGACGACTTGCAGAAGAAGGGCTTTGTGAGACCTAGCGTTTCACCCTGGGTGGCCCCAGTGTTGTTTTCCAAGAAGGCATACGGGATCTTGAGGCTATGTGTGGATTACCAGTGCTTGAATCCAGTGACCGTGAAGAACTGGTATCCACTAATGAGGATTGATGACCTCTTAGAAAATTTGAGAGGGGAATTATGGTTCTCGAAGGTTTAACTACTACCAGCCTATCACCAGTTGTGAGTACGGGATGATGATATCCCGAAGATGGATTTCGGATGTCCCTATAGTCACTATGAGTAATTGGTGATGCCGTTCGGCATGACGAACACCCCGGCAGTGTTCATGGGACTTCCGAACCGGATCTTTTACCCCTAACTAGGATAGTTTAATGTGGTCTTCATCGACAATATCCTTGTGTACTCTGCGTCTGCGGAGGAGCATGCTAGACACTTAAGGATGGTTCTAGACACACTCCGAGAGGACCAGTTGTATGGGAAACTCTCGATGTGTCATTTATGGTTACAGGAGGTCCACTCAATGGGACACATTATCTCGGAAGATGGTGTGGTAGTGGAACCAGATAAGGTGGAGGAAGTGCTAGCATGGGAGCCACCCCGGAGCGTGATAGAGGTGTGGAGTTTCCTTAGGTTGCCTGGCTACTATCAGAGATTCATCCTTGATTTCTCTAGGATTGCAGCACCGATGAAATCTTTGACCCGAAAGGGGAATCCTTTCTTGTGGACTAAGAGATTCCATCATGCTTTCCTGTAGTTGAGACAGAGTTTGTCGAGGTCCCAGATCTTCAGATTACCGAAGGGGGGTGTCGAGTACGTAGTGTATTGCAACGCATCAGGAAACGAGCATGGTTTTATCCTAATGCAGAGGCAAGCAGTGATTGCCTATGGCTCAAGCCAGTTGAGGCCACATGAGTAGAACTACATGACCCATGATCTTGAGTTGGAAGCAGCAGTATTCGCGTTGAAGATGTGGTGACACTACCTTATGTGCGATCGGTTTACCGTCTACTCTGATCAAATGAGTCTCAGATATATCTTTTCATAGAAGGATCTGTATTTCAGACAAATAATATTGCTTGAGTTCCTCCAGGATTATGACTTTGAGATTGTTTACACACCTAGGTAGGGGAACGTTGTGGCAGATGCTCTCAGTATAAAATCCAGTTCGCAGTTGTTGGATGAGGAAAAGGGGCGGTTGGACTCTTTATAGTTATCCATTGTGAAGGGAGATTATGGAGCATACCTTCATTCGATGGTTGTTACACCTCCACTCTTACAACGAGTTAGGGAAGTACAACTTGAGGATGATAGCTATGAGACTCTATGTGATCAGGTATCCAAAGGCATTGCTGCTGATGAATATTCAGATGGTGGGGAGCACGTTGTTCATTTCAGATAGCGTACGGTAGTACCACTGACGTTATGAGAGGATGTTTTTCTGGAGTTCCATACATCTCATTTGGCAGTGTATCCAGGCATGGAAAAGATACATCTGGACCTCCGACATCAATTCTGGTGGCCAGGAATGAACAAGAGTGTGGCAGATTTTGTCTCTCAGTTCCTTACTTGACAGTAAGTAAATGTTTTGCACCAGGTGCCAACAGGTTTGACTCAGCCCCTTGAGGTGCCATAGTGGAAGTGGTACGGGATATCCATGGATTTTGTAACGGGTTTACCTCATACGTCGAGAGGACATGATTCCATCTGGGTTATCGTCGATCGACTCACCATGTCAGCCCACTTTCTAGAAATACGGGAGCAGAGTTCAGTATAGAGCATGGTATGCCTCTACATACAAGAGATAGTTCGACTTCATGGAGTGCCATCCACCATCGTCTCAGATCGTGATGCTCGTTTCACATCCCGGTTGTGTAACAGATTGAAAAGAATATTTTGGGACTCAGTTACGCTTGAGCATAGCATTTCATCCTCAGACTGATGGTTAGATGGAGTGGACAATCCAGGTTCTGGAGGATATGCTTCAAGCTTTCATACTTGACATCGGTCATAGCTGGGAGGATCACCAACCACTGGTGGAATTTTCATACAAAAACAGTTACCATTCCACGATTGGTATGGAACCATTCGAGGCTCTATACAGGCGACCTTTTAGGTCACCACATTACTGGACTGGCCGAGGAGAGTAACCACTCAAGGGCCTAGAGAGGGTGAGAGCAACAACAGAAAAGGTGTAGATCATCCAGAAGTGGATGAAGACTACACAGACTCGGAAAAAGTCTTATGTCGATAGGAGGCGGAGGCCCTTGGAGTTCAAGGAAGGAGACCATGTGTTCCTTCGGGTCTCACCTCGACAGGGATTGTGGTGATTTGGCCGAGGCAGCAAGCTATCTTTGATGTTCGTTGGCCCTTTTCATATTCTAAGCAGAGTTGGTGAGGTGGAGTATCGCTTGGCTCTACCTCCTCATATAGACCGGGTACACAACGTCTTCCATGTGTCTTAGCTACAAAGGTACATGCATGATCCATCACACGTTATCAACTAGGGAGAGCTGGACATCAATTATGGAGTGACCTTTATAGAGTACCCAGTTGAGATCAAGGATCGTCAGGATATGATCCTTCATGGGCGAGCTATTCCCTTTGTGCGTGTCCGGTGGAAACACGAGAATCTCCAGGAGTGCACATGGGAGCGGGAGGCTCAGATTCACATGCAGTACCCATATCATTTTTAGTAACCCATTTTTTGGATTTTCGGGGACGTAAAATCCCTAAGGGGGGTGTGATGTAATGTCATGAATTTTTACCATGTTTTATTTTAATTTTATATGATAATTATTTTTGAGACCAGGCTCTGAGACGGTGTAGGGTTCCGAGGCCGGAAAAGCCCGGAACAAAAGTTTGAATTTAATTTAATAATTCAATTACGTACACATGAAGTTTTCCTGAAAATGTTGAATAACACACGAACGGGTGCTCGAATCAAAAATTTGTGGGCATCGTTGCGTTCAGAACATCGTTTTTACCTTAGGCATGGTCTAACTTCGGTTGCTGCACGTCGGGGGTGAAATATTGTTTTTGGACATAATAGTAATAAAATATTTTATTAAAATATTTTATTTAAATTTTTCTTGAAATGAAATCTTTTATTCTTCTAAATAGAGATTTCGCAGGGAGGGTCAGGGTTACAATCCCCCTAACTCTGATTTTCATTAGAGAGTTCTCGAGAAGACCTCCCGACGCGACGATGCCATTCTTGACAATTTTCGGCGGCGACGACGACGCGACAACTGGATCATAACCAACGAACACTGCAGATCCAGGTAGGATTTTTTTATTTTGATTTTTCGTTCCATGTTTTTGATTCCCACGATGAACGCGGACTAATCTGCGAACCTATTATCCTGTGGATCGATCGATTTGTTGGTGGGCATGATTTGTGGTTTTATCAAGAAATCAATTACACAAGGTTTTATAATCTATTATTTGTTGAGATTTCGATCTAAAGATGAAAAACCTGGATCGTCACAAACAACAGTCGAGGTTTTTTCCTCTTAAATGATTCTTTTTTTTCTCCATCACGTTCTTCATTGCGTTCTATGAGGTCTTGGAGGAAATCTATCATTTCTCATTCATTTTTTGGCGCAACAATCTGAGATTGTAGATCCAACCCTGGAGCGATGTCATGGATGTGCGACGATGGTTTTGGCGGTGATTCGGAGCGGATCAGAAGATATGTGTTTTCAGGTGTTTTTATTCGGATGGATCGTTCAAGGTTTATGATTTAATTCAAGAGACTAAAACACCTACTAAGATGTTAGTATGACAAAACAAACCGACCCTTGGAGTATTGGGATGAACGGACCAGTGAAACGTGATCTGGATGATCGGCTAAAGCGCGAGGAAGAAGACGGCATTTCTAGAAATTTTCCAACTAAATGCCATGTAGTATGACCTACAGGGAATGTGTTCGTCAGAAGGTTTACATGGCATGTACTCAGGGAGTAAAAGACACGAGCATGATACATGTCCAAGGAAACATAGTGTACACCCCTCCCAGACCAGACCCAGACAGATAAATGGGATACCCCCTGTACTGGTACACTGGCAGGCGACACAGACACAGACTGAGGCCGTGTACGAGCACGTGGCCAGCGTACACGCAGTGAGCCCCAGGTTCTTGTACATGGCGTGTGTTTCCTCTACACACTGTGTAGTTACTTTCTATCTGACAATACGAATGACACGGGCCGTTTACATGGGAAGTACCTAGGGTTAAGGAACACAACGTGTACTTCTTCTACACACTGTGTAGTTTGGTTTTACACAGCTTGAATGGATGACACGGTCCATTTACACGAGAAGTACCCGGGGTCAAGGAACACGGCGTGTAACCATACTACACGCTATGTAACCTATCTTAAATGTCTTGAGCCACTTGTCTTCTGATTCTTGGACTAGCTTTTCTTTGGGTCCGTACCCTTGGTCTTTTTGTGAAGATTTCCGGTATCATTTCCTATATACAGGAGTATGATCCCTTTAGTAAGACCACCTAAATAGAGTTATTAGAATCCCCTCTATGAGTCATTGATCTGGATCCTCTATTCATCTCTGGAACCCAAAGTGGAGTTCTTGGTATCGACGTGACCAACATTACCTGGGCACTGATCCTCTGCCTAGCGGATTAGCTCTAACTGAGTTGTCAGAATCACCCCATGACATGGCTGTGATCCTCATCTGAGAATCATGTTCTCAAAATAATTGTGGAGTTTGTTCTCCCAGAATGATTACTTCGTATATCTCTCTCCTCAGACCTAGGAGTGTGTTCTCCATGTTATGTGCTTAGTGGAATCTTCGAGCTGGATCTTAGTTGTGGTTTCGCGATAGTCACTCGTGTATGCGTATATCTAGATATTTTTATTATATGTTTAGTAGACATATACTGTGTAGAGATGACAGTATATTCCTTTGTGATATTTTCCGTTGTTGTATTTCCTTTTTTGTTTTGGGGTGTCCTACTAGGTATTGTTATACTCACCCCTGCATGGTATTTTCCCGCACATGTCGTCTCTTGTGCAGACGAGCGAGCCTTTGACAGGATTCTAGGTGGACCAGGGCTGGAAGGCCCTCAGTGAGATCAGGCGGGCCGAGGTGTGTTCCTATGGCTACATATTTTAGTCTCAGTACCTTTCCCTACAGGTTGGACTCTGTTACAGAATTTCTTTTTTGTGGTCTTTTACTTTTGGCCCAGGGTTTTACTTTCATGAACCTTACTTTCATGTCTTACTCTATTGGTTGGGTTTTAGTGTATGCATGCATATTTTTCCTTTTAGTAGTTTTTACTTTTCAACGTTGTGGGATGGGATATGTGTGTGTGTGTGTATAGGTTTATAGGCAATGCCTCCCATTTTAGTAGCATGCCTACTCAGTGCTAGTCACCAGCCCCTGACCTATTGGAGGCGTGCTTGGGGAGTTGCGGCTTGGGCCCCACTGGGACGGGTTCTGACAGGTCATCTCTGTGGTATGACTCATCTATGTTCCACCTCTGAGACACCTCATGACCTTATTCTATCATACTCAGTCAGTGTTGTCTGTCGTCTCCACCAAACACAACAAGGTGTGGGTGTAGCCCGTGCATGGGTGAGTATAACGATACTCAGTAGGGACCCCGAGACCCTCAATGTTCTCAAAATCAACAACGGATAAACTGTAATGCATGAAAACAACATTCAACCCTACCTATGTATATTACCATACATATACATATGTTATCAAATATACCCATCACATGTTTGAAGAAACACAAGGCCCAACTCATTAGTTCAAATATCATCTGTTCCACGAAAGAAAGAATTCCACGAAGGTAAAACTACAATGGTACGTAGGAAAAAGGTAACGCCATAAATAATAATACCATAGAGGTATCACCATGAAGGAATTTACCACATAGGTTTTCCACATAGAAGAATACCACTGAGGTATCCTCACAAAAGGAAGTACCATATAGGTACACCACACAGAAGAATACCAACAAGGTATCACCACGAAGGAAAGTACCAGAAAGGTATGCCATACAAGAGAATACTACAAAATTATCACCACGAAGGTAATGACTTGGCTCACACCATGTATAACTTAACCATGGAAGTATATGTTATTAGTTGTATAGCTAGATCATCTTACTTTGTTGAGACATTATGAAATTGAACCACAAAAGATTGAAGATGACCGACAAAGGATCTAATGATGACCCACATAGTATCTGGAGACGACCCACACATGATACGTATGCACTAACCCTCATAGGATCACTGAGAAATGACCCACATAGGATCCGAGGATGACCCACATAGGATCTCAAGACTCATCAAGTACAACTATCCACAAGGTTCCCGCACTAACCTCACATGATTCTGGGAGGGTCCACTCCTCAAGTCATGGGTCGATACTTCAACTACGAAAAAGTATTACAATGAAATATCCCAAAGGACCTCCATGTAATAGGGGTCTCAATTCAATAGATGGTTCATCAATTTGACACATGGTCAGTATGTAATTGGCCTTTTAGTCCCAAGGTCCATGTTGGATTCGTGTTCGATCCAACCCGGTTGTAGCCCAATATTATCCGAAACACAAGTGAGATATACCAAAAGGACCATCTCAATCCAATGTTTCTGTAACCAAAGACAGTTTGTCAAATAAACGCCCGATGCTCAAGATATGACCAAAAGATTGATAATGGATCGATGTTGGATTGGGGACGGTCTGACCCAGGTGGACCGACCCGGTACGACCCGGTACGACACGGCCAAGACCAACCTGACCCGGTTCTGGTCGACATGGCCCGCTCGGTCTGGCCTGACCCACGACTCTACAGCCCGCTTGGATCACAATGCGGAGACACACTAGGCTTGTTGTGCGGTGACCCGTGGTGCTGGGGCTTGTAGTGTGGGGTGGCCCGCGCTGCGGCGACACATGGTGCGGTGGCCCGCCACGGCTCACCATATGGCCCTCCCCCTCCTCCTCATAGCTTGGTCGCACACCTCACCTTCGACGGTGGTCGACCCGGCCAGGAGCCCTCTAGTCACTATCGCCGCACAAGGCCGTGACTCTTGCTCGCCGATCGGTGCAGACGAGTGCCCTAGTCCCATTTTTGGGGCCATCCTCCACCAGCCGCCTCCTTTTCTCTGCCACGACCGACGGGTCGCGACACTTCTTTGGCGGTGTGGTCGCGATGTCGCTTTCCTCACGTCAGGACGTGGTGCCGACAGCCATTCCTGGTCCCCACTGGTGTTGGTTTCCATCCTCCTCCATCATGAAGAACAGATTAAGAACCAAAACGATTTACGGAGAGGTCAGGCCTTGTTCATTTGGCCCATACCCTCAACATTAGAGTGGTCACAAGCGTCTCATGGGAGGTGATCCAACGAGAATGAAAATTAATGATGATTAATCGAAATCACACCCCTACCTAAGATGTTTTTTGACATCAGTGATGAGGGAAGGAAGGACGCCGGTTTTCCGTCGTTGAAGACGTCCCTCATTGGAGATGGTGCATTATTCATTAGAGAATGAACTTCGTTGGGAGGTTTTCTTCGTTGGAGAGAATTATCCTCCACAATTATCCCATGTTCTCCCCTTCTCCTTTTCCAACCCCAACACTCTCAAAGATAATGAAGTTCCAATATAAATTTAAATAAGTTTAACAGATTAATTTATGTTTTTACATTAAATGTTGACACATTTAATTAATTTTAGTTGGCTCAAATAAATTCTGACACATTTAATTAAATTTAGACGGATCAATTAATTAAATGGGGAGTTGATTGGTATTCTCCCATTAAAGAGGGTTCATGGGGTCCCAACCACTTGAATTAATTTTCTAGGTTTTAGATTAGGAGGTCCCCACCTCCATAACCCATGTGGGGGGGGGGGGGTTCAATAAAAATAAAATAAAAGTTATTATTTCTTTTTTATTCCTACAAAAAAACACGTATGCTAACTTCCACCCTTGAACAACAACTGTTGAGGTGAAGGTATCCTTAAGATAATATTGGTAGTGTGAGTTCAACAATGTCCTCAGATTTCAATTCCGAGCACCGGTTCAAATGTTACAAAAACCTACAAGAACGTTTATTGAATGTACCCAAAAAAGTTCAGAAATTCATTACGGGCACACCGGGCCTCAAAATCACATTCTTTCAATTTTCGCAGACTCTTAAAATTACCCTATAAATAAGAAATATCACATGGAATTTCTAGGTCTTTAAATTCTCCACAAATCAGGGCTTTGCGTCCCAGTAAGCCACTACTCAATCTATGGGAACAAGTGGGTGTATTGAGCATATATCTGAGCCTCCCACTCTCATGTGCTCTCCTGTAGATTCTAGTGCTTCCAACATACACACACCAATGGTATAAATCTCCCTTGAAGGAATCGCTCTTATCAATCCTTTATATCCTCTGAAACCTTTGTAATCGTTGCCCCATCATCGATGTCCATCTCACCATGATCGATGATGTGAGAAAGGTCATGCACGTATCTTCTCAGTTGGGATAAATGGAAGATGGAGTGCACCCAGTGCAACTGAGAGGGATGTTCTAGGCGGTAAGACACCTCACTATCTCTTTTTAGGACCTGAATTGTTCCAATGAACCTTGGGGATAACTTACTGTCCCATCCAAATCTCCGCAAACCTCGTCAAGGTGAGACCCGTAGAAATATGTGGTCACCATACTTGAACTCCAGATGTCTTTGTCTCTTATCATCGTAAGACTTCTGCCTGCTCTGGGTAGTTTTCATTTTCCCCTGGATGATCTTAACCTTCTTAGGGGTAGCCCATACCATATCTGGTCCCATTAGTGCTGACTCCCCTGGGTCAGTCCAGCACCAAGGTGATCTACAAGGTCGGCCATACAGAGCCTTGAATGTTCCATCCCAATGGTGGATTGATAGACGTTATTGTATGAAAAATCCAAAAAGGTAAAGTGATCCTCCTAGATGCGCCCGAAGTCAAGGACACAAGAACACATCATGTACTCAAGGGTCTGAATGGTCCCCACTGTTTGGCCATCTGTCTGAGGATGGAAGGCGGGGCTCAAATGAAGCTGCATCCTGAAAGCCTCTTAAAACCCCATCCAATGTTGTGAAGTGAAACATTCATCATGATCAGAGACAATCATAGAGGGTAATCCATGTAACCTCACAATCTCCGGCAAATAAAGGCATCCAATGATCTCTACTGAAGCATGTTTTATGATCGGTAGGATGTGGGCTGACTTGGTGGGTCGATTGACGATCACCCAGATAGAATCATGAAACCTGGATTTAAATGGATGTCTGGTCATGATGACCATGGATCTCCCATCACACTTCCACTATGGGACCTCAAAAGGCTAAACTACGCCTACCAATACCAGATGCTCTGCCTTCACTTAGTGATAATTGAGACTCCAAGAGACAAACTATACTACTGTTTTCTTCATTCCCGACCACCAATGATGTCATCAGAGATCCTGATACACCTTCTCCACTCTAGTATGTACCGCTAGATGGGATGTGTAAATCTCCATATACACTTCTTCCTGAAGTGACACATGTACCATGGTACATCCTCTGAATTGGATGAAATTCTCCCCACCGTCAAAAAATCCATCGGGTGCCTATGATGTGGATATCTAAGCATGTCGAGCCTCACAATCAGGGTCCCCATGATGTGCCCCCCTAAATCGTTGAAGAAGTGGGGGAGTGACTATAAGTGATTTATGAACGTATCCTCCGTCTTAGTCCACAATGGATATCCATAATGCGAGCAGCTTTTTTTCCCCTCACCTAGCATCTGTATACCAGATCTATGGCTGAGTGGGTCTGCTACAATGATACCCTTCCCAAAAGTATATAATATCTTGAAGTCATAGTCCTAGAGGAACTCGAGCCAAGGTCACTATCTTAGGTTTAGGTTCTTCTGAGAGAATATATACCTGAGACTCTATTGATCCGAGTAGACATTACAATGTTCGCCCATTATGTAATGTCAACACATCTTCAAGTCTAGTAACAATACTAATAATTCTAGTTTATGTGTCGCATATTTCTGTTGAAGTTGTCTCTGCTGTCGATAACCATATGTGATCATTTCTCTCTCCTGCATCAAGAAACATCGGATCCCAGTCCTTGATGCGCCGTAGTAGACTACGTTCCTAACTCCCTCCTCCGGAAGCCTAATGACGGGGGCACTAATCATCCTCTGCATAATCTACTGAAAACTCTACTGACATCTCTCTGACCACCAAAGGGTTTCCCCTTCTTCATCAATGTTGTTAAAGATGCTGCAACTCTGGACAAATCTGGCCCAAACTAAAGTAGTATCCGGCCAATCTCAGGAAACATTGTACCTCCATCACACTCCTGGGTGGCTCCCATGCAAGTACAAACTCAATATTTTCTGGATCCACCGCAACTCGAGATTCCAAGAAGACATGTCCCAGAAAATGAACCTCTCAAATCTAGAACTAGCACTTCAAGAGATTGTAATAAAGCAAGTGCTCTGAGAGTGTGTTCAGAACGACCTGCAAATGATAGGATTGCTCATTCTCAATATCTGAGTAGATAAGAATTTCATAAATGAATACCACCATAATGTGACTATGATATGTCTAAAAGATCATGTTCATGAGTCCCATAAACACAGCTGGAGAGTTTGTTATGCTGAATGAAATAACCAAAAACTCATAATGGTCGTACCGACATCTGAAAGTCGTCATCTGCACATCCTCCTCCCGTACTCTCAGCTGGTGATAGCCTTATGGGTGGTCTATATTCGAGAACCACCGTGATTCTTTCAATTGGTCAATGAGGCCTTTAATCATCAAAAGTAGGTAATTTTTCTTCATGGTCACCTGGTTCAGACTCCGATAGTCTACACAAATTCTCATGATCCCATCCACCTTTGTGGCGATCAAAATCGGGGTTGTGCATGGAGAAACACTGGGCCGTATGAATCCCTTCTTCTGTACGTCCTCCAGTAGTGCTCGCAGCTCATGAAGCATTGTGAGATCCATTTGACACGCTGGTGTAGATATCGGTGTCATCCCAGGGTACAAATAAATGTAAAATCCCACCTCTCTATGAGGGGGTAGACCTGGAACATCATCAGGGAAGACATCTGCATACTGGGCCACCACTACAGGATAACTCTAACTCTCCACATCAACTTCTCTAAGGGTATGGCTAGCCAACTGACGAGTGATCGGCATCACTCTCCTCCGTGAAATTCCATCTTGTGCTGCAAAATCTCTATTCTTTCTAGTGAAGGTAAACCTAGTCCAATCCATGAGGAAACACCACATTTTGTGCATAATACAGTCAATCATAGCATAGACTATACATAACCATTCCATACCCAAGATGACATCATAAGGCCTCGACGCCACTACTAAGAGATCCCAGCTGATGCTCTCACCTCCTAGAGTAAGGTCACAATGCCAGGACCAATGCTTATTAATCTAATCCTCTCCCATGGGAATCTCTATCCGTAATGATCAATCCAAAGGCTACGTCAGATTCTCTAAGCTCAGAACGATGGCAGTGGAAATAAATGTTTGACTAGTACTTGTGTCTATAAGTACCACATCTATGGTGGAGTAGACACAGATCGTATCGGGTATCAATACTGAAGTGTCGTGGTCATAGGCCAAAGCTTCCTGGAGATGAGGTATCCCCTGTCCACCTGCTCCCTCTGGTTGAGGTAGACCACCTGGTGCTAGTGGCTGTAACACCACGAATCGTTTCCCACCACCAGTTGCACGACCAACCCCTCAGCCATGTCCGCCTGATCCCTACAGACCTCCTTAGTCAAACCAATGTCTCTTCCTGGGCTATCCTTTAATTTTATACTGATCATCCGTAAGACGGTTCGGGAAGTCAGGAGCCGTGTGACCCTACCTGCCTCATGTTTAACACTTCCTACTCCTCGCATGACTGGTTATGTCTCCAGTGCCCCACACCACAGACCATGAATCCTGCGATCATCCACATGTAGTTCTGGACATCATGGACCTCTGTGACACCTATCTGCTACAACCTGTAGAGGACTCTACTATATGACACCTGATGGAGGGTCTTACTGATGGTCACTACTCAACAAGAAAACTCTTTACTAAGAGGGCTCACTCTAACACCATCACCTATGTCTGGATGCTGAGGGAAATCATCAAGGCCCTGACCTCCAGCCTGAGTCACATATCGAAGGCCTGACCCCATAAGAATGGGTTCCACCCCATATCAGGGGAGTAGTGTGAGAGGTAGATGAACCCCCCTAAGTGTGGAGCCACAGTCATGCAGCCCTGCTGCATATGAAGACGCTCCTGTATACACATTACGTGAAGGGTCGATGGTACAAACTCAACCCGAAACAGGCTCTCAACATCTGCCCAGAGAAGTGTCATCTCATAGTGAACCTGGGGTATTATGATCCACCATATTCCTGTTTATTCCTTTAGAAGAATGGCGGTGAGGATTACCATGAGATCAGCTAGTGTCCCTACAAGTCGGAGTACTCTCACCATGTACTCCATCCAATCCTCTGCCGCCTGTGGGTCTGTCTCTGATTTAAACCACGGAGGCCTATGGCACTGGAACTTGTTCAATGCGTTGAACCGGCATTCACCCTCTGCTACTGGGGCTGGTGGCATCCTTGGCCCAACAGGTAATGGTACTATTGATTCCTCAATAATTATCCCAAGTTATCCCCGTATCCTTTGCCAACAACAACCCTCTCAACGGTAAAGCGGTTCCAATATAAATAAAAATAAGTTTGGCATCATAATTTATGTTGGCACAATTAAATTTTGATAGATTTAATTAATTTTAGTTTGCTTAATTAAATTTTGAGACATTTAATTAATTTTAGTTTACTCAATTAATCAAATGGGGTGTTGTATGGTTTTCTCCCATTAAAGAAAGTTCGAGTAGTCCCCACCAAATGAATTCTATTTTGCAGTTTTCAGTTCGGGCATCCCCTCCTCCATAACCCATGTAGGGAGGTTTCAATAAAAATAAAATAATTGTTTTTCTTTTTTTTATTCGCATGAAAAACATTTAAACTAACATCCACACTTGGCCAACTGAATTCAAGGTGATGGTCTCCTTAAAAACATATTGGAGAAGCGAGTTCAATGGTGTCCTTGAATTTCAATTCCAAGAACCGGTTCAAATGTTACAAAAACCCACTCACACGTTTATTGGACGTACCCAAATTGTTTTCAGAAATTCATTCTGAGCACAATGGGCCTTAGAATCACATGCCTTTAATTTTCACAGACCCAAAAAATTCCATTATAAGAAAACTATATTGAATTTTAGGGACTTTAAAGAATAATTCACCATCAACTCTCAATTAAGCCTCCTTTTAAGATTCAAATTAAAACACCATATTAGATTTATTAATTTATCACATTCAAGGATGTTTAATTTTTAATTTCTATTACCAGCTTCAATTATGCTCACAAAACCATTTTTATAGTTGAAATATACTATTATATATTTATTATATCTTATTTAATGTTATTGAATATTTTTTACATGTGATATTAATATATAAAAAACATGTGTCCGATGTGGTAAAAAACTACCAATTAACTAAAAGGATTATCAATAATGTCTTATATAATGATTCATCATCACTCCAAATAAAAAATTAATTTTTTAACCATGTAATATTTTGTATGTTCTCAAATAACATAAAACATAAATTATGGATATTTATTATCATCTTACATGTTTATCATTAAATTTGAATAAGAAAACCAATCATGAAAACCAACGAAACAAATTCTATAAAAAATGAAACAGAACCTCTTAACCTATCAGAATGTCATGAATGAATATAATAAGGTAAAAATAAATAAATTACATGAAAAAGTTGTTCGGTAAATATTAATTAATTAATGTAATATGATTATTCATGTCAGTAAGATAATGTGATGAACACCTTCAGGCTTATGTTAAGGGATTCTTTCCAAACCAAAATTATTCCATCGGGTTGTTCATACTCTCTCTGTAAAAAAAAATTCCCATTTATTTTTATTTAAATCTTATTAATTTTGTTTATATGTTCCAAATTGATTTATCATTATCCTCTTATCCTTGTTTTTTGGGGAAATATATCTTTTTAAATTATTCCCTTCTCAATTCTTCCGGTTAAGAAATTCTGTTTTAGGGAAACTTCTTGAATTCAATCACAATTTCTCATTCACCCTATCATCAATTTTAAGACCCCATTTTTTTTTATTAAAATTATTATTTTTAATATTAAATCCTTTTTGGTTAACTCATGGTTTTATAGAAAATATTTTTCCCTTCCTATTTTTATTTCTCTTGTGTATTTTCCTAAAAATCACACTAAAATGTTTTAATGCTAAAATTTCATAAATACTCATTTTACATGTTATAAATTATGTTTGACACCACATACAAATATATATTCCTATATTACCTTATGAATGTCAATTTATGGTCTAATTCCTTTCCATCATGTATAATTTTTTGATACACCCATTTGTTATGTTTTATGACATTATTAGGATACCCATTTTTTCCATTGTTACCCTTAAGTGTTTGTATGATAGATTATGTATGATTCATTATGTGGTAAGCATATTAATGAACATGTTATCATTGTTTTTCCCAAATATAGCTCTAAGTAATTGTGTAATGTTGAGTCTCATGATACATTATGTAAAACGGTCATGGTAGTTAGCCTTGAATTGTGAAACCATGTGCAACGGTCTTGGTGGTTAACCTTGACTTGTGCTCCTCTATGTGCAATGAGCATAGACTCAGGATAAAGTCATTTTTTTGTTTATTCCAAATTATGATGAATCCTTGATTATATGGTCCCACTATTATATTTTATGATTCTATATGTTCCATTCCTTTTTATATCATAATTTCATGACTACTATCCAATGTGATAATGATTTATTAATATGTTAATTCCTTTAATAAGATTTTAGTTCATTAGTTTCTTCATGTTATGCCCAGGTTATCATTTGAAGCTATTTGAAAAGTATGAATGTTTGGATAACTTCATAATGATTAAATTAAGATTTTTTATTTATACTAGTGTTATTAGTTTTATGTACCTATTCTTCCAAGACAGTGGACTGTATGATCCTTGTCTTGTAATTTGAAGATTAAATATTCTTAAAATCATGTAACGATATGTGTAAAAGGATGGTTTGCTGTATCACCCATGTTGTATTTTTTCATATATGGGATCTCATCAATCCTATCATAATTTTCATGGATATTTCATACCATTTAAAATAAGTAATGCATAGATGATATATGATTATAGTATGATTATAGTATTATGCCTTCAACTATTGACAAGTGGTGTACTGAGTGATAAATCATGCTATCTATCACATCATACAAAGACACCAGTGCTGATGTAGGATGTCTCTGTACATCTCATAAGACCAATATTATCTTATAATGTGGTCATGTCATTCCATCATAAATCTTCACATATATATGAATGAACCCATACAAGGGCACTAAAGTATTGGGTATCACTCATATCCCCAACAGAACTAGATGTTGGGTTCTCTACTTTGACTCTCTACCATAGAACAAGGCCATAAAAATATTATAATTTCTTCACATAAACTTATTATATAATTTAGGAAGACACTTCTTGAAATTCTAGAACCGTATTCTCATGATGTTATTAAATATCTAACTGAATTTCCGAAAAGAATTCCATCAACTACCACTCAATATTGTCATCCTTCATGTATATTGTCTGAGTTTTATATCTTAATGAACCATCAATCTTATTATGATTTTCTAGTCGGTAAGAAAGATCAAAATTACACCATTATAGATATTCCATGCACTAATACTTCCTCATATTTATGTATTACTATGTGGATTTTCATTTAACTCTTACAATATATGTAGACAATGAATTAGTCACTGAATATATAAGTATTTCAATACCATACAACAATAACCAAAACATCTAGATCAATGTCATGTAATTTATAGCTCTGATCATGAGGCCTTAGCTAACGTAATACTTACTCTACCACCTGAACACCTAGAATCAGATCTACACCCATCCTAATACCAGTGGCATCACAATAGACTTTATATCATCTTCCTGTATCAGGATGAATCAAAATTATAGCTGAAGTGAGTGTCCCCCACTGACACATGAAAAGATATCTCGCAATCATAATTATTATATAATTCCACAACATTCTTGATCAATCCCATAAGCATTTATTGTCGTCTTGAAAATTAATGGATTAATATATTATAATAGCTTTCTATAACTATGAAAATATATATACCAAACATATTCATGGGTTTCTCCTATGAATTCACATCATTCACATTCTATATGTCTACTAATATTCCTACCATTGAGAGGATATATTCCATGATGTGATCCTTGATAATCCAAAATAATCATTCACTGTGACTTGTAAATGGTCAGTGCTATCTCAGAGTACTCATCATGGTCACAAAATTATTGGAATGACCATTTATAGTGAATGAGTACACTAATATTCCATCTACATAGACTAACAAGATGAAATCAAGGATTTTGTGGAAGACTTGATTCATCTAATTTGTGATGTCTGTCAGCGCATTCTTCTGACTGAGTAATAGAACATGATAATCATACAGGTCATACCTACTCTAGATTATGGAATATTCTAAATCTAATAACCACAATTTCACTTGATGGTAGACCGACCTCAAATCAACATTGAATAAAATAGTTTATCCTCATATTTTTCAAAGAGTTATTCAATTAGAGGATATAGAATCATGTTCATCACATTTTGTAGCTTAATTTAGATTTAATCCACTTAGAACCTTTGCTTCCATTTTCCTTATTAGAAAAGTGTATTGTTGAACCGCATGGTGATGTGTTGGATCGGAAAAAAAAATAGCCTCTATGTCATCAATATTTATAATATGTTATTGTAGCACTATTAGTTCCATCTTATATAGTAGAAAGGAAACTACTGTCGCACCTGTCAAAAGCACAATAGTGAACTCAATCCCTATATTAGGAAGAAGATTGGGGATACTTCCCTGGAACATTTACCTGTAGTGATCAAAGACTGGTGGTAATTCCAAAAGCTATAAACCCTCATCAATCATGAAGATACTAGAATTATGTTCTACCATTCTGTTTACCCTAGTATGATTAGTTCTTGTCTGACAGGCCTTCATAACCCATTCACCTTTATTTGTATGTTTACTTCCCTATGAAAATAAAAATGATAAATGATAGTGATATCCATCCACCTGGGCCAGATACAGAAGAATTTTTCCCATTATGATAATTAAGTAAAAATGGTCCATCTTTAGGATGATGAAACTCCATATAAAATGGCACCCACCCATTTTATTGGGGAACTCATTTCATTGGTTTATACCCTCTCCTCAATCTGTAAAAAAAATTCATGGGACATAACACCACTACATCATTCTATCTCTCAGCCAACATTTCCCTTGGGATTATTTGCTACAATGGCATGAAATCCACCAATATCGAATAAGGATGATACATAAGTAGAGGCTACCAAAATATTACATCTATCTACAGATGCACTTGATCAATTATCATCTAGCGTAGGCTACCCAATAGAGATAGGTAATGAACTATAGACCTGAGATGATTTCTATGTAGCATGAGAATGTCCACTCTACTAATGATAGAACTCTGAAGCCTAACTCACTAATAATTGATCACCTTTTTCTATAAAATGGAATTTATATGAACATATTTATTTATTATGATTTTTCACTGTCCCTACACCTAAGGGTGGTTCTTCAATGGAACCACATTCACATGGAACTAGATGAATGGAGTAGAATAAATACTAGAGGTGACCCATCCAACTCCAATCCCACCATTCGATCGGGTTCCTTGTACACTAGGTAATTTGATGACCTGCCTTCTATCCTAGTGAGACACTATATTAGTGTCAATTCATTCCAGTTGGTCGGTACTACCTACATTTGTAATCTTATAGCACCACTTTTTCCACCCAATAATGCATTTCGGAAATTGGAAGCTGAAATTCATGACCTCACATCGCATGATTATTTTTGGATTTTCATTATAATGTGGGCATGTTTCACTAATTTTGAAATACTGGTTAGTCAAAATATCTTCACCTATGATCAGATGGTGTACCCAATCCCATCATCAAATCTCCTCATAATAATCATCTCTTCACCAGTTATGGTCTCGGAAAATTGTTGCAGTTTAGTGAAGCTAGATGATAATTCCATCACTAACATGTCACCTTTCCCAAGGTGCATGAATTCCATCACATGATCAAGTATTTTGGTTTGAATGATGGAATATTAAATAAAGGATATCTATAATTCCTCTAAAACATAACCTGATGTTGAATGGAATGAGCTAGAATTCCCCACCAACACATAGGAGAATCATATAATAGATATGTCCTGAGATTTCCATTCCAATTTGGAGGAATATGGATATTCTCAAGGATTGAAAACATATAATACATCCAGGAATTATAACCCTATGGTCTTACATCCATTTAAAAGTTCTATGGAATCTACAATTTAATCTTTTAGTTATTTTTTTCTATAGAACATCCAGATTGAGGAGAACCATTTAATATTTTAAGGAAACGTAGGAAGCTATCATGAAACTAGGTATCGAAACCCTGTGGAGGATCAAGAAAAGGGGCCTTAATTAGTATGGTATTAAGTATCATATTGGGCACATGACCCACCATCTACTAATTATACTCACCACATCTCTCCAAGCATTCAACATGATGTAATCATGGGGGAATATTTCTACAATTCCATGTGCATGCCTCATGGGTAATTTATAAATGATACCAAGATCTATAATAAAGGATAGGTACATGCCTAACTATATGCACACTATAACCCTTAACCTTCTCCCGAAGCCTGGTCTATGTTATAATAATGGGTCACCAAAGGATCATATGATTCATAGCCAACATCCCACTACTAAGGTTGGGTTAGTCTCTGATCTCACATTTTAAAATGTAACGTGACAATTTTATTTTAAACTAGGGGTATTCATTTTATTTTATTTTATTATTACCATCAATATCTAGTTAATATTTTTATAAATCCAAATATATAAGGTCCCATAAGTCTTATAAATTGAAATTGGAACATCACATAACTATATTGTGAACCTTAAACCAAATAAAATGTGAAAGAAGCCATGTGTAATGTCTTGATTGGAAAAGGTCACATTAGAATTCCCCAATAAATAAGGAAAATGTGTAATTCTTTTTCAAATTAACCAATTATGACATCCAATAAAATAATAACACGCTATATATGATACAAATCAAGGTTCCAACATCAATCACATGAAAAATTGGCAATGCCTTTTGAAATGTAATAATGGAATGTAATAATGCATTAAATGTTATGTCCTATAATTCCTCGAATGAAAAATCATTTTTATATTCCCTCATATCATTGATCCAAGGATAAAAAAACCAATTAAATAATATCAAAATTAGATATAACAAAAATCATGTAAGTCACCCAGTGGGGAAATGGTATGAATCTATGACAAAAACACGAAATAAAATCAATTTACCATCATAGGAAAGTATAATTTCTCCTATAATTATGGTATCTACTCCCCTAAAAATGATCATAATCAAATTCCCTTATTCTATTCTGCTTTCTAAAATGAACTAGTGTGACAAAAGAAAACTAGTTCTAATAACCCTTTCTAGCATCCAGCCCTAGATGCCACTCTAATCTACCATAAGATGGTGGGAGACATGACCTTATGCACACCTCCCCATATTCTGATGGCTACCAAATAGTAGTGAGGTACTTTGGAGAGTCTGTGGGAAGACTATTCCCTTGTCAATCAACAGAGAACACATAAATAGAAATAAGAATCATCTAATGAAAAAACCATAATAGATAGCACTAGAATGATAAAATAATACATCCAAACCCAAGGTAAAATAAAGTAATTTATTAAAGGAATAAATAAATAATAAGAGGGAACATAATAATATAGAGATACCAAATGATGATGATTGAATATCAAATAGCTTCAAACAAAGTTACTATGAAAGAGAATGTGATTGGAAGTATAAACAACATGCTAAAAAATATAAAAAAAGTAAAAAAATCCACTAATACGAGAATCTTGAGGATAATATTGTTCTTCTTCTCCCAATTCCATCCTAAATCTAAAAATAAAATATTGGATTTTTTCAAATTTCTTTTTTCTACACTTGAAACCATAAGTATAATAGGATATCAATGAATCCCAAACAATTTGTGTGATAAAATCCTTTTAGGACAACACCCATAGGGTCATGGACTATCCATAACATGAATTTTAATCACATATATGATAAATAGTTATTAAAATCTATAATAAATAAATAAATAAAATCATTGGATTGGGTTCCACATTGAGACCCTCCCAATTACCTTCTTCGTCCTAAGACGGTATGACTAAAGAAAGAGATCCTGCATTGGTAAAGTGACTAGTTTTATATATGAAAAGTTGGATTTCCAAAATATTGTTCTTTGGAATTGAGTTTATTTCCCAACATTAATAATGCCAATGGATTAATTTTTTTTTGAAAATTTTCATTTACCTTTTACCTTAATTTTATTTTAACTGACTTTATAAATTATGGTTAAACACCCTCAGCCCATCCATGAAATTCTGAATAGACATTACATGTATTTCTCAAGGTCTCATCATATAACAAATTCCATGATTCAGGTCTTTCGTGATATAATGAGAAGTCCTTTATGTCTCTCTGGGAATGGTGTGAAAGTTCAGGTAGTATCCTTATATTTCTTCCTAGGTATCAAATTATGGGGGTTGAGTCTATCTCGAGGCATGGTTAAAACAAAAAAATTGAAATCATCCAATGGCTCACCACAAGGGAATTAGTGTCACTATTTTGGGGGTAAAAATTATCAATTCATGATGATCCCCTCTTAGTAATAGCTGATGTCTCCTATGGTGTGTTTACAAAAGATTCAAAATTTAAATATTAAGTCATCAGAGTCTCTCTATGGGTTGAATAAGATGGAACCACATGTTTCACCCTAAAAAAAAGAGAAGTGATAAAAAATAAATTATCAATTATAAAATATCTATAAAGAGGTACCATATCTTAAGTTCAATCATTTGTAACATGATATTCATATTATTCAGGGACTATCCATTTTAATGTTTCATTGAATGCATTAAGTATATCACATAGCATATTCCCATTGATTTATTTCACCAATACCATATATGGAATGTGTAATGGGTTTATCATATGGATCATTACCAAATTCATGGTAAATAAAACACTTAAGGCCTCTAATATGTTATGACACATTGAAATGTTATTGGCCAACATTAAGGAAAAATGGAATTGGGGACATATGATTTATCAAACACCCATTGTGGTTATATGAATCTAGTAAAAAAACCTAGTACATAGTTCCCCACCCAATAGGATCAAAATACACATGTAAAGAAACCTGAAATAATTTAAATAACATTTTATTGGAATCATCTTAATGGACCGCTAAGAAGCACAATGACATAAATATAGTACATAATAAAACAAAGGGAAAAATCACAGACCACCTACATTATCATATTGAAGCTCTTGTCATCTACTGTCTACCGTAAATTCATGCTACAATGGATCAAATAAATGAAACATTATAACAACTCGATAATGAGGAAAATGGTTTAGAACTAAATTAATAGAATTGATAAAGGAAGAACCTTAAAAATGATTATAGAGGATCGAGGAGGTTACCATTACAGATCTAATGCTTTTTAATATTATTTATTTGGGTAAATAACATAGGAGGAATCAAGACATCTAGATCTTGAAGGAGGGGAGAGCATATAAGGGATGAGGTGGAGATCCACTAGAATGGAGTGGGGAGGAATAACGAATTTTATAAAATCATTAAATGGGGGAAAACATTAGATTAAACTTCAATTATTGGTGTGCAAGTTTTGGATCCATTGCTGGAAAATCCATGCGTGTGCCCTGTTCTATTATCTTCTTTGAAGGGGTACATAACATAGTTAGGAAAACGGCATATCAAACATTGTGAAACGAGGGGAAAAAAAGAACCTTCCAAAAACTACAGATGGAACAAATAGTCATGCCGATTGGGATGCATGGATTCAAAAAACAATATGGGCATAGGGTTATCGCTATCATCATCCACATGGTTTAGGGAATCTGTGTGAGTTGGGAGGCACGGTTTACTCTTATCATGCAACCTCCAATGCCACTATCTATTTCAGGATCTTGGCATATAATGAGATCAAGACAAACCATATTCCTTATTAAACATGTTAGTCATAATTTTAATAGTTTTTAATATAACTAGAACAATAATTTAATGGTTCATACCCTCAAGAAAATTTGGGACATTAAAAAAACATTTCATTAATAAGATGCCTCTATAATGTAAAGTTGCTCCAAATTTTCAGAAATCCTCATTTTTGGATGATATAATGTTTTTGAACCCTAAAATATGTTTTCCAATAAGTTTTAAATAGTTTTAATCCATTTAACAGTTGAATTAATACATTTAAAATCTTATTCTTTACCATTGTAACTAGTTTGGACATAATATAACACAATTATTATGCCTAAAAAGGTTAAATTATTAGATAATTTATACCTAGTGATTCCAAATTTGAAATCCATTTTTATTATTTATTTTTTAATGAAATTAAAATTTTATTTTAATTTATTAATGGTATAATGTATTAAAATAACTATTTAAAATGATTTATTTTCTTTCTAAAATTGAAATCATAGAATTTTAAATAATAATATTTTTTTAAATCTTGTTATTCCATTTATAAAATTCGAATTGTTTTAAAAAATTGATTAATAAATTTCAAGGTCATAATTAAATACTAATAATTGTATCGTAGTATAAGTATTGGTAAAAAAAGATTTATTATAATCTTTTCCTAAAAATATAATGATTTAGAAATATCATAAAAATTCCATTCTATGATATTTATACATTATATATTTAAAAAAATAGATTCATTTTATATAATTAAACTTTCAACTAATTTATATATATATTTTTTATGAAAATCTAAAATATAATAAAAAATCAATTTTCTTTCATAATGGTGATTGTAAACATAATGTTTTGTTATTATTATTTCATAAAAATTTATAATTTAAATGTTAATAATAAATATATTCACATGTAAATGTTTTGTAATATTGATAAATAAAATATATGAGGACATATTACACAATATTTAACAAAATAGTCCTTTGTTAAAAATAAATGTTACTTCTATAAATATGCATTAAAAATTAAAATTAAAATTATTACATATATTTGAATATTTAGTGACCATAATTCATATATATTATACAAATTATATGAATAATATATATATATGTATATCATAATATATTTTAGTAGTAATATAATTAATATTCGTACACAATACATTTATATATAGTATTTTGTAATCATATTTTTATTTCATTATGACCCATTTAATTTTAAATATAGTATGTAATAATTAATAGAGTTTTTATACATATTATATGTATTTCCTATCACCATATCTAGAACAACAATATTTTCAATTATCATATTTGTAATAAATATTTTTTCATATATATATAACAATACAAAAATTATTCCATTTACAAATCAAATTTCTATTGTTCTATTTTGTAGCTCAAAATATACTATCAAAATTTATGGTATTGTTTCTCATCATTAGTTTTTTTATTCAAATGTTCATTCATAACAGTGATAGTGGTCTAGGTGAGAAAATATTTCAAAAGTTATTATTCTATGAAATTTATTGTTCCCTTTAAATTTAGTGGCATTAATGGATGTAATCATCTATGATGTGTAGTGCTTAGAATGATTTGTTTTTGTTCTATCATTTTACTACGAAATAATAAACTCTATTCACTTAAATTATTGTTGTATATGACTTATTACATAATGTATTGCAACTCCTTCAATCTAATGAACACAATGCCTAAAAATATAAAAAAATATTTATAGAAACATTATGCTTCTTAATTAATTGATACATTATAGTTAAAGGGGACACAAAATAATAATGTGGATTAAAAAATAATTAATGATAATGATGAATCTAGTCATGGTTATTTTATTACAAAATTATTATTATTATTATTGTTAATGAAATTATTCTAATAAATTGATAATTTTTCATTCAATTATCTATAGAATTTGTGTAATGTTATTTTATATAATTGTTTTTTCAAAAAAAAAATTGTATTTCTGAATGAAATTCAAAAATACTGTCCATGATTTATGTGATATTAATGTAAAAAATTTAATTATCCAAAAATTCACACTATAATATTGAAATTCTTTTTCCTTAAATATCATTGAACAATTCTTAAAATATGCTCGACCTATTAAAATAAATTTACATGCACTGGATTTATAAATATCCAACGCACAAATTTTTATACATTTATGAATGAGATTATATTATAAAAAAACATTTACCTTTATTTGGAATATTCTACTCTATTAAAGTAGAAACCTGATTATATAATATTAAATTATTATTTAATTTGAATCCAACACCCTTAATAATATTAAAAAATGAAACAGATACTAAGATATATCAACAAAAAGGATCTATTGGGATTAGTAATTCTCAATTCAATTATAAATTAATAAAGGATGTATTAGGTCAAAAAATTATAAAATATTAATTATAATGATTTAATATTGATTTTTTTTATAATTTTTAAATCAGATGATTTCATATTGTAAAAATTTAGAGAGTACTTTTTTTCATTTTCTAATATTACTTGAATAAAATATTCAAATAGAATAATATTATTTTAAATTAAATACTAATATATTTACTTCAAGGTTATAAACCATTAGTAAATAAAAAACAAATACTGGTTTTATAATTTTGTGTTATTTCAGGAGAAAAATTCCAAAAAATTTGAAATCCATCATTATTTTGTCCCTAAAATAGATGGGTTTTAAACAAAGAATTCCATTTTCAGGATCCTCGAATGAAGAAGATACTTTGAGTTATTCTTTGTGTATAATGAACAGTTTTAGTCTCATATATTCAATACACATGTACTAGTTAGTTGAAATGATGGATAATCCAATAGATAATATAGACTTAGTAGTATAGATTTTAATTCAATTATAATAATGTATTTACATAAAAGGTTGGTTTTTTTATTTATAGGTGACATGAAAACAATGTGGAATGACACATGTATTTTGGTGACTAAAAATTAATCAATAGGATAATCACAAGAGATTTTAGTAGAAAATTGTTTAGGAGAGAATTGGATGGCTACGACCATTTTATCACATTATAAAATGGAACAGAGGTGTGTGGAGCGTAGTGTATCATTGTCTGGGAATAAATGTGCATGGTTGTTCTATGTTTCACTCTATTACTTACATATTAAAACATTACTTCAATATGGTGGACAGATAATAAAATATCAACATAAATTATTTGGACTCCTCTAAACACCTTAGCCCAATGAGCGACATATTTTGGTAATCATATAAATTATTTATATGTCAATGAATGTTATGATATTAACACAATTAAGAATATTATTACTAAATTATTTATAGTTTTATTATTAATAAATAATAAACATTTCTGACGAGGCTAAGGAACTTTATGACATGTTATATAAAAAAAATGTGAAACATGACTAATAAAGGTAAAGAATTAATTTTTAATAATGTGTGAGTGGGAATTAATTTATATTTATAATTAAAAGAAAATTACATGAAGAGAATCATTATAATGTAGAATTCCTTGCATATAAATAAAATATGTTAGGTTTTTCTTTATAAAGAATATTATTACTTATAATAGAATAATTATTATAATTATTCTATAATGATTATAAAACTAATAATGATTTTTAAAAATAATATTGTTTTAATATGGTAATAATGTAAAATATTATAATTACATTTCTTATAGTTTAAATAAAATAATAACTAGATCTTTTTTGACATAGATATTACGATATTGAATATTGATTGAGTAAAATATTATTATTAAATGAATAACATTGTTGCTCAAAATATATATATATATATATATATATTGTTTTATGGAAGTAATGTAACATTAATGATGATAATTAATCATTATTATGAATGAGAGCATAAAATAAGATATATTATGATTACTTCCTTTTGTGGGGGATAGAACGAACTAATAAATCTTATAAATATTAATGAGGCTGTCATAAGTTAATTAGGGAAAATTAAAAAGTAGATTTTAAATTATAACAGACATATATAAAATTATTTTTATATCCTTTCAAAAGTGGAAATTATGTAAATGATGTAAATACCAATGTGATAATGAATTATGGGGAGAATATTATTATTTAATATATTTAGAAAATCACGGACAAAAGTTAAAACCAATGGGATACTATTCCCTCATTACAATCATAATTAGATGATGAATAATGTTTCTTTTTATTAGTTATGAGTAAAGGAAATGTTAATTTTATTAATTATAGTAATGAAATCTATTCCATTTTAATACGAATAATCGTAACATGAGAGTGGAAGTAATAAATTAAAACCATAAGTACATGATACTTATTCAAAACATAGGTTCATTTTTTTTCAAAAATTATGTTTATTTCATTAACTAATACATTTTGAATTTTATATTATTTTTCGAATTATGTTTTTAACCTTTACATTATATAGTGGGCGCATCCACTTGTTATTAATTATTTTCCGAAATAAATCATTTTGAACAAAACACAATTATTTTTTATAAATATTCTTTATGATTTTCAATGTGACTAAACCATTATTTCTATTCATCTTTGATCTCATTGAAAAATTAAAAATATTTGGGAGGGGTAAAAAAATTAAAATAAGGGATATATGAAAGGAAGAAAGAACTATGTTTTTCTATTTTAAAACCATTATATAACATAATTAGATTTTATTTACAATAATAATATTTTAATTCAAATAATAATTTTTACATGTTAAATATTGTAAACTAAAAATATTATTTATTTAAAAACATTACTAGAATGAATAATATAAATTCTCATAATTGATAGGGTTTATTAAAAACCGAAGTAAAAATGTATTTTTACTGAAATCCTCATAACCATTATAGGAAATCATTATTCCTTAAACATTCAATAATTGAATTATGAAATAAAAATATTTTCATTAATATTTATTAGTAATAATATAAAAATAATGTGGTTTCCTTATGACAACATTTCAATAGAAATATTACAATTACCCATAAAAATTAAATAATCTAGTGAGTTAATTCCAACCTAAATATACAAAAAACATAATAATTACCCATTGATTTGCAAATATATATCATACTCATCAATCATTATAAATAATTTTAATGTTCCATAACATCCCTTATAGAAATAAAATCATACATTTACAATCTTAACTAATAACAACATTCAAACAACATGTGATTTTAAATGAATAAAATTATATTTGGTATCATAATGGATTAATATGTCGGAGTTTATCATGAATTAAATGAAACACTTTTTTGTATTATTTTCTATACAATAATAATTTTAGGTTGTGTAAAACGCAACACTTTTATTATTATATTTGATAGTGTAGTCAACACACAACACCAAACATAAACAACCCATAATATATATCGATATTATAACTTATTAGTTAAATTGAAATCTATGAATATAATGAAGAAATTTTTGAAATATATATATATATATATATACGTATTAGTAAATTTATGTTACTGATAAATGATAATTAAATAATTAATCTATATGTAGTAATGATATTTTATTATTCAATTAAATATTATTCCCTCAAACAGGTTCATTATTTTTTATCATGTAAATAATATTATTTAAATTATTGGAACATATATATTTTTTCTCATAAAATGGAATTCATTATAAAAATAAGAATATAAGAAATTTATTTTTGGTGAAATTTCTAGTCATCACAGAAAATAAATATTTTTTAGTGAAAACTAATAAATACCGATTTTTGTAAAAAATCATTCATATTAAATGAATAAATTAATTTAAAATTAAAATGGGGTTTCAATGTTATTATATTTAAATTAATTATTAATTTATTATATATAATCATATTAATTAATTTTGAATCATAATTAAATTGGTTTATGTGAAAAAAAAAATTGTTTTAGAAACAGGTTTTCTAAAAACACTTTTAAAATGAAAAATATTTATCCATTTTAATTAATTCTAATATTACGTAATGGGTAATGTATAAATGAAATTAATATAATAAATCAAAATATATATTAATTTAACTTTATGCATTAATTAATATTAGCCATTGTTTTAGTATTGAATCTCCTTTTTCTAAAAAAACACTTCTTCAAAATCTATTGTCTTGCCGGATCAACTAGATTAATATTATAATTAATATTTTACACTAAAATTTTAAAAACTTGATTAAATATTGTGAATCTTAAAAAAAATTAATTTATGATAGTTCCAACTATGTTTTTTACAATAATTATTAGTGATGAAAGATAAAATTAATCACAATGATTAAGGTAAACATGATTACTAAGTGATTTAATGTTAATATTAAGGAAAAAACTAATAAACTAGTAAAAATCCCATTTATAGTCATATTTAGTCCTTATAATTTCTATGATATATCAATGTCCTTTAGGAGGATCTTTTTAATTAATAATTATAGTTCTAAAATTAACTCTTTCAAAAACATACAAGTTTTCGACTCACCCCAATTATAATATGCCACCACCTATCTTCTTTTCATAACACTATAAAAACTGTTAGTTTGGTGAAGAGATACCCAATGAAATTATTAATGATCATAATATCATCCTAGATTCCTTTTTTTTGTTCATAAATACCATATACTAAAGTCTTTTATTAAAACCTAAGAAGGATACGCGAATAGAAGGTTACATTGTTTAATGTGTTATTATTATTTTTATTTCAAAAAATAATAAAATAATAAATATAAAATGATTATATAATAACCATAGAATCTTTAATATACTTTTATGTATTTATTTTAATGTAAAATCTTACAAACACACACACATACATCAAATGGATTATGAAATATTCATTCATGTATACGGAGGACTATTGTATCACGAAACGATGCCATTAGTTTTTCAATTAGCAGCTTTTATGGTTGGGTATGATGATGGGAATATTTTTTGTATATGATATTTTTGACATAAATATACCTATTTATTAATTAAATAATATATATATATTTGTAAATTCCATTTCATATTGGACCCAATAATGGTGCATGCGTGTACGGAGGACTACCACCTCATCATGTGATCCGAATCAATATTCAGAAAAACATTACAGAGAAGGTAATTAGTCTAAATATAATAAATATATGAGATATACAGAAAATATTTAAAACATTAAATATATATCTTATATTCTGGGAAAATAATATATCTATTTGTTACCATATCACTCACTACGAAAAATGATAACATCATTCGTGGATGTGTGGGTTACCACCTCCTAGAAGGGATGTGATTATTTTTTCACCGCCACAAGAAAAGAAGAATATATATAAGTATATGAAATTTAAAAATATTATTTTAATTATATTATGATAACTTTTTAATGATAACGGATTACTTACCTTATATCTATAATGCTTATTAATAAATTGAAATGTTACTCATGTGTATGTAAAACATACCATCTTTATGATCATAAACTTAGTTAATTTTTCATATCAAAAAATAATGATCAGTTTAAAAAGTAAATGTTATGTTTAAATATGATAAATTATTAATTATTATTAGGGATTTTTTTAAATAATGACCTCTCACACCATAGTAAACCCACGTTAGCCAATTTTGACAAACAATCCAAATATGGTCAAAAACTCCAACATAAAATTAATTGATTATATTATTGTATAAAACATGTTAATAATTTAAAATATATTAATTATAAACATTTAATAGTTTATTAGGAAAGTATATAATAAACATAAATTTATTATTCGAGAATATAAAGACATGTGTAACAAGTCAGACTCAAGGCTGGGTGTTCTCATCTCACTTTAATTTTTATGAGATATATTCTATATTTGCCACTTCTTTTTATTATTTTTTGTATATAAAACCCATGAATGTATTTTATAAATATTATAATTACATTACATATATATTTATATCCATTTTAGGGTAACCCTTTCATGAGGTTTACACATTCAATGTTACCAAATTGGTATGGGATTTTTATCTCAATTTTCCTATATTAAGACACATGTTATGTTATACAACTATTTTTTATGACGTGTATATAATTATTATTTGAAATATTAGATCATGAATATATAAAATTTGATGATGTTATTTTATGCAATTATATTTTGTATTTCATGTGTATTGGAATTCAACATGAAAAAAGGTATGAGTATTTTGTTACAATCTCATCATTTTTCAGGATTGTTTTGGATTATGATTCTTATAATAAGATACAATGATCTGTATCTAATAAACTCATGAATATTAATATCCTTTGGTTTATCCAATTAATCAAAAGTACTAGTACAACTATTAAACTATTTTTACATTAGTTTTTTGATAAAATATTTTTATGAAAATATGACATTATTTATCTATTCGGTCAATAATCCATTATCATCCAAAGACAAGTATTTTAAAAAATATAAACTATTTGTACACTTTTCAAATTTTTTTATTAAAGTTATTTTACCAATTTTTTATTTTTATAAATAAATTTTAAATAAATATTCTAATCACTTTCTTAATAGGTAAATTTTCTTAACCCTTTAATAATTGAAAACAGAATGTTCATTACGAAAATACAAATGTTACCCACCAACATGGCCAAAATATTGTTGAATATTATTTTGAAAAATTATATGATAAATCTAAATGATAATATTTTTTTAGTATTATATAAAATATTTTTTAATTTTCATACTGAATATGATTATGAAAATATTATAGAATTTAATGAGTGATTTTAAAAATAAAATGAATATTTTCAATAGGAAATTTTATAATGATATTTTAATGGTATTAAAATTCATCAACATAAACAAACCTTGTTATTTATAATACCCCACTAGATATATTCACAACTGTTACCATTCTCATTCATTTAAGGGATGGAGTAGTAATATTTCAATGAGATTATTAAAAATCGTAGTTTCAAAATATGATTATAAGTGATCAATTACAAGAGGTTGTGAATTGTATGCTTAAAAAAATTAAATTAAGTAAAACTATTTTTAACAATGTTATACAAGGTAAAATCATAATACCTCTTTTTCTTCTACTAAACAAATATTCTAGGTTCCAAAAATATGGTTCTGAAAATTAAATATAAGCAAAGTTCACTTAGGTAAATATTGTACCTTAAAGCATATGGAATCTTATTTATTAGGGTAAAAAAAGAAAATGAAAGTATAATAATGTTATTCATTCTTCCTTCTTAAAAATACAGTAGAAATAAAGTTGATACAAAACAAGTAGCAAGAATAAATAATTTTAACCCAAAGTGTAGGGTATCCAACAACCATGGAAAAAGGTCCCCTGATTAATTCTTTCATGAAAGACTGGCTCACCCACCCAAAGGTAATCCATTCATATGAATATATAAATCTCTTTTAATATCCCCTCAAGCCTTATAATGTTAATTTAGACAGCACATCTATCTTTCTATCTCTAGAAGTCCTCAAACTTTAAGGTTGTCAATGCCACTGTCTTCCTAGCCCCAGAAGCCCTCGATTGTGCTCATCAACAATCAGAGTCACATGAATCAATATGAACAAGATGTTCAGAACCACACAAAACATGAGATTATCTCTCTATAAAAATCACTTCAATAGGAGGCAATCTCTTGAGTGATAAAACAGTTTTGCGCTGGTTGAAATTCTCTCATATTTATAAGCACTTCTCCAACGGTCTACTCCCTCCTCCAATGATCATATTTTTCTTTAAATCTCTAAGGGACCTGTACACATGAAACTCAAACAACAGTTAGTTTGAAACAGATTATATGATATCATTTCATAATAAGTGTAATGAAATTAAATATACTTAACCAAATATATTTTTCAGTTTTAATGGAAAAATAAAATTCAAAATATAACCAAATAAACATTATGTGTCTATAAGACATGGATATAGGGATTATAGGATTCATTGTAATATAAGTCTGAATTATGATGAATTATGAGTCTAAATCCTATAGAATGTAGAGCCTGAATTATAAGGAATTTATAATCTGAATTATGAGGAATTCAGAGTCTGACATTTAGATAGTTAGAAACCTGAATTTCAGGGAATGCTGTGACAAAATTTCATAGAATTTAGAGTCTGAATTTCAGAGAAATTAGAGTCTAAATTGTAGAGAATTAAAATTCTAAATTTCAAAGAATTCGGTGTTTTAATTCTAATGAATTAGGAGTCTGAATTTCAATGAATTCAGAACCATAAAAAATACTCTATATCCATGTAGTTATAATATTTTGAGGATTTATATATGAAAAAAAAATTTATAATTAGGAATAAAATTAGTTATATTTAGAGATACTTTAAAAGGAACAATGAACACAAAGGTAAGGATAAAAATTTAATTAGAGTGGGAATATTTTATTTATGAATATAATCATTAGGGAAAATATAAATTTTCCTTAATATAGTGTGGTTGGGATTTTCAGAACCTAGAGTAATAGAAAAACCTTAAGGAATCCTTATTGACTCAACACGAATCACCTTTCTCTTATAGAATCTAATCACGTTTCAATGCGATTACTATAGATCCCATTTATTTTGAATTGTGCAATCTTTTATAAAATATATTGACATAAAAACCATTTACACTCCATGGTTTAGTTTATTTAAATTAAAAATACTTATTGTTTATATGAGTTTAATTATTAAATTAAATCCCTATTTATTATATTCATGCTTTGGTTCTTAGATATTTATATGATGGGGAAACCTAGATAGCAGTCTGTGATCCTGTTACAACTTATATTATGGGGAGTCATAGATACATCAGTTTATCCCATTATGACATATATGTTGTGGTGGTTCGGATAGTGTTGTGTGAGGCCATAAAATCATAAATGATTGGTGTCCCCATATAGTTATCTAATATATTCGATAATTTACATTGTCTTGTTAGGAAAGAAAGAGGGAGTAACCTAAGTTCTTCACCTATGTATCTAAATGGGAAGAAATTTTTCATATAATTGAATTAACACAGGATATTAAGAAAAAATTTCCAAGACACAAAATCATTTATGTGATTATTATTATTGGTTTTAAATTTTCTTATTGTATTGATTGATATCACATGGGTCATGATTATTTTTTATATGACTCTCTCCTTTTCATGTTTCAAAATTATAAGATCTATGTATTGATGGGTATGATTAGTTTCATTATTCTCTCATGTACTCTAATTATGTCTTCTTACATGTATGAACTTCTTCTTCCCATTGATGATATTATATTATTTATACTTATGTTTACACATACAATGTATTTGATCTTACCTTTATTATATGTTTGTATCCCCAAGGTTATAAAGAATGAGCTTAAAATTTTTACTTCTAGAAGTAATTTCATATCGATGATGATTATTACATAATATGAAATAATAAATTATAGATTATGTGGTAGAAATGATGATTCGAAAACATGTGTACTATTTATATAAGAGCATTCCTAATTCCTTAATAATATTAACATAAATGTTATTAAATAATATAATACATATGATATTTCATTTTGATATTTTATTTTTTTGATGTGAAAAATTGGTTTTCCTTCATAGTTATCAAATCCATAACTATAATTTTTACAATTTATACAATGAATTCAAGATGATCATTAAAGGTTATTAAAGGTATTAATAGATTTAGTGTTTTATATATATGGATACAATGATTTTTTCATGTAAGGTTAACTGAAAAGTTGTGGATACCATCATTAGTTTATATGATTAATGTTTCTCAAAAGACTAATGTATTAGATACTAAATTTTTTTTTGAAGTAAATATTTTTTAGGTTATTAATGACAATTGTTGTGGTGTTTTATTGGGATAAATTATTTTTTAACCCTATAATAAACATATTGTGTTATTTTTGGTGGAATTTTTTTTTTGTCAATAAAATAGGATTACTGGTATGTTGAATGACATGTCATCAAATTCTAAAAGGTGGTGGATCATGATCCCACAACTGATGGACGATAAGTGTTTCAGACCTACCATTGGTCAATTTGATATCCCGATTAATATTTCATATTTTTTAGTAAATGCGAACATTATTTGATGGACATATGGAATTTTATGTAAGAAATAATGTTTTATTTATCTTGGAAGAATATAAAATCAAATAATTAAATTAATTGGGTTTTTAGGTCACGACTAGCCTCCCCGGGCAACGAACCTTGTCATCTGACCCCATGGGTCTTCTGTAATACCTTGGTTTCCTTCCCAGCACACCATAGGAAATTACTCACTAGGGTCTCTTATTAGACTAATGACTATCCCCACAAGCCAACACATGTTCATTTAGTGTGTTTTTTCCTCACTCACACACACCCTAGGAAACATCCCAGAAGGACACCCATCCTGATTACTACTCCAGGCCAAGCATGCTTAATTGTGGATTCTAATTAGGTCGGATCCTAAAAAGAAAGGTGCACATTGTTGATAGTGGTAGTAACATTTATCCTTTGAAGTATCACTTTTCCAAGGTTGTTACATTATCTACCCCTTTAAAGCACAGTGCCTTCGTTGTAGACCCCAAGCCTCAAACCCAGGTAGTGCCTAAGCACTTCCGGCTAAGTATTGGCTCTGATACCATTTCTCATGACCCGCCTCCCTGGGCCATGAACCTTGTCATATAACCCCATGGGTCTACTGCAATACCTTGGTTGCCTTCCCAGCACACCATAGTCTATTACTCACTAGGGTCTCTTATCAGACTAATGATTGTTCCCATAGGCCAACACATGTTTTTTCAGTGTGTTTTTCCTCACTCACACACACTATAGGAAACTTCCTAGATGGCCACCTATCCTGATTACTTTTCCAGGCCTAGTATGCTTAACTGTGGAGTTCTAATCAGGTAGGCTCCTGAAATGAAAGGTGCACCCTATTGACCTGGGTAGTAACATTTATCCTTTTAAGTCTCACTTTTCCAGGGGTGTTACATTTAACATATTCAAAAAATGAATTATAAATTATATGGTAAGTAACATATATAATGATTTGGTTTTATAATTGGGAATTTCTATTCAAATCCTATTATTAATGTATCATTAGAAGCTTTATTAATTATGGAAATTATCTTACCATTTTCTATCAATTTTTTTCTTGGTTAATTTCTAAATATTTTAGGAATATCCTATTATGAATTTGGGGAATATTTATTCCCTAAAATGATAATATTATTTCATTAAGAGTGAAAAGTTTATCCTAAATAAAAATATTTTTGGTAAAAATATAATATTATTGTAGAAATGGATTTACTGATGATATAATACTCATCCAGTAAGTGTATTTTAATATTCTATTAGTCAAGTTGCTATGTCAATTTCCCTACTCTTATAAAAAGATCTTGAAACAAAAATGTGATATTTGTAACTTCAATTTTGTGGAAAAATTGAATTTCATTATCATAAAATATTAATTTTTTTGAATCTCATAACATTCTAATGAAAATTACATTATTTTGGATCAATGTCCTCATTCCCTTCTATAACAATTAATGGTTTTCAAAAATTCCCTTCTATATTCTTCTATTTGGAAACATAGTTATTTGTTATTAATTATGAGTTTATTAGATTATATTATCTCCAAACAAGAGGTTGTTTTGTTAACCATGTTCACAATTTGTGTTAACAAGAAAATAATTTCCATATGTCTATTCTTTTTTTACTGATATAATGTTCAAATAGGGATGGCCCTATTTGTTAATGGTGGGATGTAACACACTGGGATTTTAAAATATATAAACTATATTTGATAAAATAAGGGAATTGAAATACATAATTCATATTTCATTACACTAAAAACTATATTCATATTACATAACACACAAAATTTCCATTCACTTTCTTTAAATTAGAACCCAATTTTTTTTTTCAATAGCATATTCAAAACGCGACACCAAACATTAAAGAGCCATGATATATGTTACCGTTATAAACTATCCATTAAATTTATGTGTATAAACAGTATTAAATTCTTTTTAAGATATATATATTTCTTAAATATTATAAAATATTGATAAATTTTTAGAAAATAATCAATCAATTTTTTTTAAATTGATTTTATTCTTCCGCAATATAATTTCTTCAAAAACATTTTCCAAATATTTTCATTAATATAATATTATAATGAATATTTGGAAATTTTATAAATATTATTTTATAAAATAAACATCATTTTTTAATATGAATATCAATATTTATTTTGAGTGAATCTATGTAACTTTTCAAGAATATTGAGATTTCATTGTATAGTGAAAATAATAATTAAAAAACAATGTATTTTACATTCAAAAATTTAAGTCATTTAAAAGTACCATTATTATTAGAATATGTTATAAAATAAAAAATTTATTATTTAGATGTATTTAATTCATCTAATTACCCTTAATCAAATTTATATTAGTATTTGGTATAAGTATGATATTAGGATTAAAAACAGCTTTTTTAAATTTTTTTAAGAAATGCAGAATGCTAATCTAATTAAACTATTGAATATGATTCCTAATGAGGAGTTTTAAACTGAAAAATATATAATATATAACATTATAAATTATTTTTTTAATTATATTTTTATTATTAGACATATAGTTAATATATAATCATCTTTTTCTAAAAAAATACTATTCTTAAAAACCTGATTTCTTGTCGTCTCTACTATATTAATATTAAATAAAATTTTCAGTATTATAATAATATAATTTGATAAAATGTATTGCATAATTTGAGTTATGATAATTTATAATCTCTAATAAGGTCAATATAAATTTCTCACCACACTTATTATAGAAAACTTTACTAACTAATAAAATCGATTATTGTAATAACATGTTTATCGGGGGATTAAGAATCAATAAAAAGTTTAAATTAACCAATAGAATTTTACAAAACCCAATGGATTGAAATATATGGACCTTATTCATTATATGATTGGTAATTTTTCATTATTGGTGTCTTTTATCATGAATGAAATTGATGTAATTTATTATTTCAAAAAAATAAAAGTATGTCACTAATCCTACAAAAAGAAGGTCACCACATCATTGCTTATACTCACAAATTCAACCTACTTGTGTGTGGAAAATATTTTCCCAAATAAATTCTCAAATTAACTACTATCAACCTAGGAGAATTATTTTGGGCATATATTTATCCAAGGATGTAAATTTTTGGAATCTAAATGAGGAAACCCAAAGAAGATATAATGTTCTTCAATGAATATTCTAATCTAATTTCCTTATTCTCCTATATAATTTTTTTTACAATGATGAGATAATAAAATTAAGATATTTAATATATAAGTATATTTTTAGGAATTTATTATGACATATTTCGGCATTCACTTCCATCAAATGGGGTATGAAGTAATCATATGTGGGTAAGACAGAAGAAGACCTCACGAAATAATGTATCTCGTTTTTTCCTTTAATAACTCTCACTATTGGGAATGATAATTACTATAAAAATTATATAATAATTTTACAACTTATTCATACCAAAAGAGTCATTTTATCATATTACCCTTTTACATTCTATTTTGTAATGGATGCTATAATGTCGCTCGTGTGTACGACAGAAGACCGCCTCACAAAGCGGCGTGATTTGTTTTTCACTAACACGTATTAAGAGAGGTAATAAGGGAAACTATAATAAATATATCTTATATAAATGAAATATTTCAGAAATTACTTTCATATTTTCGCATTTTGGAAATATAATAAATCATTATTGTCTCATTTCACTCACTGAAAAAAATTATTACGTTGTTCATGGATGTGTGAGCGAACACCTCCTCGAAGGGATGTGATTAATTTTCACCAATACCTAACAAAAATGATATATATAACTATATTTAATTAAATAATGTAGTATTTATTAAATTATAATAATTATTTAATCATAAAATATTACTTCCACTCTTATCAAAATAGTCACTAAAAATGAAAATGTTACACATATGAACGTACGTCCTACCGTCTCTATGATTGTAACGCTATTTAATTATTTAAAACCATATTTCATGATCGGTTTGTAGAAAGATAATTTATTAATAAATCGGATAATTTTTTCATGATTATTATGTAGGAGATTATTAAATAATTTCCATTTTTATTATAGTCTATCCACATATGTCATTTTTGACCCAATTGCCGAATATGGTCAAAACATCTGACATAAAACATAATAAATTATTTAATTTTATATAACATGTCAACAAGTAGGATAATATTTATAATAACAATTAAAGATATTAAAAATCAGTAAATTAATTAAATTATGTTTATTTTTTAGGAAGATTATGTCACACGTGACAAGTCGAACTCTAGGTAATGGATTTCCCAACTCGTATTAATTTATATGTTATATTATCCATATTAACCACTAATATTTATTTTTTGGTTTATATACCTACCATTACTATATTTATTTATTATTATAATTAATCATTTGGGGATTTAAATTTCCATTAGATCATTTCTATTTTATTGGGCTTATAGTTTCAACGTTACCAAGGATGAAAGAAATATTTGACTTAAATTGCCTTTGTTGTTATTTATATTATGTAATTAACCAAATTACATTTATGTGGTCTATATAAAGAACCATTGAAATTTTATATCATTAATACCCTTACATTATATATACCATATTATTAATTTAATTTTATTCTTTCATGTGTATTATGAATCAAAATTATAAATGTAGTTATAGTCCTTTGTTAATATCTTATGGTTTATCAGGATTGTTTTGGATAATTATTCCAATGACAATATTTTATAATCCATCTCTAAAGAAACTAATAAATTTTATTAATGTTTAGTTATTCATGATAATTATATGTAATACTACTATTTTAAAACTCTTTGGTATTTAAATTTTTTATGAAAATGTTCTTAGGAAAACCTGCCTTTAGTTATCTATTAGGTAAGAAATATTTTTTTCATCCATAATCAAGTTTTTTAAAAATCATTTAAAATATTTTTATTCATTTAATAATTATTTAATTGAATATATTTTTAATTTTAATATTTTTAAAACAGTTTTTCAATGGAATATTATGATCTCTTTCCGAAAAAGGAACTTCTCTAACCATTTTACCTTTGAAATGGAATTTTCTTTACAACATGTACAAAATTACACACCAACATGAAAAAAATTTCTTTCAAGCTACCTATTAAATTTTAAATGGTTATTTTAAAATAAAATATTTTTTTAATATTATATAATTTATATTTTTATATAAATTATTTTAATAAACTAGTATTTTTAAAAATGATATGTTTTGAAAAGTGATTTTCAAAATGAATAATACATAATCATCTTGAATTTGTTTTCGGATTTGTAATGGTATTTCTATTCAGAAACAGAATTTTTTTGTCACTTCTCTTTAATTGGGGATATTTTTTTAGAGAATCTGCATTCCTTCATTGGATGGAATAATATTGTTTCTTATATGATTATTTCCCAACATGTTTCTATACCACAACATCAGCATGTTTCAAGGACAGTGTTATGAAAAATGATTATTTTTTATGGTTCAATCATGTTTAACATATACTAATATAAAACATATTTATTTTCCATGGGTTAATCAAGATATAAAAGAAAAAATTAATGTTTGTATGTGTTTTTTGGTGAAATTATTTCACCATGTTATTTATTCATCTTACGGTTATTTGAAATTTATATGATAGTGTTCCCTATATAGCAATTAGTGAGACCATTACTTCTTATATGTTGGGGAATACTAGATATAATAATTTGATCCCATTAAATCTTATATTATGGTAAGTTCTAGACAGTAATGGATGATCCCAGGATAGCTTAAGTGATGGGTGTTCCCAACTAGTGCATCAATATATTGTGTAATGTTCATTGTCTAGAGAGGAATGAATAATTGAGTTACGTGATGGTTTCATTTGTGGATACAAATTGGATATCATTATTTATAACATGAGTTTGAAGGGGGTTGTGACGAAAAGTATTCCATGATACCAATATATTTAGGTGTTTTATATTTTGGGTTTATAATATATCTTATGATCAAGATTGATATCACATATGTCTTGATTATTTATACTCAATACACTTTCTATTTCTATTTATTTAATTTTTATGGTCATGTTATTGATGGTTATACGTTATTTTTGAATTCACATATGGAATATTACTATTTCATCAAACCCATATGTCTTATTATTCTCATTGATTTTATTTTTTTATTAATGATTATATTTTCCATTTTTTTTGAATGTTAGCTCCCCTTTATCTTGTTTCACATTTCACTCAGTTATGTTTAATGTGGTTGAAAAAATTATTAATATATGGGATTTCATAAGGATGATAATGATGACATAATGTGAAATACAAAAATCTAGATTTAGTGGGAGAAATGGTCATTTAACATTAATTTTATTTTTATGAGTTATCTATAAATCTCAAAAAATGTAGTCCTAAAAGTCTAGGGAGAATGTAAATGAATTTTTTTTCATTTTTTATTTATTTGTTTGGATGGGGAAAATTTGGAAACGTCCATCAATATCAAATCTTGAAATGTAATGTTTATAATTTCATCATCAACTTTAAGAAGTATAATTGTGTCTTTTATAAATATAATTTTAAACCCATAAGTAAAATAATGTTAGATAATGATATATCCCATTATTTTAAAGAAAACATTTAAAAATAAAACTCTTTTAAAAACAAAGGTATGTATTTTCATTTATGAAAAAATTAAATCTAGTAATGAAATCGAAAAATAAAATATCTGTCATGGTGGAGGGAATATTTGTCAAATCCTATAAGTAAAAATATATATTCATTTTACCTTTTTAAGAATGTTCATTAATAAATATATAAAAATATTCCTTGTAAAAATAAATGAAATAATGATAAAATAGAAATTATGTTTCATTTAAATTTAATTATTCATAAAAATACAACCATAATATAATTTTATTAATATCTAATTAGAAGAAAATGATTAGTAAAATAATACACGAAATCATTTGAAACCATATTTTAAGGTAAAGTCACACTTTACTTGAGTTTGAGATTTCAATTAATTTCATTATATAATTTATTAACAATCCTCCTGTAAAAACATGAGGTTCAAAGAAATATTTTTCCTATTTAATTTAATTTAATGGAAATATTGTCGTACAAGAAGAACTTAGATTAAACAAAGAGCAATAAATTATTCAAATATTTCTATTTTAGGTTATAGTTTTCGCATATCTATTAGATTTATGGGTATGAATGTAATAATTAAATTATATAATAATTAGGGTTAAACAAGTTAAAATGTAATTCATTGTTTATAAATTTGAAATAAATTAAAGAAAAAATCAATTCAATGCAAATTTTAAAGTATATATTTTTCAATATGTTATCATAATAACAATTTTAAATAATTAATTTTGTTGAGTTATGATAATGAAATTTATATATTAGATATTGAATCATATGATTCAATATACATTTAATATTCTTATTATAATAGGATAAGAATAATCTATGTTTTCTGTTTCAATGTTTTTTTTCCTAAAGAATAGTTTTCATCACATTATGCATGAATATTTTAAAAATTATTTTTTCCAATTATATGAAACTAAATTTGTAAAATTGACTCCTAATTTTGAATCAAGATTATATAAATATTGTAGAGAACCTTTTTTTACAAATATGAATAGTACCATGGTAAAATTTATCACCTCGGTAAATATTATATTTGGTAAATCCTGCTTTAAACTAAGGGATAAGATCATACCATTTTCAAAATAATACTTATTTAATGAATTTAATTAGACCATTATCACGTCGTGATTAAAATCTAGTTTTTAATGAAATCTCTTCCATGATGGTTACTTATATTTTATTTTAGTCAACAAGTGTTACATAATGTGACTATCCTTGTATTAAATATCCATTATCTGTTCACATTGAAAAAAAAGAGTTATGAAAAAAATCATAAATGTAATTTTTTGTATAATTAATTTATATTATATATATAAATTTATTTATAATATTAAGGTATTATATAATTACTTGATATTTATAAACAATAAAAAAATTATTTACATAATTAATGGAAAAAAACTAAATTATATTCAAAATAATAAATAATATATATTTTCATAAATAATATTGTTACAATAAATTTTTTAGATAATTATATATTATTAGTGTTTTCAATGAAATATATTCGAATTCTGAAATTATTCTTATTTTTTAGTCAAATTAAATAAATATTCTTAAAATTGTAAATAATGATATTTTATGAAAATAATATTTTATTAAATTACATAAAATAATAAAAATAAAAAAATAAAAAAATGGTATAATAAATCAACTAAAATTTCATAATTATACAATATATAGGCCATTCAAACCATTAGTATTGATATTGACATTACAATATTAAAACCATTTAAAAATTCCAACGGTTCCCCTCTACTCAATTATAAAAGGGAATCATACTTTTTTGTTAATCACAATATTCGTAGCCATATATATCAACCAATAACTATACATTTATCTTCTTTAATACTTTATAAATATTCTAGAGTTTTTTTCATCACAAAAGTCTGACTCTATAACCCTAACGAGGATATCTAATGGAGTAAATCCAAAGAAGAGGTAATTGCATAAATTGATCACATTCTATTTAATTATTATTTTTACTCCTATGAATATATTATATTCATTATAAAACAAAAACATTGGTATAATAAATATTATTACATGTTATTTTTATTATGAAACAACATTTATTCACCCTCTTTCCATCAAATGGGAAGTAAAAATATCACAAGTGCATAACCTATCAACACAACATAGAGATACAATTCATTTATCATAACCATATTTTATATATGGGTGTTATGGTTGTTATAATATTTATATATTATGATTATTATACAATTATAAGGAATTAACTATAATATCATATCTACCTTCTAACCTTCCATACCGTTGTAATAATATAACATTAATCGTCCGTTCATCTAGACTGCCACCTGCACGAAGCAATGATATTCATTTTTCCTATTTTTTTGATATTATAACAATAAGGATATATTTAAGGAAATAAATTATTTAAATTGTATAATAACAAATATTTATAAATGGTTTATTAATTACATTAAATTCATTCCATCTATAGAAAAATGAAAAGCGCTTTATTGTTTATGTGCATCCAAATGTGTCCATTAAGGGTGTAATTAATTTTTCTATATTTAACATTTGTGGGTGACACTTGATATATATAAAAAATTAAAAAAATTATTTATATATTCATTAATATATTTAATATTTTTTATATATTATTAATTTAAATTGACCATAAAAACCCAAACATGATAAATGAAATAGTTCACACCAATATCTGATTCTCTTGCGGAATTATTGGTAATAAGGGTAGTCTAAAATTTAAAAATGAATTATATATATATATAATATAATTACCACCATTCTGGTAGTTCCCATCTCTGTACTTGTTTTCTACTTTAAATGACTATATCTTGGTACTCAAGGAAATTGATAATATCTATTGTGGAAAATAACCAAATGTAATGTGATTTATGCATATTTTTATTAATGAATTATGGGTAATAAATTTTAGTGGATTTAATGGTTCTCCCTATGTTCATAAAATGGTTGAGAATGTTGTTTGTTTTCTAGAGAAAATTACCATTTTCAATTTCTTCTATATGATTAAATGTTTTGTATTGTTATGAAAAAATTGTGTCACTTTCTGAGAGGAATCCATGATATTGGTTCATATATTAGAATGAATAGAATACAATAAAAGGGTAAAAGATATTTAATGGTGAATTCTCATTATTTAATATAATGAATATTTTTTTTAATATTTTGATCCTATTCATTACATTAGTCAAAAAGGAATAACACACCATGTAATCATAATGATTTTGGTATTTTAGGTAATTTTACACATGATTTTTGATTCATTTATCCAAAGGATGTTTTTCACTATACTTATGAGGTCTACCATGAAATTTTTGGGACCTCCTCTTAATCTGAGTCACTTAATTATTTTGATTGATCACTATTTCCATTGGGTTTCATCTTTCCAGGTGAGTGATTATTTCTTATTATTCATTAACATTAATCATGGTAGTTTTGATTTATATGTTATTTAATCTTTTGTTCTGATCATGAGTTTCTCCCGATTCCTTTCTAGTACCACTGCTTGACATTTTTCTAGGGGGTGATCCTTTCTTATTTATGGTAGAGTGGGTGTACATTCTTGAGGTGCATTGTGATTTATCATATTTCCATCCCTTTTGTTAAATTTAGTCTATATTTTGGTGTGTGTATTTAATTAATTAGTTCCATTGGGGTTATGATAATCATCTTACTGGTGGATTCTGTAATTGGGATGTACAACATGAGTTTTGTGGAATGAAGGTTAGTCAGTGGCCTATGCTAGATGAACTATTATAATTTATGATTTAATTTTTTATATAAATTAAATTTAATTACTAAATTATTGTAATTCTATATGTGGAAATATTTTTTTCGATAAAAGGTGGTATTCACATACTTTTTCTTAATGAACATGGTTTTCAAGTAATTTTTAACTGGATTTTCGATATGGTTTCCAAAACATTGTTCCGATGAAATAGTTTCATGAATTTGAATAGGAAATAGAAAACACGGGATTCCGTGGGTAATTAGATTGAAAGTGTAATAATAGGTCCCATCCAATCTCATGAGGGTTAACTCCTCGGTCCTTCCTCTGATCCCTATGGAATTTTTTCTAGGTTATTGTTATACCAGTTGGGGGGTTCACTATTGTGGGTGTTCCTATACTCTCTAGATTTTATTCATATTCTTAGAGACATAATGAGTATGAATTTCCATGTTAGTTATGAGTTTAATTATCTCCAAATCAAGTGTGATCCATACCATGATATTATTGTTTCCATGACTTATACTATTTTTGTTGAAATTTCATTGATTTTTTATATGATACATGATTTTTTATTTGATATATATTCTTTGATATATGTATATGAAATGATATGAAACTAATTTTCTTACATTATATGGAAATGTTCAAAAAAGATAATTAAAATAATAATCCTGTTTTTATATAAATTTTTGAACTATCTATAATGAATTGTTTTTTAGGGTTTAGAATGATTGGTATATTTGTACATAGACTTGATATGGATCCATTTGGCCTCCCTATTGAGCATGTTATCTAACACCATGCACACCCATTCAGTGGTGAGTAGACATTTCTATTTATTTTAATACATGGAAAGGTAAGGCACCATAATGTGATTGTGTTGTTTTTTTTGGTGGGTATGTGAAGATGGTGGTGAGATGGTGGGAGTTCTCCCACATTATCACATTAATACTATTTGAGTAGCTTTTTATGTTTTTATTCCTTTATAGTTGTATTTATATTTTCGAGGTTTTTTCAACATTTCATGTTATATAAATCCCATTGTTTTATATATTTTATGGAATGTAATTATTTTCTCAATTTTCATTCTTTTCTATGGGTATATGTCCCATGTTTTGAATTAGATTGGGTTAAATAATTCCCTCTAGTTGTTGTTTGATGCCCATGTGGTGGTTGTCAGCCCATGGGGATAAAAAATTTCTATTAGGACTGTGGAGGATCATGTATTGTTCTAGTATTTGTAGGGTATCTAGGGAAGTTCATTACAAAATGGTATTAAAAGTTGTATATCCTCATGATTCCTTATATTGGAATGTTTGGTAGACAAGAGATAGGATTTTCATGATGTGAGATGTAGGTTTTAGGGAGTGTATGGCTAACTATTGACATGTCATGAGTAAATTTACCATGGGATGTTTGTATGTTTTTCTCCTATGTTTTAGTCTATGATTGTAATCTATTTTTTTTATTATCCATTTAATGGTTTGTACTCCGATTACTATGTGTCTAATCATATATTCTCTTTTGGTGTGCATTATAATCCCTCTAATATATGTTCTATTGGTTCTATGAGTTGTTATAGCTAATGGTACACAATGTAATCCACTCAATGATCATAATATTATCCAGGATAGAGTCTAGTAAATTATTTCTATTGAAAAAAATGTACCATGAGTATAGAATGTTTTGATTGAGGTATATCCAAGACTTGTAGAAGACATAGATCAGTCATGGGAGTCATTTCATGAGAATCTACTATCCTTTAAGGGTTAAATTGAAAATGATGACATGTAAAAATATCTTTAAAATTTCGATTATATTTTTTTCATCTTAGTGTCACCTAATAGTATCGTAGTGAGGTGCACCAAAATAAAACATGATGGTCCCAACAAGAATTGTTGGGTTTCAATGGTACAGGAATATTGACAAGTGGGATTTGATAGGAAGAGTTTCATGACAATATACTTACAATAGTTTTAACAAGTTTTTCATATTCTGGAGAAGTAAATATAGTTACTCTCTCTATATAAAGGAGGGAATATTGTGTCAATATATACCAATTTTTATTCAGAGATATATTATTTTTCACTTGAGGTTGAAATGATTGACCAGTTTAAATATGAGATGTACAAACAATGTTTGAGGTATGAGATCACATAGAATATATTAATATTTTATCATTCAGCCAAAGACGATATAGTATATAGGGAAATGATGGTTGAGAAGAATGTGGAAGGAAGGGTTCGTTATTCCTCATCTTCCATTCCACCAGTTGGAAACATTAGTAGAATATATGGAAAGAAGAGGATGTATAATGATTTACATAGAAGTGGTGTAGGTAGTTTCAAATGTAGTCTAGTTCATTACCATTAGTTCGTTTGATAGTGTTACTATCACATTATATCATTATAGAATAGTTTTTAACACTGATAATTCATTTCATGTGCCTTAAAATTCCTGTAATGGTTGTGGATGTTTGGATCATAAAAATTATTTCTTCTTGGATTTGTATACTCCTCGATATGGTCACGTATCTTTACCTCAAAATGATACTTCGACACAATCTGATTCATTGTAGACAACAAGAATCTGGTGATATTCCTTAAGATACAATCACCTTCATGTAACATATGAGTTTTCAATGGAGGCAGATGTGGTTCCTGTGATAGAGAGAGGTACCATCTTTATTTCATATTCTACATAAATTTTGTTATTTGATAATTGTTCTTCCCATTTGTTCATTTGTTGTCATTTTTTTATATTAATAAACATCCAACATAGCTCCTTTAAATTTTAATGGAATTAATGTCAACATTTGGGAAGAGGATATATGACGAGTTTCTATGTCCTTTTATGCTAGTGATAGACCATGTGGGGTTAATATGTGATTTAATTTTTCCCGATATGGATATGTTTGATGTCATAATCGGGATGGAATGGATTGTTCATCGTCATGTTATTGATGATTATTATCATTAATATCTCTCATTTCTTGATGATGATGGGAGATCATAAGTACATAAGGTAGTGTGGGATCCAATTTATGGTTTTGAAGGACCTTCCAACCAAGAGTTTATGTGTTTTTTTCTTCTGTAACTACTGCACCGGATGACATTGTTCTCTTAATTATCACCAGGTTTTTTATAAGGACATTCGTTATGTTTTTCTAGATAATTTATCTAGGATAATTCAATATAGGAAGGTTTATTTTTTGGTCAACATAGTTCTTAGTGCGCAAGTTATAACAATACATTCTTATCATATAAAACTAGTATAACTGTAAGAGATCAAGATTTTTGTAGTCGATATGACAGAGAAGGGTATTGTACCCCCTAGCATTTCATTGTGGTAATACCTAGTTCACTTTTTTAGGAAGATAGATGGTTCAATATAATTGTTCGTGAACTATGATAATTTAAATATGATAATATTTAATAAAACATATCATTTACCTCATCTGGATGATCTATTAAATTAGTTAAAGTGGAAAAGATATTTTTTATGATTGATCTTCAATCAGGATAATATCATTTCATAGTTTAAGAGTCTTATATACCCAAGGCTTCATTCAAGAGTTTTTATCTCAATTATGAATATTTTTTGATGCTGTATTGTTATATTAATGATCCAAAAGTTCTTATATATTTGAAGATTTAGATTGTTCATCAGCATCACGAATATATTTTGGTAGTGTTCAGAGATAACATTTTGTTTCATTTGATATTAAATCATTAGCATGAGAACTATCTGAGTTTTGTTTTGGGAATCCTGGGGAGTCACTATTTGAATGGAATGATTTTGAAATGCACTTTTAGTGTTCAACTTGTGATTTCTTGGGGAACATCAGTTCTGATCAAGTATTATCCATTTAACCAGAGAATGTGATGCTATTTGTTCAAGAGAATAACCACAAGATGTCTTTGAGATTCAAGGATTACATATTCTTTATGGAAACTAGAGACAATTATTCAATAAATTCTAAATGTTGGGGTAAGCTTTAACTACTATTAATAAGAATTAGTTGAAATTAATATGGGATGTTAATTGTATATATTCCTTGTTTCTCATGCGGTTAAAGATTAGGATATATGTATGCCACCACCTAATTATCTTGAATAATATGAAAACCCAAACTAGCATATATCGAATCAAAGAAAATAAAAAAAAATTACCAAGCTCATTTAAGATTAGGAATGTTTCATTTCATAATGTTTTGGAATCGATGAAATAGTAGAACCTAGTGTGGATTTTCACCTTGTTGCATTGAGATTCTTATGAATATTTTTTTGGTATGGTTCATACTATTGTTCATTTTTAATCATCTATCCTTGAGTCTATTGTACATATTCAACAACAGGATAATCAATTCAGGGGTATTCGATAAACCGTATATGGTGGGGATACCATATCTGATTGTTCTCTCTCTTTACATGGTATTATAAATTTATTTATTTGTATTCTCCCATTATTTGTGTGGATCTAGGTTTTGAGTGATTTTCATAGTTCATCATTTTATATTCATTTCGATACTAAAATGACATATTATTACATGAGATGGAAATTCTAGAGGATGGGTATGAATTGTGGAATTTATGATTATGTGAGACACTATTACACCAGCCATCAATTAAAGGAAGATAATTTGAAACAATTATTCATTCTCCAGCCTCTTTTGGTGTCATTTTATAAATTATATGAGCTATCCATATATATTTGTTTTCTTTACATGGTATATTATAGATGGGAATTGTATATGGGTGTTTATTTATAAATTGATAAAATATTCTCATTTAATTATGATCACGGATCGTACGTTTACTTTAAGATTATTGATGGTTCACCAAGTGAGGATAGGGCCACAAGTCAGGTTGAGTATAAAATATCATCTATATAATGGTAGTTAGACATATCATTCTATTCAGATCCTAGAGGATATTCTATATGCATATGTCAAAGATTTTTGTGGATCTTAGGATAATCATCAATAAAATAAGGTATTTTCTTTCAAAATATAAATAAATCATTGATTGTATGTGATCCTATTGGGGAATTTGGTGCCTAACAATAAATATCAGATCATTTTTGGGATGATGTGGGTGTGGAATCATATTTGGGTTATTTTTTTAAGGGGACGATTGTAAGGATTTAAGATATATTCCATCATATATCTATAGAACATATTTAAAAAATATTTAATGAATTAATAGTATCATACATTAGATTCTTCCACTGGTGACTTAGTTCTGTTGAATGTTTCTCCTTGGTTGTCTGAAAATCATCTTGGAAAACATGAAATTTTGGAAATGATATAAATATATATGACCGTATAAGGTCAATGGGAATCTTTCATAAGATTATTTTTGCTATTATTATTATTTTAGTTAATAAGAATCTTTTATTTCTTCCACATATAAAGGCTTAGGAAATACCTTCATTTTCCTTCTCATGTTATGATCTGGAATGATATTGAGTGAGATTTGGATATTTATGTTTTGGAGACCCTATAGAGATTATGAACTCTCATGTAAATGTCTTCTATGGGATTTCAATTCTTTTGGTCTATGTGTTATGGCTTCATGGATCAGATTATCACAATACTTTGAAGCATGAGTCATTGGTTAGGGACAACTAGCATCACATATATACTGAACATCATTCATTGACATGACTAAATTGGGATGAAATTTACTATTTTGAGGATTTTGTAAAATATTATTACAATACTTATGGTATTTCCCTTATATTTACTTTTTTACAATTCAATTATGTATATCATGGTACTCCTAAAGATGGTGATAATTTTCGGGAAATGATATAATGTTTAAAGATGTTTTTTTTGAATTAATGGAGTCTTGGTATAATCATGTAGTATAATTTCAGGGTTTTCCCCAATTTTGGATAACTCTCCAGATAGTTTGGAGTTTTCCACTGGAAAAAATCATTATTTAACTCATAGGATATTAAACACCATGTAATGTGATTACATAACATGTATTTTTCATCTAAAATAATCCATGATCTTGAAGCAAAAAATGGAATGAGTAAACTCCCTCTAAATATAACCCGTCATGTAACAGTTATTTGCTAGTTTTTAATAAAAATGTTATGGTTGTTTGGTTGTATTTGAACCCCATTGGATGACATGACTTGTAATGCTATTACAATCCTTGAAGTACTTTTTAGTTTTTCTATTAGAAAATTTCACTCTCGATTCCCCATATATTCATGTGCATTATACTTTTCACTAAGAAACGGAGGTCTCTCATGAAAATTTTGGGACCTCTAATCAATTTTAGTTGCTTTATATTAGGATTGGTCTTAGTTTTTGTTGGTTCTCATCTCTCTAGGATGGTGATCATTTATTATTTTTTGTTTCCATTGATCATTGTTGCATCGTTCGGTGCGTTATTGTATTTTTTTTAAATTGTATATATACTGATTAATTTCCATGTTTATTGTGTGATCTTGTTACAGTGGAAGATACTTGGTTGGTTGTGGAACATTTGGTGTTATTTCTTTTGGTATGTAGTGATCTATCCTATTCAAATGAACACTTTTTTAAATTAAACTAATTTAAAGACATGTGAAATTATTCTAGGGCCATCATTTTTGCTGTTGTGATCTTCTTGTTGGATGACTCAGTTGCGGTCATGTACGACCTACATTTTAAGGTAGGTGGTTTCTTCTCAACCCAATGTTTCATGAACTTCAATGAATTGGGTTTTATAAATTTTATCACAAAGAAAATTTCACGACAAGCAGATTAGATTTTTGAGCGCGAAAATGCATTTTCTCAAAAAAAATGTTTTCCCATTTGTTTTGATAAATAAAATGGGTTTTCAATGAATTGTGAATTGGATATAAAATATGTTTTTTAAATATTTTTCTAAATATATTGTTTTGAAAAATAGAACATGGGAAGGCTTAGATACTATAGTTGAAGGTGTAGTATTAGGTCTCATCTACTATCTGGGGCTATGTGGGGAATTCCATTACATCCTATCACTTTTGTTCTAGGGAAGGGTTAGACTTGTATGAGGATTCACTTTCAAGGGTGTTATTATAATCTATAAATGTGATGCACATGTACAAATACATTATTTTAGAGACTGTAAATGTTATGTATGATATTCAATGTTATTCTCTCCTAGTGTGATCATGGGAATTATGTTACATGTGATTCAGATTTTAATATTTTGGTTGAACTTCCCTGGATTTTGATATGAAATGTGAAAAATTAATTTTTTTTTGATATACATTCTTTGATAAAATTTTATGAAATGATTTGAATCTAATTTACAACATTTTTTGAAAATACAAAAAAATGGAAATAAATAGTATTCCATGATTTTGATATAAAAATAGTTAAATAGTATATCATTCCCTATATTATTTATATTTGTTATTTATTAGACTATTTTCATAATTATTTTATATGAAACCCTTGGGTGGGCCCCTACTTATTGTGTTATACGCAATACCGAGTTTCACTAAACAATGATATATTATATAAACTAGCCATTATGAATAGTAATACCAAATTTTTTAAATTTTATATATTTTATCATTCTAAATGGACTTCATTTTTGGATTCGGAATATCAAAATTAGTATAGGGTGAATTTTTTGTATTTTTCTGGAAACTTTAATATTTTAATGAATAGTGAAAACACTGGGTTACTATTTAAAAACTGACTTATTATTTAAATAATTATTTATTTTATTTAAATTTATTTTATTTAAAAATTGATACATAATACCTATATAAGTTCAATGTATTTAATTGGACTCATTTTATAATAATTTTAGATATATAAAAATTTTATTGAACTTTTCACTGTCTTTAACCCACCTCCTAGGACAATTTGGAAATTCACATAAAACATAATTTTACCGCTTCTATTAGTGGAATATTGAAAATCCTAGAGACACGGTAAATATCAAGGACTAAAATTTGGTTAAATGAGATGAAAATAAATTTTGGTGAATTGCAACTTTTTACTTTTATTTACCATGGTTAAAAATAAATAGGGTAATTAAGGGTAAAAATGATATTATTTTTACCCCAAAACATGTCCTAATTCTATTAAATAAGTTTAATTCGACCAAAAACAACATTAGGAATAAAATATGACCATTTAGGTCTACATAGATTCGATTAAGACAATTTTTATTAATTTATTTAAAGAAGGGTTAAAATAGTTAAAATCAATGTTTAATAACTAATTAATTTTTAATATAGGGTTATACATAAGATAAATTAGACTATAAATATTAATTAGAAAGATAAAACTATTTCATACCTAATTTTATTTTATTTATAATTTTTAGATGTTGAATAATTTATGTTATTTATGACACAATGGTGATGCAGTAATTACGTAAATAATGAAATATTATATTAATTGATATTATAAGTACCCAAATAAATGTAATTTGAGACTTTTTATGAATTAAAATAATTTTATAGGTTAATATGACATTTTAGTATTTATTTAAGTAACTTTTTTCGAACTAATCATGTTGTTATGATTTTCACAAAAATTAATTACCAAATAGTGTCAAAATTGACATAAAATGGTTTTTAAAAAAAATTAAATTAATAATTGTTATTTTATTCCTAAAAATCTAAGGATTTCCAAATGACTTATATAAGGAAATAAAAATTAATAATGAACCACTTGGGGTTCGTTTGGCTTGTTTTAGTATGTTTATTTACCTTATAGTGTAAGAAAACCAGAAGACACAGTAAAAGAAAAATTATTTAACAGAAAGTTAAATCTAAATTATAAGTTTAAAATAGAAACCTAAATTTGTCTAAAATCTATTGGATGAGATTATTTCGACCCATACATACCTTATCTTCAAAATAAATCAATTTGGATCTATTAAAAACGGAATATGACTTTATAATAAAATAATATTTTTTTTCCAAAGGTGCCACTCTCATCACTTATAAAAGGGAACCTTCTCTCTCTCCTCCTCACACCACTTTGAGCCTTCATGCTCAGAAACACCCTGCCAATTTCACTTTTCCTCTTCCCTAGAAACATTCTAGAGGTTCAGGTCTTCTTTAAAGACCATCTTTAGTGCCCAAAGAGGATGTTAAGAAGAGGCGCTTCAAAGAAGAGGTAATGTCCGTTACCGATTCTTTCAACTTTATTTCTTCTTATACTTATTATTATTTATTTTCTTCATTTTTAAGAAATAAAATCAGTATAACTAATATACTGATATGTTATTATAATTATGAAACAACCCTATTTCCCCATCTATCCATCCTCTGGAAAACAAAACCATCGCGCGTGCGTACGTACGAAATATCGTCTCCACGCCGTGGTGTAATCTATTTTCGACCACCACAAAACATAGATGGGTATAATGGTTTAAATAAACAACCATATATAATTTTTTTAAAGTGATATTGATTTTGAAATATAATACATTAACGTCAATACAATTCCATGATCATGGGAATGATATCATCGCTCGTGCATACGCATGGACTACCGTCTCCATGACGCGATGAGATTCATTCTCCATGATTAACCATTCAAGAAGGATTATAAAGTATATATAATTAATAATAATGAAATACATGACATAATTAAGCAATTGGATTTATGTATATATATATATATTTCAAAAACTTACTTTTATTCAACTCAATAAAGAAAGGAAAACAACGATCATGCGTACGTACGTCCTACCGTCTCCATGAACGTTGTGTTTCATTTCATTTGTCTATCTTATATATATATATATACTGAATATATATTATATATAAATCATTTTTTTCATTCTGAAAGTAATTAAATAATAATAATATCAATAACAAAAAGTCCAAACACGTACAACAAATGAAACAATTTTACCCAAAATGCTACTTTAACATGGAACTGACAAGTGAACGGGTAATATAATTACCTTAGTGTACCATATATGATATAATAACAAAGAAAATTATTCTATAATAATTCAATGATATTATTTAAATCATTATACAGGAGGATCAGATCCATACAAAGCATATCAAAGATAAGGTAAGGGATAACTTTTCCAATCTCATTTTTATCAGAGATTGTTTATTCGTAAGTATTTACTAGGGTTATATTTATTATCCATGTGAATGTTTTCTAAAAATGGTTTCATGTACGTTTAAAGTATTTTTTTTACCCATTTTTGACTTTTAATACATGGAATGTAAGGAATATTTCATTTAATTACCATACGAGGTAATTTTTGACTCTTCCAACAAAAGTACGAGAAGAATGTTATTTTTAACATATACATCGTGAATGAATTTTTATAGTTTCATAACGACTTATTTAAATGAAGTTTCCTATAAAACATTTATGAATAATTTCAACAAATACTTTTCCTTTAAAATTGCAAGTAATTTTGTGAAAATAAAATGATTTTGGAGAAGAAAGGTTTTTTTTTCATCAAGAATTCATTTCATGTGTTTTATCAAAACTATTTTCCATCTAAGATGACATTATTTAAAATGTTTATGTTTCAATTATAATTTCCCTATTATTTACATGGTGTGATTTTTTTATGATGAAATAATATCCATTTATTTAATATGGATTATGTTATTATGGGATGATTTTTATAAAATCCATTTTATTCTTTGGGTTATGATGAATATTTTATGTTTATTTTGTGGAACAAGTAAGAATGATTTCATTATGTGATGGGTGGCACCTATATATCCCTCCAATGAATTTGGGTAAAGATTTATATCTCATTAAATAGACATGGATGGAATGGTATGTTAATCCAGTTCATTGATACAGGACCTGAACGAGGAGTGAACTCGATTCAGAAAGGGACTTTGTCCACTAAGATGGTCTTGTAAGCAATGACTTGGCTACTATAGAAATCATAACAAGTGCTTGATGGTTTCCACAATTACATGATTTATTCCCATGATATTTTATCAAGATTGATGTTCCTTTATGATATATTCATTACATACTTCAAAGATTTATGTCTTTGCTCATGATTTTTTTGTTTAGTTTTTTTGTTCAGGTTTTTCATTCAAATGTTTATGGATAATTTTATGTTCTATATGCTTACCCTTACAGAGCATTTTATCTCATCCTTTATATGTTTTCTTTTCCCCAGGATATAAAGAATGGTTTTAGGTAAGAAAACAAAAGGGGAAGATCTTTATGGGATATGATGAAGATCTTTCAACACTATTAGAAGATTATTTTCCGAGTTTCCAAAGACACTAAACAATTAAGGTCCTTGTGTGTATGTTTTCATTATGTATTAAGTATTCCCCAAAAGTAATGTATTGTCTATGTACATCATGAATTGGGTCTCTACATTTTATATCCAAGGAAAGTTTTAGTTAACCATCGGATACTAGGATGTGAAAACTTTAGTGAGATCCCTATAGATATTTATAAGGTATGTCTAGGGATGTACCAAAGGTTAAGTATACGTATAGTTTATAGTCCTATAATTATGGGAAAAATATTATAATTAATCCTAAGATGTTAGATATGGAAGATACTAACCCTTTATAATGTTGTTTTTTCTATCATGATGTTTGCCTCACGCTATTCTTTTTGAGTTTTAGACGATGGCTGGAACCCAAAAGAACCATGTTGATCATTGTAATGGACGATGCAATGATTGTCCTCATGAACAATCCAATGTTATGGGATATGGAGTGCACAATATTATTTCAATACTTACATAATCTATGAATCATTCTGGACTTCCAAATGAGCAGATAAAGGAGCAACATTCTATTTAATCCTTCACGAGGTAGAGTCCACCTTCATTCTATGGGTGTTCTGATCCATTAGTGGCTGAACAATGGATCAGTACCACTGAAAAGATACTTTCAGTTCTACAACATTCTGAACAAGATAAAGTCATCTTAGCAGTATATCATTTTCAAGGTATGCTGATCAATGGTGGAATCTTATCAAGAATATGAGGTAATGAGATGAAATTGATTCCATGGAATGAGATGAGTTCAAGAACATATTTTTCAATAAGTAATTTCCTCGTATTCTTCGAATAAATATGGAGAAGGAGTTTCTTGAACTCAAGAAAAAGGATGATGAATCTGTTGGTATATACGAGGAAAATTTTACATGGATTGCAAGGTATGCATCTTGATTTATCATTCAACCTGAAAGTAAAGTTGATCCATTCTTCAGTGGATTAAAACCAATTCTTCGAAGGGCATTATCTATAAGAAACTTCAATAGCTATGATGAAATTGTCCGTTGTGCTTTCAACGTAAAAGTAGAAGTTATTTTTACATATCCATCTCATGGTTTGGACAAGAAACTAAAGATGGAGTTCATGGAGAAATCTCAAAACAATGGTGAAAAGAATATGAATATTTATTTATGCTCAATGTGTGGAAATAAGCATTGTGTAGATTGTCTTAATCGGACTAGAAAATGTTTTAAATGTGGAAAAGAATGTCATTAAGCAGCTGAGTATCAAAGTAATGGAAAAAGGGTTGCTAATGATGTCAATAAAGAAAAGACTACAGAGAACTCTCCACCAACACTTCAATTCATCAAGTGCAAGGAAATAGGGAAATATTTTAATCATTTCCCTAATCCAATGTTTAATAATGATCAACATGAGAAACCGCATAAAGAAAAGGATAAAGGGAGGTCACATACGATCACTATTGGAAATGTTTCATATTACAACGATGTAGTGGAATGATTATGTGTATATGTAAGGAGATTCAAAACATAATGTTGTAGAATCTAAATTATAGTACTGTGGAATATTGGAATATCTAAGTATTGGTTTATTATGGTTTTCAAGATTTATATGGTACAGGTAACCATGAAAAGTGATTAAAATAATTTGGAATGCATATGATATGTTCATAATAAAGGGATAATTATAAAATAAATTTTTTGATAGTCTTCATGAGCTCATGATTGATATATGGACTAAGTGATAACATGGTTTGAGTATATAGAATTTTTGGGATTTTTGTATGTGGAAAGATTTAACGTTTGACAGCACTCATGTTCTCACTAAGGTTCTATGGTAATTCATGTTTCAATAGAATACATGATTAAGGTATTTACATGTTTGTAATGTGACCAACATGATATATCGTATGATATATGAGGGATAAATCATGGTATTCATGTACTTGTTATGTTACCTCTCAAGTAACCATTTCCTTTACACTATGAGATTGGATAGAGGTATTTTCGATATGCTTAAAGGTTGGAATGGATTATGTTGGACATCAGATAGAATTGGTTAAGGCTATAATTTTTTTCGATATTATTTATGGAATGTTATAATAATGTAGTTTTAGAAGAAGGACAACCTACCGGATGGGGGACAACCCGTCGCGTCGGACAAGGCTGTGGGAATCGATCCCACAACTGAAGTGTGATAGGCCTTTATCACCTACCACTGGCCTACAAGAAGTCCCTGTTTAGTAGAAACAAGTTTTATTATATTAAGAAGTATGATATATGAAGTATAAGTCCATTTTAGGAACCATAATTCTATCACATGATATGCTAGAACTTCAAGAATGACAAATTCAACATCATTTCATTAATAGATAAAATGGAAATTGTCCAAGTAATGACCAACGATGAGACAATATCAAAATCAAGAATGTATTTCTTCTGATTACAATTTATTCAACTTTAGGGAAATGATCTTCAAAACCAAAAATGTTGTCCTAGTTCCCATATATCCGATGAATCTGATGGTACCTTAGATCATCACAAATCTATGGCTTTGTGATTGTTTGCTTTTTTTTATAGCCATGTTCTATACCGCTCTCCATCAGAACATGATGGTTTTATTTGTCTTCCATATCCATATTTTCACATATGTTCACCTATGGGTAAACCCAGTGATTAGATAATTTGGGTAACCGTTACATTTCATAATTTAGTTTTTCAAGATTGGTTTTGGTATTCCTATTTATGATGTGGGTTTCTATTAAATATTCTTTTGATTAGTAAACCATTTATAACCCCGACAAATTTCAAAGGCGAAATTCATTTTAAGGGGGGTAGAATGTAACACCCCAAGATTTTATGAAAAATACTATTTTTATTTTTATTGATGTCTTGTGTTGTATGGTACAACAAAAGGAGTTTCCACTACAGGCATCCCTGAATTGGCTAGCATTACAGGCAATCACGACCTTCCATGACATCTTGTGTTGTACGCAATATAGTTTTTCACTAAACAAAGATATGTTATATAAACTTGCCTTTATGAATAGTAATTCCCAATTTTTAAAATTTTATAAATTTTATCTTTTTAAATGGACTTCATTTTTGGATTTTGAATATCGAAATTAGCCTATGGTGAATTTTTTGTAATTTTCTAGAAACATTCAATTTTTTATGAATAGTGAAAACACTATGTTACTATTTAAAAACAGACTTTTTATTTAAATAATTATTTATATTATTTAAATTTATTTTAGGTCAAAATTGATACATAATACGTATATAAGTTCAATTTAATTCATTGGAGTCATTTTATAATAATTTTAGATATAATAAAATTTTATTGAACTTTTCACCGTCTTTTACTAACCTCCTAGGAGAATTTGAAAATTCACATAAAACATAATTGTACAGATTCTATGAGTGGAATTTCTAAAATCCAAGATACATGGTTAATATCCAGGACTAAAATGTGGTTCAATGAGATGAAAATAATTTTTTTGAATAGTAACTTTTTTACTATTATTTACCACAGTTAAAAGTAAATAGGTTATTTAAGGGTAAAAATGATATTATTATTACTCTAAAACCTGTCATATTTATATTAGATAAGCTTAAATCGACCAAAAACAACCTTATGAATAAAATATGACCATATAGGTCCCCATGGATTAGATTAGGACATTTATTATTAATTTATTTAATGAAGGGTTAAAATAGTTAAAATCAAAGTTTAATAACTAATTCATTTTTAATATATGGTTATAAATAAGATAAATTTGACTATAAATATTAATTATAAAGATAGAACGATATCCTACCTAATGGTATTTTATTTATAATTTTAAGACATTAAATAATTTATGTTATTTTTGACATAATGGTGATGCTGTAATTACCAAAATAATGAAATATTAAAATAATTGATATTATAAATACACAAATAAATGAAATTTGACACTTTTTATGAATTAAACTAATTTTATAGGTTAATATGACATGTTTTTATTTATTTATGTAACTATTTAGAACTAATCATGTTGTTATGATTTTCAAAAAAATTAATTACCAAATAGTGTCAAAATTGACATAAAATAGATTTTAAAACAAATATTATATTATTAATTGTTATATTATTCTTAAAAATATAAGGTTCTTCCAAATGACATAGATAAGGATATATTTATTAATAATGAACCACTAGGGGTTTTATTCTCTTGTTATAGTATGTTTATTATCCTTATAGTGTAAGAGAACAAGAATACAAGGTAAAAATAAAATTATTTAACATAAAGTTAAATCTAAATGATAAGGTTAAAATAGAAATCTAAACTTGTCTAAAATCTATTGAATGAGATTATTTCGACCCATACCCACCTTAGATTCATAATAAATCAATTTGGAGCTATTAAAATCTTAATATGACTTTATAATAAAATAATATTGTTAGTTTTTCCAAAGGTGCCCCTCTCCTCCCTTATAAAAGGGAACCTCCTCCCTCTTCTCCTCACACCACTTTGGGCCTTTATGCTCAGAAAACCCCTTCCAATTTCTCTTATCCACTTCCCTAGAAACATCCTAGAGGTTTATTGTCTTTTTCAAAGTCCATATTTAATAACCAAATAGGAGGTTAAGAAGAGGCGCTTTAAAGAAGAGGTAATGTCCGTTACCGATTTTGTCAACATTATTTCTTCTTCTACATATTATTCTTTAGTTGTTTCATTATTAAGTAATAACATTAGTATTACTGAAATACTTATATGTTATTATATGTATGATACAACCATATTTCAGCATCTATCCATCTTACAGAATACAAAATCATTGCGTGTGCGTACGTACGAAATACCGTCTCCACGCCGTGATGTAATCTAGTTTCGACCACCACCTTACTTAGATGGGTATAATGGTGTAAATAAATAACCATATATGATTACTGTAATGTGATATTGATTCTGAAATATTATACATACTCTTAAATACAATTCCACAATCATGGGAATTATATCATCAATCGTGCGTACGTACGGACTACCGTCTCCACGACACGATGAGATTCATTCTCCATGATTAACCATTAAAGAATGATTATAAAGTATATGTATTGCATAATAATGAAACATATGACATAATTAAGATACTGGATTTATGTATATAAATATATATATCATCAACTTACTTCCATTCAAGTCAATAATGAAGGAAAACAGCGGTCATGTGTACATACGGCCTACCGTCTCCATGGATAGTGTGTTTAATTTCATTTATATATCTATTATATATATATATACTGGATATATATGATCTATAAATCATGTTTTACATTCTGGAAGAAAGTAAATAATAATAATATCAATAACAACAAGTCCAAACACGTATGATAAATGAAACAATTTTACCCAAAACGCTACTTTAACATGGAATGGACAAATGAACGGGTAATATAAATAATTAAGTGAACAATATATGATATAATAACAAATAATATGATCTTTAATAACTCAATGACGTTATTTAAATCATTATACAATAGTTTCAGATACATACGAATCATATCAGACATAAGGTATGGGATAACTTTTCCAATCTCGTTTTTATCTGAGATTATTTATTCGTAAGTATTTATTGGGGTTATATTTATTATCCATGTGCAAGTTTTATAAAAATGGTTTCATGTATGTTTAACGTACTTTTTATCCATTTTTGACTTTTTCTACATGGTATGTAAGGAATATTTCATTTGATTACCATACAAGGTACTTTTTGACTCTTCCAACAAAAGTACGAGAAGAATGTTATTTTTAACTTATACAGCATGAATGGATTTTTACAGATTCATAACAACTTATTTCAATGATGTATCCTATAAAAAAATTTATGACTAATTTCAACATATACTTTTATTTTAAAATTTCATGGAATTTTGTGAAAAGAAAATGATTTTGATTAATAAAGGATTTTTTGCTCAAGAATTCATTTCTAATGTTTTATCAAAACAATTTTCCATCAAAGATGACATTATTTAGCATGTTTATGTTTCAAGAATAATGTATCTATTATTTACATGGTGTGGTTTATTTATGATGAAATGATATCCATTTGTTTATTATGAATTATGTGATTATGGGATGATGTTTATGAAATCCATTTTATTCACTAGGTTATGATAAGTGTTTTATCTTTATTTTGTGGCACAAGTAACAATGGTTTCATTATGAGATGGGTGGGACCTATATCTCCCTCCAATGCATTGGGTAAATATTTATATCTCATGAGATAGACATGGCTAGAATGGTAAGTTAATCTGGTTCAGTGATAATAGACTGGAATGAAGAGTGAACTCGATTCAGAAATGGACGTTTTCCACTAAGATGGTCTTGGCACCAATGCCTTGGCTGCTATGGAAATCATAACAAGTGCTGAAAGGTTGCCACCATTACATGATTTATTCCCATGATAGTTTATCATGATTTATGTTCCTTTATGATATATGCCTTACGTAGTTCCAAGATTTATTTCTTTGATCATGATTTTGATGTTTAGATTTTATGTTCATGTTTTTGCATTCAAATGTTTATGGATTTGTTTATGTTCTCTATGATTACCCTTACTGAGAATTTTAGCTCACCCTTTAAATGTTTTCTTTCCCCCAGGATTTAAAAAAAGGTTTTAGGTAAGAAAACAAAAGGCGAAGATCATTATGGGAGATGTTTATGATCATTCACCATGATTAGAAGAATATTTTCCATGTTTAAAAAGAAACCTAAACTATTATAGTCCTTGTGTGTCTATTTTCATTGTGTATTAAGCATTCAGCAAAAGTAATGTAATGTCCATGTACGCCAAGCTTTGGGTCTCTACACTACATATTTTTGTAATAAAATTTTATGACTTATGGAAATCTTATAGTTCCATGAATATTCAAATTTGATTACTTTTATGACTCATCTTTTATGAACTACTATGATTTTGTCAATAAATGAAACTTATGATCTATATTATAAAGGGAATTATTTTTAAACACTTTTATCATGTTGTCATACCCATATGTTGATTTTATGTTTATGCAATAATTGTTGTCTCACTTGATTACACTTACTAAGAATATGAGATCATCCATTATTATATTAACATAACATTTGTTATGAATAATGGTATTGAGTATGATGTGTATAAGAAAAGTAAGGGTTATGGAGTACTCATTGGTATAAAATGTAGATCTTTTATAGACCAAATTTTTATATTTCCATGATTTAAAATGGATGATAACTATATGATTCTTGAATTGAACATTATGATATTTAGTTAATATTAATATCTTATGGCATGATATTTTTTATGAAATTTCCATAACACTACATTTTTTATCAGAGTAATGTATAGATAACCATTGGAATCTAGAATGTGAAATAATTGGTTAGAACATGGGGGATAACTCTATATATAGCATAAAATTATAATTATTATATAACTATGAAGAATGATCTGGGTCAATCCAATGGTTTCATATAATATTGTTTCATTATTGATATATCACCAAAATAATTTTTCATAATTATTTGGACTGCTAATATGATCATTATTTCTCAAATAATGATTTTTGGTTTTACCTGATTGATTGAACCTGATGTAATAATTTTAATATCCAATGTGATGGAAGATGTAATTATTTTCCCCATATTAAACTAAATTTCATTTGAGTTCGAATGAAATATCTTATATACATTCCAAAAAATAACAATATATAAATCATGATTAGCATCCACATGATTAAAATATAGAACAAAATTATCTTGAGTCATTCATGTGGCAACATTCATTATATTTTTGTGGGTATTATCATCTACTACTTTTTGAGAAATGGATCAGTACCATTGAAACTATATTTTTCATTTTGAAGTGTTAATAACATGAGAAATTTATTTTGGGTATTTATCATTTGGAAGGATATTAGGGTTAATGGTGGTCTCTTGTATTCAATATGAGGAAACCTGAAGCAATTTACACCATGGAGTGGTATGAATTGAAGAGATTATTTTTCCAAAAATACATTAATAGTATTCATCACATAATAATGGAGACATATTATGACTACATTGACTTTATTAGAGCATTATGTTCTATAGTTAATTTTCATCCACTAAGAGGTGATGTCTATATATAGAAAATCTTGTTCGATATAATTATAATAATTATACACAACTTTAAAAACCTTTTCAAATTTTATTATTTTTTTAAGGAATATAAATTTTTATATATATTTACTAAATTGATTTAGTTTACGTTAAATGTCTTTAGTCTATTGGGTTCAGAAGTAAAAAATAACTTTGATATGATGACTTTGGTTAAAATTATCAGGATATTTTCATTTATCGAATCATTTCCTTGTTATAATTATTAAATTTAGTTTTTATTAATAATTTTATAACCAACTATGTAATATAGAAATATAAAATAAATTTTGTTACAATCAGGGATATTGTATGGCATTTGAACACATGAGTAACATTTCAATTTTTCAATGAAAATGACAGAATTATTGTAGTATTATTTTTCTACTTAGAATTATAATTATATAATAAATATAATTAAATTTAATCAAATAAACATATATACCCATATCATGTGAAGTAGTGATAAATAATAATGTATATTAGTTAGCATGGTTGTAGTCTACACATGCACATGAGGGGTGTTTTTATTTGTAATTAGATTGAAAAGAAAGAAGTAATGTGTTTCTTTAACATGAAAATATGGAATACCCTTCATATATATATATATAATGTTATTCCATTTTTATCGATTATTATAATCAACCATATGTGTCAACGGTGAAAAATGAATTATTTCATCTTGTGAGGTGGCATTCTATATATACGTTTGATCTATGTTTTTATTTTTCATTAGTTAGTTATGTAAATGAAAATAGAATATAAAATATACATAATAAAAATCATGTTTATGTATACAAGAACCTGATTTTTATTTATGAGGTACATGTTTCTTCTTTCCCCTTTTTCTGTTTGTGTTTTTGAGAAAATAAGGAAAATGGGGAAAAATCCCAAATTTTATGGGCACACGCCAAGTAATTTTCCACACGCTGTGTACTTTGGTCCTGTGGGGTGAGTACATAGGGCGTGTAGGCCTCTTGGTGATGAAGGGTATAAAAACTGACTACACGCCGTGTACTTGGTATATGCACGCCCTGTAATCAGTCAGCAGGTCAACAATAAGGTGTTGGTAGTAGCCGCCAGTAGATCGAAAATACACGTCGTGTAATCATAAATACACATCGTGTAATAATGTTGATTGATAAATAGTGAGGCATTAGAAAGTGGCCACTAGAGGAAAAGTTAAAAAAATGAAAAGTACATGTTGTGTACTTGAGTGTACACACCGTGTAGTTGTGTTTTTTTGTTATAAACCGGAAGTAGCCTCTTCTTTCAATAGTGAAAGATTAGAACACCGAGAAGCCACGTGAGAGATGGACGAACCATGGAATAGTTCCCAACTAAACACTAAGACTCTGATTTCTTCACGAATAATCACCTTTAGACCGCGTGGGTAAGCCCTTCACTCTCCTTGTGTGTGTCTTTCCAATTATTTCTCAATGGAGAGTTATTTGGGATTAAATGGGTGAACTTATATTCCAGATCTACACCGTTCACGGAAGATTCGAGAGGCATCGTTCACGTATATCGATCAGTGGAGATCAAGGTAGGCGGTTTGATGTCTATTTCCATCCGTGAAATTGTTTTGTGTACTGTTATGCTACACGCCCATGTTTGGGGCGTCGTATGGCAGTGGACTTAACTGATATAATTATTTGAATTTCATAGATAATATAATGAATATGTATAAGTTGTTGTTTGGGATCACTGCCTTGATCTAGGGCCACCACATGGGTGTGTTTCCCTTGTTTAGTAATTTGGCCATGAGACCCGGGTGTATGTCAGGATTATAACATGCATTGAGTTTCCTTTAGATAAAATGTATATAAATTTCCTGCTTATGTATTGGACATAGCTATGTTACTTGTTTAGCCTGAAAGCAGTGTTTGATTAGCATGAGGGAAAGGTACTATTCATCTTGTGGGAAAGGTTCTATTCAGCCTGAGGGAAAGTGTTTATTTAGCCTGAGAGCACCATTTCATATGCATGACGGCTGTAACTTCAATGCATGAGGGAAATTTCATGAGGGTTTCGTTTCTATTTGGCCTAAGGGTACGGCCTGAGGGAATGGTTTTGTATTGCCTGAGGGAAATATTTTGTTTAGCCCAAGGGGAATGGTTCTTTTTTCTAAGGACAATTTTTACTTGAATAATCATTATGTTGATTTCACATGTTATACCTACCAAGCTAGAGCACATTCTTGTTATTGTTTTACCTTCTACTTGTTACACGGATTGTTGTGGATTTTACCGTGGCACTGTTAGGAGTTTTTCAGTTGAGTCTGAGTCTCAAAAACATATAATTCAATCATTTTTAATTGTTAAATAATAATAAAATGGAAACGGAACTGGCAGGAGAAGCTTCTTTTGAGAATTTCCTATATTACTTCATTTCATTATTACACACTGCTATTGCACATTTTCACTGACAGTTGGGCATGGGCCTTTAGATTTATCCTACTGGGAGTTATTTATCCCACCCTGTTTGGGTCATGTCTTGGGCCCAAACAGATTTTGTTGGTGCAAGTGTTGATAAGGGCCAGAGTCCCTATATAAGTACTTGATTTTCATAGAGGAGCAAGAGAGTATGGGATCGAGCTTAGGCTGTTGATGCTGCTGAGTTCCTGATGCAAAGTTTTGATTTTCTTTGCTGTACTTACACCTTGTATTGTATTATTTTAGATTACAGTTTATCCTGTATTGACTACTTTCTTAGACTTAGGGACATATTTAATTATTATATATATATATATGAATGGTGTCCATTTTAGCATGGTATTGTTTACTATTTCTGCTTTTTGTATGTTTTTATTTTCTCTGCAGTTCTACACTTTGAAAAATGAGGGAATAGTTTCCCCACTATCAGATCTAGGCCCCCACTGCTAGTCGGCAGCCTCCAGTGTTTGGGGAAATTTTCTTGAGGTCATGTTACCAACCGGGTATGGGGTACCGGTTGAGTGGCACTTGGATCCGGGAGTTAAAATGTTTTATTAGATGGTTTTTCTTTTCTGTGTGATATTTTATTATTTGGAAATCACAGAATGAGATAGATTACTAAGGGATTCATTAATAACTATGCCTGGGGGTAGCTACCCCATTTGTAGATAAAGACCGGATTTCCTCGAATTAAATTCTGATTTTCTGTTTATGATTATTACCATTAATTTGATTTTCACTGTTGGGTGACGCACTTGTGGTGTGTTGTTTATATTTTTATGCATGGGTTCTATTTTGTTGCAACCCAATGAGATGAGAGTATCCCATCTCATGCATCATTTAAGCCCATGTTAAAATCACATACCATGCATATTTTCCATGCCATGTAGGTGCATTAGAAATTTCATGTTGTTTTGATAGATATTGTCCTAAAAAATGTAATATTTTGTGATAGATGCCCTGATAATACCTGCTATTTGATATGGTATTGTTATATATGGTTTTGTGAGTGAATGCCAAACATTGGTTCTTGAGAAGTATTGGTTGTATTGGACTGGAATTTGGAGGATCAAGATCCTGCCTGTTGTTGTAATGGTCGGGTGGAGAACATTGATTTGCGGGGAGTATGGGCCCCCACAAATCAAAATTTGGAATACTGATGCTTGAAATTTAAGGAAAAGGGGCATCAGAGTAGTTTCTATGGTCTACTATCTGGAAACCCAAAAAACAGGGCATCTGGTTTTATGAACACACGCCATGTACACTTTTGTTTTTGAAGAAATGAAAAAAATTATGTACACACTATGTACCCTATGTACACACCATGTAGTGTCTAACCATGTCATAGGACGTGTAGGTAGAAACACGGATGGGAAATCTCTAGAGGGAACACGCCGTGTACCGGTTGTACACTCCATGTCGTGTTGACCCTGTGTCTGCCATGTCACTAACAATATGGTCGAAGAAAACTTTACTTAAACAGGTCGTGTCACCTTTGAACACGCCGTGTAGTGAAATTTGGGAATCCGACCGTGTAACTAACAACACGGGTTAGTGATATCCTTTATAGTACATGTCATGTCCATAACGAACATTCCATGTAGTGTGAGCCATGTATTCATACGTGTAACTAATAACAAGGGGCGGCGAAGCTCGCATATTACAGGCCGTGTACCGGTGGGACACACCATGTAGTCTTAACCGATGAAATATTATGCAGACATGGACATGTGGCTGGGGAAATGGGGTGGTGTACATGCCATGTGATGGTGTAACACACTGTTTATTGTCTAATTAGTAGTCATCCGTGTCAGTAACAACATGGGCAGTCAGAATCTAATCCGTACACACTGTGTATATCTAGAACATGCCATGTAGAGTGAGTTGTGTACCCGACCATGTAACAAACAACATGGGTCAGTGAATCTCATCATGTAAAGGTCGTGTAGAACTTATGCATGATGTGTAGTCTTGTTAAAAAGGGATTCGTGTGACTAAGACTTGTAGAAGGACTTGGGAAGGGGAAGAAAATTCAACTACACGCCGTCTGTGGGGACAACATGTCATGTGTTTGTGGTGTTACACGACTAGTTTTGGAAAAAAGTACATGCCCATGTGAAATACATGAGGGAACACGCCGTGTAGTTATTATACACGCCGTGTAGTCTTGTTTTGTAAACCTTGAATGTTTTCTTTCCCTTGTTCCCTTCTTACACTTGTAGTTCTTAGTCCTTGATGATGTTAATCTAAGGCATGTGGTTGATCTTGTGGTGTCATGCAGCTGAGAAGTAGATGATTTTTTCACCAAGAGATAGGCAATGATTATACTTCAGAGACAATAGGCCACATGCTACCGATAGATCCTCCAATGGTGCCAGATGTGGCTCCATCCATTATACTGGATGCAGGCGCATATTTGCAGTTCCGTGAAGGCTTCATGCGGTTTATGCAGACCTCCAAGGGAGAACCTCCAATTGCCACATCTATGGCATAACTATCACGGATATTCCCACAGTATCATCTGCCTACCTTTTCAAGGGATGGTGGACCATATCCTGCGGAGTCATGGATAGGTTCTATGTAGACTATCTTCGAGCATTTAGAGATGCCTACAGGGTGGAGGGTCAAGCCCCCTAATGAGAGGCTGCATGATTCCTCCATGAGGTTGTGAAATGTTACCACCCAGACTGAGCATTACAGAGACATGGAGTGGGATGATTTTCCGGAAGTCTTCTATCAATTTTTCCTCTTGAGATGCTAAGGGATGATCCAGCTTAAGGGTTCATGAATCTGCAATATGGATCCATGTCAGTGATGGACTTTTCTGACCACTTCTCTGAGCTATAACACTTTGCACCTGTTCTGGTGAGAAATGAGACGTTGAGGGATATACACTTTAATGATGGTCTTAGATGTGTTATACAAGTGTTGTTGAATGTTTTCATGTTGCCTACAAGGAATGATACTGTAAGACAGGTGTTGAGTTTGGAGTAGAACCTACGGAAAGCAAGTGGTGTAGACCCGGGCAGTTCGACACCAGTTTCTGGAACTATTTCATTCGATAAGTGGAAGAGGCAGATGGATTTCTCCCACTGTGGCATTACTAGCCAAAAGAGTTCTTTAGGTGGCCTAATAATGTGATACCATTGTTGTAAAGTGGGGAAATAGATACCTCAGTGTCTCTGTGTCCCAATAGAGTGCCGAGGAAGTGTCAAGATGTGTCATATACAACGTTTTTGCAGGAAATTTCCACCAGTAACAAGTTATAGGGGTTATGTGGAGACTCTTTGTAGAGGAGCAGGACCAGAAGCTTCTTACTAGTCATGGAATTGGAATACGTCAGGATGTTCAGGCCGATGTGGTGGTAGTGGCCACTGTAGCCAGACACTGGGATCTTAGAGATAGCATGGCGGGTTATCTTAGGGTAGTCAGGTTGTGTCGCCGGGACGCAGCACTGGGAAAGCATATGCAGTGAAACAGACCCAACTAGAGCCTGATCTCGGACCTTCTACTGTCAGAGGCACTATTCTAGTTGCTTCTGTTTTGTCCTCAGTACTTTTTGATACTGGTGCTACACAAAGCTTTATATCAGTGCCTTTTGTGGGGAGCCTTGGGCTCTCTGTTTATTCTTCTTCTGATATTATGATGCTAGACACTCTGTTGGAGATTAGGACGGAAGGTGTGCATCAGTGAAGGGAGTACCTCAAGTGGTTGTTGGGTGTCACTTTTTATGGGACCTCTATGTATTAGAGATTACAAGATATGATGTCATTCTTGGGATGGACCGGTTGGTTCCCTTTTAGCCATTCGAGATTTCTATCGTCTCATGATGATTTTCACATCACCCGAGTGTTGAGAGTTTCTATAACATGGTGAATGGGGTGTGCAAGATAGCCAAACTGGACCTGAGAATTGTGGGAGAGGTGGAGTGACATAGCTGATTGCGAGTTTATATCTAGATGACTAGGGAACTTTTCAGAAAGATTTCCCTCCTGTAGTTGATCATTTCAGGGATGTTTTCACAGATGACATTGCAGATCTACCTCTAGAGCGTGAGGTGGATTTCTCTATTGATCTTGTACTTGGAGTAACACTAGTGTCCATTCCTCTTTATTGTATGGCTACACCAGTGTTATATGTGCTCAAGATACAGTTGGAGGAGTTACACACAAATTGTTTCGTCTGACCCAGTACTTCACATTGAGGTTCGCATGTCCTATTTTCTAAGAAGGAAGATAGTACCATCAGACAATGTTTGGATTATCAGAAGCTAAATTATTTTATGGTCAAGAACTGATATTCCTTGACAAATATTAATGATCTTTTGTATCAACTTCGAGGAGCTCGAGTGTTCTCAAAGATTGATTTGAGATCCTGATATCATCAGTTTCACATTAGACCATATGACATACCGCTATCAGCCTTTCGGACCAGATATGGTCTATACGAGTACTTGGTCATGCTGTTCAATCTCATTAATGCGCCAACAGTTTACATGCCACTGATGAATCATGTGTTCCACCCATATCTGGATACTTTTCTGGAAGTCTTCATAGACGATATCTTGGTGTACTCTCACACTTGACAAAACCAAGATACCCATCTTGAGATCATACTGAGTACACCGAGAAAGAATCACGTTTATTCTAAGCTCTCAAAGTCGCACTTTAGGATGGACCATATACAGTTCCTGGGACATATCATTTTAGAGGTAGGATTTGTAATAGACCCAGTTAAAGTGAGAGTGGTAGTTTCCTGGGAGCATCCTAAGAATATGTTTGAAATACAGAGTTTTTTTGGGGCTGGCTGGTTACTATAGACTCTTTAGATAGTAATTATCCAACATAGCTATGTCATTGATAGGTTTGACTATGAAGGGTGTGATGTTAGTTTGGTTAGAAGATTGTGAGACACCCTTTTAGGAGTTAATGGGAAAGTTGACATCAACACCAACTCTTATACTTCCAGAGAAAGGGAATAACTATAAAGTATAATGTGATTCATCAGGTATTGGGCTGGGAGTAGTGTTGATATAGGGATATTGAGTAGTTTCATACGAGTCTCAGTAGTTGAGGCCACATGTGAGGAATTACCCAACACATGCTATCGAGTTGGCTACAGTTTTTCATGCGTTACATTGTAGGGGAAATTATCTCTAAAGAGAACATTTTGTAGTTTTTTTAGAACATAATGTACTTAAGTACATCTTTATGTAGTGTGACCTGAACTTGAGACAACGAAGGTGGGATGAATACCTTCAGTCGTTCAACTTAAAGCATGCATATATACCTGTTAAAGGTAACAGAGTTGCTGATGAACTGAGTAGGAGGACTCAGTTACTGGTTGCAGGAGGCGAGTGGGGAGTGGAAGGTTATGGATTTGTTCTCCGAGATGCATTTGGAGGTTCATGATAGTCAGGAGAGAGCCTATCTTTCATATTTTTCTCTGACTTTTACCCTGCTGGATAGAGTGAGGATGAGACAACTATCAAATTCTGAAGGCCTATTTCAGTGGGAGTCGGTGGCAAGTGAGGACCCTCATCCCAGTTAGACGATAGAAGATAATGAGGAACTGTGTATCTATGGACAAGATAGGGTTATAGGGGATATACACGAGGAGTTGATGTGGGAGTTTCATGCTTCATCTTGTGTAGTGAATCCTATGGTTACCAAAATGTACTGTGACATGAGATATCATTTTTGGTAGCTAGGTATGCAACTGGAGGTAGTTGGTTTTTTTTGAGATGTCTTACCTGCCAGCAGGTGAAGGTGAGGCATCAGATGCAAGACAAACTATTATAATAGTTACCCATTCTTTAATGGAAATGGGATGATGTCTCGATGGACTTCCTGACCGGGTTGCTGAGGTCACCTCGAGGAAGTGATGTCATGTGGGTTGTTGTGTACAGACTTACGAAGGCAGCTCACTTTTTACCAATCATGGAGACCATTGGTGTTGAAAATATTGGGATGTTGTATATCCATGTGGTAGTATTCCTTCATGGGGTCCCTCGTACTATCGTTTCAGATAGGGATGCCAATTTTACGTCTCATTTCTGGAAAGGTATTCATAGGGCGCTTGGTGTAGAGGTTCATTTGAGCACAATATACCACCCTCAGCCCGACGACTAGTCAGAGCGTATGATACAAGTGCATTGAGGACATGTTGCATGCATCCATCCAGGACATTGGGGGCTCCTAGGTGAGGCACATACCCCTGGTAGAGTTTTCCTATAATAATAGTTTTTAGGAAACTATTGATATGGCACTTTACGAGGCATTATATGGTAGGCCATGCTGATCACCCCTGTGTTGGTTAGTGGCATGAGATGTAGCTTTACTGGGACAACATCTCATTCAAGAGACTTCTATGTAGGTCCTCCTGATTTAGAAGTGGATGGATTTTTCACAGTTTCATCAGAAATCATATTTTGATCACCATAGATGACCCTTGGAGTTCGTGGTCGGGGATTAGGTTTTCTTATGTGTTTCTCCAAGGCTGGGACACTAGCATATCACAAGATAGCATAAACATTCACCAAAGTATGTGGGGCCGTTTGAGATTCTGGAGAGTGTTCGGACAAGTGCCTATCTGTAACATTTGGCACAGAGGTATCGGGTTATGTACAATGCCTTCCATATATCTCATCTGCACCATTATCACTCAGACCTGTCTCATGTTTTTCATCCCGAGGAGGTTGAGCATCAGGCCGATGCATCCTTTGAGGAGCATATGATTCATATTGTAGATGTAAGCATGATGATTCTATGGAAATTCGGGGATAAATTTCTTCAAATGGGAAGTTTGTAAGAACACAGTTATTATTCTTGAGGTACGAGTATCTACTTTTACCTTTTTAATTTAGAATTTTTTAGAAAATAAGGAAAATGGGGAAAAATCCCAAATTTTGTGGGAATGCGTCGTGATCTTTGGCCGTGTGGGTTGAGTACATAGGCCATGTAGGCCTGTCAGTGATGAAGGGTGTAAAAACTGACTACACGACGTGTACATTGAATATACACGTCGTTTAATCATTTGGATGGTGAACAGTAAGGTGGTAGTAGTAGCTGCCAGTGGAGCGACAATACACACCGTGTACTTAGAAATACAGGTCGTGTAATCTTGTCGATAGATAAACAATGAGGCGGTGGATATTGGTAGCCAGAGGAACAATTAAAAGAAGGAAAATTACGTGTCATGTACTTGAGAGTACATGCATTGTAGTTGTGTTTTTTTGTTATAAATGGGAAATAGATTCCTCTTTCAATGGAGGATTCTTAGAACTGTATTAATCCAAGGGAGAGATGGCCGAACCTTTGAAGAGTTCCCGACCAATCATAGGGACTCTGATTCCTTCGCCGACGATCACATTTGGACTGCATGAGTAAGCCCTTCCCTCTCCTTGTGTGTTTCTTTCCAATTCATTCTTCAGGGGATGTCATTTGTGTTTGAATGGGTGAACCATTATCTCAGATCTACATCGTTCACAATTTATTCGAGAGGCATAGTTCACATATATCGATCATTAGATATCAACATAGTTGGTATTGTGTTTATTTCAAACTGTCAAGTTGTTTTGTGTACTATTGTTCTACACACCGATGTTTGTGGTGTCGTATGGACAAGGCCTTGACTGATAAAATTCTGAGAATTTTATAGATAATTTAATGAATATGTATAAACGGTTGTTTGGGATCATAGCCTTGATCCAAGTCCACAACATGGGTGTGTTTCCCTTGTTTAGTTGTTTGGCCCCGATACCCGAGGGTATTCCATGAGTATAGCATTATTTTAGTTTTCTTGTGAGGAAATTTATATAAATTTCTTCCTTATGTATTGGGCTTGGCCCGGTTATTTACATAGCCAGAGGTAAGTGTTTGATTAGCCTAAGGGCAAGGTACTATTCATCCTGAGGCCATAGTTCTATGAGCATGAGGGAACGTGCTTGTTTAGCCTAAGGGCAACATTTCATATGCCTGAGGGATGTAGCTTCTACACCTGAGGGAAATCACTAGAGGGATTCGTTTCTGTTTGTCCTAAGGGCAAGGATTGAGGGAAAGGCCCTGTATAGCATGAGGGTAAGAGTATGTTTAACCTGAGGGAAATGGTTCATATGTTTGATGACAATGTTTACTTGAATATTCACTGTAGTGATATCACATTTTATACCCACCAATCTAGAACACATTCTTGGTATTTTTTTACCTTCTACTTGTTAGATATCTAGTTGTGGTATTTGCTGTGGAACTATTAGGAGAGTTTTGGCTGAGGTTGAGTCTCGAAAACTTAAAATTCAATCATTTTTAATTATTAAATAATAATTATATGGAAGTGTAACTAGTAGGAGTATATGCTTTTGAGTACTTCCTAGCTTAATGAATTTCATTATTGCACATTGTTGTTGCACATTTTCACTGACAATTGGACACGTTCCATTGGTGGTTTCCTACTGAGAGTTATTTCTGACAACCTATTTGGGTCATGTATTGGGTCAAACCAGATTAAATTATTGCAGGTGTTGGTAAGGGAATTAGTCCATATACTGTTACATGATTGTAGTAGATGAGTATGAGAGAATGTGACCGGGCTTAGGCATGCAATGTTGCTGAGTTCCTACTGTGCTATTTTGTTTTTCTTTGCTGTACTTTTACCTTATACAACATTATTTTAGATTGAAGTGTATCCTGTTTTGACTGCTTTCTTAGACTAAGGGACATATTTCATAATCCTATATATATATATATATGATAGTTTTCAATTTTATCATGCTATTGTTTACTATTTACACTTTTAGTATGTTTTTATTTTGTCTATTAAGCTACACATTAAAAAATGAGGGAATAGTTACCCCACTATCAAACCTAGGCCCTCACAACTAGTCGGCAACCTCTAGAGTTTGGGAAAATGTGCTTGAGATCATGTGACCGCCCAGGTTTAGGGAACTCGTTGAGTGGCATAGGGATCTTGGACTTTATAATGTATTATGATGATGTTATCATTTCATATTAGATTATAAATATTTAAAATAGGTAGATGAAAAAATAAAAGTAAAATGATCATTTAAGAACTATAAATATTCTTCGAACATCCTTTATAATGATTGTATCAAAATACATCCAAGAATGGTATTATGAAAAATATCATGGTCATGGAGAGGAATATTATTAATGGATTCCGATAGTTATTTTATACTCTAATATACATATGAATTTTGATGGTGAATTGAGAGTGGTTCTTTTATATACGTGAGAGGGAGGATACTGTTGGATTTTTTGAAATGATTAAAATATATTAATTCCTTAAAAATCCAAATTTATATAAACATAATATTATTATAAAAATAGATAATAGGGTGTGTAAATATGTCCTTCTAATAGAATTTAGGTATGTTTCTATGTAGTTTTAACAATTTTATTTTTGTTTTTAAAATATTGAAACAATTAAACCATTTACCATGGTACCTTAATTCATTAACAATGTAATGATTCATAATATAAAAAAATTAATATGATGTCATATCCAAAAAAAATATTTATTCCAAAAATGGTTTCAATTTTATGAAATTCAATTTTCATAGCATTCATAAAATATGATTAAAATGAAACTATAAAATTCTATGGAAATTTTATTGAAAATTATTTTTATGAATAAAAATAGATTTATAAAAAATTTACATATAATTTTGATTACAAAGAATATTATTATATTATTATAATTCCAACAGAACTCATGAAATATAAAAATTAATACACAATAATATGAGACTATGTTAATTCTTTAATACAGGAGAGTAATTTATTTAGAATATGTTTTTTGTAAAATTCCCTCAAAAATAATTTTATTTAGAAAATAATCATAAAAATCACTCCTATATATTTTAAATTTACATATTTAAAAAAAATAAATGTCATATTTTCAAATTTTATTAATTTATCTTATAATTTTTTAAATTCAAATAATAAAATACATGTATAAAAGTCTACATTGACTTAAATTACTTATTTTTTTATTAAAAACTATTCATTACTATTATAATGAGTATAAATATATATTATCTATTTAATTAATATCAATAAGTATTGTAAATTTTTTTAAATTAATATTAACTATTTTATTAAATTTCATTCTACATTTTTTACAATTTGTTTAATGTATTTTTTTTAACTTATATAAATGGGGATCTATTACATTAATGATTTTTCTGATTAGAGTGATATTTCATAAATCATATGTATATTCCAGTAATTTTTCTCCTACATAATAGTCATATTCCATAAAACATTCTCTGACCTATCAAAAATATGAACTACTTGTCTCTTATATGTTGGATTCTCTTCCAAAAATATTACATTATGGCTCCAGACATGTGATGCATCTGGAACATACATCCATAATAATATAATGTGAGATAGATCATTTACTTTTAATAAAGTCCAATGAAGAAAAATATGTAGAATATATATCCAATGTAATATATCATTTCATATGGCCAGTTTAACTATAGAACAAAATTTCTATTTATATCAGAATATGTAATAGTTTCCACCATAATTATTTTAAACCAAAATAATCCACTTAACCATAATAGATGGTCATTCCTATAGTTATATACATAAATTTGTTACCTACTATGATCCATTCCTATATGTTTTTGTAGAAAACTTCACAAATTTTTTATCATGATTATCATATATTTCAGAACATATAACGATTTCATTAATAAAAACAATGAAAAATTTATCCATAAGACAACATAAAAATCTATTCATAAGGCCTATAAATATAGTTGGAGATATTTTTTAACACAACAGTCATAAAAAAATAAAAATTCCAATACATATTCATAATATCAATCATCCAAATATTAATTCTCCTACCCAATAAGGGATGATGCACACACATTAGATCAACCATAAAAAAATTAAGGATCCCCATGGAGCTAATCACAAAAATCATTTCAATGAAGCAATACATATTTATTCATAACCATGATGTAATTCAATAATATAGAATCTTTTAAAAAAATGGAACCTTGTTTCTTTTTAACAAAGAAAGTATTATAATCACATGGTGAGGTTCTAGAATAAATGATATAATAATTATGAAAACATTGTAACTTATTTTTAAATTCAAAATTATCAATTTGATTTATAATATATGTATTTTTTATATTACATTATAATTAAGAATATTTCCTATTATAAATTCACCCTACCAAAAAAACTAATACTTATAAAATATTCATGAAGTATATCAATATATACTTTTACTATAAGAATAGAAAAAAATTTAACTATATAATACTACTCAATAATATTCACAATGTAACATTCATTTCAATCTATAATAGATATCTCATATTCTTGATACTTCATCAATGTAATTAATTTTTTAAGTAAAAAATAAATCTTATTCTAAAAAACAAAATATATTTCTTGATAATTTATTCTATCATGATAAATTTAAATCCATTCCATACCTAGAATAACATCTCACTCGATGAAACAAATGTCATAATGGTTTTTGGGTATGTCTATTGATATAAAATAACTGGAATATTCTTATAACATAATTTTAAGTTAATAAATCCCCAAGAATTTTTACTAAAATCCATATCTTAATTTCTTTAGGAGGGATTTCTAATTAATTAGTTAATTTCACATAAATGAAAGTATGTTTAGACCATGAATAATAAAATTAATCAAAAAAATGAAGAAAAATGGAATGTACTTGATACCACATCGATGAATAGGCAATGAATTTTTAATGTACCCATATAGTATTTTACAACCCATATTTCTTGTGATCATGAATTATTTTATCCTTTAATCCTTCCATGACACATGTACTCTCATAATGAACCATATCATTATAATGAAAGAATATTTATATGTGAATTTTCTATTTGTATGATCATTTTAATTATATTTTTGAGCCACACATCCAAACATAACACATCACAAACAAGTATATATTGTTCAAAATCCATTTCCCATGTAGATTATTACAACAATTATAAATCTATAGATACATTATTTTCGTATTTTTGGATTTTATTGTTGGATTTTTCCTATTTTGATACAATCAATAAATATTTATCATTATTCTCAAATGATACGTGATCATTAGAAAACACTATTTTAAAATTAATATCACATCTATCCTCATTGTCACAACTTTTGAATTCAATTGTACAAAATTCACTTTCATGTCATGGTTATTATCCATAGTAATATAGACTAGTAATACTATTAATAAAACATATTATACATTGTGATTACCTTTATAATGGTATGATTTTTATTTCATACATAGGTTATGAATATTATTCATCATTATTCAATTGAGAGAAATTAATATCAATCCTATGTCAAAAAACTATATGAAAATTTTGTTAAGGGAAATTATTTTTAAATATATCGCAGTTCATGGAATTAATCTATTATTTCTTTGATATTCGTAAAAAATAATAAAAATTCATCAAAATCTCCTCAAAAATTTAAATAAAAAGTTGTAATTTTTCCGTTTTTAATAATTCGTGACATTAAATATATTACTAAGGTGTTTAAGCTATCCATCAGCAATTATAAGTTCCAATTATCTACTAAAAGATAGAGGGTCCTATTACATGAGATTATATACAATGGACATGTCTAACTATGGTGAATATGGATTCTCTCCCATGGATATACCAATACCAATTATAGTCTCTATTGACTAATCCATCAAAACAACAATCTAATTTATTAGAATTCCAACCATTCCATGTTGGTAATTTAGAAGCATTTTATACTTTTGGTTCCCTTCTAATTCAAATTCCTTATTTTCTCTATGAAAATCCATTCTAAAAATATATGGCCTACATAATGAAACAGAGTAATTCTATAATTATATACCATTATAACAAAAATATAATATTTTAATGGAACTTATATACATTACCCTTAACCATAATATTAAATGTGTCATTCTCTATTACCATATATAGGGACATGATATTTATTCAACCATTAATTTTATTTTAAATAAATAATTTGTGTTATTTAATTCATGAGGATATTTTCATGTTAATATTATTATTTAATTAAGTTATAATTGTTATTAAACAAGACCATACATTACAAAGGGGACATATCCACCTAGTATCCAATTTTTTTTAATATAAAACATTTAAAGTGATACATATTTTATTTTCAATGAAAATAATCATAATTTGTAACCTGATTTCATCATTTGTCATAATCATCCTTAAACCATATGAAAAAATAAAAACAAGTTAAAACCCCACAAATCACATTAATGTACATAATAAAATGGGGAAGGAGACTAGTTAGTCCACTTCAACATAATGAGATCATATAAATGACATTTATATTAACATAATATACATTGGGCTTAATAAATTTTTTAAATAAATGTTAAATCAAAAATACATAATAATTCTTTTTTGTATTTGTTTATTAGAAAACATTAAGGCTAATCATATAAAGGAATGTTTTATATAATCTATTAGATCCCACAAAAGAAATAATTAAAACATACCTTTTATCCCATAATGGAAATAATAATTTCATAAAAAAGAACATTACAATACATTATTATATAAAAATATTTTGTTGAAAACTTTTTATAATGAATAGAAATTTCATGTATATTTCTTGATACATCATATTTATATCACAATTACCAGAAACCTTACAAATGGAATAACCAATACTATTAGTTCCAACATAATTCGTAAATGAATAATTACTCATTGCATTGGAGTTAGATATCATGATCAACCATCAAAATAAATATCTAAAAAAGTCAATAAAATGAATAGAAAACACAAATGATTTTTTTACATCCATAAACCATAAAAATGTACTTTTTTATCCATAAGTGAGACATTTTTAGAATTTAATATATTCATTTCCTTTTAAAATACATATAAAATAATTAAATTAATAGAATAATTGAGAATAAATTTTCTCATTTGAATAAAACATGGAATCATAGAATGGAATTAAAACATAATAATCCAGTTATTGTGGTAGGAAAGTCCATAAATTTCATATATGATGAAATTGATGATTACTTATTCCCTTTTGTCAAAAATTTCCTTCTAAAATATGTAAATAGATTACGGTTAAAAATACACTAGTAAATATATTAATATAAACATAAAATATTCTTTATAAATTTTATATTTCATTATAAATACATCTATCCGATAATTTTACGATTGAGGACATGGAATAAATTTTTTTTTGGAACTGAAGAATTACAATATTTAAAACGAGGTATTAATGTTGTGTATCCATTACAACGAGTCTAACGTGTCACATATATTCTTTATATTCATAAATAAAGAACTTATAGTAATTTCTGAATTTTATAATATAATTTTAATGTTTATAATTTATTATATTTCAATTATGTAAATGTTATATTTAATTAGTTAATTTATTATATTTAATTCTAATTTTCGGAGGGATTTTTGTTTATAAGTCCATAATGACTTCGGTAGTTTGACCATTGTAAAATAGATAATAATTTAAAACATTTTTAGAATAAAAATTGAATTATTGTTTTAATTTTTATATATTAATAATTATTATATAATTAACTAAAATTATTTTTATCAATAATAAATTATGATACTATCATTGATATGGTAGGCCATACTTATGCATGCGTAACATTTCCAATTTTTAGCATAAATTTAAGAAAGATATTTTACACTATTTTATATTTAAATATTTATAATTAAATTATAGTAAATATTTTATTTATTTAAATCCACCTATATATAAATTAAATGTGAGGTAGTGATGAAAAATGAAATAGATCAGTTCGTGAGATGATAATTCACAAGTAGACAACAGAGAAGTTTTTAATTTTTATTTGATTATAATGAAAAAATTTAAATATTTATTTACCATTATTGAATAAATATATATTTTTTATATATCATATATTTTTATTTTGATTAATAATTATGAACAACTATTAATTTCGGTGATGAAAAATTAAATTAATCATTTTTCAATGTGGTAGACACCAAACACCCACAATCAATATTATTATTTTTCATTAAATGTTTACATCATTGAAGTAGAGTTATAAAATAATAAAAATAAAATTAATGTATTTATAGGATATTTATTTCATTATTTTATAGTGTTTGAATAATATTCTAATTTGGTAGTATATGAAAGAAAATGATAATGATTTGTTATTAACTATACTTTTTCTTTGGACAAACGCTTTACATTTGTACATAAATCCACCCAATGATTGCTTTATGGCAATACTATAATCTATTGATAATGGGGAGGGATGGTACAATTGTATTTTTGTTAGGAATAGCCTATATAATATGCTATTGATGTGTGGTTATGATAATGGGTTCCCTTTTATATGTGATGGTTGTGACACAGTTGAATTTTTTCAAAAGATAAATTTTTTTCATATATTAGGAAACCAAAATAACCCAAAAACAACTACTATTAGATTAAAATGTATGATATGTTATCAATATAACAATAAAATTGTATTTAGACATGTTTTTAGACTATTTCAATCCTTATCATTTTGTTTTAACCCTTTTAACACATTTCAAATATTATTGTGTGAAACAAATTTTCTTACACAATATACTATTCAACATGACAAAATATTAAAGTGGAATCATTAAAAAATATGAAAATTGTGATTCAAAATATAGATTAGTTTTTTATTTCAAATTCAATATATATTTTTTCAAGAAATTAACTTTACAAAAAACCCCAAAAATGCAATGAAAATATTTTTTTTATAAAAATACATTAATAAGCGAAAAAATATTTTAATATAATACCCTGGTGATATATTTATTTGAATTAAACTTATAAGATTATATTTCATCAAAATCAACATATAAAATTTTAAAGTAGATCAAAAATAAAATGATACTGTTTTAATACAATAAAAGAAAAGTAATTTTTCTAAATAATCATTATTCTTTAATATTCATTAAAAATAAACTTTTATAGAAAGATACAAAGAAAACTATATATGATAATTTATTATTTAAAAATTTGTAATAAATTTAATTTTTATCACAAAAATTATAAATATTTTAAATCACTTATTTAAATAAAACCATATAATATATTTAAAAAAATTAGTATGAGTAAAACTATTTATTTTTTATCAAAAAATCATATGATTCTTATAGTAAATATAAAACAGTAAAATATATTTTTTAATATTAATAAATATTAAAACATATTAACTATTAATATTAACAACATTATTATCATAAAATATATAAAAATATGAGGTTGATTTTGAGACGTGAGAGATAAGATTCATTATATGCCTTTCATGGCTATCAAATTAAACCATGGTGTTCAATGATCATCTTATGATTTTGGTATATTGAGACTACCAGGTAGAAGATGTGATCATTTCCTAAAAATGGTGTGGATCTGAGTATTAATAATTTTTATATCTATCAATAGACTATTATTATGATGATAATGTTTTAGTTGATTAATTAAAATTTGCATATCCTTATTAGGATGGTATAAATGAGCTACAAATTATAAGGACACAGTATTCCTCAATGTATAACCTAGATATCATATAATTATTTCATTTTTAACTCTACACATGTTATGTGTGACCCAATTCTAGTGATATACGACACAAATCTATCGATGTTTTTGACGTAGCTCTCTATTTAGTAGTAATCAATTTGGGTAGTGAAAATATTTATTTATTATTTTCATCACCCACAAATATGGGTTGAAGGAACACTACAACTTCTGAGTAAATCTAGATCAATCACCCACATATCTTAGATGAGGATAAAAGTGGTGTTTAATAAATCAATCTCCCGATAAATCTACCAATATTATATTTTAGGAATAAGGGATGGAAACATATACAAAGAAGTTTTAGGTTTATGTGATCTTTTGATTGAAACATCAATTATAACGCATGGTGAGCAATTTTATTTTTGGATTTAGGTACTTCTCCAATGGACAGAACATGGGTCCATTATCCTTGTAATTGTGTATAATTTATTCTTTTAATGTTATTTTAATGAAAATTTGATTGTACCCCTTGTGAATAACGAAATAATATTATTCCTTAAGAGATGGAGTGAGGGCTGCCCATATATGTGTTTGTTTAACCATTGACTATTCTATATCCTATGGAGTTTTTTGGGCGCTCAATTTAAGAGGTCGGTAATCCCTCGACTAGCCAACATTTCAATGGGGAGTTAAAATTCAATCATTATAGATATATGATTAATATATGTATTATATGTCAAGAAAAATAAAATTTATTAAATTGAATTTTTATGAAAGCCTGAATGTAGTAAATAAATATAGAAACATCATTGTACTAATTATATTCTAGTTGACATGGTCATTTGGAATATGTTCATAGCAAAGTTTCCATTTATTATTTGGATCATTAACATAGTTATTGTATTATACATGGGTTGTATAAATAAATTTTTTTGTATGTATAAAGTTATATTATCATCCCTTCATACAAAAATTAATAATTCCCTTCATGTTTTAAAATATATTAGAAAAAATAGTTAGATTCACTATCAGATTCTTTAAATAGGCTAGAGGAAAGGTTCTAAATGACAAAATTATTTGTTCCTAGGTGATTGAATTGATCATGTTCTTTTATATTAGTGAGTAAAATGTGAATGTTCCACAAATGTATGCATGGAATTTGAGTACAACTTTAAGAATTATTTGTGTTTCATTACTAAAATTAAATTAAATCCATTTAAAGATAATTTTCAAGATTAATTCATTATATATATTTTAGGAATGTAATGAAATTTTACATGGCTCATCTCAAACAATATTTCTAGGATATTCAATTCATAGAGGAATCTAATACAGGTTATGAATTCCTCATGTAGAACATTGTATAGTCATAATCACCACCAGAACAACCAATGACTTTGTATAACTCCCTTCCAATATTTATGCTACTATAACATATTCATTGCACTGGGGTAATTATAAAGGTTTATTTAATAGGAGAGGTTCAAAGATATGAAATTTATTGGTTATATTACGTATATGTGTCTCATGTCCATGTCATGGTGCATCCACTATCAATGTCATTGGATTTTAGAGCGATTCCCGTATATGTGAAGTGAATGATGAGCCACCTCATTAAAAGAAGAGATATGTTGTGTGAGTGAGCATAGATGGAATCTCCCCATTAAGGATACATTTACGGAAAATGAGCTTGGTGTAGAAGGGAACTAGGTGGTTTGAGAACTTGATTCTTTCTGCAGTTTTTAGGAAAGACACATTTTATGACTTTTATTATTCTAATGATAATCCCATTTACTTTTTGTTGTAAAATGAATTAGGGAGTTTAAAGATCAAATTTGGATTCCTCCTCGCAAAACAATATCCATCAAGTTATTTCTATATAATTATTAATAATGGATGGCTTAGAAAAACTGAGAATTCAATTTGGTGAAAGTTTTATTATATTTTTCTGATTTATCCTTTGTGAAATATCTGAAATTTTAATAAATGTGCTTGAAATATATATTATTTTTCAAATTTTAAGGATTCCCAAGATGTGTATGGCCTACATGAGAAAATATTCTTTGGATTCTATGACATTTATCATTCATACTTTGTAATATATGTGTTCAAAATAGTTTTTATTTTTATATTTGTAATTTTATTCTACGTGAATAAAAAATTTATGAAATTATAGTATATTTTATTTTTATAATTACAAATATTTAAATTTTTTCAAATTATGGATATAGATGAATGTTAGTGTGTGGTAGGTTATAGTTTCTAAATTATTCCAAATTCATTATCTGCACACCAAAACAATTGTTAGTAGCCCCTAGCATATTAAAGATAGAAATGGAGTGTAACTTATTGATGATGTTGGTCCACCCAGGCGTATCCCTAATAGAGTAAATACATGATAATGTTTAATCAGGGAATTTTAATATGTAGAGTTTGGATTTCTTCACATCTGAAAATTTGTTTTTGGAAGTAATACAAAAAATGTGATGGGGTAGATGTATTGGATTTCCATTTATATAATCCATTAATATGATTATGTAGATAACTCATTTATTTGTACTGACTGTAATATCCTTATAACAAACCCTAATACATTTTTGAATATTTATGGATTATAATGAAGTCAATTGTTGTATCCAATAATGATTAGGGAATTTTAATATTAATTAAATGTGGATATATGATTAGTAAAGTCAATGTGTTACTTTAATATATCCATTGTCATGAAAATATTTTCATTATAACTATGTTCTAGAGATTTTTTGAATAACATGATCATCAAAGGAGTGGGTTTTTTATTATATTTTCTCTTGATAATCTAGTTTTTTAAATCCATTTTAATTTCATGTTATAACATTATATATGGGACATGGAATCTAGAACTATATGAACTTGATATATTCATTTGTTTAGGTGCTCTCAAACCTAACTATCATTGATGAGGTGTGTATCCCTTGTATATTTGATAGGGTCATGTACTAACATGATTGATGTGTCACCAATAAGTTGTGGGTGCCTTATTTTTTGGATTTACTATGTTAATCCCAAATTGGTTGAGGCATGTTTACATCACTAATGGAGAATTAAATTCCCCCAAACACTACGTTTTAGATACTTTAACAACATGGCTGGGTTCTTTCTCCTTTAATAACTATTTTTTTTGTCAAGACATGTTTAATATACAATATTTTAGTAATTGATGATAATACATCTAGAACACGATTATAGTTTGTTATAATAAGGGAAATCTCATAATACATGGAATTTAATTTTTTCAAGATCAATATCTTATCAGGTTATCTTTTATGTGGAAAAATATATTTGGTAATCATTAGTGGATTGAGGAATTATTTCATTCATTAGCCCAACATGTTTAAATAATGATGGAAAAAATCAATAATAATGTGGAATATATATCAGCATTGGTTTATATTCCATGAATTGTTATCTTCGATATCAATGAAAAACACAATAAACATTTTGGGGTGAATTTTATAATAAAAAATAAAATAAAATTTCTTAACCACCTCAAGTGTAATGAAATAGGAATTAATAACATAAAATCAACCAACAGATCAATGTAAAACAAATATAGTATAACCATAAGAACGATATATGTATATTATAAATACAAAAATAACAATATAATTAAATCAAAGGGAAAATCACAATATTAAAAATCAAGTACTATAATAACAACTATCATATCAACAAAACAATTAAACCAATTTTTAAGGAGTTTCATTAAGTCGTATATAAGTTATCCTAATAAAAAATCAAGGTCTCTAAACTATAAATATATAAATATTTATTTAATATTACTTGATATATATGTCTAATATTATCGAACATTAATATGGTTCTATTTCTTCAACAAATATAACCTATCAATCAATAGGTACGACAAATAATCTTTATTGTTCAAAAAAATTCCTTGATTATAAAAATAAATAGAATAACGCATTGAAACACTATAGTATCCTATGATCGATGGTTAGAAACAAATTAATTAAATTATGAAAAATTATAAATTCATTAAAATTATAGCATCTGTAACGCCCCGACCCCAGTTACCCAGAGTCAGTGCATTATTACATAACATTGGCACGATCACAAGAAAGATCAAATCTCGAAAGACCGATTGGTTTAGTAGCCTTGGAAACACTAGATATATTCATAAAGTTTTACATTACATCATGAAGTGAAAATCTACTACAACAACATATTGTCTCCATAATCCACACTATTATCCCCTCATAATATCGCTACAGGTCATTCATAATTTACTTCTTCACTTCCTGGGAAAAATAAAACATAGAAAAGGGGTGATCTCAAATGCCCAGTAAGGATAACAATATAACGGAAATTTTCATAAATAAGAACAAACATTTAAGGGAATGTATAACTAAAACAAACGCCTTTTAAACTTGAACTTCAACATAGTATGGAAAAAATAAAATGAAATAATGCCATTTACTTATTCACATGGATATTCTACTAATTGAATAGTCACATGCAATATCAATAACCACTTTCATAATGATGGAATGCATAATGCCAGACTATCATAACCACATAGGCAAGGCCTTGTGCCAAGGCTACAAATAAGATTTTGTCAAGGCCTTGTGCCAAGACACTAGTTTGTCTCATGAGACCTACCGATGCATCGAGGAGCTATAGCGGGCTCCACCCATCACATATTAAGTCCAATGCATTCCCATATGAAAAGGTTTAAACAAAACATAAACATTCGTATTAAAACTAGCATACGAAATGTCAATACATTCAACATAAACCATGAATGGTTTAAAAATATCACATCCACAGTCAATCATATCACAAAACCTTTAATACAACATATAATTTTTGTATCATAATAAATAAACTTCACATAAGCATAAAATCCAACAAAGGATGTTGACATAGCTGAAATCAAAACTCTTTTTAGAGAAATATCTCTTTCTATTTTGAAATCATTTAAGAGCCATATAAAATAACACATTTTCAATGAAAATATTCTTATAATCTTGTAAGGGAAGCTTTCAAGATTTTATAATGGCGGAAAATAGCCGCACCCGCCGTATAAGTTAAAAAAACATTCATAGCTTAATTCTGTCGAAAAGGTTAAAAAGCACCTTGTTTGGAAAACGACGGAAAGATTCCTTCATAAACCTCTTATAAAAATTCAAACAAGGGTATAAATGACTTTAACCCATATTCTTGTAAATAGTAAAAAGGTTTTGAAATACATTTTTAAGAAACATGGATGTGGATGATAAAGAGATCACAATAGATTATTACGTATAAACAACCTCGGATAATGAAGAGATTGTGAAATAACCCTTACATTGTACTTTTCCTTGGATGGGGTATGTTAACCTCTTGTATAATAGTGAAATAATTGTTATTAAATTATTCAATAATCATATACATTCATATGATATCATATATAATCTTTTAACATTGCTTTGTTAATAATATCTTAGTATTATTGTCGTTTCTGGTGTTAACTTACTCATTTTCTTTTATATGTTTTGTTACATAAGCCATGTTTGTCATGGATAGGTTGTATATTATTCATATACAGAATGATATCAGGTCCTTAAAAATTATTTTTAAATCATCAAATGATAATTATACTTGAATGGATACGATGGAGAATGAATCTCATCGCGTTCGTGGAGACGGTAGTCCGTACGTACGCACGAGCGAAAATATCATTCTTTTGATATTAAAATAATATATAATTTGATAATATATCATATATACAGAATAATTATCATGTTATATTTATTATTTAAATGAGTTACACATCATTATTATAACCATCCAAATAATAATATATTGAATAACAATTACACCACGACGTGGAGACGGTAAGCCGTACGTACGCACGTATGGTTTCATGTTATTCAAAGGGTGGATAGAATACTGAATATGGTTGTACCATATTTATAATTACATCAAAGTATATATATTATACTGTAGTTATTATTTTATAATGGTAACAACAAAGGAAGAAGAAGTGGAAGAAGAAAGGAAGTTGGAAAATGGCGGTGAAATCATTACCTCTTCTTCGGGTTCTTCCTTTTGATTTGATCAAAAGGGCTCCTTAGGTTGGCTTTCTGATCAAACTAAGGCTTATAGGTTGTATTAAGGGAAGTTGGGAGAGTATTTAGGCATAGTTTGGACGAACCAAAAGGCTTTTAAGGTATGAAGAAATGAGAAGGAGGAGTGCCCTTTTATAAGAGGGGTGAGGGGCACCTTTGGAAAAGCTAGAAATATTAATTTATAATAAATACTTATTCAGTTTCTAATGGCTCCAAAGTTGATTATTAAAAGGTTAAGGTGGGGATGGGTCGAAAACCACTCAACCAATAGAATTTAGACAGGTTTGGGTAGTTATATTATCCTTATCTTTAAGTATTAACTCTAAGTTAATTAGTTACACTTGTACAATGTCTCTTTGTAATTTTATATTATATGGTTAAAAAACATACCATATACATCCAAGAGACACCCAAGTGGTCCATTAATGATACAAATATCATTATATTAGTCTCTTGGCCGAACCTTATATTTTTAAGAATTTAATATCAATTAATAAAATAATACTTGTTTTAAAATCTCTTTCATGTCAATTTTGACACTATTCAGTAGTTGATTTTTGTGAAACTCGTAACAGAATTATTACTTCGAAAAAAGTTCATGAAATCAATCATAATATGTCATATTATTTTATAAAATTATTTTAATTATTTAAATGTCTCAAATTATATTTATTTGGGTATTTATAATATCAATTATTTTCAATTTTCACTATTATGGGAATTACTTCATCATCATTGTGTCATTAATTAATTAAATTATTTAATCTCTAAAATTATAAATAAAATATCATTATGTAGGAAATCCTTTTATCGTTATAATGAATATTTATAGTTGAAAAACCAACATATATAACCCTATGTAATAATTGTTTTGCTAAAAGATATAGCTTGTGTCATTTTTGTATTCATTTTAACATAATTATAATAAAGTGTCCCTATCACCTACAAGTGGCTCCATCGGGTCCCACAATCGACCCAAAGATGCCTATGGTCGAACATGTATCAACCAATAATTTTAGGACACATTATTGGGTAATTTATTATTATTATAACATTATTTTTTAACCCTTATTTACCGGATTTACCCTTAACCATGGTAAATAAAATATTTACCACAGTAATTATTCAAAATGCCTAAAAATAAAAGTTACCTATTTACAAAATTTGAACATCCTGATTCCAAATATGGAATCCATTTTTCAAAATTGAAAACACTGAAGTAGCAGAAATTAATTTAAAATTAATTCCCATTGTTAAAACAAAAATCGTGTTTTTAAGATATAATAACTATCAAAAGATTGGCACTTGTTTATGTCCGGTTTAATTGTAAAATTATGTCCAATGACCAAAATTATAATAAATGGTAAAAATATATTCTAAATATAATTTAAAACCATTCAAATTCATAATTTATCACTATTAATTATTTTGATTAAAAAAGTTGTTTTTAATTAAAATTTAGTAATTTTCACTATTCATCAAAATATTAAAGTTATCCGAAAAGTACCAAAATTTCACCATAGGCTAAATTTAATTTTCCGAATCCAAAAATGAAGACTATTTTAAAATATAAAATATATACAATTTCAAATAGTAGGTATTACTATTCATAATGGCTAGTTTGATTGGTTATGGTGTGTTAGAACCCAGTGTTGCGTACAACACACGCCATCACATTATTCAAAGAGAAGCGTACCGTATAAGCTTGGGGTATTACATTCTCCCCTCCTTCAAATAATTTCATCCTAGAATTTTCTAGAATACTTATCACATGAAAAGACTCAGGTGGTCCTTAATCATAAGTTCCTCGGGTTTCCACGTTGCCTCTTCAATCTTATGGTTTCTCCACAAAACTTTTACCAGACGTGTCGTCCGGTTTCTCAGTACTAGTTTTCTCATATCAAGAATCCTGATGGGATCATCGCAATAAGACAGATCTGGGTCCAGTTCTAATTCCTCATAGGTGAGTACATGCGTTGGGTAAGGCATGTATTTCCTCAATAGAGATACGTTGAATAAAACGTGAACTTTGGAGAGAGTTGGTGGCATTGCCAATCGGTAAGCTACAACCCAAATTCGTTCTAGAATTGCGAAAGGTCTGATGTACCTGGGACTCAATTTACCTTTATTACCATAACGTATAACCCCCTTCCATGGAGATACCTTCCAGAAAAAATGATCACCGACTTGAAATTCCAAATCCTTCCTTCGATTATCGGCATAGCTCTTTTGCCTACTTTGAGCTGCTTTGATGTGATTTTGGATTACCTTCACTTTTTCCATCGTTTCCTCCACCAGTTCTGGACCTACATGTTTTCCTTCCCCAACGTCATCCCAACAAGATGGTGTGCGACATCTCTTTCTGTATAACACTTCATATGGTGCGATCTGAATACTCGAATGGAAGCTATTATTATAGGAATATTCTACCAAAGGTAAATACTGATCCCACATACCCTGAAAGTCAAGTGAGCAAGATCTCGACATGTTTTCTAAGGTTTGAATAGTCCGTTCTGATTGTCCGTCTGTCTGAGGGTGGTAAGCAGTGCTCAAACGAAGTTCAGTATCCAGGGATTTTTGAAGACTTTTCCTGAATTTTGAAGTAAAACGGGTATCACGATCAGAAACAATCGATAGGGGTACTCCATGAAGTCTCACAACTTCATTAATATATAGTCTTGCTAGACGTTCCAGGGGTAAATCTTCTCTTATAGAAATAAAATGTGCTGACTTGGTAAGACGGTCTACAATATCCCATATTGCATCATTCCTTCTAGGAGTTGTTGATAGTCCCATGACAATGCCCATCATAATATTGTCCCATTTCCACTCCGGTATGGGAAGAGGTTGCATGACTCCTCCAGGATGTTGCCTTCCAGATTTCACTTATTGACAAACAATATATCTTGACACAAAATCAGAAATCTCCCTCTTCATGTTGTCCCACCAAAAATGTTCTCTATACATTTTGGTGCTCCCAGGGTGTATAGAGAAATTGGAACTAAGAGCATCATCCAACAATTCCCTATTTAGATCAGGTATATCGGGAACACAAAGTCTCTTCCCGAATTTCAAAATTCCATCTTCACACACAAAGTCTCTCAATATCCCATCATTCATAGCTTTAATCTTCTTCTGAAATTCTTCATCATCGGTCTGAGAACTCTTAATCCTTTCTAGTAAAGATGGTTTGACAACCATTTGAAATAGCATTGATGTTTCACCTTCCCTGGTTATTCTCATGTCCATCTTCACTAGATCCATCAAAATTGGATCCCTTTTAATTATCATCACGTTCAAAACTCCATAGTCTTTCCTGCTCAAAGCATCTTCCACCTTGTTTTCTTTCCCCGGGTGGTAGTGTATCGTATAATCATAAACCTTGAGTAATTCAAGCCATCTCCGCTGCCTCATGTTGAGTTCTTTTTTTGATAAAATATACTTCAAACTCTTGTGATCAGTATAAATCTCACATTTTTCACCATAGAGGTAGTGCCTCCATATCTTCAATGCAAAGATCACAGCTGCTAACTCGAGATCATGAGTAGGATAGTTTTGTTCATGAATTTTCATCTGTCGTGATGCATAGGCAATAAACCTATCATTCTACATAAGGACACAACCAAGTCCTTTCTTCGATGAATCTCTATAAATAATGATCCCATCATTCCATGAAGGTAGAGTCAATATAGGAGCATTGACTAATCTTCTCTTCAGTTATTCAAAACATTCTTCACACTCTTTTGTCCAAACAAATTTAACCCCATTATGTGTGAGCTTCGTTAATGGGTTAGCCAACCGGGCAAAATTCTTGACGAAACATCGATAATAACTTGCTAAACCAATAAAACTATGTACCTCAGTTGTACTCGTAGGTGCTGGCCATTCATGGATTTCCTTGGTCTTAGAAGGATCAATAGAGATTCCATCTTTAGAGACAATATGGACAAGAAAAGAAATCTCATGAATCCAGAATTCACAGTTGCAAAACTTCCCATATAATTCATGTCTTCTCAGAGTCTCCAGGATAATGCGCAAGTGATTTTCATGATCTTCGTAGATTTTGGAGTATACCAAGATATCATCAATAAATATCACCACAAATTCATCGAGATACTCCTTGAAAACTGTATTCATTATATCTATGAATACAGAGGGTGCATTAGTCAATCCAAAAGGCATTACAGTAAACTCGTAATGCCCGTACCTAGTTTGAAATGTTGTCTTTGGGATGTCTTCCTTCTTCACACACAACTGATGGTATCTAGATCGAAGGTCAATATTTGAAAAGTATTGAGCTCCATGCAGTTGGTCAAATAAATAATCAATTCGAGGTAGGGGATACTTGTTCGTTATTGTTATAGCATTGATCTCCCTGTAGTCGATACATAACCTCATAGATCCATATTTCTTTTTAACAAAAAGAACAGGGGCTCCCCATGGAGAAACACTAGGGCGAATAAATCCCTTATTACTCAATTCCTTTAGTTTTTTCTTTAGTTCAACTAAGTCTACAGTGGCCATTCTATAAGGGGTCTTCGATATAGGCCTTAATCCAGGAATCAAATCAATGGAAAACTCAACTTCTTGTTCTAGAGGATGTCCAGGTTAATCTTCTGGAAATACATCTACAAATTCTTTCACAGTAAGTATATCCTCTATTTGAACATTTCTTTCCTCACCCACAGCTATTTCATTCTCTTCCTCCCCAATAATTGAATTTAGTTGAGCTATTGGGGGTGGATCTAAATAAGAATTAGGTGGTGACGATTCTTCTATAAAGATAAGGTGTTCCTTATTATCATCATCAAAAATCGTAACCTCTTTCTTCTTACAATAAATCTTTGCATCATAGTCCAAAAGCCAGTCCATATTGAGGATTATATCAAACTTAATCATAGGTATGATGATGAGATCAGCAGATAAAGAACATTTATGTGCTCTAATGGGGACTGATTCACAACACTTTGTTGCAATGATACTTCCCTTAGGATTTTTAACTGACAACTCCCTTGTTAAATCAAATTAGAAATATCTAATTTTCTTAGAAAACTGGGAAGATATGAAACAATGCGATGATATAGAATCAAATATTGCATTTTCTAAACATGAGGAAACCATTAAATTACCGTCCACCACATATTTCGTAGCTTCTACCTCAGCATTATTGATAGCATAAGCATGGCCATGATCCCTTGTAATTTTCTGAGGTATGTTATCCTGACGCTTAGGACATTCATTTGCATAATTCCCCATATCCATGCAATTATAGCACTGAACGTTTGTGGCTTCCTTCTTCCCCTTACAATCACGAGCTTGGTGGCCTCTTTCACCACACTTGTAACAGACTCATGTTCCCTTCAAGAATGTACCGGGGTGTTTCTTCCCACATTTACCACAGGATGGATATTCAACCTTTCCCTTCTTCCCCTTATTTACATTCCGAGATTGATCAGAAGGTCTCTTCTTCTCTTTCTTTGCTTTAATGACATAAGGCTTAGAGAATTCTTTTTCGGTCTTGATAGCACATGAGACAATGTCTTCGTAAGATGAAAAGGATTGTGAGACTAATGCTCGACGAAGAAATGGTTTTAACCTATCAAAGAAAAGATCAATCTTACTTCTTGGGTTACGTATATAATCTCCAGCATACATTGCTAACATTATAAAGTTATCCTCATACTTTGTGATATTCTCATCCTCCTTTTGTCTCAGACTCAAAAACTGACTTTCCATATCTGCTCGATGGTCGCAAGGATATTATTTTTCAAAAAACAGATCTTTGAACTCCCTCCATTCCATATTTCATACTTCATCATCTTCCTTCGTATTTTGAATCAGTGAACACCATTGATCAGCATCTCTAGTGAGGCGGTAAACTGGAATGATAACTTTTTCCCTTTCACTACTCCCCCATGCCTGAAATATTTTCTCTAGGGAATTTATCCATTGCTCAACTACTAAGGGATCTGTTCTCCCATTGAACTTTGGTGGTTGTTTCCTCATGAATCGATCTAACATTGATCCTCCATGCTGTGGCTCAGGGTTCTCCATACGGGTAAGGTTATTATTAATAACCTGAGTGAGTTGTCCCAGTATGGTGATTAGTTGATCGGCACCAGTTGCATCTACAGCTCAACTATAATTATCTTGAGCAGGAGGGAAATCCCTACATGGAGTGTGTTCATTTATACAGTTTCCATTTCTTCCACTAGGTGAAATTTCTAAACAATGGCATAAACTAGATCAGTTTATAAATCAAAATACATAATCCCATAATTATAAAACAGTTAACATAAATTGAACAATTTATGGAAATAATCCATAATCATAAGAATTTTTCTTTAAGGAAGTATATACTCATAAATCCTTCAAAATTATTTGTAAAGAAAATGAGAGTTATCCTAATCATATCCCCCAAGAGTGTCGTAACCAAGAGTGCAGCAAGGCCCATTGTCGTGCACCAGTTCCCGGTCGAATCTAGCTCAAAGCGGTGTTTTTGGGTTTTACCCCTAGGTACATCTATGCCAGAGCCGCCTCTACCTGCTCGTATCCAGACATGGATGTATTGCTTGGAAAACTCACAAAATCTTTACAATACCAAAATTCAAGGAAGTTCTTCTATACTAATCCTCAAAGTTCTTCTTAGGTCTACGTTCTCTAATCAAAGTTTATCTAAATCTAGCTTCCATGGTTTGTACTAAAATTCCTTTCATACCAAATATAACGCCCTGACCCCAGTTACCCAGAGTCGGTGCATTATTACAAAACATTGGCATGATCACAAGTAAGATCAAATCTCTAAAGACATATTGGTTTAGTAGCCTTGGAAACAGTAGATATATTCATAAAGTTTTACATTACATCATGAAGTGAAAAACTACTACAACAACATATTGTCTCCATAATCCACACTATTATCCCCTCATAATATCCCTGAAGGTCATTCATAATTTACTTTTTCACTTCCTGTGAAAAATAAAACATAGAAAAGGGGGGAGCTCAAATGCCCAGTAAGGATAACAATATAATAGAAACTTTCATAAATAAGAATAATCATTTAAGGAAAAGTATAACTAAAACAATAGCCTTTTAAACATGAACTTCAACATATTATGGAAAAAATAAAATGAAATAATTCCATTTATTTATTCACATGGATATTCAACTAATCGAATAATCACATGAAATATCAGTAACCACTTTCATAATGATGGAATGTAAAATGCCAGACTATCATAACCACATAGCCAAGGCCTCGTTCCAAGACTACAAATAAGATTTTTTCAAGGCCTTGTTCCAAGACACTAGTTTGTCTCATGAGACCTACCGATGCATCGAGGAGCTATAGTGGGCTCCACCTGTCACATATTAAGTCCAATGCATTCCCATATGAAAAGGTTTAAAAATAACATATAAATTCGTATTAAAACTAGCATACGAAATGTCAATACGTTCACCATACACCATGAATGGTATAAAAATAGCACATCCACAGTAAAACATATCACAAAACCTTCAATAAAACATAGAATTTTTGTATCATAAAAAATCAACTTCACATAAGCGTAAAATCCAACAATGGATGTTGACATAGATGAAATCAAAACTCCTTTTAGAGAAATATATCTTTTTATTTTGAAATCATTTAAGATCCATATAAAATAAAACAATTTATTTGAAAATATTCTTATATTCTTGTAAGGGAAGTTTTGAAGATTTTATAATGGCAGAAAATAGCCGCACCCACCGTATAAGTTAAAAAAACATTCTTACCTTAATTCTATCCAAAAGGTTAAAAAGCTGCTTGTTTGGAAAACCACGGAAATATTCCATTATAAACCTCTTATAAAAATTTAAACAAGGGTATAAATGACTTTAACCCATATTCTTTTAAATAGTAAAAATGTTTTGAAATGCATTTTTATGAAACATGCATGTGGATGATAAAGAGATCCCTGTAGATTATTACGTATAAACAATTTCGGATAATGAAGAGATTGTGAAATAACCCTTACCTTGTACTTTTCCTTGGATGGGGTAGGTTAACCTTATGTATTATAGTGAAAAAATTGTTATTAAATTATACAATAATCATATACATTCATATGATATCATATATGAACTTTTAACATTGCTTTGTTAATAATATCTTAGTATAATTGTCGTATCTGGTGTTAACTTACTCGTTTTCTTTTATATGTTTTGTTACATAAGCCATGTTTTTCATGGATAGGTTGTATATTATTCATATACAGAATGATATCATTTCCTTAATAAATATTTTTAAATCATCAAATTATAATTATACTTGAATGGATACGATGGAGAATGAATCTCAGCGCGTTTGTTGAGACGGTAGTCCGTACGTACGCACGAGCGACAATATCATTCTTCTGATATTAAAATAATATATTATTTGATATTATATCATATATACAGACTCATTATCAAGTTATATTTATTATTTAAATGAGTTACACATCATTATTATACCCATCCAAATAATAATATATTGAATAACAATTACACCACGACGTGGAGACGGTAAGCCGTATGTACGCACGTATGGTGTCAAGTTATTCCAAGGGTGGATAGAATACTGAATATGGTTGTACCATATTTATAATAACATCAAATTATATATATTATACTGGAGTTATTATTTTAGAATGGTGACAAAAACTGAAGAAGAAGTGGAAGAAGAAAGGAACTTGGAAAAGGGTGGTGAAATCATTACCTCTTCTTCGGGTTCTTCCTTTTGATTTGATCAAAAGGTCTCCTTAGGTTGGCTTTCTGATCTAAATAAGGCCTCTAGGTTGTATTGAGTGAAGTTGGGAGAGTATTTGGGCAGATTTTGGCCAAACCAAAAGTCTTTGAAGGTGTGAAGAAATGAGAAGGAGGAGTGCCCTTTTATAAGAGGGGAGAGGGGCACCTTTAGAAAAGCTAGAAATATTAATTTATAATAAATTCATATTCAGTTTCTAATGGCTAAAAAGTTTATTATTAAAAGTTTAAGGTGGGTATGGGTCGAACACCACTCAACCAATATAATTTAGACAGGTTTTGGTACTTATATTAACCTTATCTTTAAGTATTAACTCTAAGTTAATTAGTTTCACTTTTACAATGTCTCTTTGTATTTTTATATTATATGGTTAATAAACATACCATATACATCCAAGAGACCCCAAGTGGTCCATTAGTGATACAACTATCATTATATAAGTCTCTTGGACAAACCTTAAATTTTTAGGAATTTAATATCAATTAATAATATAATACTTGTTTAAAAAACTCTTTTATGTCAATTTTGACACTATTCAATAGTTGATTTTTGTGAAACTCATAACAGAATTATTAATTCGAACAAAGTTAATTAAATCAATCATAATATTTCATAATATCCTAAAAAATTATTTTACTTCATTAAAAGTCTCAAATTATATTTATTTGGGTATTTATAATATCAATTATTTTAAATTTTCACTATTATGGGAATTACTGCATCATCATTGTGTCATAAATAAATTAAATTATTTAATCTCTAAATATTATAAATAAAATATCATTATGTAGAAATATTTTTATATTTCTAATGAATATTTATAGTATAAAACCCAACATATATAACTCTATGTTAAAATTGTTTTGCTAAAAGATATATGCTTGTGTCATTTTTGTATTCATTTTAACTAAATTAAAATAAAGTGTCGCTATCACCTACAAGTGGCTCCATGGGGTCCCAAAATCGACCCATAGATGCCTATGGTCGAACATGTATCAACCAATAAAGTTAGGACACGTTCTTGGGTAATTTAGTATTATTATAACATTATTGTTTTAACCCTTATTTACCGGATTTACCTTTAACCATGTTAATAAAATATATACCGCAGTAATTATTCAAATTGCCAAAAATTAAAAGTTACCTATTTACACAATTTGAACATCCTGATTCAAAATATGGAATCCATTTTTCATAATTCACAACACAGAAGTGGCAGAAATTAATTTAAAATTAATTCCCGTTGTTAAAACAAAAAGCATGTTTTTAAGAGATAATAACTATCAAAAGATTGGCACATGTTTATGTCCGTTTTAATTGTAAAATTATGTCCAATGACCAACATTATATTAAATGGTAAAAATCTATTCTAAATATACTTTAAAATGATTCAAATTCATAATTTATCACAATTAATTATTTTTATTAAAAAAGTTGTTTTTAATTAAAATTTAGTAATGTTCACTATTCATCAAAATATTAAAGTAATCTGAAAAGTACCAAAATTTCACCTTAGGATAAATTCAATTTTCCAAATCCAAAAATGAATTCCATTTTGAAATATAAAATATATATAATTTCAAAAAGTAGGTATTACTATTCATAACCGCTAGTTTGATTGGTTATGGTGTGTTAGAACTCGGTGTTGCGTACAACACATGCCATCCCATTATTCAAAGAGAAACGTACCGTAGAAGCTTGGGGTGATACAACATCAATGGATGGACCAATTTTAATACAACCAGTATTGAAAATACCGTCATTATCTCATAAAATTTTAAGTTGATGTAGAATAAAATAGACAATATTCATTTAAATCTTTCTCATTATCTTCTAAAAAAATAATTCCTTGTTGCATTGAATCTATTTATGGACACAAATCCAATGATCAGATTCAATATTCCACTGTCATTGTTATAATAGAATCAAAATTTTCTACTCTATAATTTAATCAAATATCCATCACATATCGTCTTATTATGAACACATACAATAACACTAAAAAATTTCAACATATTTTATTTTAATATTACAAGAATTCTCATAATATCGTTTTTTGCACTATTCGTATTACACATGGAACATTGATTTTACATTCATGAAATTTACATCCAAGACACATCAAGAAACTAATTCCAAAACATAAACTCACGAGAACATAAAAATAACGTGATTTTTTATTTTCCAAAAATGTATATAACATGGTTCATATGACCCAATATTCTTCCACTTTCGATAATAACATTACATGAAGGAAATGAATAGTTCAAATGAATACAAAAAGAGAAATACACCATGTATTTCAAAGGAAATTAGATTTATTTCCCCAACCCAAAACACGTAAAATAACATTTGTTAAATTGATATATTTCAATAACATCCATATAATAAATCTCGTAAATAATAAAACATAATCAATAATGATGAAAAAATCTATTAATAATGTTTTTTCAATTATTAAAATTATTTTATTTAGTCTTAATAAAATAAAATCACATTGAGATCAAAATAGAAATATTATAAATTAAAAATTAATTAAATAAGAGGTATTACTAGAAATTATGTAACCTATACCAATGGAGTAGTACTTAAACATTACAATATTAATAGAACTATTATAAATAGTAAACCGTCCAGAAGAATTTTAATCTCAACATTGAGAGTATAAATAAAAATTATGTATCTTATAAATCACAATATTATTTAATTATATCATAGTATAAGTAAATTAATCTTCTTAAAATGATAAATTAAATTTAGGTATTTTTGTGAAACATAAATTTTTTATTAAAATTTTATAATTAATATGTATACCTAAAGAAAAATAATTTTCATAAAATAGATTCATAATTTTTTTTCTTATAAATATTATATAATTTTATGAGACATTATTTAATTTATCAACGTGTTATAAAATAAGTTTTAATTGTAAAATCTGTATTTTTTTTGAATTTTTTTGATTTTTTTAAATTATATTTCTCATATTTTTTAAACTAGTATAATAATATAGAATTAATTTTTTCACCCTATATGTTCATAAATTGTTAGGTTGATTTTTTGGGAGTTTTCAAAAATAGTGAAATTTTTTTAGAATCATTAAATATAGAAATTTATGATAAAAGATGAATACGTGGATTAATATTTCATGGATGGGGTTTTTGTAAGGTAAGAACCAAATTTTCAATCCTACATTTAGTTAGTATTTTACATAGTCACCATAATCTAAAATATACATTGTCTTGAGCCAAAATAATAAATAAGTGGATAAAATATTCAAAAAACAACCCTCTCCTCCACCATCAATACCACCACCACACGCTCTTATACTCATACATCTTAATCATAGATTATTGACCAAATTTCCAACCAAAATTCTTCCCATGATTCTTCCCAATTCCCAAGATGATGTAGTCTTAATAAAAGACAAAAAAAATCCTCTATGTTTGTTATTAAGGAAAATAATTCTTGAGTTAAAATCCACTTTTTATTTTGTTATTTTATTTTTAATTTTTTCTTATACTCTCCTCACATACATTTTCCAAAAAATCATGATAAATCCATTATCTTTTATATTATTCTTTTTTATTTTAATAATGATATATATATTATCATGTCTATTCTACTCATCTTGTAATTAAAAAAATAATATCATTGTCCCTGAATTATAGATATATCACCTTCAATGGTGAAATTTTTTCATATTCCTTTATCACCTTTGAGAATGGACATAAAAAAATAATAATAATTGGTAAAGAGTTTAAAATTTATTTTATTATAATTTTTTATGTTCTGAAACTAACTTCAATACACAATATTGATTAAATCTAAAAACTAGTTTTTGATGAACAAAAAGATGGAAAAGTTATCCAAACGATTATCACTAACTCCTAATCTAATGATTCATACACACCCAAAACATTAAAAGGAATTATACATATAATTATTCATATAGATGTTCATAAAAAACATATAAATTCAACTCATGATATCAATTTCCATTTTACATGATCATTAATGCATTTATATAAGTGAACCATTCATGAAAACCAAGGAAACAAAAACTTCAGAATGATAAATTTTAATCTTAAAACTCTCCATAAAGACATTAATAAACCTAAAAAACAGCATTATATAAAAAAATTAAAAAAGGTTCTGAATTAATTAATTAATTGTGTAAATTTGATTATTTAGGACATAAAGATAAAGTGTAGATCAGTTTGGGACATAAAGTAAATGATTCTTTCCAAACATCCAGTTTTTCTGTTCGGTTTATATTTCTGACACTTTATGTGAAATAAATTTATAATATTTCTTATATAATTATTATAAATTATGTTATTTTGTTCCAAATATATGTTCTTATCCCTATTAATCTTTATTATCTTGGTAATTATATGTTTTAAAAGGTTACATTTCACATAACTTCACGATAAGCACACCCAATTAACCGGACCATGTCAAATTATTACCTATTTAAAAGTGTAATTGATAAAATATTTTGTTCCACCATAAATCTTCTATAATACCCTATCATTTCATGTCACGAACCAGGTTGGGTCTTCATCCAACTCAATGCCCGACCCGGTCCACGACATGGCCCGAAGGGTGTTCCCGATCCCCACGGGCTGGCAACTAGTGCCAGGCATCAAAACAAACCAGTTGGGAATGGTTTGGACCATGACAAAGATAAATAAACATAAACTGAAAAAACAGATAAATAAATGAAAATAAACTGAACAACGTGGCAGCAGAAAAAGGAATAAACAAAGAAACGTGACATACCTTAGGTGACCCCGTGGATCACCACGGTATGACAACCACACTGGCTCCCAAAAGTGATCCATGAGTGAAACCTTCAACTGAAAAGTAATGTAGGTGTGAGTGTAACACCCCGAGATTTTATGAAAAATATTCTTTTTAATTTCACTAATGTCTTGTGTTGTACGCTACACCAAAAAAAGAGCTTGCACAACACGCATCCTTGACTTGCCTTGCATTACACGCAATTGCGACCTTCCTCGATAGTGTGTGTAATACGAAATACCGAGTTTCACTAAACAACGATATGCTATTAAAATATTATTAAAACTAGCCGGTATGAATAGTAATAACAACTTTTTAAAATTCTGTAAATCTTATTTTTCAAAATGAACTTCATTTTTGGATTCAGAGTATCGAATTTAGCCTAAGGTGAAATTTTGGTACATTTCGGATAACTTTCATATTCTGATGAATAGTGAAAATTACTAAATTATAATTAAAAACAACTTTTTTAATCGAAATAATTAATAGTGATAAATCATTAATTTGAGTGGTTTTAAAGTATATTTAGAATATATTTTAACAATTTAATACAATGTTGGTCCTTGTATGTAATTTCACATTTAAACTAGACATAAACAAGTGTCAATCTTTTGATAGATATTGTTTCTTAAAAACACGCTATTTGTTTTAACAGCGGGATTTAATTATAAAATTAATTAATGCAACTTTTATGTTATGAATTTGGTAAAATAGACTTCATTTTTAAATTCGGAATATGAAATATAGCTTGGGATGAAATTTTGGCATTGTTCTGAAAAACATCAATTTTTGATGAATAGTGAAACTACTAAGTGGTAGGTTAAAAACTGAATTTTGCATAAAACTTAATTTTACCGCTTCTGTGAATGGAATTTCGAAAATCCGAGAGACACGGTTAATATCAAGGACTAAAATGTGGTTCAATGAGATGAAAATAATTTTTTGGTGAATAGTAACTTTTTACTTTTTTACCGCGGTTAATAGTAAATAGGGTAACTAAGGGTAAATATGATATTACTATTACCCTAACACATGTCCTAATTCTATTGGACAAGTGTAATTCGACCAAAAACAAACTTAGGAATAAAATATGACCATTTAGGCCCACTTGGATTAGATTAGGACATTTATTATTAATTTATTTAAAGAAAGGTTAAAATAGTTAAAATCAAAGTTTAATAAGTAAATCATTTTTAATATGGGGTTATACATAAGATAAATTCAACTATAAATATTCATTAGAAAGCTAAAAAGCTTTCCTACATTATGGTATTTTATTTGTAATTTTTAGACATCAAATAATTTAATTTATTTATGACACAACGATGATGCAGTAATTATCTTATTAATGAAATATTGACATAATTGATAATATAAACACCAAAATAAATGTAATTTGATAATTTTTATGAATTCCACTAATTTTATAGGTTACTATGATATATTAATGTTGGTTTAATCAACTTGGTTCGAACATTTAATTCTGTTATGACTTTCAAAAAAATCATATATCAAATAGTGTCAAAATTGACACAAAATAGTTTTTAAATCAAATATTATTAATTGTTATTTTATTCTTAAAAAATCTAAGGTTCGGCCAAATGAATTAGATAAGGATATATATATTAATAATAAACAATTTGGGGTTCGTTTGGCATGTTATAGTAAGTGTATTAACCATATAGTGAAAGAAAACAAAAAGACACGGTAAAAGTCAAATTATTTAACTTAGAGTTAAATCTAATTGATAAGGTTTAAAATAAGATCCAAACATGTCTAAATTTGATTGGATGATGAGATTACAACTCTATCTCATCTAAGCTTCGAATATGAGTCATTTTTGGAGGTTTTTATGTGGGGTTAGATTTATTATAAATTAATATTTTTTAAGAATTCCTAAGGTGCCCCTCTCCTCCCCTATAAAAGGACACCTCCTCCCCCTCCTCCTCACACCAATTTGAGCACTCAAGCTCGGCCAACCCCTGCCAATTTCTCCTCTCCACTTCCCTAGAATAATCCTAGAGGTCCTGGTCTTCTCCAAATACCAATCTTAGTTCCTTAAGTGGAGGATTCAAAGAGGCGTTCCAAAGAAGAGGTAATATCCATTACCGATCTTTTCAATTTCTTTCTTCTTCAACTTCTTCTTCTTTAGTTGTTTCATGATAAAGTAATAACATCAGTATTACTTACATACAGATATGTTATTATAAATATGAAACAACCCTAATTCACCTTCTATCCATCCTACGGAAAAATGAAATCACCGCGCGTGCGTACGTACGGAATACCGTCTCCACGCCGTGGTGTAATCTATTTTCCACCATCACCTTACAAGGATGGGTATAATGGTGTAATGAGTAACTATATATGATTATTATTAAGTAATATTGATACTGAAATAATATATATATATACTCCAATACAATTCCACGATCATAGGAACGATATCATCACTCGTGCGTACGTACGGAATACCGTCTCCACGATGTGATGCGACTCGTTCTACATGATCTTCATTTCATAATGATTATATAAATGAATTGAATGAATGAATATGGTATATACTACACTAATACCATTCTGGACATGAATTATCTATAACCTAAAGATAAGAATAAGAATTTATTCGACAAAACACGCATAAGAACAAAAAGTTATAAAGACCCGAGTAACAAGTAACAATGAAATATTACTAACAAGAAGCTAATAATATGACCATATATGATCTCATATCAATATGTATGATTCTGGAATAAGTCAATAACATTATTTAAACCATTATACAGGAGCTTCGGACACGAACAAAGCAAATCGGACCTAAGGTAAGGGAAATATCACAATCTCATTTTTATCCGAGATTGTTTATTCGTAAGTATTTACTGGGGTGTATTTTATCATCCACATCCATGTTCCCTCAATATGAAATATTGTTTCCATCCACTTGCAATAGTTTAAATCCAATTTTACCCTTAGGTGAGTTTTTAGTAAAGAATATGAAAGGAATCTTTTGTCGTTTTTCCGTACGAGGTACTTTTTGACTTTTCCGACAAAAGTACGAAGAATGTTTTTTTTTAACTTATACGGCATGAATGGATTTTTAAAACATTATTTCCAAGAAGCTTCCTTTACAATTTTTCAAGTTTATTTTTAATCAACTTCTTTTAGTTTATAATTGTATGACATGTTAAGAAAAGAAAAGTGTTTTTGAAAAAGAAAGGATATTTTCCTCAAGAATGGAGTTCAAGTGTTTTATCAAAATTATTTTCCATCTAAGATAATAAAGGGTTCTGTTTTTATCCCTTTAATTACATTGATTTGATTATGTTGTGAGGGAATTATTTTTATGAAGTCATTTGCCTTATATGATTTTATGATGTCATGATGTTTCAAGAATCCCATTTTTGTTACATGTGTTATGCGATGATGTATGTTTTATGATTATGTGGCACACATAAGAAAGGATTCATTATAAGATGGGTGGGACCTATATCTCCCTCCAATGCATTGGGTAAAGATTTTATATCTCATGAGATAGACATGGCTGGAACGGAAGTTTATTTCGGTTCAGTGATACAGGACTGAAACGAGGAGTGAACTCGGTTCAGAAAGGGACTTTGTCCACTAAGATAGTCTTGGCAATGAGTCATGACTAACAAGAAATGATTTTCCATGATTATGTGTGCATGCCACAAAGTTTCAAGTTTTATGTTATCATTATGGGGATCTCATTTTTACTTCTATGATTTTTTCCATGTTAAGATATTATGATCTCTTTTGCAGGTTATGATTTTCAAAAAGATATGATATGATTTTTATTTCTTTTGTATACCCTTACTGAGCATTTGAGCTCACCCTTTTATGTTTTCTTTTCCCCAGGATATAAATAAAGGTTTTAGGTAAAAAAAAGGGAAGATCTTTATGGGAGATATTGAAGATCTTTCACCACGATTAGAAGATTACATTCCGAGTTTCCAAAGACACTAAACTATTACGATCCTTTAGTGTGTGTTTTTGTTATGTACTAAGTATTCCGCAAATGTAATGTAATGTCCATGTACGTCAGGCTACGGGTCTCTACAGTTGGTATCAGAGGAAAGGTTTAGTCAACCTTTGGAAACTAGGATGCGAAAACGTTAGTGAGATCCCTAGAGATATTTCTAAGGTATGTCTAGGGATGTCCCTAAGGTTAAGTATACGTATAGGTTATAGTACTAGAATTACGCTAACGGTCATAGAATTAAACCTAAGATGTTAGATATTGAAGGTACTCCCCCTTTATTATGTTGTTTTCCCTAGCATGATTTTTGCCTCTCACACTATTCTTTTTGGGTTTTAGACGATGGCTGGAACCCGAAGGAACCGTGTTGATCAATGCAATGGACAATGCAATGATTTCCCTCCTGAACAAACAAATGTTATGGGAGATGGAGTGCAAAATCTTATTGCTATACTTACACAAGCTATGAATCATTCTGGACTTCCAAATGAGCAGAGAAGGGAACAATATTCTATTGAGTCCTTCATGAGGCAACGTCCACCTTCTTTCAGTGGGTCTACTGATCCATTAGTTGCTGAACAATGGATTAGTACTACTGAAAAGATATTTTCAGTTCTTCAATGTTCTGAAAATGATAAAGTCATCTTAGCAGTATATCGTTTGGAAGGTGAAGCTGATCAATGGTGGAATCATATCAAGAATACGAGGCCAAGAGATGAAATTGAGTCCATGGAATGGGACGAGTTCAAGAACTTGTTTTTCAGTAAGTACTTCCCTCGTATTCTTCGAACAAAGATGGAGAAAGAGTTTCTTGAACTGAAGCAAAGGGACGATGAATCTGTTGGTACCTATGAAGCAAATTTTACAAGACTTGCAAGGTATGCTTCTGTAATTATCATCCAACCTGAAAGTAAAGTTGATCGATTTTTCAGTGGCTTAAAACCAAGTCTTCGAAGGGCATTAGCTATAAGAGACTTCAGTAGCTATGAAGAAATTGTGCGTTGTGCTATCAAGGTAGAAATGGAAGTCGGTGTTACATATCCATCTCATGGTTTTGACAAGAAACGAAAGATGGAGTTCAAGGAGAGATCTCAGAATAATGGTGAAAAGAAGATGAATGTTTCCTTATGCACAAAGTGTGGAAAGAAGCATGGTGGAGATTGTCTTAAAGGGACTAGAAAATGTTTTAAGTGTGGAAAAGAAGGTCATCGAGCAGCTGAGTGTCGAAGTAATGGAAAAAGGGTTTCTAATGATGTGAATAAAGCAAACACTGCAGAGAACGCACCGCCAACACTTCAATGCTTCAAGTGCAAGGAAATGGGGGCATTATGCTAATAATTGCCCTAATCCAAGGGTTAGTGATGATCAACATGAGCAACCATTGAAGGCAAAGGACAAAGGAAAATCACATGCGATCACTATTGGCAATGTTGAATATGAAAACGATGTGGTGGAATGATTAAGTGTTTATGTAATGGGATTCCAAAATAATGTTGTATCATTAAGTATTGCAATATTTGTTGATGTGGTATTCAAAGTGATTGAGATATTTTTTTTTGGAAATAAGATGATATGAGCATAATGAAGACGAGAAAATGAAATGTTTAATAGTATTCATGAGCTCATGATTGATATAAGGACTAAGTGATATCATGGTTTGAGTATATAGAATTTTGAGGATTTTGGTATGTGGAAAGTGTTAACTTTTAACTGCACTCATGTTTTCACTAAGGTATTCAAGAGAATACACGATTAAGGACTTTGAATGTTTGGATATCTTATGATATGTGGGGATCAACGACAGTATTAAATCTCCGGTAATCGTTGTCACTATATTATGAGAGTGGACTACAGTATTATGTATAAGCCTAAAGATTAGACTGGATTATGTTGGACATAAGTTAGTATTGTTTAAGGATATAATATTTTCGATATTATTGATGGGATGTTATAGTAACGTAGTTTTAGAAAAAAGGACAACCTGCAGGACGGGCGACAGCCCATCGCTTCGGACAAGGCTGTAGGAATCGAACCCACAACCGAAGTGCAACTGGCCTTTATCGCCTACCACTGACCTACAGGAAGTCCCTGTTTAGTATAAACTAGTTTTATTATATTAAGCAGTATGATATATGAATTATAAGTCCATTTTAGAAACCATATGTGATTAATCTCACTATAGATCGACTTATGTATATAATTTTGCTAACCTTTTGTTTGAAACAGATGAAATGACCCGTCATTCTATCACATGATCTGCTAGCACTTTACGAATAACAAATTCAACTTCATTTATTTAAGAGATGAAGTGGAAATTGTTAAAGGCACGAACAACAGTGAGATTGTACCGAAATAAAGTAAGTATTTATTCTAATTCAAATTCTTTAACTTTAGGGAAATGATCCTGAAAACCAAAAATGTTGTCCTAGTGATCTTATACCTGATGAATCAGATGGTACCTTATATCATCACAAATCTATGGATTTGTGATTACTGGCTTTTCCATAGCCATGTTCTCTACCACTCTCCATCAGAACATGATGGTTAGATTTCTCTTCCATATCCATACTTTCACCTATGTTGAAACCCAGTGATTAGTTTATTTGGGTAACCGTTAAGTTTCATACTTTTGTTTTAAAATATTGGTTTTGGTATTCCTTTTTACGATGTGGGTTTCTATTAAATAAACTTTCTAATAGTAAACCATTTATAACCCCAACGAATTTCGAGGGCGAAATTCATTTTAAGGGGGGTAGAATGTAACACCCCGAGATTTTATGAAAAATATTCTTTTTAATTTCACTAATGTCTTGTGTTGTACGCTACACCAAAAAAAGAGCTTGCACAACACGCATCCTTGACTTGCCTTGCATTACACGCAATTGCGACCTTCCTCGATAGCGTGTGTAATACGAAATACCGAGTTTCACTAAACAACGATATGCTATTAAAATATTATTAAAACTAGCCGGTATGAATAGTAATAACAACTTTTTAAAATTCTGTAAATCTTATTTTTCAAAATGAACTTCATTTTTGGATTCAGAGTATCGAATTTAGCCTAAGGTGAAATTTTGGTACATTTCGGATAACTTTCATATTCTGATGAATAGTGAAAATTACTAAATTATAATTAAAAACAACTTTTTTAATCGAAATAATTAATAGTGATAAATCATTAATTTGAGTGGTTTTAAAGTATATTTAGAATATATTTTAACAATTTAATACAATGTTGGTCCTTGTATGTAATTTCACATTTAAACTAGACATAAACAAGTGTCAATCTTTTGATAGATATTGTTTCTTAAAAACACGCTATTTGTTTTAACAGCGGGATTTAATTATAAAATTAATTAATGCAACTTTTATGTTATGAATTTGGTAAAATAGACTTCATTTTTAAATTCGGAATATGAAATATAGCTTGGGATGAAATTTTGGCATTGTTCTGAAAAACATCAATTTTTGATGAATAGTGAAACTACTAAGTGGTAGGTTAAAAACTGAATTTTGCATAAAACTTAATTTTACCGCTTCTGTGAATGGAATTTCGAAAATCCGAGAGACACGGTTAATATCAAGGACTAAAATGTGGTTCAATGAGATGAAAATAATTTTTTGGTGAATAGTAACTTTTTACTTTTTTACCGCGGTTAATAGTAAATAGGGTAACTAAGGGTAAATATGATATTACTATTACCCTAACACATGTCCTAATTCTATTGGACAAGTGTAATTCGACCAAAAACAAACTTAGGAATAAAATATGACCATTTAGGCCCACTTGGATTAGATTAGGACATTTATTATTAATTTATTTAAAGAAAGGTTAAAATAGTTAAAATCAAAGTTTAATAAGTAAATCATTTTTAATATGGGGTTATAAATAAGATAAATTCAACTATAAATATTCATTAGAAAGCTAAAAAGCTTTCCTACATTATGGTATTTTATTTGTAATTTTTAGACATCAAATAATTTAATTTATTTATGACACAACGATGATGCAGTAATTATCTTATTAATGAAATATTGACATAATTGATAATATAAACACCAAAATAAATGTAATTTGAGAATTTTTATGAATTCCACTAATTTTATAGGTTACTATGATATATTAATGTTGGTTTAATCAACTTGGTTCGAACATTTAATTCTGTTATGACTTTCACAAAAATCATATATCAAATAGTGTCAAAATTGACACAAAATAGTTTTTAAATCAAATATTATTAATTGTTATTTTATTCTTAAAAAATCTAAGGTTCGGCCAAATGACTTAGATAAGGATATATATATTAATAATAAACAATTTGGGGTTCTTTTGGCATGTTATAGTAAGTGTATTAACCATATAGTGAAAGAAAACAAAAAGACACGGTAAAAGTCAAATTATTTAACTTAGAGTTAAATCTAATTGATAAGGTTTAAAATAAGATCCATACATGTCTAAATTTGATTGGATGATGAGATTACAACTCTATCTCATCTAAGCTTCTAATATGAGTCATTTATGGAGGTTTTTAAGTGGGGTTAGATTTATTATAAATTAATATTTTTTAAGAATTCCTAAGGTGCCCCTCTCCTCCCCTATAAAAGGACACCTCCTCCCCCTCCTCCTCACACCAATTTGAGCACTCAAGCTCGGCCAACCCCTGCCAATTTCTCCTCTCCACTTCCCTAGAATAATCCTAGAGGTCCTGGTCTTCTCCAAATACCAATCTTAGTTCCTTAAGTGGAGGATTCAAAGAGGCGTTCCAAAGAAGAGGTAATATCCATTACCGATCTTTTCAATTTCTTTCTTCTTCAACTTCTTCTTCTTTAGTTGTTTCATGATAAAGTAATAACATCAGTATTACTTACATACTGATATGTTATTATAAATATGAAACAGCCCTAATTCACCTTCTATCCATCCTACGGAAAAATGAAATCACCGCGCGTGCGTACGTACGGAATACCGTCTCCACGCCGTGGTGTAATCTATTTTCCACCATCACCTTACAAGGATGGGTATAATGGTGTAATGAGTAACTATATATGATTATTATTAAGTAATATTGATACTGAAATAATATATATATATACTCCAATACAATTCCACGATCATAGGAACGATATCATCACTCGTGCGTACGTACGGAATACCGTCTCCACGATGTGATGCGACTCGTTCTACATGATCTTCATTTCATAATGATTATATAAATGAATTGAATGAATGAATATGGTATATACTACACTAATACCATTCTGGACATGAATTATCTATAACCTAAAGATAAGAATAAGAATTTATTCGACAAAACACGCATAAGAACAAAAAGTTATAAAGACCCGAGTAACAAGTAACAATGAAATATTACTAACAAGAAGCTAATAATATGACCATATATGATCTCATATCAATATGTATGATTCTGTAATAAGTCAATAACATTATTTAAACCATTATACAGGAGCTTCGGACACGAACAAAGCAAATCGGACCTAAGGTAAGGGAAATATCACAATCTCATTTTTATCCGAGATTGTTTATTCGTAAGTATTTACTGGGGTGTATTTTATCATCCACATCCATGTTCCCTCAATATGAAATATTGTTTCCATCCACTTGCAATAGTTTAAATCCAATTTTACCCTTAGGTGAGTTTTTAGTAAAGAATATGAAAGGAATCTTTTGTCGTTTTTCCGTACGAGGTACTTTTTGACTTTTCCGACAAAAGTACGAAGAATGTTTTTTTTAACTTATACGGCATGAATGGATTTTTAAAACATTATTTCCAAGAAGCTTCCTTTACAAGTTTTCAAGTTTATTTTTAATCAACTTCTTTTAGTTTATAATTGTATGACATGTTAAGAAAAGAAAAGTGTTTTTGAAAAAGAAAGGATATTTTCCTCAAGAATGGAGTTCAAGTGTTTTATCAAAATTATTTTCCATCTAAGATAATAAAGGGTTCTGTTTTTATCCCTTTAATTACATTGATTTGATTATGTTGTGAGGGAATTATTTTTATGAAGTCATTTGCCTTATATGATTTTATGATGTCATGATGTTTCAAGAATCCCATTTTTGTTACATGTGTTATGCGATGATGTATGTTTTATGATTATGTGGCACACATAAGAAAGGATTCATTATAAGATGGGTGGGACCTATATCTCCCTCCAATGCATTGGGTAAAGATTTTATATCTCATGAGATAGACATGGCTGGAACGGAAGTTTATTTCGGTTCAGTGATACAGGACTGAAACGAGGAGTGAACTCGGGTCAGAAAGGGACTTTGTCCACTAAGATAGTCTTGGCAATGAGTCATGACTAACAAGAAATGATTTTCCATGATTATGTGTGCATGCCACAAAGTTTCAAGTTTTATGTTATCATTATGGGGATCTCATTTTTACTTCTATGATTTTTTCCATGTTAAGATATTATGATCTCTTTTGCAGGTTATGATTTTCAAAAAGATATGATATGATTTTTATTTCTTTTGTATACCCTTACTGAGCATTTGAGCTCACCCTTTTATGTTTTCTTTTCCCCAGGATATAAATAAAGGTTTTAGGTAAAAAAAAGGGAAGATCTTTATGGGAGATATTGAAGATCGTTCACCACGATTAGAAGATTACATTCCGAGTTTCCAAAGACACTAAACTATTACGATCCTTTAGTGTGTGTTTTTGTTATGTACTAAGTATTCCGCAAATGTAATGTAATGTCCATGTACGTCAGGCTACGGGTCTCTACAGTGAGAACCGAGATTCTCAATAGGATAGCCAAAATATAACCACATCCTATGCCTCCGCCTTTATTAATAAATCCAACTATGCCAGTTTGAAAATAAGATATAATAAATAATGTTTTCCCTTCTTTTCAAATTCATGTAATGAGTTTTCATTTTCAAATAAAGCATTTCACTCTTAATAAATTTTCATAATATGTCCCAAGCTTGCATTAACATTTCAAAATGAAAAGAAACTAGTTTGGAATAAAATGTGATTTTTACAAACAAGACACCGGGTATGAAACAACTGAAAAGAAAGTTACATCACAAGCATCATGTCACAAATTAGAACTATGGGTAATCTTTATAGGTATCTAGAACAAGTGGGAACCTACAGAGCACGTACCTCAGTGAAACATGGCTTAGAAGACCACGACCCTCAGAAAACGTGGCATAGAAGGCCACGGCCCTCAGAAAACTTGGCTTAGAAGGCCACGACCCTCGGAAAACGTGGCTTAGAAGACGAAGACCCTCAGAAATTTATATGTTTAGTTAGTGTTGTTGGGTCAATCCTGCTAGACAAACCGGGATGAACCCCTGGCGTGTCATCTAGCGTACTAGTCCTGGTCACCCACCTAGATACCCGAGTTTCCCATTGTGCTCTATTTCAAGTGGTGGTGATTTTTTCTATATCATGAAATCATATATAAACATAAAATTTTCTTTATCAAAAGCTCATTCAAACTCTCACCACTGTTCTTACACCTTAAGGGCATTCCCCATCTTTCACATCACACAATGCATAAACTTCAACGTTAGGCTCATCATAACACTTTCAACACAAAAATCATTTTCTAAAACCATGGGGGCTTGCCTCAAGAGAGGGTTTTTTTCATAAAACATTCTTAAGGTTCCAAATGGGCTTTATTAACTAAAGGGAATACTTTTTACAATTAACTGGCCAAAAGACAAAACACCTTTGGAAATACACATTACCAATTCAAAACCACTTTAGGAAATCAATTTTTTTATGAAAGGTCACTTAAGACCGATATCATTAAAAATGCATTTTAGTTTCCAATGCAAATGCATAATCATTTCTAGCAACCATAACCTGATTTCACAGCATGTGTATATAGCGTAAATGTAAGACATATTTTTAAAACAAGTAGGAAATTATGAATCACAAATTAAAGGCATAGGCATATAGGACCTACCTCAACATGTCTCTTATTGAAGACGAACATTCGAACTGATCCTTGGCACATACACCCACATGCATTTATACATATATATATATACACCCCTAGGTGCATTGCACATATTCCCTGCACCATGAGGGAATATTCTCAATGAGGGAATATCTATATATATGTCTTACTATATGCATGTACATGCAAGGATCCTCAATACCCGCGACCCAAAATCATCGCAGCGAGGTACAACACACTACACATATTATTTAATGAAATAATTCAAACACATAATCAAACATGTGACCAATTCATAAAACATTTAATCATGCTCAAAGTGGTACATTTTCCATCATAAATTCTCTTCCAGCACCCATGCACCTCAAGTACCCACAAAAACACATTTCGCACTACAAAAACAATTAATTGAACACTTACAATGATTTTCACAACAATATTCGCACACATATACCCTTATATGTATGCTCAAACCCACTTTTTGAAATCATACACACCCCAAAACAATATAAAAACATGTTTCACACACTTTACAAGATATAATAAACCACTTAAAAATTTTATAAAACAACTCCAAGCGGTACTGCAAGACATTGAACACAAAAACCCACCCCAAAACCTCTTCTAAGGCGAAACGCACACCACTCAATTCTCAAAACAGAAAACACAGCCCGTCCGTAGCATAAAGAACTAAATGCATAGTTGGAAAAGATATTTTTTTATAATAAAAAAATGCTAAGAAAATTTATTAAATAGATTTCACACATGTCACAAACTTTGAATATATAAAGAAAATAAAACTCATCCAAATCCATTTTCAAGACTAAACACACTTTTGAACACATACCAAAATTCCCACTGCATCAACTGCACTTTCAAATATGAAAACTACACAATTTATCGATGCTGATAAACAACCCAACGTGGGTTTTGAAAATAAAATACACTAACACCACTTAAACATGATACTCACAATTTAAATTCACATTGAAACCAAATCAACAACAATTTCACGGCATGAAAAATAATTAAAAACAGTTCTGAGTTAATTAAATAAGCAATTGAAATCATCATATAAAAATTGTGAGCAGAACCACCAACCTTGGGGAAGAACACCTCAGAATTTCGGTGCGAAACATCCAGTACATGAAAATCACGCAACCAACAAAATCAAATAAACCCTAAAATAAGAAATTGAACCAAACCCAAGATCGAACAAACTACACAATAATAAAACTAAACCCCTTGGTAAACCCTAATTTAAAACCATAATTGATGAAAACCTAAAAACCCCAAATTGAATTAACCAAAAACCTAGATCAGAGAAAGGCCTTACCAAAGGGAAGTCGCACGAGAGAAAAGGGGGTCACTGATGGGAGACGACGTTGGTGGCATATTCTTTCGCAAAACAAGGGGGCTGCCGGTTGACAGGTGCGTGCTAGCCGCTGGTCGAGAGGGAGGCGCAGCGCGAGTTAGGTCCGCCGGAGGAGGAGGCCGTCACGGCTGCATAGCGGGAGGCTAGGAGGCAGGGCGGCGCACCATGGGAGAGGGAGGCCGGGAGGAAGGGCGGCGCACCATGGGAGAGGGAGGCCAGGTCGGTGCGATTCAATCCGGAACGTAGGTTTGGCACGAGGCAGTGGCGTCGCGGGTTGCCGGGGGGGATAGGGCAGTAGCGGCACAGGGAGGGGATGGCCGCCGGTGGTTTGGTGTGCCGGAGGAGTGCGGTGACGGTGCTGATAGAGGAATAAGGAGAGCCGTCGACGCTTAGGGTTAGGCAAGGAGGAGGAGGCCCGCGCGATGCAGGAGGGTGGGGCGATGGGTTAGAGACTAAAAAAATGAGAGGGGGAGGCACGTGGAAAGGGATAGAAACAAGGGAGAAGGAAAAAAATAATAAAAGAAAGGGGGGGGGTTATAAAGAAATAAATTAGTAGAATAAAAAAACAAAACCCTAATTAAAAGAACAAATTTATTACAAATAATAATGCAAAAAATTAGTAAAACAAAGAAAATATTCTTATTATTATTTAGACAGGAAAACGCCCATGGTCGTGGAAACAATCACACACATGGTCACGTGTCTAGGTAATAACACATTTAAAAAGTTTTCTTATTAATATTAGGAACCGTGCAGGGTGCGCAAACGGACATGCACCCATATAAGAACCCCTTTTTTAAACTGATTGAAACTGCATATCAATAACGAGATAAAAATTAATTAAAATAAAATACAACATCGGGTCAGGATGTGACAATTCTACCCACCATGACACTTTCATCCCCCAGAAAGTTACCCAACCAAATGAGAAATCAACCTCGAGTTCGAAACTGAACGAGGTCAATGAAATTACAACCTCGGTGTGACCTTTCACTTAGTCGCACCCGACCAGATCAAATAGGAAACACAATAAGAAGGACAAAGACGGAAAGAGGGGGGGGGGGGTCTCCCCACAACAAGAACTCGACTAGCACAACAAACATTGAGACTCTTAGTATGGGATAACTCTGGAACTTCTAACACGATCCATGAGGAAACCGCCGCAGAGACCAAACCTCGAAGAAGGGATGACACGATTCCTGGTGGGTCTCCCCACCATTTAAGAACTGACCAGCTTAAACCAACTAGTATAGACCGACACGAGAACTTCCAACTCAAACCAGAAACCACTAACACATGAGATAACCCACAAAAGAATTCTACCAAAAGTCAAAATTAACCTTGACTCCTCATTTCCACAAGAGGGGAGCATCTTCAAAATGATCTTGTACAAAAACAAAAAGGGTCACATTTGAGGAGGCGCTACTACTGGAATTTCCAAAAAGACGAGATCACCATGCCTTCTTACCACCATAGTGGGATATTCAAAGAACAAAGACTACAAATGATAACATATACTTTTATGCCTCTTATAGAAAAACAGAACCTTCAAGGATGAGGACGCTTGACCCGAGAAATTTAAACTGTCCCTATTTTTGAACTACAGACAAAAGTTAGGCTAATTTGACCCACCCCCAATGATTCCTGACTGCATGAAGGGCTTCACTCCTAGACCTGTGGCTGGAGCTCTGATATCTTGAAGCATCTGTTGCCCCGCAGTCAGGAGCTGACATCCTTCTGTCGAGAGTCCAGCTAACAATGCCACTAGCTAAACCTATCCTATTTTCCCAAATGGACATAATGTCGGAAAGCCATCAGGGGATGATGACAAAGTGACATAAAGTACCAAAACCGAGAACAATAGGAGCATACAAGGGGAGGACCAACAAATAGAAGATGGAATTCACAACAAGACTTGTCTGAGACAGGTTCCTCTGATTCTCTCTCTCGTCACTCGATGGGGAACCTTCCCGAGCACCGAAAAGAAACGGTCCTGGAACCCTGGACAAAAACCCCTCACAAGAGAAACATTAACTGATTCTAAGACGCTACCTTCGGAGGAAATGGAATCATCCCCTTGGAAGGCCCCATGTAGGCCTTCACTACTCATTGGCCTTACTCGACACCCACAAGCTCTGCCACTTCCCTCGCATTCACCTCCTCATGTATAAACCATCAGACAGAAGTGGTCTTAAACACCTTTCAATACATATCATCAGGAAACAACGTTAGGATTTTATCTTACAACAATCCAAAGTTGAACCATAAAATGGACACAAAACAGCCCGGACTCTAATTGCTTTGGGAGTTTCCAATAATATAGAAACACCAACGATTTCACCAAGCTAGTCTGCTACCATTGATAGAACACGATCACCACAATTGCTGGACAATAACCGAAAAGAATTCAATTCCACCACTCTGCTAAGAGTCTGGGTAGAACCAACAACTATAAGAGGCTCAGTAGGAACTTTTGGGACTTTTCTAGGTAGCATACTCAAAAACAAGAGGCACGAATCCGAATCAAAACTTATCATAAATCAAAATTCCACAGCCCAATCACAAACGAAATCTCAAACTCAAATCACTATTATAACCACAATTCAATATGTCAAAACCAAGAACCCAGAAAAAAAAGAATATCCAACACGAAAAAAGAACGCTAAACAATTTCTCACCCACTTTTCTAAACATCTGAAAAACCCTTTTTGGAAACCATTTTTCCACAACCAAAACCACTAAATATCCACCATTCATAGCCCATGAAGTCTCACACATACATATCCCTGTACTAGCTCAAACATCCATCCACTCACATCGCCAATTTCCCCACATAGCACATGCCCACCTCAATGTATGTGATCACTCATAAGTATACCAAGGGTCAATTCAAGACACTTCTCATTTCCAAAATAGACCATTAAGCACAAAGAACAAATTCTCAACCAATTTAGAAAGTCACCTATCATTAAGGAAACACATTTCAAAATTCCAAAACGTATAACATTTCAAAAACCATTTTCCACTCCAACAACTGTATTCCCTTTTGAAGACACCCTCACAAAAATCCATTTTCATTTTTGAGATATAATCACACCAAACTAAATGAAGGTCAAACATAACTCACATCAAAATTTCCAAAAATAAGGGACTAGTGGCTATGCCAACCCGGAAAGATGGCTTAGTAGACCATGCTCCAAGCAGGAAATCACCACAATAAGTATCTTGAATCGTGCACTCGGGCTGTACATGGGTCGCTACTCCATGCAGGCTCTCCGCGTAACACCGGATCACTTCCCTTTTCACCCCTCATCCACATAGAACAAGAAAAAGAAAAACTCAAATCCCATAATACCCTTGGAAACTCAAGTCTCGGGACGGGAAAGGGTTCATGACGTCCTTCCCGCACCTACCCCTCAAGTCCTGACACACTTAATCACCATGCTACTTGACACCCCAAATAACAAGGGCCACCTCGGATACCATTTTGTCACGAACTAGGTAGGGTCGTCATCTGACCCAACGCCCAACCCGGTCCGCTACATGGCCCAAAGGGCGTTCCCGATCCCCACAGGCTGGCAACTAGTGCCGGGTATCAAAATAAACAAGTTGGGAACGGTTTGGCCCATGACAAAGATAAATAAACATAAACTGAACACAAAGATAAATAAATAAAAATAAACTGAACAATGTGGTTATAGAAAAAGGAATGAACAATGAAATGTGACATACCTCAGGTGACCCCCGTGGATCACCACGGTACGACAACCACACTTTCTCCCAAAAGCGATTCAAGACTAAAACCTGCAAATGAAATGTAAAGTAGGTGTGAGCACCGATATTCTCAGTAGGAAAGCCAAAATATAACCACATCATATGCCTCCACCTTTATTAAGAAATCGAACTATGCGAGTTTGAAAATAAGATATAATAAAATAATGTTTTCCCTTATTTTCACATTCAAGAAAAGAGTTTGCATTTTCAAATAAAGAATTTCACTCTTACTACATTTTATAAATAGGTTCCAAGCATTCATTAACATTTCAAAATGAAAAGAAACCAGTCTGGAATAAAATGTGATTTTTACAAACAAGCCACTAGGTAAGAAACAACTGAAAGGAAAGATACATCACAAGCATCATGTCACAAATGAGCTCTATTGGGAATCACTATAGGTAGCTAGAACAAGTGGTAACTTAGGGACCTTGTACCTTGGTGAAACATGGCTTAGAAGACCACAACCCTTAGAAAACGTGGCTTAGAAGGCCACGACCCTTAGAAAACGTGGCTTAAAAGGCCACGACCCCTAGAAAACGTGGATTAGAAGACCATGACCCTCAGAAATTCATCTGTTTAGTTAGTGTTGTTATGTCAATCTTGCTAGACAAACCGGGATGAACCCATGCCATGTCATCTAGCGTACTCGTCCTGGTCACCCACCTAGATACTCGAGTTTTCCATTGTGCTCTATTTCAATTGGTGGTGAGTTTTTCTTTATCATTCAATCATATATGAACATAAAATTTTCTTTATCAAAACCTCATTCAACCTCTCACCATTTTTCTTCATCCTTAAGTGCATTCCCCCTCTTTTACATCTCACAATGCATAAACATCAATGTTAGGCACATCACAACACTTTCAACATACAAATCATTTTCTAAATCCAAGGGGGTGTGCCTCAAGAGAGGTTTTTCTTTTCTATAAATCATTCTTAAGGTTCTAAACGGGCTTTATTAGATAAAGGGAATACTTTTTAAAATTTACTGGCCAAAAGACCAAACACCTTTGGAAATACACATTACCAATTCAAAACCACTTTAGGAATACAATTTTTTGAAGAAAGGTCACTTAAGACCGATATTATTAAAAATGAATTTCAGTTTCGAAAGCAAAGGCATAATCATTTCTAGCAACCGTAACCTGATTTCATGGCATGTGTATATAACGTAAATGTAAAACATATTTTTAAAAAAAGCAGGCAATTATGAATCTCAAATTAAAGGCATAGGCTTAGAGGACCTACGTCAACATGTTGCTTCTTGAAGACGAACATTCAAACTGATCCTTGGCACATACACGCACATGCAATTATACATATATATATACACCGCTAGGTGCATTTCACATATTCCCTATGCCATGAGGGAATATGCACAATGAAGGAATATCTATATATATGTCTTACCGTATGCATGTACGTGCAGGGATCCTCGATACCCGCGACCCAAAATCATCGCAGCGAGGTACAACACACTACACATATAATTTAATGAAATAATTCAAACACATAATCAAACATTTGACCAATTTATAAAACATTTCAGCATGCTCAAAGTGGTACATTTTCCCTGAAAATTCTTTTCCAGCACCCACGCACCTCAAGTACCCACAAAAACACATTTTTCACTACAAAAAAATTTAATTGAACAGTTACAATGATTGTCACAATAAAATCTTCACACATATACCCTTATATGTATGGTCAAACCCATGTTTGGAAACATACACACACCAGAACAATATTCAAACATGTTTCACACACTTTGCAAGATTTAATAAATCACTTAAAAAATTTATAAAACAACTCCAAGCGGTAATAACAGACATTGAACACAAAAACACACCCCAAAACCTCTTCTATGGAGAAACACACACCACTAAATTGTCAAAATAGAAAACACAGCACCTGTGCAATATAAATATCTAAATGCATAGTTTGAAAAGACATTTTTTTATAATAAAAAAATGCAAAGAAATTTATTAAATAGATTTCAAACATGTCACAAATTTGAATATATAAAGAAAAGAAAACTCATCCAAATCCATTTTCAAGACTAAAATCACTTTTGACCCCACACAAAAATGTCCACTGCATCAACTGCACTTTCACATATGCAAACTCCACAATTTATCGGCGCTGATAAATAGCCCAAAGTGGGTTTTGAAAATAAAATACACTAACACCACTTAAACATGATACTCACAATTTAAATTCACATTGAAACCAAATCAACAACAATTTCGTGGAATGAAAATAATTAAAATCAGTGCCGAGTTAATTAAATAAGAAAGTGAAATCATCATATAAAAATTTTGAGTGGAACCACCTACCTCGGTGAAGAACGCCTCCGAATTTTGGTACGAAACATCCACTACATGAAAATCACGCCACCAAAAAAATCAAATAAAACCTAAAATAAGAAATTGAACCAAACTCAAGATCGAACCAACTACACCATAGTAAAACTAAACCACATGCTAAACCCTAATTTAAACCCATAATTGATGAAAACCTAAAAACCCCAAATTGAATGAAACCAAACCCTAGATCGGAGAAAGTTATTACCCAAGGGAACTCGCGTGAGAGAAAAGGGGGTCACCAGTGGGAGACAACGTTGGTGGCTAGTTGGGTCACAAAACAAGGGGGCCGCTAGTTGACGGGTGCGTGCGAGCCTCTGGTCGAGAGGGAGGTGCGACGCGAGTTAGGTCCGCCAGAGGAGGAGGCTGCGATGGATACATAGCAGGAGGCTAGGAGGTAGGGCGGTGCACCATGGGAGAGGGAGGCCTAGAGGTAGGGCGGTGCACCATGGGATATTGAGGCCGGGTCAGTGCGATGCGAGCCAGAATGTAGGTTTGGCACGAGGCAGCAGCGTCACGGGTCGCCGGGGGGAGAGGGCAGTAGCGACGCAGGGAGCGTATGGCTGCCGGTGGTTTGGTGTGCCGAAGGAGTACAGAGGCAGCGCGTGTAGATGAAGAAGGGGAGCTGTCAGCACTTAGGGTTAGGCAAGGAAGAGGAGGGCCGTGCGATGCAGGAGGGTGGGGCGATGGGTTAGTGATAAAAAATGAGAGGGGGATGAACGTGGTAAGGGATAGAAACAAGGGAGAAGAAAAAATAATAATAAATGAAAAGGGGGGGGGATAAAGAAATAAATTAATAGAATAATAAAATCAAAACCCTAATTAAAATAACAAATTTATTACATATAATAAAGAAAAAAAATAGTAAAATAGTGAATATATTCTTATTATTATTTATACTGGAAAACACCCATGGTCGTAGAAACAATCACACACATGGTCATGTGTCTAGGTAATAACAAATTTAAAAAGATTTCTTATTAGTATTAGGAACCGTGTAGGGTGCGCATACGGACATGCTCCCATCTAAGAACCCCTTTTTTTAAAACTGATTCAAACTGCATATCAATAACGAGATCAAAAATAATTAAAATAATATATAACATCGGGTCAGGATGTGAAATTTCATTAAATACAATATAGTGTCATTTATGGTATTACAAAAACAATTGTTACTATTTCTTTTTAAATACTCTTTAATGTTTTCCCAAAAACTGCACTAAGTGGCTCATTTCCAATGATTCATAAACAATATTTTTAAATGTTTTCACATAATTTAGAAATTATTTATTGTTATATATTAATATTTTCTTTTATTAATGACCATTTTATATTCAAATTCATTCTTTCAGGAACTCTTTTATGATACACCCTTTGGTAATTCTTTATGACATGTTTTTTATACCAAAGTCCTTCCTTCGGTAACACTCATGTTTATATATCATATTGGATTATTCTTGTGACACAAATATGAAGGAAAATTTAATTAATGGTTTGTAAAATTTTTGTTACAATTAATTGATTAATTTTTAGTCTCTTTGGTTGTCCTGTTGGGATAGAGAGTGAACATGATTCCTTTATGGGACATTGTATAGCATCTATAACATTATTGTAACACTATCCTTGACTCATGATTATGTTATATTGTTTATTGTTTCTACATTTATATTATTCCATTATTACATGTCCCCAAAATCTATATGTTATTATTCTTTATTTTTATTCATGATCCATATCCTTTTATGTCATCATGTTATGCATTCTAACCCACATACGTTGCTTTATTTATTATTTTAAACCCTTACTAGAATTTTTTTCTCATCCCTTTTGTTCATTTGTATAGAAGATTATCCTATGAAGATGTATGAGATCAATTGAGGATAAGATCACTTTATGTATTACTAAAATAAATATATATTATTCTAATTCCAGGTTTTAATTTTTGTGTACATAATCATCCAAGGTCACTATAGTTTATGATCCTTGGCATTTAATTTGATGTTTAATTATGTTTACAATCATGTAATCATATGTGTAAAATTATCAAGCTCTATAGAAGGTATCAAATAATGTGGTGATTATTTTGGGTGATTAGGAGTAGATCACTTTAATAAGAATCCAAGGGATACATATATCATAATGGATAAACTAGATTAAAAATTTTAGAAACAAAATATAAGATATAATTTTTATTTATATGTTTATACTTCTATACTAAATTATAAATTTTGTATATTCATATTATATGAGTATTTAATCTCTATAATTGTACATTATTTTTCTTAGATAATTTATAGAAATAGAAGAACCCATGAAAACAATCAATGTGATGGAGAATGTGATGATTTCCCTAATGATGTGCAACATATGATGGAAACGAGTGCTAAAAACATCATGATATTACTTTTTCAACTAGATCATGTCATGAATTATAACTTCAATCATGTGGAACACCAACCTTTCCCTATGAAATTGCATATTTTTTTGATTCATCCATGTGAAAATGCCTCACTTCATTAGTTTATCATTTTGATGGCTTAGATGATCCTTGGTGGTCCCTAATGAAGAACATGAAGTCGAAATAAGTAATTGATACCATATAATTGGAAGAATTAAAAAAACAATTAATAAATATTTGCCACGAAACCTAAATATCAAAATGTAATGGGAATACATCAGACTTTAGCATGATAAAGGAATTTGTATTAGGCCTTTTAATGAAAACCTCATAAGGTGTTAATTATACACCTACATACATTTCATTAACACCAAAATAATGATGGATGACATCTTTAGTAGAATAATTCTAGTACTAAAAAATTAATTTCTTATTTGAGACTTTGATACCATTGTGGTGATTGTATATTATTCCCATAATGATGAAAAAAAGCTTAGAGACTCTCAGTGTTCTCATGTGACTAGGGATAAAAAAAGTTGATGGTGGATTTTAATATCGGTGGATCATCATTTGAATACCATGATCAAAAAATACAAAACATACTATGTGTCAAAAGGTTGTGAATAATCTTCCTCAAAATAACATAAAGGGAACCAATGGATGATTCAAATATGGAATATATAGTCTTATGGAAAATAGCTTACAATTTGATGTGAATAATCCCAATAAAAACAAACATGTAAACAAATAAGGGAATATGATATAACTAATGGTGAGGTCAACCCCAACACTAATGTGCAGACATGTATGTTGGATATTAATTAAAAATAAATACTTATTATTTGATTATATTTCTATTAATTCTTTCACATCATGCAATTTGCGTAGAAATATTCAAATACCACATCTAAATGAGTTGGATGAGTTATCATTGAGAAGAAAATGGGAATATTATTGTATCCAATGTAACTCCTCATAAGTTAATTTTTGTGGTCAAAACCACACATAAAATATTTTCCTACTTCATTTGGTGGTGTGGGATGTAAGACTGGGAATTGATTCTCTATCGTTATAAAATTACAACATCAACTATCGTTAAAAAGAGATCAATCATCCCAACCCGAGGTATGCTCCATTTCTGTTCATGTGTATGGAGGAGGATAAATCGCTATCAGAATCAGTGTTTAAATTGTGGATATTATTTCCATATGATAAATAATAACTATATCAAATTTTTGAGACAAAGGATATGATCATTCATAAACACATTATCATTATGAAAGACCACAATGATGTGTTCCTTGTATAATTATTTTATCTTTATCCTAACCATGTTTTTTATTTTTCAATTGAACATCTTCTTAGATTATTTCATATATCAAATAAACCATATTGAATGTAATATATTTAGATGGAGTAACTAGAAAAATGATTTAAAACAATCTAGCCATGGGTTTTATATGCTCATTTGATTCACTAACAATTTTTCAATTCCTCTTTATCAATAAGAAGAATGGGTTAATGCGTCTATCCAGAGATAATCTTGATCTCAATAAAATTATGATAAATAAAAATTATCCCCTAATATATATAGATGAAATTTTTGATAAATAATGTGGGGATAATTATTACCCTAAGGTGGACCGTTGGTCAGTATTTCTCCAATTAATAGAAAAGAAAAAATATATTCCCAAGACTTCCATTCACATTAGGTATGTACTCATTGAGTTAAAATTGATTTTATTCTGACTTTATAATGATATAATAATTTTTATAGAATTAATAAATAATGATTTCAGAAATTACATATAAATATTTGTGGTAGTGTTTATTAACGATATTATGATATATTCCAGGAGGACAGAAGAACATGAGGTTCATTTGATTATCATTTTGAATAATTTTAGAATGGATAAATTTTTTGAGAAGTATAGTAAATGTGTGTTCTAGATGGATGATGTATTATTCCTAGCGCATGTTATCAATAGGAAATGAATACATATATAGATTATTCCAATACAATTTTAATTGAAGAGTTTCCCAAGCCAATATCTATAATGGATATATATAGTTTCTTTATTAGTTATGGGTAATAACGATGATTTCTAAAGAGAATAACACAATTTTGAATCCCAATTTCCATTTTGTATTATAAGGGAGTGATGTTTTTCAAGAGAAGTGATTATAAAGATTTCTTTAAAGAGTTTAAAAGGATGCTTATCACAACACCAGTTCTCACACTACCAAAAAGTGGAAAAAACTCGGTGGTGTAAAATATGAATAAAAAATTGGCATCGGTTGTAAAATAATATAAAATTATGATTTCATAGACTATGCCTCATGGTATCTCATGATTCATGAGAAACAATATCCCATGAATGATCAAGAGTTGGCAGTTTTGATCTTTCTGTTGAAAATATGGTGAATTTAACTATATGGATGGATGTGTGAGATATATATAGATCATTAGATAGTCAATTATATACTTACATATATTGAGAAGAATTTAAATCAATAATTATGGTTAGATTCCATTAATGATTATTAATTATAAATCCACTTCCATCTTGGTAAATAAAATAATATGGAAGATGTTATAATTAGAAAAGATCGTGTATCATAATCAATGTTAGAATTGAGAGTGTTACAATATTATTATACTAACAATAGATGGATATGGGAATCATTATGGAAGGAAAATAATTAATAATTTCTCAAGTAATTTCTCAAACATTACATATGGAGAAGATAACGGATTATGAAAGAAACGATGTGGTATTTCCAAAAATGTTAGAAGATACCCGATTTGGTAAATCCGTATAGTTAAAAATGGAATAGAATAGATTCATGATATTTGGATCACAACATTGTGTAAAATATAATACAGAGAAAACAAAATAGATTTTGAATTGGAGACATAGATGAACCTTCTCAAAACACCCTAAGAGAATGGTGACATATTATTATCTCCGATTGAACTATTAGTGGGAAAATATAATAAACGAGATCGCTTAATATACATAAAATTTTAATGGTATTAAATAATGTGAAGTATGAATGTAAAAGTTTTATGATGATGATGAAACCATTACCCATACCAATACAGAAATGGGAAAACAACATGATGGGATTTTTCACTGGACTTCCAAAGAAATATATAAGAGGAAATGTAATATCGGTTGTTTTGGATCATTTAACAATGATAGATCACATTATTTCAATTTGAGAGGACTTATCATTTGATTAAATTTTGTAGATATACAATAGATTTGTTGTAAGTCCGTATGGATTACTACTATTGATTTTATCTGATCAAAATCTAAGATTCACCTCAATGTTATGGAAATGTGTCCAACTTGATTTAAACACCGAATTGGGCTTCAACACTACATATCATATTTAAACTGATGTCCAATCCAGAAAGAATATTGATACACCGGATGACATGTATAGATCATATTATATGGACATAAATGGTGAATGTGTCCAATAGCTACCTCGGGCTAAGTTATCTTACAATAACAATTTCCACTTGAGAATCAAAATTTGTCCAAATAAATCCTTTTATAGGATAAAATTAAGAAAAATAGAATACCATGATAAAGACATTGAAATAAGGCTTCGAGGACCTGATATGGTTGAAGAAATCATGTAAAAGTTGAAAAACATTCAACAACACATCAATGAATCCCAAATTCAACAGATGATCTATAGAGATAATCAACAACTAGACCTTTATTTATGGTTGGAGGCATGGTATTCCTCTACCTATCTCTTTAGAAGAGTGTTATGAGATTTTAGAATAATGTAATGTTAAGTCTTAGGTACATCATCCCCTTGGATATTCTTCATCATATTAGAGCAATGTCATATCGAATAGAACATTCACATACAATTTCCAAAGTACAAAATATATTCCACAAAACCCTATTATGGTTGAACATATTGGATCCCTCACATGCAACAAATTCATAGGTGTTTGGGTTGGAAAATGATTTATCTCACGAGGGACAACCTGTGAATATATTGTATCACGAAGATAATTTTATTTATTAAAATACTACTCAACTGGTCAAAGCACTATAGGTAAACCATTAGTATGAATAGGAAACATAGGAACCGAAGGAAGAAACAATTAAGATATACCCTCACCTGTTCTCCCCATAGTATATAAATTAAAATATAAAAGGAGAAATTTTATAAGGTGGTTGAATGTAAAGACCTAGAGTTATACCAATGAAATTCATCCATTCATATAATTATTTCATATAGTATGAAACACATTAAATAATATATATATGACAATAAAAAAAATATAAACAAAAAATGAATAAAATAAGCGGTATTTCTAGAAATTTAGTAACCTAGAAAAATATAATAATAACATGACCATTATAATAGTAATAGAAACATTATAAATTTTAAAAAGGAAAATATAATAGTAATATCATTCATAATCGTATAAATAAAATTTACGTATCATATAAATGAATATAAGTGATAATTAATCATAGTGTATATAATAAATGGTTATAATAATATCAATTAATTTTAGGTTTTTTTGTGAAACCTAAATTTTTGTTTAAAATTTTATAATTAATATATTTTTTAAAAAAATTAATTTCATAAAATATAATCATGAATTAAATTTTTTCTAATATGTTTATAATATAATTTTATTGTACATAAATTAATTTTCCCATCTTTTATAAAACTAGAAATTATTTTAAAATTTGTAATTTTCAAATAAATGATGTTTCTAATTACAAAAATAAATTTATAATATTTAGTAATTTATTTTCATAAAATGGATTTAATTTTTTAAATATACATTTCAATAATAGTATGGAATAATTTTTGGTATTATTCAAAAATAGTTGATTTTTTATTGAATAGTGAAATACAATAATTTACGGTATAAACTAAATACATTATTTTGTTGTCATGGAAGATTTTTTGATGATTTAATAATCATTTATTCAATATTAAATTCCCTAGATACAATACATAGAGTGAATAATTCATACAGTTCCTTGTATTGAGATAAAATAATAATGAAGTGAAAAAAATTATCATAAGACACACCTCTCCCCCACCTAAAATACCATCAATCACCACCCGTTCACCTATAAATTTTTAATCACTGATTCATGTACAAATGATACTTAATAAACTTACCAACTCACTTCCCCACTTCTTAGAGGTTTCTTTACCAACAAATAACTAAGATATTTTTCTCCAAGGAGATTCTCAAGGAGAATATTTCAAGTAAAAAATCCTCTGTTGTTTTCATTATTTTCTTTTCTTATAATCTCCTAATATCCTTTGTAAAAACATATATGATAACTCTAATATATTTTAAATACTATTAAATTATTATTTTAATGGAAAATTCATCATAAATTCTCTTATCCACTTCAATTCCATTTAAAAATATAATTCTGTTTCTTGACGAGTTTATTTATCACACCAAGGATGAAATGTTTTTATATTAATTTACATCTATCATGTATGGGCATAGAATAATTAAAATGGTTGGTAAAAATTGTAAAATTATTTTTATAAAAAAATTTATGTTGTAAATGTAAATTTTATACACAATATTTATTAATTAAAAAACATGTTTGCAATGATAAAAAACAAACCAAATTAATAAAAACTATTATCATGAACATCATATCTAAAGATTCAACCTCACCCCAAAACATAAAGAGTTATATGAATATTTAATATAATATAATTTCATTAATAACATATATATTTTATTATGAATATACATTCCCATTTTACAAGGCCTTTCATACTTTAATACAAGTGCACTAATCATGAAAATCAAGGAAACAAACACTCTCGAATGAATAAATTTTATTATATAACTCATAAAAAAGCAATAAATAAACATAATAAAATTATTACAAATATTATATATGTGTAAAAGTTTATGAATTATTTTTATATTGGATTTAGATTTATATTCCTATACATTATGATGATAATAAGAACACTTTCATACATAAGGTAAGTGATTTTTTTTCTGAACCTCCATTATTCCATTAGTTTTTATTTCTCTCTCTTTACCCCATTTAAATTCTTAATAATTATTATTTATTCATATTTAATTATGTGTTAATTTTCTAAACATATGTTGAAGTCTATTTTAGTTTTTCTCTAATGGTGAAATACATGTTTTAAAAGGTTCTCTTCCCAATTATTTTAGACTAGAAACCCTGATTAAAGGAAACTTCTCAAATTCTTATTCAATTTCATGTATAATCCTTAATTTGTTTTAATTCGATATTTGTTTTCAAAAATATCCCATATTATAATAAAATTCAATATTATTTATCTTCTAGTTTTTAAAAAAAGTATCTTTTCATTTTAACATCTCTTTAATGTTTTCCCTTAAACAACACTAAGGTGGATAATTTATATTTTCTCATAAACACCCTTTTTATGTTTCTTCACATAATTTAGACATAATATATTATTTCATAATACTGTTTTTCTTTATGAATACCTATTTATGATTTTTAATCCATTCTTTCATGGATTATTTTATAAAAGGACCTTTGTTTATGTGTTATGACATGTTAATGATACCCAATTCCTTACATGGGTAACCCTTATGTTAATAAAGAATTATTTATTATTCGAATGACACAAATATTCATGAAAATGTTATGATCGGTGCAGCCATATAGTAATACAATTCTTTTGATAATGTTTATTATCCTGATTTGGAATTTGGGATAGGGAGTGAACCTAATTTTTTTTGGATGTTGTCCTACATGGGTAATAGTCTTGGAAGATTACCCACTACTCATTCTTATATAATGTCGGGGTTTCATTCCACATTACTATGATGCAATTAACACATGTACCAATAATGTAAATGTTATTATTCCATATTTTTATCTATTTTCAATGACTTTCTATATCATTAAATTCCTTCTAACCCTTGGGATTTTCATTATTCATATGTTTATAAACTTAGTATGATTTTTACCTCATCCATTTTCTTCATGTATTCTTCAGGTTATCCTATGGTGATATAGGATCTTAATGGAAGATATTAGCACTTTGTAGATGATTAAATTAAAAAATTCTTATTTAATTTACATGGTTTCTATTTTATGTACCTAATAATCCAAATTTATAAAACTTCATGATCATTGACTTGTAATTTTATGGCAATGTATCCTTAAAATCATGTTATAATATGTGTAAAATTCTAGGGTCTCTATATAATCTCTAATTTTAATTTAAATATTAATTTCCAAAAAATCACTAAATTTTTTATTTATAAAAATAAAACAAATTAAGATAATATTGATTATTAATGTAAATATAAGTAAAAAACATTACAAAATGTGGGTAAACATCATTCAGAATATTTATGAATGTATTCCACAAGGTAAACATCTATAGTAATTATTGAAAATTATATCCCATATAATATAACAAAATGGTCTATAAAAACCATAGTAAAATAATTTAAATAATTGAAATAGAAATTTTAAAATATTCATTTGATTTTTTTGATCATATGGTTCATTGTCATGATATATTTCAGTTTTTCATTTATATCCATATCACAGTCATTAATAAATTTTTTATACTACACATTAGTTTTTGTGGATAACCACCAAAATCCTCAACAAAACAATTTACTAATATTTCAGGTCAATCTACTCTCATTGATCTCGTATGTCTATTTTATATCAGGTAGTATTTTTTCTTAACATCTCATGACATTAATAAAGGAAAACATTCTAATCATATATAAATAATATTTGGGTCAAGTTTATTTTATTATTTATAGAATTATCTAATATTATTTATGTGGATATTAAATTATCCATTTATATTTCATAAACATCCTTTCCGATTCATAAAAAAAATCAGATTATTATTTGATATTTAAACTTGAACTATAGTCAATTTACTATTCACTATATTCAATATCACATTTTATTTTAATAAAATTTGGGACATGCTATCATACATCTTCATCATGTAATTATAAAATTCCTAATTTTTTATTATCAGCGTAATTATATTAGAATCTGATTTTGGAAAACTATATGATATTTCCCTATGCTCTTCATGTTATTTTGGATGGTCTTCTAAAAAATTATATTTTTCATAAGTGACATAATAAATAATGATGGGTTCAAAATTTTTGTAAAAATAGATTCTATTTAAATCTCTTAATTTAATTTATCCCTTATTATTTATTTTATTTTAACTATAAGGATACAAATTAAATGTACAAACTCATTTTTAAGAACTAGTATGCTTCTAAAGACTGAAGGACAAAAGCAATGGTCTCATTTATTAAAGTTCAATCTGAAATTTTTTGCATAATGACAGATTTTTAACAACATTCATAATATATTTAGTTTGGTAATATATTCATGATTGAGGAACATCCTTATAAGTAGTAGAATCAAAGCTTTTTCTAATGGAATTAGAACATTAATATATACGATTGGATTCAAAAAATTTGTTTTATTTTAAGTGTAAAGTTTTTTGTGATATAATGAGAATAATGATGAATATTTTCCATGATATTTCATTACACCATCCTTTACCTTTCCATTTTAATAAATGATATTCATGATTGATTTCCCTTTGATAAGTTATTCTTAGATAATAACATAAGGTATGATATCTCTAGTACTTTGATATTTCCTTAACACCGAAGAATATCTATTGTATTTTAAATTCATAGGAGACCAATGGGTGAAATAATATTTTTAATCCTTATCATATACCTTTCATAATGATAAATAATTCTTATAAGTGGACCTATATTTATTCTTATTATTAATCTCTTCATTTTTTCCTTCATAGAATCAAAATATAGGCCCAAACATTTCTAAAAAATATCTTAGGAGAGTATCATTATATTATGTTCTTTATTATGAACACTACCTTATACAACTATTTGCTTCTTATGTGGTGAGATTACAACTAAAAAAATATATGATACTTTAATCATTTTAAAAATATTTTTATTAATGGAGTTTGGAACCAAAATTGAGAATAAATTTGACAACGTCCAAAAAAACAACTTTTCATTTTTTTCATAAGCCAATATCATCATACAAATGGAGTAATCATTGATTGGATATCCCACCACCCACTAAACATGTAGTTTTCTCTTCACACCATCAACATTAAAATGAATTAAAATTAACTTTTTCTCTATATGAATAAAATGTAATTCTACTTCAATATTATGGTAAATATAGATTTAATATAAATCAAAATAAATATCATAAACTTGATCTTACCCATGATAAATAAAAACTACAAAATATAAAAATCCATGATATTTATATTTCCATTACCTTTTATTATTTATATAAAAATGGATTTCTCCCACTAAAAAATATCCTTAAATCCAATGATAGGTGGTTTATCATTTGTATATTTACCCCAAAAAATATAAAGTTTATTTTCCAATTAATTCTAATAAAATTACAATATTTATCGTATAATTGATTGGATATAGAAGAAAAATTCCATAATATTGGATGTTTCACTACCACATAAAACCATTCCAATGCCAAAATAAATTTATTTTAGATAATATATAATGTTATTATTTTCCTCCAAACGTATTTTAGAAAACCAAATAGTTTCATACAACTCATGAATGATGCTTAGATAAAAAATTTCTCACTTTCTTCCATTGATAGTGAAAATGATTCCCATCCTTAAATCTTGGCAACAGTCATCCACTTAATTTAAGGAATATAATGAAAATATTGAGAAAAAATATTCTCATGAATAACCTCCTTGGTTTTAATACCTTTATATAATACTATTATACAAAGGTAAAAACAAAACCAAAATTTAAAATCATGAAATAATCAAGAAAAAATTCAGCAAAAAAATATTTCAACCAAACAAGATTATAACATCAATTATATAGTAATATTAGTTTCCATTGATCATTAAATTATTGAATGGTATATATAATCCATCCAAAATATATTATTAAATAACTCTTAATGGAATTAATTTTTCAGTTCCATGGATATTATATTAACTTCTGATGAAATGTAAAACTCATAGAATATAATGGAAATTAATTTCATACAATAATAAAAACAAATCATAACAAATAATCAAATATGAAGAACATTTATACATAACTATTTGAATGTTATATTTCAATAAATCATCATAGTCATCTATCATAGAATATGTTTCAAAATAAATTCTTTTGTAAAACATTATAAATACTTAATGAATTAAATGTTTATTATTTTAATATTAAACTACATATTAAAACTAATATTCAAATAAATTAATTGCATTTATAAAAAGATATTAAAAATAAAATTTAAAATCATGGTATCATATATAACATTTAACAAGTAGAATATTAAATGTTGTTATCTACTAGTGATATTAATTATTATATCTATACACACAATCATAATGAGAAATTATTGATTGTAATCGTTCAAGTGGAGTAAAAATATGGGCCTATATGTTCTATCATCGTTGGGGTCACGTTCTAGATTAATCTTGACAACATCATTCATATAATGTGTAAATGAAAAAATCCATTCATTTTTACATTATTATAAATTGATATATTATATAATTTTTTTATCATATAATAAGAAGTTAATTATTTTTTTACTATCTATTTAGAAAATCATATATATAACCAATTTATTTACTTATCCTATTGGAAATAATTATTTTTGTTTTAAAAATGACTCATGCTAGATCATGATTTAATAGGTTTTCCATTTTTTAGAAGATTTATATTTAAATTAAAAACACTTATTAGAAAGAATAGAATGATCAATCTTGTCTTTATTATATTATTATTTCATTCTATAATCATGTTTTCAAGATTAGTCAAATACAAAAAAAATTAGTATTATTCTTTTATTATCTTCATCATGTCATTTATGCTTCAGATAAAAAAAAAATTAATCTAGATTTATATTTTTAAGAGATTCTTAAATTAACATACCCATGAAATTGCATTCATTTTATAGAAGATTTGCATAAAACCACATATCAATATTATTTTCATCACTATCATCTGATGAATTTTCACATGTAGTGTCACCTCATCAAAAAATACAAGTATATATATCTTTCACACACTTTTTCACATTTTTATTTGAATGTTTTGAAAGGAATTTGATTTTATTCCTTTAATTTCTGAACTGTAATGTTGAATATGACAATGTTTTGTACACTCATAAAATATTAACTCTATTGAATATTTATTTTCATAGTTTATATTCTAATCTACATTGTTACCTCTTTTGAAATTTTCCACTCTACATATTGGTACATTCTTATGTATGATTGATAAATTTTACCATCACTTATATCATCATAATTTTTTCATCCATATTTTGTCAATAAATTTTATGTTTTCAAATATAATAATCCAATAATATATGTGATAACTACAAAATTATTCATTAATTCCTTAAAAATATCTATATTTTTAAAACTAAACTAATATTTAGATAATATAATTACAAATATTCTTAGTTATATTATATATATTATCCATATCTACCATTTATAATTAATATAATTTCTGTACAATTCTACTATGTTTCTTAAAAATCTATTTATTTAATATATTTTTCTTCTCCAAGTTATTGTATATGAATAGAAATGGTTATAAAGCATTAATTTATCTAATTAATATATTATATATGAAAGGTATTCAAAACACTGATAATTAGATATATTCATAACACATTTTTTATAAAACTGTTTTAAATTTCTATTATGTTTACCTTGTAGTTTTTTCTTATATTTTGTATACCATTATGTATGAAGAAACATTATTATAGATGTTCCATTTAGTTGAACATAACAAGGTATTCCTTTCATAGGAATTAAACTAAATATCAACTCTCTCATCTCGAGTAAAGGTGGAATAATTTTTATAGGATCATTTAACATCCAAATCACATTTTAAAATTAGCCACACCATTTTGAGTAATAAAAATATCCATACATTAATTTAAATTATCATAATAGTTATTATCATACAGAAATGGTCTATTATGATGTGAATTTTATATAGAAAAACCAAAATACATACGAACTTAAAAAAATTTCTATACCATATACATTACATAAGTAAAATAATGTCCAAATTTTGAAAAATTATAAGAAGTTGAAAAATAATATTAATCAGTGTCTAAAATATATATTACAACTCGAATACTAAATTTTTTTATGATATAGATTGAAAACAAATTTTTTGATAGGATGAGTTTTTTTAAAATACGGTAATTCATTTTTATCCGCATAAAGTGAAATATGATCAAAATTATGAATTTCATATAAACACATAGATCGTAGTAACAAAATGAGATTAAATCTATTAGAAATCAAAATAATTGTAAGCTTAAATACAATACAAAATAACCATTTGAAAATAAATAACAATTACCACCCAAAATAAATCGATTAAGACATAAAAATTATATTATTAAACAATACATCTAGTAAAATGTATAATGAATATCTCTAATATACATAATTGTTATTCAATATATAAAATATAATACACTTTATTGTAAACCTTATAGAGGTTGTTTTTTTCTTAGCCATGGACGCCCTCTGATATTGGTTTTATCATGGATAAATTTTATCTGTGAATGGTAGCCCATGATCAAACCCATCAACTTGTAGTTGGAACACCTTAATATATTGAATCAATCAAAAATATTTGAAATATCCCACTACCAAAAACTAGAATCTCCATGAAATAATGGTCTGAATCAGAAATATTTTGAGAGAAAAAAATATAATATCTTTACAATGAAATCATATTAACAATAATATCTATAGTAAACCGCTCATATAGAAAAATTATTCAAACAATTAGAAACTCTAATTATTGACACACCTCTAACAATTGGATTATATAACTCTAATTTATAGTTATAAATAAAAAAATCAACAACAAAATTTTATAATAGTATCAGAATCACAAAACCTATTTTCATTAAATCAAACAACAACACTACAATGCTTGAAAAAATGGAAGTGTAATATTAAATGAATCCATAAATTAAGAAAATTTAACAAATTTCTTCTTTATCTTGTTTCTTATATTTTAATGATAATATATTTTATTTATTTATGGAATAAAAATATATAAAAACTACAAGTCATGTCAGATTCAAAATAATATATGATTAAAATTTAAAAACAATGATATAATGTGTGGTTATGACCCAACAATAATGGAATATCTATGAACTATTTTTTGGCTAACGTTATTGACTCTAAAAGAATTATTAGAGTTAGAAATGGTTAAATAGACTGTATTGATTGATTTTTTTCAATTCAGAGTAACATTAAAAAGAGAATATAATAATAAAGATTCCAAACCCATTATGGGAAAATTATATTTTAATATTTAATAACGTGTTTGGTTAGAAATAAAAAATTATATTGAGTGGGTTTTTTCTTTTTTTTTTGGAATGAATTTGATTTTAAAATATCATAGTTAATAATTAATGACTCATTATATATATTTTATAAATTCTATTTAATATAAATTACACTAATATATTTCTATTTTTGGGGATTTGCAAAACTCTAGAAAAATTTATCTCAATATCATTGTTTAGTAATTCATAGTAGCAAATGTTGTATCATCATATAATTATAAATGAATACAAATAAATCTATGCTTCATTGATTAAAACACTTTAATATTATATATTATTAGTGAAATTTCTCTTCAAAATTCCAAAATATTATTCTAATTTCCAATTCAATTTATATAAAGTTATTTTAAATCATTTCATACATATTGAAAATATGAATGTGTTGGTATAATAATATTTTAAATAATATTTTGGATAAAAGTAATATCTTAGAGAGAATTAAATATATTTAAATTTTCATTATTTAAATTATTATAAATATTTAGTGAATATCATTTAAAACCTCGAGAATTATGTTCAAAAATGAAAAAAATATATATATAATTTAATTTTAAAAATGAAATAAAATTATTCTAAAATATTTAAGATAAAATATAGATTATCAGAAAATTAACTTCTCTATCTAAGTTCTATCGAATATGAAATTGAATGAACCTTCTATGATAAAAATTATATATTTATTATAAAACTAATTCATTCAATAATTTTTGAAATCACATGAATGGATTACAAAAATATCATATATATAATTTTTTTGGTTAAGTAATTATATCATAATTTTATAAGTATTAAATAAATAATATAGTTTAATCTTTATATATATATAATTTGTTTAAATGCACTAATTATCCATTAAGCATTAAAAATATGATGATCTGATATATAGATATTATAAATTGAGTTTTTAAGTCATATTTTTATAAATTTAAAGATATATATCATATATAATAGTTATGGTTTAAACCATATATCAAATAGATATAATAAATAGTTTAATTTAACAGAATCAGATCACATAAATTAGAGTAAAAAAATAAGAAAAAGAATGATAATATATTTGAATGTTTTCATTTTCATTATTTGGTTTGATATCAAAATAAATAATTCATGATATTTGATTTTATATTCATGATCCTTGCATCATGAAGATATTATTTGTAATGTTTTTTATTTTTGAGAAACGTCTTCTCACTATGTTTTAGGCCACAAATAGGGTTTTCCAACTACAATTATGGTTTCTCTAGAGGTTGATAGAGAATAAGAGGTGAAGAGTTGAAATTAAATCAATATATAAATATATAAAAATAATGTAAAAATTGTTTCTTATTATAATAGGATAAATATGATATGTGTCATGACCCAAATAAAAATGGAACTTCTGATCAGTCGATCAAAAAATCAAATGGAAAATGAGTAATGAGGCATGGGGGGTCACAAACCAACGCAACTTTTGCTATCATGATACCCTATTGACCCCACAACAAGGTATGAATCACAAAAATAACCACAATTTGAATTTTAAAAGAGTCAATAGTATCAAATATAACCTTGTGTAATTATTTAACTCTCTAAACAATAAAAAACAATAAATGAAGATATTCTGATAATTTGTTTTTGTATATCCTTATGATGAAAATTAATATATAGAAATAAAAAATAAATATATGAATGGAATTGAATAAAAAAATCAAATCAATATCTCCAAATAAGTGAAGCTAAAATAACCAATAAATACATGGTTTACATGAACTGATGTATCCGAAAATACAGAAATGAATATATCTTCATGACCAGTTGTCGCCCACAAAAAACCAAATGTAATTATTTCTATAAAAAACTGCCAAGAAAGAATAAAATATGTGGATATTCTCATGAACCTGCACCTAATCCTATAAAATTCACTAACTATACAGAATCAATGTGTCACAAGTACGGATTGTGAAAAAATTATTTTTATTTATTTCAAAAAATAGTTCATTCATTTAATTTTACAAGAAATCAATTAAAAATTAAATTTAAATATAATGTAATTAATTAATGACCTTTATGTTTTCTAAAAGATTCATGAAAAAGAATTAAATAAATTTTTAAACTCATGTATTTAACTTAAATGTTACATATATATTTTTTATAGGAAATATTATTTAAGAATCCTCTTTAGATTCTAAAAAACATTAGATAAAAATATTTATACATCCAAATTGAAATAAAAACTATTTTGAAATAGTATGTGAATAAAAACAAATCCTAACGATATAATGTAATGGATATAAATGTAGGTATTGAATGAAAATATTAAATTCATCTATATAATAATAATAATTAAAAATATGTAACATTGTGAAAAGAATAAAGTTTAAAACTACCAATGAATAGGGTAAGATCAAAAAAATAATGATGTAGAGTAGTAAAAATTAATTGAATAGATCATAAATCAAATACAAGTTGAGGAAAAACTGATGTAATATAATACATATCTTGGTCAAATTCAATGGTTCTTGTAAGATAATTGTAAATATAATTAGAGCAACTTGACTGATATCATTTTATTAACATGTCTTGGAAAAATACAACATGTATTACATAACCTATCATAATTGGGTGGAACTCACTATATATAGAGCATATAATATAATATAGTGAATTAGTAAGAGAATAATAATAAATTTCATAACAAAAACATCTTAACATCCCCCTTATACTCCTTGGGTTCCCATGAATTTATATACTGGATGTGATGAAATTTTTTTTATCTGTTAATCATTTAAAATAAACATATTAATAAACTGTCCATTAAAATTTCAAAGCCTCATCCCAACTCTATAGTCCATTTTTTGAAAAAATAACCCATTTTTAAGCATAATAATCAATCAAAAATTACATTAATTTTCAAGATGCACATGTTCAAATATAAAAACTATCATGGGGATTAGTCAAATGATATAACTTATAAAAAAACATTAATATTTCCAAAGACATTTTCAAAATATCAATTATTGGATTAGTGGAAACCTCACACCCAATGTGCTACAAACCATTAATATACATATTTTCAAAATCAAATTAGAATTTTAAAACATTAAATTGAACCTGAATAAATCAGTTACGTATATAAAAAACACGCAAAGGAATAAAACACAAATATAAACATGGTTATATCATTTTGAATTATATATAGATAATATGTAATGTAAAAATATATAAAATGAGTTTATAAAGATAAATAAAATTTCTATACTGAAAAAAAAAATCTTTAAATAAAAAAATCATATGTTTATAAATAATCATAATTACAAAACATTAAAAAATATATCTTCTCTTTAAAATTATATTTTTTTTAAATAAAAAAACATATCTAATCAAATGTGTGATACCCAAAACATATTTTTTGTTTAATAACAATATTTTAATAGTTTTAACTATTTTACGGTAAATTAATTTCCTTATTGTCCAAAACAATGTTTTCAAAATAAAAATAAGACATACATTATGCAATTAAGCATTGAAATGTTTCTTTTCAACAAGGAGACCATCAGCAACCACAAACATGCCAAGAAAATAGTGGAAGTCATTTTGACAAATCATGATGAAAAATATAATGGAAAGAACAACAACCACCTTGCTGAGCATCATGGGAATATAGAGAGAGATCTTCCCCGAGTTGTTTCTAAAGTATTGAATACAATAAAAACCTTATTTATAAGTCCTTTTGTGACTATTGGGTTCCATTGCGGTCATTAGGTGACCATTGGTTTTTAAAACATTCATAATATCTTATAACCATAGGGTTTTGTTTTTAAGAATTTCAATTATTAGGTTTATCTTAGCTATTTTGAATATTTTATGTATTTTAAGTATATAATAATTTTAAATGTTTTATGTATTTGAGTACATTTTAAAATGATTTAATGTTATACATTTGAACATGTTTTAATTATGAATATATTTATATATTTAAAGCATAATGTTTAAAAAATTGAAATTGAAATCATGACCTTTGTGTTAAGAAAACTGGAAGAGAATAAAATTTGATTACTTAAATGAATTTAAAGAGTGTCTGTATTGGAAAAATACTTATCTAAATTTAATGTAATGTTTTAAAATACTCATGAAAATTAATATTTATACATGTTATATTGTATTGTGTATATTAATATTCCAAAGTTTTAAATAATGTTTAAATGAGGTTTTAGAGTAATAAAATTGATGAAATTATTGGTTATAATGTAGTTAATATATTTCAAACATCATATCAATTTTCTATGGTTTTAGATATTTTTTTAAAAGTTTTTTTTATCAAAAATATATACCACCCTTAGGAAAACCCTATAGCCAGTCAAGGTAGGCATCTTGCACAACTCACTACTTGAAAACTGGCTAGGTTTTGCAAAAAAAACGGGGGGCTTCGGCGCCCCCCCCCCCCCCCCCCGAACCATCCTCTTCCCTCCTCACCTTGCCGCTTCGGCACCCCCCCTGAATCCTCGTCCTCCCTCCTCACCTTGCTACACGCCCTCCCCCATCATTGCGCCCCCTCCCTCGCCTCCCTCCCCCGTCACTGCGTGCCCTACCCCGTCGCCACACACCCTCCCTCGCCGCCATCCCCCATCGTCGTGCACCCTCCCTTGCTGTCCTCCACCCTCCTCCCTCGTCGGCCTCCACCCCCCGCCGTATGCCCTCCACCAGCCCTCATCCCTACACTCCGTCTCCTCTGGCCTTCCTCTGACTCTGCCCTCTGACTATGTCTGCCCTCTTCCCTACTCTCCGTCCCCTCGGGCCACCCTCTTCTATCTAGCTTCCCGCCACCAGCCACCAGCCTCCACCCCCTGTGGTCTCCGACCCCTCTTCCCTCCGGCATATGCCCTCGACCATATGAACCCCCTCACCCCAAATTCCATTGCACCTCGGACACACCCCTGCACCCCTCAAACCCATGTCCCCTCCATCTTCATCCCCTCCCCTGCCGCACAACTTCCTTCTGTCCCCTCCCTCATTGTCCTCTCATTTTCCACACCGCCGCCACCTGGTACCCTCCATCCCCGTACGTCCACTACTCGTACCCTCGCCGCTGCCTCCCGTCCTCTCTGGCTCCCCCTTTCCTCTGTCCCCTCTATCGTTCTCCCACCCTCGCTGCACCATCGCCACCTCACCGCCTCCTCTCCTCTAGCTCCACGTCGCTGGCACCGCCCGTCCCCTCCCTCGCAGCACCGCCTTCGGCTCCCCTCCCTTCCAGGTTTGTAGGGAAATAAGGTATGACATGGGTTTTCACATACATTATTATTTTATAAATGGTTCACAAATAATTAATTAGTGTCTATTTTAAATATATTTGATATGAAAAATAAAAATGTAATAAGTCTTGTGTAAATGTTTGTTATAGAGATCTTATTAAGGATAAGAGTTGGATTGATCTTCCAAATCGAATGTCTAGAGAATATTTCAATGGAATTATATAGTTTATTGACTTCACCAGAGGATTCAAAAGTGACTCTATTAGTTTTCTATGTAGAAAATGTTCTAACAGATATCAATTTACATGAGATACTCTAAGGGAGAATCTATTCGTTAATGGATTTCTGAAAAATTATAAGATTTGGACTCGTCAGGGTGAAGAATATGTGTGTTGTCAAAATACGGATGCAGTTCAGATGGATGTTGATGCAAGGATGAATGATCCAATTAATGAAATTCTTACTATGATGTTATGTAGGATGGATCCTGAAGGCATTGAAATCCAGAATATTGACACCGGTGAGATAAATCTTCACTCTGGTGTAGATCGTGATTCGAGGATGTTTTTTGAAGCACTTGATGATGCAAAAACAGAATTATATCCTGGATGTACATATTAAAATAACTTTTCATTTATCATGGAGTTGTTTCATTTGAAGACTTTGTATCATTGGTGAGACACATCATTTGACATGTTGTTGGTGTTATTGAAAAAGTTTCTTCATGTCGATGATAAAATTCTCGAGTTGTATTACTATGCTCGTAAGTTGACAGAGAACATAGGTTTTACATATGAGACTATAGATGCGTGTGCAAACAACTATATGATGTTGGGAAATAAAACTACCCATTTTTATTTTTGTATGGTTCGTGGTGCTTCCAGGTGGAAAGAGAAAAAGGGAAATCAGACTCATCAATGTCAGATTGCGATATAGAGGAAATTGGATTCCATAAATAAAATGTGTTACATTCCCCTTAAACCGAGTTTGAAATGATTATTTGTGTCATCTAATGTTTCTAATTTAATGATATGGCATGTAGAAAGAGATCATGAAAGTGATATGTTAACCCACTGAGTAGACTCTCATGCATGGAAATATTTTGATAATAGACATCCCGACATTGCTAAAGATTTTCATAATGTATGATTGGGATTGGTAGCAGATGGTTTCAATCCATTCAACTCTATGGTTGGTGCAACTCATAGCACATGGCCCGTGGTGTTGTTTCTGTATAATCTTCCTCCGTGCCTTTGTATGATGCAACAGTTTATATTACTTTCCACTCTTATTGATGGACCTAAAAGTCTGGGGGATAAGATTGGTGTTTACCTTCATCCATTGTTTGATGAGTTGAATGAATTTTAGGGTGATGGTGTGATGAATGATGAATTTGAAATGAATGAAATGTTCAAATTGCGGGCTGCTTTATTGTGGAAAATCAATGACTTCCCAACTTATGAAAATTTATCATGCTGGAGTACAAAAGTGGAATTTTCTTACCATTATTGCAATTAAATTAAAAAATCATTATGGCATAAGCATTCCAAAATATGGGCACACATGGGTCATAGACGTTTTGTCCCCCCTCAACATAGGTTCAGAAAGGACAGAGTGGCATTTGATGGTTCTAGAGAGTTTAGACTAGCACCAAAGATCATGACAGGAGTCGAAATGTTATCGTAGATTGAGGAAGAAAACATCTGCATGGTATATGAAATTCAGGATTTGGTGGCTCCTCCGGTACGTAATATTCGTGCTGTGGGTAGGCAACACTATCACAATTGGAAAAAGAAAAGTATTTTTTATATTTTTTATAATTTAAAAACTGCAATGCAGAGGCATAATTTGGATTTCATGCACATTGAATAAAATGTTTGTGATAACATATTGTGGACCATTTTTGGTGTCAGTGGAAAATCAAAGACCATGTTAATGCACGTCGTGATCTTGAATAAATGGGTTTAAATAAACAGTTGTATTTACAGTTAGCTGAGGGAAGCAAGGCATATATGCCTGCTACACAGTATACGATTACTACAAAGGAGAAAGAGACATTTTTTTCCATTTTGATGATGCTCAAGGTTAATGATGGTTACTCTTCCAATATTTTAATGAGTATGAATCTGATGAGAAAGACATTTCAAGGGTTGAAATTTCATGAAAATCACATACTACTTCAGAAGTTGATTCCAATCGCATTTTGTGATTTTCTATCCCCCAATGATGTTCAGCCGTTGATTTAGATGAGTAATTATTTAGACATATTTGTTTATGGAATCAATGAATGAGTGATTTAAAAAGTTTATAGGACTAAATTGTACTTATTCTTTTTAACATTGAGAAACTATTTCCCCCACTCATTTTTGATGTTTTGGTCCACTTGATAGTGCACCTAACTAATGAAGTAATGGCTAATGGTCTAGTTCAATTCAGGTGGATGTATCCTATTGAGTAGTATTTGGGTACATTGAAACGATTTGTATGCAACAGAGCTCGTCAGAGGCGTCAAAAGCCAATGGTTATTTCATGGGTTATTGTACTACTTTTTGTGCAGAATATCTTATGGATTTTGAAACAAAATTAGATAAGCCCACTCAGATTAATGATGGTCTAGTTAGAGAATAAACCACATATGATATGGACAACATCGAGTGGATACATGCGCATCGATATATCTTGTTCAATACTACATCAGTTGCACCATTAATGTAGTAAGTATTTTATTCCTTTTTGTTTTACTTTTACATTTTTTGTTTGCCTAATTTGATCATTTAAACATCTCGTTATCAATTTCCTAAAACACATTAATGAGATAAAAGAAGAGATGTATCGTGTGACTGAGTTGCAAATTCAAAAATCTCATAATACGTCATTTCATGAGATGTTCAAGGATTATGTACGTATAAATTGATTTTCATTATGAGTAAATTATTATAATAATTTCATTCATCATATATCATTATTGAATTCTTTGAATTATGTAGGTTCATAAGCTGAGGGAGTTAGGGGACCCCACGATATCTAAAGAATTTACCCAACTGGCTGATGGTCCATCTATGACGGACCATCGTTATAAATCTATAGATGCTAATGGTTTTTTATTTCACATTGATGATGTTGATGAAAAAAGAGAAACACAAAACAGTCACATCAATTGTTTATTTGTCGATTATGGTTATTACAGTGGTCAATTGATAGACATAATTGAAGTTGTATACCCACATGGTTTGAAGTACATATTGTTAAAGTGTAACTGGGTTGATCAAGTGCGTAGAAGTAAAGTCGATCAATATCATTTTTCATTGGTGAATTTTAACTATATTTTATATAGAAATTAATTAGTTGATAATGAACCATTCATTTTGACATCAAAAGTGGAATAAGTATTCATTATTACTTTGCCTTCGAATACAAGTTGGCATGTTGTTGTCAAAATGTCTCGTCAAGGAGTGTTTGTATTTGAACAAGATGAACCCGAGACAGTTTGTTTTATTTCCCAATAGCATGATCAACATATCATAGTTCAACGTGAAGAAGATATTTATTGGTTCAGAGCGGCAGTTGAAGGAGAAACGGTCTATTTACATGCTTAATGAAAGTTATAATTGGTTTCCCGCTATTCATCCAAGTATATCATAAATTATCTAACCATTTTATAAATTCATGTATGTTTTAATCCTCATTTTTTGAATTTTATTTAGTTATAAATATTTAGGGTGATTTAACTCATGTTATATTGATGTTATTGTCAGTGTATCTTCCCATTGAGCTATTCTTAATTTGGTCCATATGCTGTCTAATTTTTATTAATTCAATTTGAAATTTGGCTATGCATTGATTAGTTTTGTACATAATTTGTATATCAGTTTGGTTATGATTTTGATTTAATAAAATTAATTCAAAAATATTTATTCAATACCATTTTAATTGATTACCAACTATACAAGATTGATTTTTTAAAAAACAATCCAATTTATCATTTGGACACTTTGGATAGTCCCCTTACTAATGTTTTCTATGACTGCATGCATGTTAGAGGAAGAGGCAGCTGATCCACATCATCCATCTAAGGCATCTAGGTCGTAGGGTCGAGGTATGTTTGAATTTCATTGCCCTTATTTTTTATGTAATTGATACATATGTATATATATATAACATCTGTTGAATTATATATAAAATTGTTTTCAACGTGATCCGACTCGACTACTACTTCCTCTTGCAAGAGAGGCCCTGGTTGTGGCATATTATCCTGGAATTTGAACAAGACGATTGATATTTCCTTTGATGAGGTATTTCATCCTGTGGGACAGAATGCCCCTGCATTTATTTGTCAGCTGGGTCATATCATACGTGACCGACATCGATTTTCATTGACAACACATGACTGGGCTTCTATCCCTCAGGACACATTAGATCGTCTTTAGAGGGTGGTTCAGGTAAGAAGACCATTTTATATTATTACCTATGTATAAACAATAATAACATATTTTATTTTCTTCATTAATTGAAAAATTTGAATGTATGTCCCGATGAGTTTCGGCACTGTTTATGAGAAAATTCCATAAGATGTGGAACGACTATAAAGGCGATGTCAAGAGGGACTATTGGGAACCAAATCTGGGTTCCCCAGACATTCTGAAAAAAGTCTCTAGAGGTGTCCTCTCGGCTCAATGGTGTGATTTAGTTAAATATTGGTCTACTGAGGGCGTTGCATTTTGTATATTTATTTTGGTATATAAATTTTCAATAATGTATGATTTGTTTGAAATTTGAATGAATTGAATGTAGGAAGTGTCAACACGCTATTATGAGAATTGAGCATTGTAGGAACCACCTCACAGTCTCGATACTCGTCACGTCTCTTATATCCAACATGAGGTATTTATTATTTATTTTTAAATTTATTAATAAATATGGTTTTATGTTTATATTCGATTCATATACAGTAGCGGGATCAAGGTGCACTACTGTTAAAATGTCAGTGTGGATGAGGACTCATCATCGAAATGATCCAGAGGCAGCAGCACTTATAGTAATTTCTTGTACTCATTACCAATAATTACATAAAACTTGTATATTAATATATGTATATATATTTAAATATTTCACAGGCTCAAGTTGAAGCTGAGTATGAACATCTTCCAGAGGACCAGTGACAGCTTCCCATCAGATGGGATGAGATCTTTCATCGCATTATTGTTAGGGAAGGGCATGAATATAGTTTGAACAATGGAATAGGGATTCCTCGTTTTTTAGTGTCACGCGATGCGGTTGTCGGTCCTGCTATTTCTCAGATGACACAACAATTTTCAGATTTTGAGGCACGACTGTGTGTTTCTGAAGAGGTAAATGCGCAATTGAACGCTGAGGTTAGTGCACTACGACAATATGTGAGTCTTGGTGATGGTGCAGGGGATCAGACGACGTAGGTTTATACTATATTTATTTTTTTATTTTATATTACTTTTTTATTAAAATATTCATAATGTTTATTTGTTGAAGGCCCCTGACCCACCTGATGGTGGTATTAGTCATGACCACACAGGACACATCATCTTCACGAGTTGTGTTTCAATTTTTAATGAAGGGGTTGTTATTGATATTTAGGTTGGGTTTCTAGTGATATTTTTGATGATTTGGGGGTATTATGTGTGTTTTGGTCTAATACAATGGTTGTGTGCATGAATTGGGATGTAACCATTAAACTGATTGATGATATGGATATTTTTTGTTCATTTAATTCTTTAATATTTTCAATTTCATGTTCTGTAATAGTTTTGAAAAACCATGTGATTGCTAATATAAACCATGAACCTTGTTTTTGATGACTGATATCATGTTCACTATTTTTAGTCCCCGGCCCACCCCGGGCAGCCATCCCCGCACCTCGGACAGCCCTCCCCGCACCACGGACAGCCCCCTGCACCCTGGGTAGCCCTCCCCACACCGTAGACATCCCCCCATGCACCCCGGACAGGCCCCCGCACCCCAGACATCCCCCACCCCCCTCCCCAGGCAGCCCTCCGCGCACCCTGGACAACCCCCCGCACCCCAGACATCCCCCCGCACCCCGGAAACCCCTTACACCCCACACAGGCCCCCTGCACCACAGAAATCCTCTCCCTACACTCCAGGAAGCCCCCCCCCCCCCACACACACACAGAGGACAACCCCTCCCACCCCGAAGAGCCCTCCTTGCACCCCGTACAACACCCCCACACACCGGACAACCCTCCCTACACCCTTGGACAACCCCTACCCACACCTTGAACAACCCTCCTCGCACCCTGGACGCCCCCCCAGCACTCTGGATAGCCCCCCCCCCCCCCCGGACAACACCCCACATGCAGGAAATCTCTCCGCACACCCAGGACAACCCCTCCCCACATCCCGGACAGCCCTCCCCGTACCCCGGACACCCCCCCCCCCCCCGCACTATGGACCGCCCAACCGGCAACCCTGATAGCCCCCCTCCCACCGCACCCCAAACAGCACTTCTCGCACCCCAGATAGCCACCACGCAACCCAGATAGCCACCCCCCCCCCCCCCCCCGCACCCTCGATACCCCTCCCCGTACCCCGTACACCCCCCCCCCCCCCCCCGCACCCCGGACAGCCCACGCACCAATTGTATCGTTATTAGTAGTTCGGTGCGCTGTAAATAGGGTGCGTTGGGGGGGGGGGGGGCGGTAAAAACCACCTGAATGACCTCATAATTCCATAAAATCATATGACAACAATCTTGGTGTGAATTGTGAAATGGTCTGTCAGAAATCACGTCAATCAGAGGTGTCGTTTGAGCATGGGGAACAGAAATGCATTTCCGGAGTCAAAAAACACCAAAATGGCATGAGATGGTCGAATTCGGAGAAAAAATTCTGCGAATGATCTGAAACCACACGAAAACAGTATTAATATTATTCGTGACGTGTAGGAGGAGACGGCACGCCCATCAGACATCCGGTGCGCGCGGTACGACCGATTGTGTCGTTTTCAGCAGTTCGGCGCGCGCTTAAAGTGCGTGTTGCGGGGGGGAGGGGGGGGGGGGTCAAAACTACCCGAACGTCCTCCTAATTCGATGAAATAAAATGGCAATAGTTGTGGTGTGAATTTTGAAATGTTCAGGCAGATGTCACATCAATCTAAGGTTTCGTTTGACCGCGGTGACTGGAAACGAGTTTCAGGAGTCCTAAAACACCAAAACTGCGTGAGACGGTCGAATTTGTAGAAAAAGTGCAGAGAATGATCTGAAACCACATGAAAAAAATATTAATATTATTCGTGACGTGTGGGAGGAGACGACACACCCATCAGACGTGTGGTGCGCGCGGTACTACTGATTGTGTCGTTTTCAACAGTTCGGTGCGCGCTAAATGGGCACGTTGGGGGTTTAAAACCACCCGAACGACCTCAGAATGTCAAGAAATCATACAAAAACAGTCGTGGTTTGAATTGTGAAATGTTAGGGTAGACGAAACGTCAATCAGAGATTTCGTTTGATAGCGGTGACCGGAAACACGTTTCTAGAGTCATAAAACACCAAAATGGCGTAAGATGGCCGAATTCGGAGAAAACCTGCTCTGAATGACCTGAAATCACACGAAAACAATAGGAATATTATTTTTGATGTGTAGGAGGATATTACACACCCATATGACGTGCGGTGCGTGTGGTATGTCCGATTTTGTCATTTTCACCAGTTCGGTGCGGGCTAAAAGGGCGTATTGGGGGGTCAAAACCACCCGACCGACCTCAGAATATCATGAAATCATACAAAAATAGTTTTGGTGTGAATTGAGAATTGGTTGGGTAGACAGAACATCAATCAGAGGTGTCATTTGACAGCAGTGACCGGAAACACGTTTTCGGAGTCATAAAACACAAAAATGGCATGAGATGGTCGAATTCGTAGAAAACATGCTCCTAATGACCTGAAACCACACTAAAACAATAGGAATATTATTCATGACATGTAAAAAGAGACGGAACTCCCATCGGACGTGCAGTGCGCGCGGTACGATCGATTGTGTCAATTTCAGCAGTTCGGCGCACGCTAAAACAAAATGTTGGGGGGTCAAAACCTCTCGAACGACCATGAAATGCCCTGAAATCAAAAGACAACAGTCGTGGTGTGAATTTTGATATGGTCAGGTAGAAAATACTTGAATTAGAGGTGTCGTTTGACCACCGTGACCAAAAAAATGTTTCCGGAGTCATAAAACACCAAAACGGCGTGAGACCATCGAATTCGGAGCAAACGTTCTCCGAATGACCTGAAACCACACGAAAACAATAGGAATATTATTCGTGATGTGTTGGGGGAGATGGAATTCCATTAGAACATGTGCTGTGTGTAGTAAGACTGATTGTGTCGTTTCCAGCATTTTTGTGCACGCTAAAAGGGCGCGTGGGGGGGGGGGGTCAAAACCACTTGAACAACCTCCGAATTCCATGTAATCATATGACAAAAACAGTTGTGATAATTGTGAAATGTTCGGGACAACGACACATCAATCGGAGTTTTCATTTCACAACGGTGACCGGAAACACATTTCTAGAGTCACAAAACACCAAAACGGCGTGAGACAGTCGAATTCGGAGCAATCATGCTCTTAATGACCTGAAACCACAAGAAAACAATATTAATATTATTTGTGATGTGTTGGAGGAGACGACACACTGATCGGACATGCGGTGACCACGATACGACCGATTGTGTCATTTTCAGCAGTTCGATGCGCGCTAAAAGTGCGCGTTGGGGGGTCAAAACCACCCGAATGACCTCAGAATTCCATGAAATCATACTACAACAGCCGTGGTGTGAATTGAGAAATGGTCGAGTAGAGGTCACGTCAATTGGAGGTGTCTTTTGACAGCAGTGACCGGAAACACGTTTCCAGAGTCATAAAATATCAATACGGCGTGAGGCGGTCGAATTCAGAGAAAACGTGCTCCGAATAACTTGAAACCACACGAAAACAATAGGAATATTATTCGTGATGTGTAGGAGGAGATTACATGCCCATCAGACGTGTGGTTAAAATGTTATGACTAATTGCGTCATTTTAAGCAGTTCTGCGCACGATAAAAGCACGCATTGGGGGGTCAAAACCTCTCGAACAACCTCGGAATTCCAGGAAATCATACGACAACAACCACTGTCTGAATTACGAAATGGTTAGGCAAACGACACATCATTCATAGGTGTCGTTTGACCGCAGTGACCGTAAAATCGTTTCTAGAGTCATAAAACACCAAAACGGTGTGAGATAGTTGAATTTGGAGAAAACATGATCCGAATGACCTGAAACCACAAGAAAAAAATATGAATATTATCTGTGACATGTATGAGGAGACAGAATGCCCATCGGACGTGCAGTGCACGCGGTATGACTGATTGGGTCATTTTTAAGACTTTGACGTGCACTAAAAGGGCACATTGAGGTGTCAAAACCATCTGAACAACCTCATATGCAATTAAATCATACGACAACAGCCGTGGTGTGATTTGTGAAATGTTCTGGCAAACAACACATCAATCAGAGGTGTCGTTTGACAGCGGTGATTGGAAATGCGTTTCTGGAGTCATAAAACATCAGAACAACGTGAGACGATCGAATTTGGAGAAAACAGACTCCAAATGACCTGGAATAACATGAAAACAATAGAAATATAATTCGTGATGTGTAGGAGGAGACAGAATGCCAATCAGACGTGTGGTGCGTGCAGTACGACCGATTGTGTCATTTTCATCAGTTCGATGCACGCTAAAAGGGTGTGTTGGGGGGTAAAAACCACCCGAACGACCTCAGAATGCCATTAAATCGTACTACAACAGCCATTTTGTGAATTGTGAAATGTTCGGGTAGACGAAATATCAATCCGAGATGTCGTTTGACCACGGTGACTGGAAACGTGTTTCCAGGGTCACAAGACATGAAAACGGAGTGAGATGGTCGAATTCGGAACAAACGTTCTCTAAATGACCTAAAACCACATGAAAACAATTGAAATATTATTCGCGGCGTGTAGGAGGAGATTACACGCACATCCGACGTGTAGTACATGCGGTACGACCGATTGTGTTGTTCTCAGCAGTTTGGCGCGCTCTAAAAGGGCACGTTGGGGGGTCAAAACCACCTGAAAGACCTCATAATGCTATTAAATCATACTACAACCTCCATGGGGTGAATTGTAAAATTTTCAGTTAGACTACACATCAATCAGAGCTGCTGTTTGACCGCGGTTACCGGAAACGCGTTTCTGGAGTCCGAAAACACCAAAACGGCTTGAGATGGTCAAATTTGGAGCAAACGTGATCTGAATGACCTGAAACCAAACAAAAATAATTTGAATATTATTTGTGACATGTAGGAGGAGATGCCACGACCATCAGACGTGCGGTGCGTGTGGTACGACTGATTGTGTCATTTTCAGCAGTTCGGCGCGTGCTAAAAGGGCGCATTGGGGTGTCAAAACCACCAGAATGTCCTCAAAGTTCCATAAAATCATACGAAAATAGACATTGTGTGAATTGTGAAATGTTCGGGTAGAAAAAACTTCAATCAGAGGTGTCGTTTGACCACGTTGATAGGAAACGCGTTTCCGAAATCATAAAACATCAAAACGGCATGAGACGGTCGAATTTGGAGAAAATGTGCTCCGAATGACCTGAAACCACACAAAAACAATAGGAACATTATTATTGACTTGTAAGAGGAGATGAAACACCCATCAGACATGTGGTATGTGCGGTATGACTGATTGTGTCATTTTCAGCAATTCGGCGCGCGCTAAAAGGGTGCGTTGGGGGGTCAAAACCACCCTAACAACCTCGAAATGCAATGAAATCATACGACAACATCAGTGGTATTAATTGTAAAATTTTTGGGTATACGGAACGTCAATCAGAGGTGTCGTTTGACCACGATGACCAGAAATGTGTTTCTAGAGTCATAAAACACCAAAACGGTGGGAGAAGGTCAAATTCAGAGAAAACGTGCTCCGAATGACCTGAAACCACACGAAAACAATAGGAATATTATTCATGATGTGCGGAAGGAGACAGAATGCCCCACAAACATGCAGTGGGAACAAGGAACATTCCTTTTTAGACAACAAAACAATTTCACAAACTAATCCAAATAATATTGAAAAATCTTGAAATTATAGATTTTCTTAAATTGTGGGTTTTAGATTATTATAGCACCATGATTTGATGTCAGATTTATTTTTATTATATGTATATAAAAATTGAATAAATATGTCTAAATTAAGATTGTTTTTTAGTTGTTTTTTTGTCTTATTGTAGGTTTATTGAAGCAAAAGATTGAAAAGGATGGACATGTTTGGATCGTTGAATCACATTTATCATTTATTGTTTATAACGATCTTGATGTTTATGCTGTTTGAAACTGCTTTCCATTTTTTATGATTTTTACCTTGTTTTATCTGTTATTTTTCACCGTGAATTTTTTTTAAAAAAATTTCCACAGCCTAACGACCGCTATAGGCGGTCGGTATAGGCTGCCTGGTACAGACATTAGTGACTGTCATTGGCATTAACTAATATTGACCGATCAATAGCACAGCGACCACCAGGCTGTCGCTGTAGGTGGGAATTTCGGCCACCTAAATGGACCGCCATTGGCGGTCGCTATTGTCCTATTGTGACAAGGCTAATGCGAACGCCAATGGCGGTCGGTGGGCAGTCGCTTGGTGAGGATTGTTTCTATTTGAAAAAGATGAACCCGAGACTGTTTTTTTTGTTTCCCAACAGCTTGATCAACATATCGTAGTTCAACATGAAGAAGATATTTATTGGTTCAGAGCGGCTATTGATGGGGAAACCGTTGATTTACATGCTTAATGAAAGTTATAATTTTTTCCCCGCTATTCAGCCTAGGATATCATAAATTATCTAACAATTATATAAATCCTTGTAAGTTTTAATACCCACCATTGGAATTTTATTCAGTTATAAATATTTATGGTGATTTAACTCATGTTATATTGATTTTATTGTTTATGTATCTTCCCATTGAGGTAGTCTCCATTTGGTTCATGTTCTTGTTGAATTTTTATTAATTCAATTTGAAATTTTTCTATTCATTGATTGGATTTATACATAATTTGTATATCTGTTTTGTTAACTTTCTTGATTTATTAAAATTAATTCACAACTAATTATTCAATCAATTTTTGATTTATTAACAATGGTACACGTTTTTTTTAAACAATCCAATTTATCCTTTTGACACTTTGTATAGTCCCCTTAATAATGTTTTATATGACTGCATGCATGTCAGGGGAAGAGGCAGTAGATCCACATCATCCATCTGAGGCATCTACGTCTCAGGGTCGAGGCATGTTTGAATTTCCTTGTCTCTATTTTTTTATGTATTTTAAAGATATATATATATATATATAACATCTATAAAATTATATATAATTTTTTGTTTCAACAGGATTAGACTCGACTACTTCTTCCTCTCGCAAAAGTGTCCCTAGTCATGGAATATTATCATGGAATTCTGATATAAGGTTTGATGTTTCCTTTGATGAAGTTTTTCATCCTGTGGGAGGGAATGACCCTGCATTTTTTTGTCATCTGGGTCATATCATACGTGACCCACATTGATTTCCATTGACCACACCCGACTGGTGTTCTATCCTTCTGGATACCTTAGATCATCTTTGGAGGGAGGTTCAGCTAAGAAGACAATTTTACTTTATTATCTATGTATAAAGAATAATAACATATGTTATTTTTTTCATTAATTTTAAAATTTGAAATAATGTCCCGATGAGATTAGGATAGTGTGTATGTGAAAATTCCATAAGATGTGGAAAGATTATAAAGGTAAACTCAAGAGGGACCACTAGGTACCAAATGTGGGTGCCCCAGACATTCTGGAAAATGTCCCGAGAGGTTTCCTCCCGGCTTAGTGGCATGATTTAGTTTAATATTGGTCTACTGAGGGTTTTGTAGTTTGTATATTTATTTTGTTATATATATTTTCAGGAATGTGTGATTTATTTGAAAATTGAATGAATTGAATGTAGAAGGTGTCAACACGCCATTATGAGAATCGAGTGTTGGAGGGACCACCTCACAGGATCAGTACTAGTCACATGCCTCAGATCCGACAAGAGGTATTTATTATTCATTTTTTAATTTATTGATTAATATGGTTTTGTGTTTATATTCTATTAATATACAGTTGCGGGAGCAAGGTGAACCAACTGATAAAATGTCAGTGTGGATGAGGACTCGTGATCGCAATGATCCAGAGGCTGCAACATTTATAGTATCTTCCTGTACTCATTACCAATACTTACATAAAATCTGTATATTAATATATGTATATATATTTAAATATTTCAGAAGCTCAATTTGAAGCTGAGTTAGAACCTCTGCCAGGGTACCAGCGACAGTATTCCATACGAAGGGATGAGATCTTTCATCACATTATTGGTCATAAAGGGCATGGATATTGTTTGAACTATGGAACAGGGATTCTTCGTTCTGTAGTGTCACACGTTGCGGATATCGGTCCTTCTATTTCTCAGATGACACAACAGTTGTTAGATTTCGAAGCACGGTTGCGCTCTTCTGAGGAGGTAAATTCACAATTGATCATTGAGGTTATAGCACAATGCCAATATGTGCGTTCAGGTGATGGTTCAGGGGATCAAACGATGCAGGTTTATACTGTATTTATTTATTTAATTTATATTATTTTTTTATGAAAATATTAATAATGTTTATTTGTTGAAGGAACCTAACCCACCTGATGGAGGTATTAGTAATGACCACGCATGACGCATCATATTCACGAGGTGTGTTTTTGTTTTTAATCGTGGGTTGTAATTGATATTTAGGTTGGGTTTCTAGTGATATTTTTTGTGATTTGGGGGTATCATGTGTATTTTGTCCTAATGCAATGTTTATTTGCATGAATTGAGATGCAACTATGAAACTAATTAATGATTGAGATATTTTCTATTCGTTTAATTCTTGAATATTTTCAATTGCAGGTACTATAATAGTTTTGAAAAAACCATGAGATTCTTAATATAAACAATGAAACTTTTTTTTGATGACTGAGCTCATGTTCACTATTTGTAGTCCCCAGCCCACCTAGGACAACCCTCCGCGCACCCCGGACACCCCTCCCCACATCTCGAACAGCCCCCCCCCCCCCCCCCCCGCCCGCACCCCGGACAGTCCCCCCCCCCCACACACCACAGACATGCCCCCTGCACCCCCGACATCCCCTCCCTACACTCCAGAAAGCCCCCCCCCCCCCCCGCACTTCGGAAAGCCATCTGCACACCCCGAACAGCCCCCTCGCACCCCAGACAACCCCCTACACCCTCGAACAGCCCCCCCGAACCCCGGACAGGACCCCCTCACCCCGGACATCCCCTCCTCTCACTCTAGAGATCCCCCCCCCCCCTCAGCACCCCGAAGAGCCTGCCCAGCACCCTGAATAGCCCTCCCCGCACACCAAACAACCACCTGCACCCTGGACATCCCTCCCTGCACCCCGGACTGACCCTTCCCGCACCCCGGACAACCCTCCCCACACACCGGTAGGCTCCTGCACCCCGAACAGGCCCCCGCAGCCCAGATATCCCTTCCCCGGACATCGGAAACCACCCCCCCCCACGCACCCAAGACACCCTCCAACCCCCGCACCCCGGACATCACTCTCGGCACCCCGACACCCCCCCTACACTCCGGACAGCACCCCCCCCCCCACACCACTGACCACCCCACCCTAAACAGCCCCCCTGGCATAGACCTCCCCGCACCTCGAACAGCCCCCAGCACCCCGGACAACCCTCCTCGCACACCGGCCAGCCCCCCGCACCCCGAATAGCCACCCCCACCCCAAACACCCCCCCCCCGCACCTCGAACATCCCACCCAGCACCCCGGATAGCTCCCCCGCACCCCGGACAGCCCCCCCCGAACAGCCCCCCGGCACCCCCGGACCGCCCTCCCCTAACCCCGGACAGCCCCCGCCTCGATTGTGTCACTTTCAGCAGTTCGACGCGCTCTAAAAGGGCGTGTTGAGGGGTCAAAACCACCCTAATGACCATGGAATTCCATGAAATCTTACAACAATAGCCGTGGTGTGAATTGTGAAATGGTCTGGCAGACATTATATCAATCGAAGGTGTAATTTGATCGCGGTGACCGGAAACACGTTTTCGGAGTCATAAAACACCAAAATGGCATGAGATGTTGAATTCGGATAAAATATGTTACGAATGATCTGAAACTACACGAAAATAATAGGAATATTATTCGTGAAGTGTAGGAGGAGACGACACGCCCATCGAACGTGCAGTGCGCGCGGTACGACCGATTATATCATTTTCAGCAGTTCGGCACACGCTAAAAGGTTGCGTTGGGGGGTCAAAACCACTAGAACGACCTCGTAATGCCAAGAAATCATAAGACAACAAGCGTGGTGTGAATTATGAAATCTTAGGGCAGACGACACGTCAATTGAAGGTTTCATTTAACTGTGGTGACTGGAAACATATTTTGGATGTCCTAAAACACCAAAATGGAGTGAGACGATCGAATTCAAGGAAATCGTGCTGCGAATGATCTGAAACCACACGAACAAAATAGGAATTTTATTTTTGAATTGTAAGAGGAGACTTCATGACCATCGGACGTTTGGTACGCATGGTACGACTGATTGTGTCATTTTCAGCAGTTCGGCGCGCGCTAAAAGGGCTCATTGGTGGGTCAAAACCACCCGAACAACCTCGGAATGCCAAGAAATCCTACGAAAATAGGCGTGGTGTGAATTTTGAAAAGTTCGGGTAGACATCACATCAATAGTATGTGTCGTTTGACAGCGGAGACCAGAAACACGTGGTGTGCACGGTACGACCGATTGTGTCGCTTTATGCAGTTCGGAGCGCACTAAAAGGGCACGTTGGGGGGAGAAACCACCCCAACGACCTCAGAATGTAATGAAATCATACCAAAATAGCCATGGTGTGAATTATGAAATGGTCAGGTAGACGAAATCTCAATCAGAGGTGTTATTTGACGATGGTGACCAGAAACACGTTTCTAGAGTCATAAAACACCAAAATGTTGGGAGACGGTCGAATTAGGAGAAAACGTACTATGAATGACGTGAAACCACAATAAAAATAGGAATATTATTTCTGACATGTATGTGGAGATAGAACTCCCATCAGACGTGCGGTGCATGCAGTACAACCGATTGCGACATTTTCAGCAGTTCTGCGCGCGCTAAAAGGGCGCATTGGGGGGTCAAACCCACCCGAATGACATTGGAATTCCATGAAATAAATCGACAACAACCATTGTGTGAATTTTTAAATGTTCAGGTAGACGAGACATCAATCGGAGGTGTCATTTGACCACGGTGACCGAAAATGTGTTTCCGGAGTCATAAAACACCAAAACGTCGTGAGACGATCGAATTTGGAGCAAACGTGCTCTGAATGACATGAAATCACCTGAAAACACTTAGAATATTATTCGTGATATGTAGGAGGAGATGACACGCCATTCGGATGTGAGGTGCGCGCAGTACGACTGATTGTGTCGTTTTAAGCAGTTCTGTGCGCGCTAAAAGGGCGCATTGGGGGGGGGGGGTCAAAACCATCCGAACGACCTCAAAATGCCATTAAATCATACGAAAATAGATGTTGTGTGAGTTTTGAAATGGTCGGGTAGACAACACGTCAATCGGAGGTGTCGTTTCACCGCGGGGACCCGAAAAGAGTTTCTAGGGTCATAAAACTCCAAAACGGTGTGAGATGGTCGAATTCAGAGAAAACGTGCTCCAAATGACCCAAAACAACACGAAAACAATATAAATATTATTAGTGATGTGTAGGAGGACATGAAACGCCCATCGGACAAGTGCTGCACGCGGTACGACTGATTGTGTCATTTTCAGCAGTTCGACAGGCGCAAAAAGGGCAGGTTGGGGGGTCAAAACCACCCGAACGACCTCGGAATTCCATGAAATCATATGAAAAACAGCTGGGGTATGAATTTTGAAATGGTCGAGTAGACGGCACGTCAATAGGAGGTGTCATATGACCGTGGTGGCTGGAAAAGCATTTCCGGAGTCATAAAACACCAAAACGGCGTGAGACGGTCGAATTCGGAGCAAACGTGCTCTGAATGACTTGAAACCACAAGAAAACCATATGAATATTATCTTTGATGTGTATATGAATAATACATTCCCATCGGAAGTGCAGTGTGCGCGTTATGACTGATTGTGTCATTTTCAGTAGTTCGGCGCGCGCTAAAAGGGTGCGTTGGGGGGTCAAAACCACCCGAATGACCTCAAAGTGACATGAAATCATACAAAACAATTGTTGTGTGAATTTTTAAATGTTCAAATAGAAGACACATAATTCGAAGGTGTCATTTGAACGCGGTGTCTAGAAATTCATTTTCAGGGTTATAAAACACCAAAACGGCATGAGAAGTTTTAATTCAGAGAAAAAACGTGCTTTGAATGACCTGAAACCACATGATAACAATAGGAATATTATTCGTGATGTGCAGGAGGATACGGAATTTCCATCAGACATGCGGTGTGCGGTGTGACCAATTGTTTCATTTTCAGCAGTTCAGCGTGCTAAAAGGGCTCGTTGGGGGGTCAAAACATTTCGAACAACCTCTAAATGCCATGAAATCATACCACAACAGTCATGGTGTGAATTTTGAAATGGTCAGATAGATGGAATGTCAATCAACGGTGTCCTTTGACTACAGTGACTGGAAATGCGTTTCTGGAGTTATAAAACACCAAAATGGCGTGAGGCGGTCAAATTCGGAGCAAACGGGCTCCGAATGACCTAAAACCACATGAAAACAATAGGAATATTATTCGTGATGTGTAGGAGGAGACAGAACACCCATCAGACGTGTGGTGCCTGCGGTATGACCTATTGTGTCTATTTCAACAGTTTGGTGTGCGCTAGAAGGGGCGTTGGGGGGTCAGAACCACCCGAATGGCCTCAGAATGCCAATAAATCATACGAAAACAGCCGTTGTGTGAATTTTGAAATGGTCGTGTAGACGACACGTCAATCAGAGGTGTCATTTGAACACAGTGACAGGGAACACATTTCTGGAGTCATAAAACACCAAAACGGCAGGAGACGGTCAAATTCAGAGAAAACGTGCTCTGAATGACCTGAAACCACACGAAAACAATAGGAATATTATTCGTAATGTGTAGGATGAGACGACATACCCATCGGATGAGTGGTGCATGCGTTACGACTGATTGTGTCATTTTCAGCAGTTTGGCGCACGCTAAAAGTGCGCATTGGGGGGTCAAAACCACCCGAATGGCCTTGTAATGCCATTAAATCATACTACAATATCTGTGGTGTGAATTTTGAAATTTTCGGGCAGACTACACCTCAATCGATGATGTCATTTGACCGTAGTGACCGGAAACGTTTTTCCAGAGTCATAAACACAAAAATAGCATGAGACAGAAAAATTTAAAGAAAACATGCTTCAAATAACCTGAAACCACATGAAAACAATAAGAATATTATTTTTTATGTGTATCAGGAGACAACATGCCCATCAGATATGTGGTGCGTGCGGTATGACTGATTGTGTCGTTTTTAGCTGTTTGGTGCTCGCTAAAAGGGTAGTTGGGGGGTCAAAACCACTCAAATTACCTCAGAATTCCATTAAATCATACAAAAATAGGCACTATGTGAATTGTGAAATGGTCGGGTAGACGGAACGTCAATCATAGGTTTTGTTTGATTGTGGTGATCAGAAACGTGTTTCCGAAGTCCAAAAACACCAAAACGGTGTGAGACGGTCGAATTCGGAGCAAACGTGCTCTGAATGACCTGAAACTACACGAAAACCATAGGAATATTATTACTGACATGTATGGGGAGACGAGATGCCCATCAGACATGTGGTGCGCGTGGTATGACTGATTTTGTCATTTTCAGCAGTTCGACAGGCACTAAAAGGGTGCGTTGGGGGGTCAAAACCACCCAAATGACCTTGAAATTCCATGAAATCATACAACATCATTCGTGGTATGAATTTTAAACTAGTCGGGCATATGGAATGTTAATCAGTGGTGTCCTTTGACTGCGGTTTCCCGAAATGCGTTTTCGGAGTAATAAAACACCAAAACTGCGTGAGACGGTCGAATTCGGAGCAAACATGCTCCGAATGACCTGAAACCACATGAAAACAATAGGAATATTATTCATGACTTATAGGAGGATAAGAAACTCCCATCGGACAGGCGGTGGGCACGGAGAACAATTCTTTTTAGATAAGAAAACAATTTCACAAACTAAACGAAATAATAAAAAAATCTTTAAATGACAACATTTCTTAAATTCGAGGTTTTAAATTATTATAGCACCATGATTTGATGTCAGATTTAATTTCATTATATGTATATAATAACTAAATAAATATGTCTAATTTATGTTTTTTTTTGTTTTTTTGTTTTTTTGTCTTATTGTAGGTTTATTGAAGAAAAAGATTGAAATGGATGGACCTGTTTGGATCGTTGAAGCACATTTATCATTTATTGTTTATAAATATCTTTATGTTTATGCTGGTTAAAATTATTTTCCATTTTTTATGATTTTTACCTTGTTTTATCTCTGATTTTTCAGCATGAATTTTTTATTTTAAAAACATTTCCATAGCCTAACGACCGCCATAGGCGGTCGGTATAGGATTCATGGTACACACATTAGAGACCGACATTGGTGGTCAATGATGATGACCCATAAATAGCACAGTGACCGCTAGGCAGTCGCTGTAGGCTGGAATTTCGGCCACCTAATGGGTCCGCCATTGGCAGTCGCTGTTGGTCTATTGTGACAAGGCTAAAGCGACCGCCAATGGTGGTCGCTATAGATCGAATTATTTGTAGTGACTCTTATGGAGTAGGCGACTGATCCTAATCCCCTTGGCCCATACGGTCCATCCATAAGAGAATGATCACCCATAGGGACCCATGAGAGTATCAAGGTTGCTCTATCATGTACGGTGGAATGACAGAAAATTTTGATCATAGTGCATGCCCATATAGTGGTGAACAGGTATGGGGAAGTACCGGGGAGGGGGAGAAGGAATTCAAGTGAATGTTGGGTGCTTGAGGTCTATAAATATGGCTCAAAAATATAATTGTTTTGACGTGGGATGAGTTTTTTCTGTGGAAATCGAATCTCGACCGTTTGATCTCACCGCACTAGATCTGGACCGCACTATCCAATCCTAGGATTGAAACTCCAGTGTTGTGGATTAATTCCATGTTTTATATGTTCCATCTGATCATGGACATGGTCGATCTCAACCCCTCATCCATTTTTTAGAACCTTGTAATCTCTATAGCTGTTTGATCAGATCCACAATGTAATCTACAGTGTTCATCTATTTTAAATCTTGTGGGTTTTCTGCAGTTGTCCTATCAATCCCACAATTGATCATAGACACCCATCCAATTTGAAAATTACATAAACATCCATATATGTCCAGTATGACATCATTTGATTTGGATTGTCTTCCCTTTTTCTGCGTCTTCTCCTCACACTTTCTTTTTCCTCGTCCCAACCCATTGGGTTCCCCACAGTTTTCTTCTCTTCTTTTTCTTCTTCTTTTTCTTCTACATTGAGATCATAGACCTCTCTTTGGAAAAAACCATGATTTCTACACATAATCCTCTTATGGTCTTCTTTTATTATTTTTATTTTTTACTCTTTTAAGTTGTCACAACATAACATAGGTATATATATATAATAATATTGTCACTGATTAGCATAAATTTTGTTTACTTAGTGTAATTGAACTATTTGTTTTAGTTTATGTTTGGTGTTATTTGTTTATATTTTATGTATAAGTCATGATGTATAAAATATACTTATCAAGCCAATATAAACCATAATTTTCACTTGTAATTCTACCTAATTCCAATGTCTCAACTCACCAACATCGACTATCTATCCCAATTTTTTACTTGAAGCCAGGTAAGGGGTCATTTTTCATCAATTTCAATTTAAAAACTCCTTTTATCATTTTTTTTATGTTTCACGGTTACGTGTAGATGTATATTATTTTTCCCTAAATTATTTTAGGATTTCAAAAAAAGTATTAGTACTGTTAAAATTGTGTTTTAAGGTATAAAACACTCATAAGGGTTAAAATTATATTTATGTTTGTTTTAAACTGTGTGTCTATATATAATTATATACTATTTATTTATATAACAAATCAATTGGTGTTTATTATTTTTCAACTGTGATCTTATGTTTTTAAATGATATTCATAAAACATGATAGACATGTAGGGGGTTAGTTCATCTTGTTTTTAATATACAAAACCATTTCCTATAACTTGTTTGTTTATTATTATAAATATATATATATTTGTTTATCATATAAGTTTGTTATGATTTTATGATTTCCAAATAATATTTTTTTTCTAAATGGTGTTCATTATACATGTTATACATACAAGGGTTCACTTTGTTTTATCTTAAATAAAACCATTCTTATATTTATTGAAAATACGTAATATGGTTCTATGGTTCTAAAATGATGAAAATATGTTTTTAAAAAAAATTCCTTCAATACAATTAAATAAGGTAATTAATCGACATGGTTTTATTTAATTTGAACATAGAAGCACATATTTGAAAATACAGATATATATATAGACACACACACACACACACATATATATATATATGTTTATATGGGTTTCATTTGTAATTCTAATTATTGTTTCATAAAATCTATTTTTGTAATTAATTATGTATTTAAAGTATACAATAGTTATAAGGATTTATTAAACCCTATTTTGGGTTATGTAGATCCCAAACAAACACTTTGTGTGTGTGTATGTATGGTTTTATATAATTTTCAAACACACATGTATACATATATGAATTTCAATATGGATTACTTAAGTATGTTGCATGATGGTTTTCATGTTTAAACACAAATTTACATTCACGCATAAAAACACATGTTTAATTACCCCTTTTATCCATTAATACTTCACATGAAATAATCCATTCTTTGTATTCCAATTTTCCAAAAGTATTAAAGTTAATTATTTAGGTTCATGTTTTAATATATTTTAGTATAATAATAAACATTTCATGTCTTAAAACATGTATATGAAAGGAAAAAATGTAAACCATGGAATGAAAAGGTTCATATTTATAAGGATTTAATGCTAGAGTTATTATTTTATGAGACATCCTGTAATTTAATGTGTACTAGTTCTTACCACATGTGGAAATGTATATTATTTAGTCCATTCATGTCACTGTTAAATCTAATTCATCTATATCCTTAAACAAACAATCTATCCATTTTTACATTTATTTCATAATTCACTGCAAATATGAAAATATATGCAAGAATTAAGTTCATCTATTGAGAACATATGTAATCATCATAGTATGGAACAATGTGAATATAAGACCATACTAAGACATATAAGGAATGTAATGGACTTAAATGATGTGATGGGTGCGTTTGAAATTATATAGCTCAATATTAATGTTATGATGTGATAGGTGTTTCAAGAATTATTCAGTGCTCCAATGCATTGGAAAAAGTTAAGCCTCATGAGATCAATTTTCTTCGGTTTTACACATATGGTCTTGGCACGAGGCCTTGACAGAATGATGATGTACGGTCTTAGAGAAAGGACTTGAAAAAGAATATCAATATAAATTTCCTCATTGTGTATTATTATATGACTATCCAAGAGATTATTCATCTAACAGAACATCTCTTTGTTAATAATATACTATGATAATGGTGATGAATGCATATGGATTGATTAAATATGAAAATGGAATGTTATACCAGGAAAGGGTACCTTAAGTTTTTGTTACATTAACCAATCCATGAATTTCATTTTAAGTGATAAGTGATTCATGAAATGTTTATTCATGTAATTATATTTCAAATCCTTACATGTCAATTTTATGGTTTTTTGATCAATTTATGAATTATGCATCACTCACGCATTCTTGTACATGTATACGCACCCGAATTTAGGTTTTACCTACATTGTTTTAAGTAAATTAAAATAAATCTTGTGTATGAGATTTTGAAGAAATTTTATTCAATTAAACATTGAAAATATTGATGTTATTCCTCATGAAGTGATGTTTTCCTCTTATGAAAATGTTTTGTGTTTATATCAATGTTTTTTGTTTTTATAAGGGAAGTTCTTAAAAAATATTTAATACCCCTTACTGAGAAATCTTATTCTAACCATATGTTTTCAATTTATTTTACAAGGCTTAATAGACTAATCAATCTTTTAATACCCTTATGTGATGAAAAATTATTGAAATCTATTTTTGTCAGGATTTGGAAGAATTTTATCAGCAGCATATGGTTTTCCATATCTAAATCGAATCAATCCAATGTAACAGAATATAATGTGTAATTTTTGTATTATTGTTTCTATGAAAAAAATTACATACCATAATATAGGGACAGAATCTAGGATTCTGGGATTGGGGTTGTTACAGTTGATATTAGATGATCATTTTAGACAAGTCTAGAAAATTAGAACCACAAAAAAAGTGATTATTTATTATTATTTAGAATTATTTCATCAAATTTCAAATGGAAGACAAAAAAAGTCTTTTGTCTCTTCCAACTGAAATACTATAGACAATAAATTCCAAGTCATGATTATATGGATATGATAAATTTATAAACTTTCATCTATCATGTTAACATCTGTACTATGGATCAAACTCTCCTCGTGTACTTCAACTCCACTGAGGATTAGGCTTTGACTATTTCCTTTGGATACATGCTCAACTTCTATTTTGTTCACATAAGGGAAGTTAATTTGATGGTATGTTTCAATGGTTTACCATAGATGCGAATTTTCAAACCCTAGAGGACTTCCAAGAGGCCTCACAAATGGATGACCTCTAGGAAGCATATCTTTGTCAATTCATGACCAACAGTCTCTATGGTCATGTTAGGGAATTCAATGTTTTTGAAGATGAGTCTTCTTGTTTGTTTTAGAGACTTCAATTTCATGATAATGTCTCCAAAATTCATACAATCATGGCATTAATATCATATACCTCTAGATGTCAACATGCGATTGATCCATGTATCGCATTCTGCATCGGGATCAGAGAGATCTAAGAGTTTGAAACCATTTTAGGAATCCATTTAATTTAGACCTAGGGGAATTGTCAATGATATTGGGAACTAGGGATATCATCGATTCTAGTGGGAACTATGAAGAGTCATCGTAGAGGATATCAGAAAGTTGTGGCATTGATATTTTGAGAGGTAACGAATGAAAATGTATCACCCTGAGTTTCTTGAACCTCGTCCTAAATAAATGGTGTTATATTTTTATGACTAGGTACATTAATGTGTACTTTAAAAATAACATATCTATTTTAATATGGTTATGATTTACTGAGTATAAATTTTTTCTTAACACATCATATTAAATAAGAGAGGTCACCAACTAACTTTTTGTCTCTTCCAACTCATATACTAGAAACAATAATGTCAAAATCAAGTTTGGACATGTTTGAACCTCTCAAAAATTTACGGTTATCATGAAAATATCCTTATCAGTTATCCAACACTCTTAATATTCTCGGGTTCTTTAGAGGAACATGTTTCATTTATTTCTATTTATTACATGCAAAACTTATATTCAATGCGTGATGAGTAAATTATTTTTAGGTACTCTTCAAATTTTTTACCATGTAGGAAAGATATGCTTCATTTCAAGAATTTCGGGAATCCACCAATGTAGGTGACCTTTGCGTATCTCACATTTTTCTACTCCAAAAAATTGTTTTCAATAGGAGGATTTATGATTTCAAAATTCTAGAAAATAATGTGGTTCTGTAGGTTTGTATGAATCGAGTCATTTCTAAAGACTCACAGTTTTACATATCCCATTAGATTTATATGAGATCAGATAGATGTATACATGAGTATATCTATTACTATTTCATATGTCTATGGAAAAAAGAAAATGAAGAATTTATAGCTATGCTGAACACCATGGTATCAGACAACCACCAACTCTTGTGGTACAGGTAAAGGGATATTAGGGAAAACATCTGAAGGGTTGGAGTTTTATTGGATTGTGAGGGTGCAATTCCTTGATGGGGTAGATAGTGTAATACCTCGAACATATTTTATGTGTGATAATAATATTTTAGTTGTTTTAATTGTTTTACAAAGCTTAATTTCAGTACATTCCAAAAAAACATTTGATAAATATAAATAATATATACCTTAATAAATTAAACACTAAAACATTACATTTAATCGAGGGAAAAAGAACCATTACTAACCCAGAATTCCTACTAGGAGACCTATTGAAATTTACAAATGACCCCCAAACACCACAAACGTTCCATGAAATTAATGGAAGTCATTTTGATCTATCACAATGAAAAATAGAATTTAAAGAACAATAACCACCATGCTATGCATCAAGGTTATATAGAGAATTGTCATCATAGAGTCATTTTTAATGTTTTGAATACCCTAAAAATATTTTTTAGAAGGCCTTTTGTGACCATTCGTAGCCATTGGCATCCTTAGGTGATGTTTGTTTTTATAAAATTCTATAAATCTTATAACTATTGGGTATTTTTTTAAGAATTTCATTTATTCAATTTATCTTCGGTATTTTGAATATTGTATTTATTTTATATAAATATATATTTTTAATGTTTTAAGTATTTGATTGTATTTTAAAATTATTTAATGTTATATATTTGAAGATGTTTTAAATAAACTTAACTACATATTTGGAAATCATAATGTTTTAAAAAAATGAATTTGAAATCAACACCTTGGTGTAGATAATGAAAATTTAAAGAAAAACACATATGATTACTTCAATGAATTAGAATAGTGTTTATATTGGAAAAATATGTATTTAGATATAAATATAGTTTTGAAAATACTCATGATATATACAGTTATACATGGTATAATGAATTTTCTAAATTAAAATACAAATGTTTAAAATACAGTTGAAATGTTGTTTCAAACTAATAATTTTGTTGACATTATTGGTTTTAAGGTAATTTAAATATATTAATATTTATTTCCATTTTCTATTGTTTTAGATGTGGTTCATTTTTGAATGATTTGGTTTATAAAAAATATATATCACCTATAGGCCAACCCTCTCACCTACCAAGGGATGTATTTCGCACCACTCCCATGGAGGAGGCGCCCAAGCCAGATCCTCTCAGCTATCATGAGCCAACTATAGGGGAGTGAACACCCACATGGATGCATGAGAGTGGTAAGGAGATGCCACTTTGTGGGGAAATATGAAAATATAGTTTGAGCATAGAGCAGGTCCGTAGGGAGGTGAACCGGTATGGGGAGATACTAATGAGAGGGAGATGGAAATTTGGTTAGTGCTGGGAGCTTGAGTCTTAGAAACCCAGCACAGAAACCTCCTCATTTTGATATGGGAATATTTTTTTATACGAGATCAAGTCTCTTCCATTGAATATCATCATGAATGATCTCAACTATATGATCTCATCTTGGGTTTGAATCTCCACCACTATGGATTAACAACACATTTTATCAAGATCGTCTGATCAAAGACATGGTTTATCTCAATCCGTATTCTGTTTTTTAAAACCACAACATCGCCACCGCTATTCGATTAGATTTGCCGTGTAATAACAATTGTTCATCCATTTTAAAACTTGAATCTTTCCAACAACCATATGATCAATCCCTTGATAGATAAAAACAACCCATCCATTTTTAAAATCCAGTAACCATCCATAACTTCCTGATCAGACCTCATGTGATCTAGACCATCCTCCCTTTTTCTACATCTTCTCCTCGATTCTTATTCTTCCACGCACCAAACTAGTGGCTTTCCCACAGTTTTCTTCTATTATTCTTCTTATTTTTCCCCCTTAAGACCCTCCACCTCTTATCATACCTACAAACAATTTGTACCTGTAATCCTCTTGGGGACTTCTTTTATTATTTTTATTTCCTCTTCTTTTGTGTTTCAACAACTTCACATATATATATATAATAATAATATAATAACATATTTTCTTAGGATTTGTTTTAATTAGAATATTAGACAAGTTTTTATTAGTTTATGTTCTGTGGAATTTATATATATATTCTATATAAATCATGATGTATAAAATATACATACACAGCCTATCTAAACTAAAAATTTCACATGTAATTCTACCAAATTATGTCACCTCAACTCACCAATGTCCAATGTCTGACACTATTTCTCACTTCAATTGAGGTAAGGGATCATTTTACTTTACATCCAATTTGTAAACCCCTATTATCTATTTTTATGTTTCACATTTATATTAAAATGTATATAATTTTATCCTAACATGTTTTAGGATTTGAAAAAAATTATTATTATTGTTAAATTTATTTTTAATGTATAAATCACTCATAAAGGTTAATTAGTTTAATATTAGTTTTCAACTATGGGAATATTTATACATATTTTAAATTTATCAATACAAAAAATAAATTCAGGTTTATGATTTTTTTAATGGCGATTTTTTTTAATTGATGTTCTAAAAACATGAAATACACGTAGGGGTTTAGTTCGTCTCGTTTTTAATATGAAAAACCATTTCTTACAACTTGTGTATATATAGTTATACATATATAATTTTGTTTATCTTACAAGTTCATTCTTATTTTTTAATTTCCAAATGATATTTATTTCAAAATGTTGTTCATAATACATGTTATACAAATAAGGGTTCACTTTGTATTAGTTAAATTAAATCCTATGTATATTTATAAAACAGACCCAATCTGGTTCTCATTGTTTCTGAATAATGAAAATATTTTTTTAAAAATAATTTCCTTAAGTACATGTAGATCATGTAAGGAATCAACATGGTTTTATTTGATTACAAAAACATATATACATATGTTCACATAGGGTTATATGTATATATATCGGGTTTAATTTCAATTTGAATAAGATTTTCATAAAATCTTTTTTAGTAATTTATTATGTATTTTATGTATACAAAAATTATATGGATTTTTTAAACTTTTTTTTTGGTATTGAATACCCCAAACATACACTATATATATATGCGTGTGTATATAGTTTTATATAATTTTCAATCCTACATTTAATAATATATGTATTTCAATCTTGATTTATTTGGTTGGTTGTATTTTTTTTCCTGTTTAAAAAAAATATAAATTCTTTCATAAACACACATGTTTCATTATTTCTTTTATACATGAATTCTTCATATGAAATAATCCACGCTTTTTATTCAAATTTTCCACAAGGATTTCCTTTAATTATTTAGGTTTATGTTTTAATCAATTTTGATATAACAATTAGAATTGATTGGTTTATATCAAGTATCTCAAAGGAATAACATGTAAACCATGGAATGAAAATGTTCAAATTCATAAGGGTTTCATGAAAGATTTATTATTTTATGTGACAACCCGCTATTGTATTGGTACTATTTCTTACCACGTGTACCAAATTATGTCATTTTAGTCCATGCATGCTACTATTTAATATTATGCATCCATAATCGTAAACAAACAATCAATCCATTTTTATATTTATTTCATAATTCACTACATGTATAAATATGTATTCATGATTGAATTACATCTATTAAGAACACATGTAATCATCGTAGTATGAAACACTATGAATATATGAACATACTCAGTCATATGATTAATGTATTGGACTTAAATAATGTGGCGTGTGAGCCCAGAATCATATATTTCTAATTGAATGGTATGATCTAAAGGGTGTCCCGAAATTAGAAAGCGCTCCAATGCATTGGGTAATGTTAGGTCTCATGAGAAGAATTATGTTGGGTTTTACCTTAATGGTCATGGCACATGATCTTGACATAATAATGATATACATTCTTGGATAAAGGCATTGAAAAAGTCTTTAATTATACATTCCCCCGTTATGTATTAGTATATGACCATCTACGTGATTATTCGATTAAGAGAACATCCCTTAGTTATGAATCATCCATGATAATGGTGGTGAATGCATATGGCATTATTAAGTATGAAAATGGAATGTTATACAAGGAAAGGGTATCTAAAGATGATGTTATATATACCATTCCATGAATTTCATGTGAAGTGTTAATTGAATCATGACATTTTTACTCATGCAGTAATATTTTATAACCTTCCATGTCACTTTTAGGATTTTTTTATCAAATTATAAATTATACTTTATTCATTTATTCTTGTACATGTGTGCACACTCTGATTTATGTTTTACCTATTGTTTTATGTAAATTCATATGATTCATGTGTATGCTATTTTCCTCAAAATTGTTTGTATTAACCTTTGATAATATTTATGATGTTCCTTAAGAAGTGATGTTTTCTTCATAAGATAATTTTGTGTGATTATTTCAAATTTTGTTGTTTTTTAAAGGGAATTTCTTAAAAACTGTTTTAAAACCCCTTACTGGGAATTCTCATTCTCACCCTATGTTTACATTTTATTTTATATGTCTGAGTATATTTATCAAACATTGAATACCCTTATGTGATGGAATCAATTTGAAATATATTTTTTCATGAATTATAAGAAGTGTATCAGCAGCATCTGGTTTTCTGAATCCTAATCCAAAAATATCCTCTGTAACAGAAGGATATGTTTAATTTTTTTATGCATTTTTCTATGAAAAATATTACTCACCATGTTATAGCCACCGACTCTGGGCTTTTGGGGTTGTGGTCATTACAAAACACATGAAATATATAATTTTTTTGTTATAAAGATATAATAGTGGGGGTATATGAAAATCCATTCATGTAAATATTTGGAATAATTACAATTTGATATGAATTTAACAGTTTAATTAACAATTTTAGAAATAGAATTTTTTTTTGTAAATTGAACATAGAAATTAAAATCCCTTTATGGGATTCCTATATAAAAAATAACATAGAAACATTAATATATATTATTATTAAATGAAATAAATCCCTGGAATATAGAGTGAAAATGATTAAAGTAATAATTTACACAACCAATAAATATTTATACTCTACCTCTGTAGAATCTGTATCCAAGGGGTTCACAACCCTACCCCATGTAATGGATATGATGAAAAAATAGAAGAGGATTAGAATAAATTTAGATCAAATCCTAACTAAATTATTTCAAATAAAATATATTGTAATTATAAAAATATATAGCATGTAAATGGAATGTTGACTAGGTATCCCATATGATTGAAACATATAAATGAGGGGGGAGGATACCCAAATGGTGTTAAAAATAGTTAGGTAAAAAAGTTTATTTAATAACAATATTATTCAAAAGAAGATTTATGGTTTTCACCCATTGTTTTCTAAATCATTCACCAATCATGTTAGAGGCACTACATAACCATAAAACAATAACATGATTTAGTGGTATGGTTTATGATACCTTATATTACCCATGTACAATACACTAAATATAATTCATTAGTATTAAAGGTTTATCTGTAAGGTTTCACATTACTTGTACAACTATGCTATAAGGTTTCAAAAAAATCGCACATTTAGTTGTACTAGAATTATTATCCATAATGTTTGCCAAATGGTTAAAAAAATCTATAGGTATAATAATCAATCAAAATTTCTTCTAAAATTTGACAAACTATGTTATGTTACACGTATGTGAAATAATTCCACATGGTTTTGAAAAACTATATTCTAAATCCGACATGACCATTCCAATACTAAAAAACCACACAAAATTAAATAACCAGACCACAGTTTTTTTATTTCTAATAAATACAATAATTAAAAAAAAATTAAACACAAAGGTGTTTTTGTGGGTTTAAAACCCCTCAACCATATAAATTTTTTATTTCCTAAATTAAAATAATATTGAGGATAAAGATAAATAGAAAAAAATTACCTCAATTGGTTAGAGAAAAAATAGAATGATTATCCTTATATAAAATAAATTATTGTATAATATTAATATGACACAACATGGGATCCAAGATGATCATAAAAATACAAAATATAGGTCCATTTAAAAAAAGTGTTGATCGAAATTATAATTAACAAGATATGTATATCTACCATATTAGGTTTATACTGACATGGTGGATCAATAAAATGGTCTATTTTATCCTATAGAAATACCCACAATGTACTAAAGAAGCAAAAGAAAAATATTGACACTAATGTTCTAGTGATATTAATATAATTAGAAAGACAAGAGAGGGGTGATTCAAATAGGTTATATCATACTAATATCAAGAACCAATGTATATTCTGGATTGTTTCCCTTTTCTAATATATAACATTTTAAAACTATAGGAGATATCCATGTACACCATAATAATTAAATTCCATTAGAATGTTTAGGAAAGTGGATCTATAAAGGGTAGGTTGAACAAATCATAAGCGTACAACTAGACTTCTCATAAAAAAATTCTCATTAAAATTGTTGTTAACTTATTTTTCCCAGCAATCTAACATGGTTTTTTCATTTTCCTATTATATTAAGAAATTGAATCTTTTCTAATTCCAAAATATGATGGGACACTACCAATTATAGGTTTTTTTATAGTGTTCACTTTCACAATCATTTCATTTTTACTAAATCCTGATGTGAAGATAGTCTAGATGACGAATATTTACAACTAAGGCATGAAATATGTCCCCATTCAAATAATATTACATTCAATGAGTCCATAATAAAATATTCTTGTAGAAATTAACAAACACTTTATAATAATTAGTATATTACTACACTATTACCTCATAGTAAAAGATATTTAAGACCTCAACCAACTTCAATACCTTTCTGTTTCAAGTATAATTACACTAAATAAATATTTCTTTATTAAATAAACAAGTCATTAAATTCTAATTCCAATGTGGAATGATGTAATACCACTACTACTAAAACCTTCAATCAAATAAGTTATAGGTGTCTTCCACACTCGAGTATTCGGGAGTTCCTATTTTATTGAATATTCATTACATATAATCTAGCTACTTCATAGAATTTTTTGGTCCTTGATCACCAAGAAATAATAGTGAGTGTTGGGTAAATAATTATCTGTCATTGTGAAAAAACAATAATGTGTTATAATATATAACTACATATATATTTTTGGTTAGGTAGTCAAATAAACATATTGAAATGATGAGTGAGGCTACTCTGAGTAAAATTTCATTATACATAATTCCCTTGTTTCATAAAAACATTTATAGAAGGGATGATGTAAATAGTATAAATTTGGAATAACAATCAGAAACAATTGAGATTCAAATCACATCAGTTGGAATGATTCATGGATGGTAATCCAAAAAAATTCAAATAATATTGAGTATATATAATATAAATTTGTCATATACTAATAATAAATAAACAAAGAGTCGAAAAGGATTTTAATTAGAGATTAGAATACATTTTGAAATTACATATTTTAATTATTTTAATTTAGGAAATATTAAAACAACTATATCCATTTTATAAATTTTATATATGGGTTTTAATACCAATCTTTTATTAGTTAAACAATTCTTTTTCAAGATAATGTATGACCAAAATACAAACAAATAACATAAATTTATCATGAAAATTATTTTCCACTCAACCTAAATAATAAACAAAGAAAACTAAAATAAATTGAAAATATAATGTGTTGTTTTGATATATAAATTTATGTGTTTTATAATTATTCATGGTTTGGATAAAGAATCCGAAAAACCAAATTTTTGTTAAATATTAATCTAAAATTTCAAACAGGATCTGTATAGTTTTTCATATCATGTGATAAATCAATAAACCAAAACTCCATCTCTCATTTCCAAATTAAAAAATGAATATATAAAAAACCCATATAAATTCATATTTTTATAGAACACCATCAATATGGAAGAAAATGTACCAATAATAATTTGATAAATTAATTTCTAATTTGTCAGTTGTGACCTTACTTCCAATGGTATGTTATTTTTCTAAATGAGAAATAGTTTTTTACTATCCATATAAATTTAATTTATTTTCTAACATTCCTATTTTCAATATTCCAATACTCCCTAAATAATATAAGGGACATGATAAAAAATATAAGGATGAAAGTCATTCCATCCTGACCACAAAACCTAGTCAAACAAAAACAATGATTAAAGTACATTCCCAATTGAAAAATTCATTTGAAATGAAATGAGTTTATTAAATATAATCATGTGGATATATTTCACCCTCAACACATAAATAAACATATATCGAAAAATTACTGTGAATTTGAAATACTACATCAATTCGATGGTCTTCCATGCATTTATAGAGAAATTAATTTCAAATATCAATTGAAACCAATCATCGAATAAAAAAAATAACAAACATAACTTGTAAATAATATAATTACTAAATAAAATAAAAATTCAAGGATATAATCTCAAAAATAAATTTAAGGCTTCAACAACTGAATCACACATGGTTCAAAAAGAATTAAATGTTCATAAAGTGAAAAATTAGTGTTCTCTTAAGGATCTGTGGTCATGTAAAACATCAAAATATCATGATCTCTACATTATACCAGATACAAGGAATCCAAAAGTAGAATCTTATTTATAATGTGAATAAGAACTTCTTACAAAATAATGTATACTGACATTGAGTTTTTTAATTATGGTGTGAGAAAAAATTACCCCATAATATTTCACCAATGATTCCATTTATTTTACTATATGTGATATTAATTTGTTGAACGCCTATAGTTGAATATTTTATTATAAGAAAATAAAATGTTAAAATGATTGAAGTGAATTGTTGAGTATTTTTATGGACTCATAATTTTCTGAGACAAAAGGGTAATATATTTCAATGGATATTGAAAAAATTGAGACATGTAGAATTATTTTCATAAGCATTTTGTGTGTTACAAAATAAAAGGATTTCTTCATGAAGTTTGGAAAATCCATTTTCATAAGTAGAATTGACTATTCATTATAATAATGATTCCACAGTTCCGTAATATACATAACCATGAGTTTTTTTTCATAAACACTCTCCCTAGTGGAGTAATTGTTTGTGTGATATATGCAATCATAAGTGACATATATGTAAAAATCATGTTAATGATAAATCATAATCATTTTTTGTGATGTTTAATTCGGATACATTGTATTCTGTTTCCTTATCTAGGGTTTTGTAAACATATTATTCTATGAAATGGTTTGTGAAACCACAAAATCATAGCTATATAAGCATCATTATTTTTTTAAAAAGTTGAGTATGTACTGTTGGAAGGTTTAATATTCTTTGAAATATAATTGTTTTTAATGGAGAATGTGTTAAAATATATGAAAAAAATATTCTTTTTACATTGCAGTAAATAAAATTTTTTATTAAATGTTGTAAATTATGTCATGTTTTGTGGGATTCTATTCAAAGTTAAGAGTTCTATTATTTTGACATTTTTTGAGGCCTTTACTTTAATTTATATGGTTCTATAAGTCATATTCAATGTCCCAAACATCGTAGTACTTCAAATGAAAACTGTGATTATAATATGACTCAAATAATTGTGTTTTAAGACTATTCTGATGATTTTATTTTCATTTTTAAAATAGATAAATCAATATTGTGAATAATAAAACGTTTTTATTATAGTTATATGTTACAATGTAATTATTTACTTATTCAAACACTTTATATAAAAGAAGAATTATATGTGAATACAAAAATGGAATATATATGTTTCATGTATACACTAATTATATAAGGGGATATTAATGTAGGTGATATTAAAATGTGGAAAAAAATATAGTAGAATATATTTTAAATTGGATAATATATTTGGAAATATCATGATAACATAAAATGTTTATATTTTCAAATACTTGATTTTAATACTACATAGACAAACATAAATGATTTTGTTATCAAAATAAAAGAATTATATTCCATCATGATAAAATAAAAAGGGTATTCATATAATAAATATAGAATGTTATCTTGCAAGGATATTTTCTGGTCTTATACCAAATGGGGAAAAGGAATGGATAAAAGGGGAGAGAGTCTATTGAGATAATGTCACAACATATCTATGAAATAATATAGAGGGGGTAAAGAGAGAGATAGAGATAATAATTACACTATTTAACATTATTGACACAACCCTATTTATAAAAATAAGATGAACTAAGAACCATCTAAAACATATATGTTATAAGAATTAGGTGATTAATATACAGATATATAGAAGAATATGATATTATTCTCAGAAAACTGTAAAGTAAGTATTTCAGAAAATTAGTAAGAAAGAAGAAAAAGATGATATATTAGAATTTCATAGCATGCATTATCAATAATTAATCTGGGATATCAATAAAAAATTGACTTAAAAGGATACAATCATCCAACCAATTGATAATGATTATAGACAGATCAAAATGTTTATAAACATTGTATATCATATCTTAAGGAAATGAGCAATGAATGTGGTTGTGAGGTAATAATTCCCTAGGTGGTTTTGTGAAAAACCAAATCCATTTATTTTTAAGGGACATTGGTTGGGATCAACCTATACTATACCCTTTAAGTTGTAGAGATCTAATTGTATTCTTGTTCCAAGACACATTATTGACTATATTCTCTTTATATTAGCTCATAGTGGTGAACGAGTAAATTTTTTACGCTATGTGATTTTATTATATACTATATTATTGAATCAACATAAAAAAGTTGGTAAAACTAACCAATGATAATACATAATATTGGGGTTATTCAAGTAAAAAAAATTAACTAGGAAACTAGTTGAAAACATTTCCTATACATACAGGAACATGATATAAAGAGGAAAATAATAGTAGAGGCCCAAAATGGATAAAAATATTTAGACACTAATTCACCCCCATGATTTTTTATGGAGAACTAACATGTGGAATTATATCGCATTTTGTGACATCTATGTCAATTAAATGAGCATTTTTTAAATTAATTCATAAATGGTGTAAAAAAATAAGCTACCAATTTTTAATGCTATAAAATTAAATTTGGGTACAACTAGTTCATGATGTATATGTAATATGTTTTGGAAGTCCACTAGAATTTTTTCTATGAATATATTTTTATATTAAGTTGAAATTGAATATTATTTAATATGGGTCAAAGAATCCAAGAGATTGATGCATCTTTAATGAACAAAATAAAGAGAAATCTAAAATAAGATACATACCAAGAGACATATAATTATATTTTTTCCAATTATATGTGGAAAAAATTTACAGTCAAATATGATATTGATTTCTTAAAACTAGTGATTGATTTTGATGATGAATTCCTCATGTAAAAAATAGAAAAATGACAATGAATCCCACCTTGTTTTTGATCACCCCAAACATGTTATTAAATGATTATTCTATAATTATATATTATTAAAAACCTTCTATGGTGAATATATATACATTAAACATTTGATACTCTCTTATAGAAATAAAAAGTATGTGTGGATCTAGTGAACATCAAAAATATTATGGTTTAAATCAATGATGGGGTCGTGAAATAATAATAATGATATCCCAAACTTGCAAGAAAATGATGAGAGGTGGTAATTTTTGATTTATGTTAACTACTCCAACATTTAAATTTTGGCCTTAGAAAATTAATGTTGAAGAAAAATAAGATGTCCAAAAAGTTGTCATTCAAAATTATTGAGAAAAATAAAAAAAAATCTTATTCCTGAAGAACATACACATGAAATTAAAATGAAATTGTAAATAAATAAAGAGTTAAAGTCATGTATCATCTCTCTCAAAACAAAAGTGGAAGAAATAAGGAATTTGTTTTGAAAGATTCAATTAATGGAGTAAGTTTCAACAGTGAATGAGATGTATGATAAAATTAAGTATCATGAATAGAGGATAGATACCAATGATGAAAAATTCAATATTCCACCTAGGACAAGCTAAACATACAATGAAAATATAATAATATATTATAATTATGAAAAAATACTCTAAATCCAGGAATAAAATATTATATTCCCAGATATTTATTTTATAAATGAGGTCTTGAAAAAAATATAATTACTTTTTCAATTTTTTAACATATGGTCACATTATGGGAATGAGTCAAGAAGTATGAATTCATAATGATGGATGGAAAAATATTTCCTCTAAATGTTAGTCAATAGAAGACCGTATGAGGTGTAGTTATTATATTAAATGCTTTATATGTTCTATCCACTACCAAATAAAAAGAAACAACCATTTCAAGAATGTTTATAAGGAAAAATAATACTTAAGGATTACCTATACTTATTTGACAAACAAAATAAAAATTATAATGACAACAAAGTAATATCAAGATAGAAATTATGATTTTCATTTTTTTGGAAAATGTGTCATTTGAAAATGTGTACATCGGGTATTGAAAATACATTAAACAAAAAACATTCTCAGAAAGAAATTACGAAAATATATAAACAGAATCAAGGAGATACATAATCTATAAATAAGGATGATGATCCTGAGAAGAATAATCCACCACATAAGGATTAATTTATTATGGGTATCAATAACATTAAGAAATATGGATTCCTATGTCATATAATAAAACCCACTCTATGGAAAGATATAAAAATTGGTAGAAGGTTCATATAATAGAGATGAAATATTGATGTAATATCCACAAGAGTTGTGTCACTGAATGATGTCTGTATAGCTGGGTTCTTTTCTACCATTGTGAGGAGGACCAAATGAAGAAACAAAAAGAGTCATTCCAATGAAAAATAATTCTTTTTATGTGGAATCATAAGAAAAAAATCCTTTAAAATGGGTTGAATGTTTTATTGTATAATAAGAAAAAAATAAATAGGATGAGATTGATGTGATCATGAAATTCCATTCCGAATAATTAAAAAAATAAAAAAGTAAAGTTGGATGAAAAATGATTTTTTCATCAATACTGAACAATATATTCAACATGATGAAATCAAAATGGTACCCCAATCCCCATATACATTAATTTTTTTTAATGATTTTAGAAGAGGTGAAATATTTATTTGGGATATATAATATATGGGGTAGTTATACTAGAAAATATAAAGTATGTTTTAGAAAAAAAGTCAGATCATTTAATGCTAAATATATTCATGAAACATGTGGGGTTAGATGTAATTCTTACCTCATTCATATCAAACCTAAACTAGATTCTCAAGGATGACTCAATACATTAATAATAATGAATTAAATCTATGCATGAAGTTTCCACTTCAATCGTAAAAATATATGAGAAAGGAACTAAATGGTGTGGATAAAAGGTTTTACATACAAACATAATACAATATGCAGAATCTCGGAAAATATGGTTTATAAAAACTAGTATTATACCATGAAATAAGAAAAAAAATAAATAGTATAATAGATATTGATATATCTTTATAAATTTAAATAACATAAAATTTATTTCATTGTAATTTTTATATTTTTTCACATGTGATATTTGTTTTCCATGGGATATTATAAGTTATATAACAAGATGTATTTTAAAAAATAAGTCTCATCTAATTAAAGTAATACAAAGAACATAAAGTTATAAAATTGTAGTGGAGGTGATTCAAATTTTTTCGATTTTTATCACCGTTATCAAAGATTGAACATACCTCTGAAATACCAAGGAGATTAAAATCCATAGGGGTGTCAATAATTTAGAAAATAGATATAAATAATGTTCTGTTAAAATATTCACGGTTTTTAATTTAAGTCTAATAATTTTATTATGTTATTGTGTGATGAGATGACTAGTAGATAGTTTTTAGAGAGAGTCAATTTTTTTAATAGAAGTGTGATAAAATTAAATGCTTTGGGTGACATAGAATACTTTTTGGAAGTTTACTGAAAATAGTTTTCCATAACCCATGACCTAGATAATTAAGGAACAAGGGTTAATTGTATATGTAATTTTTTATCAGTTATTTCATCAAATATATATTCTTTGTGTCTTTTTCTAGTGTAAATTTAGTGGTTTATAATTTTATAGGAAAATTTCTTTATGGAATTGTCCAATGGAGTAGAAATTTTGATACCAATGGTGAAAGTCAAAAATTATAATATGAAAGTGGTGATGAGAATACATTATATATGTAATTCCCCATATGAAAAATATTATAGAATGATATAAAATGATGACTAATTCTCTATCAATAAATGTAGAGATAATTTTATCCAAAACCAAAGGGGGACATAGTAACATGAATTAGTTTATGATTAAGAGAAATATTATTCCCAAAATAAAAACCATCTTATTTTATAAAAATCATCAGGGGGTTTAGTGAGCTAAAAAGGGTAGTTAGTCTTGTGATGGGATAGTTAATATATACTGCGAAAAATGAGTGTTGGAAATAAATAAAATAATAAAAATAATGTAATACACTTTTTATTTCATTGAGAAGGAGTTAAAATTTTGAAAGGGAGTAAATATGATAAAAAAAATTCCACATTGGATGATTATTGAACCCCTATGGGTTTATGTGTAATTTCATTAAATACATGTACAATATGGTTGATGTGGTGTTTGAAAAATGATTATGGACTCGTCCTTATATGTCTCTTAAGGGTGAATGAAGTCCCAACTAAATATAATTGTTGAATCCTTCATTTTTGTTCTAAAAATTATAATAAATATTGGTAATGAAAATATTGTCGAAAAAAGGGCATAAATGACTTATTTATGTTCTTAGGATTATCTATTATGGATAGATGTCGATTGGATAAAATATATAGTTAATATATTGAATCATAGTAGATTTTGAAACATCAAAATTTAGATAATCAAATTTTATACATGTTTTCAAAGGGTATGTTAAGAAAAGGCTTTCTATAACCATCCTCGATGAAACCATGATAACGGGTTGTGTAAATATAATCTTAGTCTATATATTAATTTTTTCCATTATGAAATTATGAGTCACCACTAAGAACCTATTATATTTAATCACTATATGAAACATTTTTTATTTATGTAATCATGGTCTACGATTTGTGTACACATCATCAAGTCTATATAACCATCATCGAAAGACAATTGGTATATTTTACCATGAAGGATGAAATTTATACGCATCATGTGTTTCGGTCATTTTGGAGTCCATAAAGCATTAAAGAGTATTCTGTTGAGACGTATTAGTAGTTTATAATGGTGGATCAATTTTTATATTTAATAAAATATTATTTATATATTTCAATGATTTATAATCTACATTATACGGAAGAAATTATGATGTTTTTTTTGGATTTCATTTGGAGTTCAAGAGTTATAATGTTTTTATATTTTTAGATATTTTACGGTAAATAAAAAAAATTATTATAATGATATTCTAATTTTAAATCATCAAGGATATTTAAATTTAATCCAAAATTCATCATTAAATCAAACTGGGAACATCAAATGATATTTTCAGGATTTATATATCTTGTTGTGAAATTAAAATCCATTTTTATTGTGGGAGATGATTACCTGAGGTGTTAAATGCTATGAGTATTTTTTCCTTGTAGGCAAACACTCATTTTATTATTTTATTATTATTTAAGATGATGGATAATTTGGATCATGTTTTCGTATGATTATTCTATGAAAATACATTGGTTTTGAGGATGTGGATGTTAAAACATTAAAAAACACTGAATGATGAGTATTTTAAAATACAAAATTCAGTTAGAAATAATAAGAAAATATAACATGTGCATATTGTTAAATTATTTTTTGACAACCTCATGGTGAATTAAAATTATATATCATAAATATTGGATGAATAAATTCTGTTATAAGAAAATTAATCATTGTATATTTGAAAAATATGTTTGTAAATTTATCACTAAAAAATATTTTATGGTGTTCTATAATAAGGGTACATGTTATTATAAAATGGGAGAGGATCGCAAGACAATTTAATACACATATATGAAACGTGAGAGAGGGGGATTGGGAGAGAGAGTAGTGAATCTACTGAAGATCATAAACACACTCCATGTCATAAAAAGAGGTGGAACCAATCACATATGAAAAGATCTTTATTCCTAGAGTCGAGATGTTTTTGTTTAAGGGATGTCATTATAATGATTAAATAGGATATAATTTATGATATTAATATTATATTAAGAATAATAGGAATCTACTCAAGGATAAGTTCATATATTGCACCATAAAGAAGAATATAAAGATATTATCAACACATCAACTGATAACTAATGATAAACTAATCCATGAAACAAATGGGGATTGAAAATAAATCTAAATGTATATAAATTTTTTGGTTTTCAATTTTAAATTAGTATGAAATTAGTTTATATGGGATTAATGTGTTCCCTGGGAGAAAATAATCCAAATAAATACTACTATAAATAAAGTGTCATTGGTAAGTTGTTATGCAGTATAAACCCTCAAAAAGATGTTTTTAATTGGATTCTATTCTATAGAAACATTGTAGATTTTACACTTCATGAATTATCTTATAATAGTGATCAATGTAAAAAAATATGATATATCAGAAATCAAAACATTAATTAATGTTGACAGTAAAATAAAAACATGATAATTCATGATATTGTGGTGGTTCAGGTAAAATGATAATAAATACACCCATTTAAGACATTTCATTCAAATTTATGAAAAATATACTAATATAAAAATATGATAATATTCATAAAATGTTCAAGATGGATGTACCTTATTTCACCCCCTTATGGATTATTTCAAACCAAATATGATATTGTTTATTTTATGTATTTCCTATAAGTAATTATTTTTTTCACATTTTAAAAAAATCATAAAAATGAAAATAATAACTTTTTAAAATGAAATATTTCATTTCAATGAAAAAATTAAATGTGTATATGAAAAACCAAAGTAGAAAACTCTTTACTTCATAGAAATTGTTAGTAAAATATATATACCCTAACCAAAAACCATACAAACTAGTTTAAAACATCTTTTGACTAGACCTATAATATAACCACATATTGTAATGACAGAAATTATTGGTATTAAATGATGATATTATATGAATTTATATTAAAACAAAAATTTACATGATGCAACTATTTCAGATGGAAACCTCGATGTTTTTTTTGGAATTCAGAACATGTATTCTTAATCATATTGGGACTTAAAAGAATTTTTTTATTAGGTAATGATATTGTATGTTTGGTTCACCTAATATATAAGATATAGACATTTATTAACTTAATTATCATGTCATTTAAAGTCAATTCAAACCTTATTTCCTAAGGAAGGAGTTCACTAGGACATTAATAATGACACACTGGAAAGAATGTTGATAGATATGAATTGAGGTAGAGATAATCAAAACATATTATGGGGAGTAATTTATTATGTAATAACTATATTATATAATTAATATATTATTTTTGAATCCTTCTAAAATCCATGTGTGAGACGTTTCACTATTGTCCATGTCTTCAGTTATTAAAATGTATTGATAAGAACACCTATATACATGAGGGTCTATGTTTATGGTATTGTTTGTATATATCATTGAGTATTCATTAACGATGTAATCTATATATATATAAATATTAAGTTTTTATCATTCTATTGTAATATTATTATGCATTTGATCATTGAAACATTGATGGATTATATGGAATTTACACAATCTAGGGAGACAGTAAGTGTAGTAGACTTAGAATCAGGGTAAAAAAAATGGATTCATATATATCCCAATAATGGTAATCAGATATTATATAGTGTGTTGTAAATAATTTAGAAACATTATACCGCTTATGTTTAGTGGAAAATGACAATAACTGTTTCATTTATGGTCATATAGCCATGGTGAAATCATATTCCATTCCAAACCGTACATCCATGATCTATAGACCACTTAGATAATGTTTGATAAAGATAATAGTTATTGGAAATATGCATAAGAAACCTATTATAGTTTATATCACAAGTAATATTTATATTATAGGATGTTTACATAATAGGAAAAATTTCCCCTTGGGAGTAGATTATATGGATAATACGGAAGGTATGGTATGAGATATATCTATGTTTAAACAAAAAAGATTCAACCAATACACCTGGCATAAAAGAAATAAAATCCCACATAGTTTTTTATTTTTTATGGTAATGTGATTGGACCATACCAATAATTTGAATATCTTGAATCAAAGATATTGTTGGGAAGTTTTACATCATATTACACGGATATACATATCATAAATTATCGGAAAATAGATGATTGATAACGGATTATGTTTTTATGTGACATTCTTAGTTGTCCCACTTGTGGGTATCAAAATAAAATAAGATATAATTTCCTTATTGAAGATAAAACCAATTGAGAAATATGTATTACATATAATCAGGACCTTATATAAAGATGTATCATATGGAATGAATACCTTTTTGAATGATATAGGTATTTCATCTATTGGGAGGAAACAAATATTTGATTATGAATGGATCATGTATATTAAAACTAATATTGGGAAGGATGATTACATTCATAGTGAATATATACCCATAGGAATATGGTATGGTATTATGGATTGTATTCCTATGTATAGATGTTCATGGATAATTGATGATTCATGGACATAAATTTGATTCAAGGATCAGGATAAGGAAGTTGTTTGTCAGTGCAATTTCACCCTCTCTTCCCCTCTCTCTATGATGTTTATGAATCATGATAATTAAATCATAAATGGGACATTGGTTTGGGATTATACCCAGAGAAAAATATTTTGTTCAGATGCATAATTATTTTGAATAAATCTTATAATGTAGGACTATAGAGCTTAATATGGGTAGTCTAACATAAAGAATTCACCATATTTAACCTGTTTATTTGATCTGTAATTATCAATGGAAAACATGTATATTATTTCCATTAATGTCCTATCATTTGGGGATAATAACCTTAGATACTCCATTTATCTAGAAAGTATATGATTAATGTGTTAAAATCTAGTGATAATTCATTGATCAAGTAGCTTTGGTTATTTTATAGGAGTCCTTAATGGTTTGACTTATATGTGTTGTCCCTATGGGAAAGGGTAGTCTACAATTAAATTAGTGTATATACAGTATCCTAGAGTGGGAGTTTGCATATCTTGTTTTCTAAAGTGAGTATAGATAAGGATATTCACTCATGTATTGGTCTAATGTAATGCTTCACTATTTCATAATTTTGACTAAATTTGATCACCCTAATAAGGGATGGGTGAATTGTTTCTCCCCAATTGATGGTTTGGTGAAGTGGTTTCTCTAGTTTGGGAGAAGGGTGAAATAGTTTTATGGAATAAATTTTTATAAAGTACTTTAGTTATAGAAAATAAATCCACTTACCTTCGTTGTATCAGGTATCTAGATAATATATACCTTTAAATAATGTTAGGAATCAAAAAAAATTGATGATACAGGTTTTGTAATGTGACGTTTATGATTAATATATTAAGGGATGTGATTAACACCAATTGACGAAGATAAAATAAGTGATGGTCTCAACCATTTTGAGTGTACCATATAAATATCATTTACAAAAGCTTATGATAGAGATATAATCACAAGGAATTTCATTTCACCAAGCCCAATATGATATTCAACAACTAAATCACAAATGATACAAATTATAGGAGATACTCAAGATCGTTGAGATCATGACCCAAATCATGCATGACAAAAGTCACCAATAATATATCACAATTTTACATATTACAAATAGGGAATTCACAAGTGTAATAATGGGATTTATATCACGACTCAAATAGTATTATTTATTATTTTTTTCTAATATAAAATATTATATTTAAAAAAAATTATATTAAATTTTAAAATGATTAAATAATGTTTAGGGAAAAAATATATTTCTATACAATGACAGGCAAAATGTATATTTTTTGAAATATATTATTTTAATAATGAAATTAATTTTAATTAATAAATTAATATTTTATTTTAATTATATTTTAATATATTATTACTGTCAAATAATATTAATTAATTATAAATGATAAATTTTATGCGGTCAAAAAAACTATAACGGTTATAAAATTTTATTGTTAAAAAAGTTACGACTTTATTAAATGTTGATGGTTTATCTAATAGATTTTTTTACAATAAATGCAGAATTATTCTGATTACATAGAAATTATTTTGAGAATTATATTGATGAAATTATCCAATGATTATTAGTTCAAAAAATTTCAATGCAGTAGTAGTTTTGTGTCAAAATGAATTATTGTTTTAATGTACATTGTGTGTTCTGACATAATAATAATAAAAAAGTGATGAAAAATATTCCATATATAGTATCCTACAAAAAATACATCTACTTTAAAATATTTTAATTTTGTGTTTATTAAATATACTTTATATAGCCTGAATGAATCCTTCAAATAAATATTACATTTTAGGTGTTTAAAATCATTTCTTGATAAAAATGTCACAATTCTATGTCAAAAAGGGAATTATCATAATTTCTCTTATTCTTTGACTTATTAAAAAATTATAGACACTTAAAAAAAATAAAAATAAAAATCTGAAATCATTGAATTCTTTTTGGTTTGGAGTACTATATTACATATAATCAAAAACATATGATCGGAAATTTATAAGAAATTATCCTCACTTTTTCTATATGAACAAACCAATACTCTCATTAGAATTCACTAAAAACCCTTATAATATGAAATTACACAAAATTTATATCTATATATTCCTCCCAATGTTCCTCTAACAACTGACGAATCATATCCCAATCTTTAAGAAGCATCCTCTTAGAGTAAGGGATCCACTTGTTCTCCCCCTCATTCAATAACATTCATTGCCTTATTAATTTTAGTTCACAATTTTTAGTGTTGTATAATGTTATTACATACCCCTCCTACTATACTGATGATTTAAAAGTGATTATAGATCCCCTTAACCCTCAATAATACCTAAAATGAAACATTTTGAATTACCGTTATTCTATTCAAATTAGCATGCAAGTATCCATTCCATAAAAAATTATATAGTGAATACCCATCCCCATTAGAACTAAATAAAATTCACAATGATGTACCTACACGTCATTTATTTGGGAAATCTATGTATGTAACTCTTATTCCTAAATCGTGGGATTAAAAGTTATTAAATATATCCTTATATATTATGATCATTGTGGAACACTTATCCATGAATTAATCTCAAAATTATAAAGGGGACAGAGACCACATAGCCCTCCGATGAAATACGTAATTTTTTAATCTCAATAGATACCATTTATGGTGAATTTAACATTACAATAAGTTCTCTATGTTATATTTTATTTCTGGTTATCCTTAAATTGTGTTTATAAAATCATGTTTTCTATTGTATACACATTACATGTTTTCCATTATCCTATCATTAAATATTGTGACTCATTGTTCAATATTATCATTCTCAACCCATATTATGTTACCATTTTACTCATACCAGATCAAATATAATTTTTTAAATTATTCTATACTTTTGTTATTGTCTTACAATGACTTGTATCTCACCCCAGGTTATCATTCATAGATTTAAAAGATCATATAAAAATAAGGTCATGCATATGATTTTTTTAAAAAGTTATGCTCTATTTATTTAGAAATATATTATTCCATGTACAGAATTATCACAATAAAATAATCCTTTTGATGTTAATTTTTGTTGAAAACTATATCATTATGTAATAAATCATGAACTATGTTTTATTAAGTATATAGGTTTTGATAATTGATATCATAGGATATTATAGGTATTTTTTGGATTAATATTAGATAATTAATGTAAAATACATATGGATATTATTGAACATTTTAAAGATCCATAAATTATTCTAAATTATAGTGGAAGTTTCTTCCAAGAAAATTCATCCCTATTTGGGTACTACAACTGGATGTGGCCCTTGCATAGAGAAACCTAGGCAAAGTTACCTTGGAAAGTGTTGTTTGAGATATTATGAATCGTTCCCTACTACATGAAAATGATCCTTTAATCACATCCAGTTTTATACTCACTAATGATATTCTTTTCTTAACTCACATGCTCATTATAGATCACTATTATGGGGAAAATGAAAATATTTTTTTATTCTAGGAAGTCGATTAGGGATATCATTTATGGAAACCTATAAATCCAAATGTTAATGTTTATTTTCCAATTATGTTTTTATAACTCCAGTATTCATAGTTCCCCTTTTAGGATTATAATTTCTTAAAAATATATATCCATAAATTTCTCATTATTTTTAGTCAATGGATATTTATAATAGAATCAGAATAAACCATCTCTTTAAGAGGAAATTTCTGACATCCCAAATAAGATGCCCATTCTGATGGGCATGAGAATCAAAAACATTAGGAAAATAAAATATCACATAACTCATTTTCTGAAATGGATAATTAATTTTAAAAAGCACCTAAATAACAATAAAAATGCTATTTACAATTGAGACCATTATGTGACAATGTTATACGAAAATAATTGTATCATATGATCTCTTAAACGCTAAGTTGTAGTTAAAATCCAATAAAAAGATATACATTATCCTTAAATCAATAGTGTAATGGATTTTGGTGAAGGAAATTTATGTTATGTGGGTGAAACACATTTACAACATCCAATGTTTTTGGACCGAGTGGAATTATGATGGATTTTTCAATTAATCTTCTAGAGAATGGTTCATTTTATAGATTGATATTCAGAGAGAAAATACTTGTTTTCGGAAACTTAAATCTGTTTTTAGTTGTATTTGGGATCTTGAGAGGATTCTTAGGTGGTTCATTGTGTTTTGGGAGAACTCGGGCATTAAAACTCAAGTTTTGGTGGACCTGTAAGGGAACATAGTTCATCTGAAAACCATGTGTCCCACTAGTGAAAATAGTTTTAAAGATTATATTACTATCTCATGAGATATAAATATTTAATCAAACAAAATTTAGGGTAATATAGAACCAAAAACTTCAATATAATAAACATATATATATATATATATTAATTTTATTAGACCATGAATAAACTAATACAATAAATATCACTTATTTCCCCAATGGAAAAGAGACTGCTATTGTTTCAACAATTCCTAGAAAATCCCAAAATCCATTAAGATAATTATGTTGTATTATGTCTTGAAAATATATGTAATTAAAAATAAAGATCATTAATGATTTATTATTATCCTAAAAATCTATTTTTAAGATCATTGGATAAATCACATGAAATATGATAGCAAATAAAATATTTTTTAGAAGAAATGAAAGCTCCATAAAAAAATTCATTAAATATAAATAAAATGAGCATAACAAAAATATCATACAACACTAGAAAATAACCTTAATGAAAAATTTATAATATAAACATAATTTCAAAAAAAAACATGAGAAGTCATATATACACTAAAAAATTCTTTCCTAAAAACTAAATCCTTTTATTTTTTAAAAAAATGATGAATTCCTTTTAAAATAAAACATCTAATTTAAAAATATTATTTTCCCATTATTTCTAAAAATCATATTTTAATAAAATAATTTGGAAAAATGTTTTCAAATCCTGAAAATGAAGCTTCATAAATTAAAATTCTCATATGTCTATAGATGCCATAAAATATTATTTAGAAAATATTTTTAGCATTATAATAAAAAAATGTATTGGTCACATTCCAAAGTTATCCACAAAACGATAATGTGAAAATATAAAATAAATTTATTTATTTAAAAAAAATTCAATAACAGATCCTTAAAAAGTTTATATTATTTATTTGAATTTTGGATTATAAGATAACATATAATATTATGATATGTAAAACATCTGAATATTTTAAAAAACCATTATTGAAAATCTACATCATAAAAATAGTTAAAAAACCTATTTTTGATAGTAATATAATGTAACTATAAACATCACATTATAGGGAACTTTTGAAGATTTATAATATAAATGTGGTCATTGGAAGGAAGATAAAATACAGAATAAAGGAGAACAAATCATTAATGAGGATGAGAATTATTCTTAAATAATAGTTTCTATTAGAGAAATAAATTCCACAAGATAAAATATTGGAATTAAAATTATAATGTTTCATAAATAGAGAATTATTTATAGTATCGTCATATAAAAAATCATTAGGTAATTACGAGTCGTCGTCCAATATGACCAGAGGGAGTTGGGGAACTTGTCCGGAAAACTCATCTTGTTCTGACCAACCATTTTCTGCAAATTATTGGGAGGGTTTTGTTAAATGCCTCAATATGTCTGTTTGCATACACATGATAGCGGGAGGTATGGTTTTAACAGATGTTTTACTTCATGTACAACTTCTTCAACTCAGATGCTCGAATGTTTGGGCCATTATCGGTGATGATGACATGAGGGACTTCATACCGATAGATAATATTGGAGCTCACAAATTCAATGATAGAAAGTGTCTTGAACTCCTTGAGCGGAACTGCCTCTGCCCACTTGGAAATGAAATCGGTTGCGGTCCAGATAAACCTACATTGGTGAGTAGTCACCGTTGGATATTGTCCACCGACATTGAGTCCCCAAACTCTAAACGACCAAGTGTACTTGGTGGAGTGGAGAGGTATTGGTGGATGATTCATGAAGTCAGCATGAATTTGGCACATGTGACATATCTTGGTGAAATCAATGCACTCATGGATCATGGACGTCCAAAAGTACCCCATCCCATGGAGATGGTGAGATAGCTTCGGCCCAGTTTTGTGGGCGTACCAGGAACCATCATGAACCTCCTGAATGACATGATATATCTCAATTCCGTGGATGCAACATAGGAGAACACCATCGAACCCTCTCTTCTAGAGGGTCTGTTCAATACTAGAACAACCTTGGAAGGTAAACTGTATTGCGCGGAGTCATATTCACTTGTGCTCGGTCCGATCTACCAGGAGGCAACAATTTTAAAGATATTTTACACAGGGGGCTCTCTAGTCGGGTCACATCAACCACTGCATCTGAGGAACCAGTGGGTCCTGACGTGGAGTCCACAACGGTAGGATGGCATACCAGCATGTCGTCGGCATCATCTGGGGTGATGGGATCAATGACTCTCCGTTTTCGCAAGTGTATAATCAGACTATCCTGATCTGGTTCTGCAAGTGATGCAGCCAGGTCGTCCCGGGAATCAGTTCGATCGTTCTAAGATCGAGGGATATGAGTAACTTCCGGACGACATGGTTATATTTGTATTCTTTATTGAATGGCTTATAATTTTATTGAATTGGGTAATGATACCTATTTGTCTTATATAAGTTATATATATTTTTTGAAAACATATTATTAACATGGTTTTTTATTTGAAGAATTTAGTATAAACCATATTTATTTTCATAGGTTACGATGTGTGAAAATGTTAATGTTACCCATTTAATTTCCTGGGTTATTATTTGATGTTTATTTAAGTCTTCTTTTTTTTCATGGGTCATGATTTGATGAATTATTTTAGCACATTCATGTATGAACTCGTTATATGATGTGTTGGGCCAATAACTTCATATAATGTGATTATTCGACTAGTAGAATATCCATGTGCATGTTTTTATGGTAATGTTTTATTTATTTTTACCATATTATGTTGAAGTTTATGTTTAAAGGGCTGTTTTTTTATTACACATATTTCCTTAAAAGTTTATAGCTCCCGCTAATTTATTTACCCTTACTGAGCATTTGAGATCACCCCTTTCTATGTTTTATTTTTTCCATGATATGAAGATGTTTGTTATGATTAATCTGCAGGTTTAAGCTAAAGGAACAATGACATTCTTAAAGGATTATTTATGATGTTCTCTATGTTATATAGTGTAATGTAACATTCATGTATGTAATCTATTTTCCAAGGCTGGTAAACTGATCAGTTCTTCGATACATGATTCCTTGTAATCATACCAATTTATTAAAATAATGACCCAACTCTGGGGAAGTGGGGTCAGGGTGTTACAGTTGGTATTAGAGGAAATTTAAAAATAACCTTGGAAGCTTGATTTCGATAAACACTTATTAGAGCACATAGTCCTAAGATAAAATTTGAGGATTAGAATAGATGAACTTCCTAGAATTTTTATATTGTATATATTTTGTGAGTTTTCCATGAAATACATCCATGTCTGGATACGAGTAGGTAGAGGCGTCTCCGGCACAGATGTACCTAGGGGTAAAACCAAAAAACACCGCATTGTGCTAAACTCGAATGGGAAATGATGCACAAAAACAGTCCTTGCTGCACTCTTGGTTATGAAACTCCCGGGTGATATGCTTAGGATAATTCTAATTTTCATTACAAATTATTATGAAAGGTTTATGTGTACATACATACTCAAAGAGAACATTTTTTTGATTATGGATTATGTCCATAATCTATTCAATTTATATTAAGTGATTTACAAGTTTGGAATTATTTATTTCGATTAATAAACCAACCTAGTGTATTCCATTATTTGGAAATGGTTCCCATTAGAAGGAATGATAACTGTAACAATATGCATGATCCAAGGAGTAAGAAGGATCATATCTTTCATATTATTAATCCAAAATTTAAAAGGGAAATAGTCTTCCATGTATTCTCATCATATGAAGAAATAGTATCATGTGGTAATAAGATATGTAATGAATTCTCTGAGTCCTATAGATTTTAAGGCAAGCAAGAGAAGAAAAGGATGGAAGAGAGAAAGATGAATAAAGGGAAGAAGGGAAAGAGGGATTTTCCCACATGTCATAACTATGGAATGAATCACCATGGTAAATTCTTGAAGGGATTTGGAGTTTGTTATAAGTGAGTAGAAAAAGGACACCACATTCGAGATTGTGAGGGTAAGTAAAAGGTTTCAATTATACAATGCTTCATCTGCAAGGAGTGGGGACACTACGTGAATCAATGTTCAAATCATCAGAGTATGCCCCATATGATGCTATAGGACAATAATAAAGTTTTGATACTTCCAAATATGAAGAGGAATGACTACTGTTATTATGATGTTATTAAATAATGTTTTCATTTCAGTGTTGTATCAATGATGTGCTAGTTATATGAATTATGGAAATAAATAGGGATTGTAATGCAGTACTATTTAATTGAGGATTTGAGATTTTATGGTACTATGAAAAGTGACTCAACAAAGAGTTATTTTTTTGAAAATACGTGGTTGATGGAAAGGTAATCCTTAATATGGTTCTGATACTGATGTAGTAATTTTGGATTATGATATGGCAGATTTGGATAAATTATATTTGATATTCTTGAATACCATTGAACTGATTAAATGTTTCTTCATTTCATCATCGTTGGAGTGTTAAATGATTTTAGATATAAGGAATATATCTAGTGTTCTATAATAAATAAGGGTGCATGAATGTAATAAATAGGGTTTTATGGTAATTATGGGTGTTTTCGTGATTTAAAAGAATACATGATGAATGTATTCACATGTTATTATGTGACAAAAAGGATCTACATTATGTTTACCTTCCTTATAAATTTTTTGACTGTGATTTTGGATAGAAGAAATTTGGATTATTCTAAAGGTCGGAATAGATTATATTTGACTTTGGATAATATTGTTATGGTTAAATTATTTCTAAAGATTATTTTTGTATTGTTTTAAAAAGGACAACCCAGAGGTCGGGCGACAACCTATCGGGTTTGGCAAGGCCGTGAGACTTGAACCCGCAACCAAAGGGCGACAAGAGTGAATCACATACCAATGGCCTACGGGATATCCTTCATTGTATAATGTATTTTTTTAATAAAAGGTCTAATACTTGAATTATAAATTCAGTTTTTAACCCTATACGATTAGGATAAATAGAATAATTTATGTTATATTATCTTATAGAGTGAAAGATGAGTTTTTGGTAGAAATTAGTTAATTGACGTAACTTTACTTGTCAAGTATACTTTTTTTCTATTATTCTATGAATAAATTAGTACATAAACTTAAATAAATGGATCTTATAACAAAAAATGTGTTATCCTAATACCTTATATTTTGTTGAACTGATGATATTTTAAATCATCATAGATTGATCGGTTTGAGGCCCTCAATTTTACACTTGTTTGTGATCGATGACCTTAATCAATCCCTATAAATATTTATGTTTTTTACTATAATTACATTTCTATAATTTCTACCTAATTTTTATTAATCAATATCATAATTTGGTGGTGACCCTTTCATTTCTCTTTCCTTCTTATTAACATTAAATTTTATTACCCCAATTTCAGATGTCGGTTTTCAACAAAGGTATTTTCTATTTTCATCCATTTATTATTGAAGAACAATTTCAAATTGTGAGGTCACAATTTATTGAAGTAGAGGATAATGTAACACCAATCGATTTCATAGTACATTATTTCTTCAAAGTAATTCAATAACTTGCACTACACGCAACACCGAGTTCAAGCGCACCACGACTTACCAAACTAGCATTTCAAAAGCGGTTATGAATAGTATTAACTGAATTATGAACATTATATAACCTTTTGATTTTTATAATCCATATAATCAGTTTCTTAGACATAATTTTTGAACAAGTTCAATTTTTTCAGATAAAAAAAGTATTTTTCAAAAAATGCAATTTTACCACCTTTTAATGGAAAACACTTTTTAAATACAATATTTGAAACATTTATATATCCAATTTGAAAAAATAAAATTATTCTTTAGAATAAAGACATATGAATTTAGTTTTAATAAATTTTTGGTATTTCTCTGATAACTTTAATTTTTGGCCGAATAGTGAAAAATACTATATTTTAACTGAAAACAACTTTTTTAATCAAAATAATTTATAGTGTTAAATTATAAATTTTTATGGTTTAGAAGTATAATTAGATTATATTTTTACCATTTAATATAATGTTGGTCATTGAATGAAATTTCACTTCGAAATTGGGCATAAACAAGTGTCAATATTTTTACAGATATTGTTTCTTAAAAACACGCTATTTGTTTTGACAATAGGAATTAATTTTAAATAGATTAATGAATCGTCTATGTTTGGAATTTTGTAAAATAGAAATAATTTATGAATTTAGAATATCAAATATATCATAGGCTTAATTTTTGGTATTTCATTGGAAAACATCAATTTATGATGAATAGTGAAAAACACTAAGTTATTGGTCAAAACCGACTTTTTATTTAAATAATTATTTATTTTATTTAAATTTATTTTAGGTCAAAATGGATACAAAATACATATATATGTTCAATGTAATTTATGGGAGTCATTTAATGTTAATTTTAGATATATAAAAATTTTATCAAACTTTTACCGTCTTTTACCCACCTCATAGGAGCATTTTAAAATTTGCATAAAAAATAATTTTAGTGCTTCTGTGAATGGAATTTTGAAAATCTGAGAGAAACGGTTGATATTAGTAAGTAAAATATGGTTCAATGAGATGAAAATATTTTTTGTCGAATAGTATCTTTTTTAATTTATTTACCACGGTTAAATATAAATAGGGTAATTAAAGATAAAAATGATATTATTTTTATCCTAACACATGTTATAATTCTATTGGATAAGTATAATTCGACAAAAAACAACCTTAGAAATAAAATATGACCCTCTTTGGTCCACTTGGATTAGATTAGGACATTTATAATTATTTAATTTAAAGAAGAGTTAAAAGAGTTAAAATCAATGTTTAATAACTATAACATTTTTAATATAGGGTTACAGATATGATAAATTCGATTATAAATATTCATTAGAAAGATAAAATGATTTAATATATATTGTTATTTTATTTATAATTTTTTGAAATTAAATATGTAAATTTATATATGAAACAATGATGATTCAGTAATTACCTTATTAATGAAAAATCAAATAAATTGTATTATATATATTAAAATAAATATAATTTCAATGTTTTTAGGACATTCACTAATTTTATATGTGAATATGACATGTTAGGGTTGATTAAGTGTATCTTGTTCGAAGAATTATGTTTTTTATTACTTCCTCAAAAATCAAATTCTAAATAGTTTTAAAATTGACATAAAATACTTTTTAAAACAAATACTATATTATTGGTTAATATAATATTAAAAATAGTATAATGACAGCCAAAATGTCTTAAATAAAGTTATTTATGTCATTAATGAGCCACTTGTGGTTCTCTTGGATGTTTATAGTATGTTTATTAACCATATAGTGTAAGAATACAAGAAGACATGGTAATAGCTAAATTATATAACTATGGGTTAAATCTAAAAGATAACGTTAAAATGGTAACCTAAAATTGTCTAAAACATATTGGTTGAGAGGATTACGACCCATCACCACCTTATCCTAAAAATAAATCATTTTAGAACATTTATAAACTAAATATTAATTTATTATAAAATAATATTTTATGTTTTTCCTATGGTGCCCCTCAACCCTCTTATAAAAGGGCACTCCCCCTTCTCCTTAATTCACACCTTCAAAGCCATTTGTCTCAGAAAAACCCTGCAAAAATACTCTCTAACCAATCCTAAATTCATCCTAGAGGAATTATTTTGATCAGAAATCCAGCCTGTGGAGGCATTTTGATCAAATCAACAGGAAGAACTCGAAGAAGAGATAATGATTTCACCACCCTCTTTCAAGTTCCTTTCTTCTTCCACTTCTTTTTTATTTGTTATATCAATTATAAAATAATAACTCAAGTATCTATTGTATATTGTATTTTTATTATATATTTTTTATAACCATATTCAGTATTCTATCCATCCTTTGAATGACATGTCACCATACATCTGTACATACGGCTTACCGTCTCCACGTCATGGTGTAATGGTTATTCAAAACATTATTATTTGGATGGGTATGATAATGGAATGTAATTGATGTATAATTGATGTAAATAATAAATATAACATGATTATTATTCTTTATATATGATATACCATCCAATTATATATGTTTTTAAGATCAAAAGAATGATATTGTCGCTCGTGCGTACGTACAGATTACCGTCTCCATGACGCGATAAGATTCATTTCCACGTTCACCATTCAAAATTGATTATAAAAATATATATTACTAATAAGTATGTGATATATGAAATAATAATGCTACTGTAGATATTTACATGTATATATATACTTACATATATCTTATTCACTTACTTCTATTCAATACGATATGAAAAAGTAACAACGTTTATGCATACGTACGACCTACCATCTCCATAAACGGTGTTTTCGATTTCATATATCTATCTATTATAAATATTTATATTATAAATATGTATGATATATAAATCAAGTATTATATTCTGGAAGTATTTTAATCATGATCTAAATGATTCGATCATGAAAAACAATTTAAAACACGTACGATGAAGAAAGCGATTATTACCCGAATCGTTAATTCAACATGAAAATCATTATTAAATGGATATTATAAAGTAATAAATGAATCATTTATGATATAATAAATATGAATATGTTTTTCTTAATTTAATAACATAAAATGGTCATTATACAGGAGGTTAAACGTACCCTCGATGAAAGGAAAGTGTAAGGTAAGGGTTATTTCCTCAATCCCATTATTATCCGAGATTGTTCATCTGTAAGTATTTTCTGGGACATACTTATCATAGATGACCATATTTCATAAAAAAGTATTCAAAAGGAATATTTTAAGGTTTTATGGGAGGTTATATTTAACAATATCATTATTTTAATTTTTTTAAAGATCTATCTTTCTAAACCTTTTAATTAATGTCCATGTTTTCAAAATGATTTTAAGGATTTATTTATATGGACATGAATGGTTTGAAATGATATTTCATTTTTAAAAGTTTTAAATTGGTATGGTACACTTTGACCAAAAATATCTTTTAAATGACTTCATTTATAAATTTTGATACTTTTAATTGATTTCAGGAAAAGGGGGTATTTCTCTGAAAACATTTTACTAATCATTTTCATCTATGTCAACATCCTTTCTTGGATTTGAAACTTGATTGAAGTTGATTTCTTATGATACAAATCATTCATATTGTATTGAAGGTTTTGTGATATGTTTTACGGTGGATGTGTTATTTTTATACCATTCATGGTTTATGGATAATGTATTTACATTTCGTATGCTAGTTTTAATACGAATGCTTATGTAATGTTTCAACATTTTCATAAAAGGAATGTAGTGGAATTAGAATGTGACGGGTGGAGCCCGATGTAGCTACTCAATGCATCGGTAGGTCTAATGTGAAAAACTTGTGTCTTGGCAGAAGGCCTTCGAATTTTTTTTTATTATTGGTCATGGCACGAGGTCTTGACTATGTGGTAATGATGTCCTGTGTAAGGCATTCCCTCATTAGAAAATTAGTTATGACTTGTGATTATTCAACTAGTATAATATCCATGTGCATGTTTAAATGGTAATGTTTGATTTATTTTTACCACATTATGGTCAAGTTTATGTTTAAAAAGTTGTTGTTTTTATTACACATCATGCCTTAAAGTTTATAGCTTCCACTAATTTATTTACCCTTATTGAGCGTTTCAGCTCACCCCTTTCTATGTTTTATTTTTCCCAGGAGATGAAGAAGTTTGTTATGATTAGGATGAAAGGTTATGCTCAGGGAACAATGGCGTTGTCAAAGGATTATTTATTATGTGTTGTATGTTATAAAGTGTAATGTAACTTTAATGTATGTAATCTATTTTCCAAGAATGCTAAACTGATCAGTTCTTTGGGACATGATTCCTTGTAATCATACCAATGTATTAAAATAATGCACCGACTCTGGGTAACTGGAGTCAGGGAATTACACATAACTAACTTCTTCATATCCAGGGAAAATGAAACATAAGAAAGTGGTTATCTCAAATGCTCATTAAGGGTAAGAAATAAAGTAGAAGATAACATAAATATTAATCATAATGAATAACCGAAACCACGTGCCTTTACCAGTAATAAACATGAATACTTTAATGGAAGGAGTATGATCTGATTAAATAATGCCATAATAAAACATAATCATTTGTATTATTCTAGTCGAATGACCACATGAACCATCAATATTATTTTCAAAATGATGAAATCTATAATTCCAGACATTGTGAAACATTTTGTCAAGGACTTGGCCAAGACATCTAAAAATGAATAAGGCCTCAACCAAAAACATATATCAAAATTGGGAAAGGGCCTCGACGAATTCCACATCTAGTTGTCTCATGAGACCAATCGATGCATCGAGTAGCTATAGCAGGCTCCACCCATCACTTACTAAGTCCATTACATTCCTCATATAAAAAGGTTGAAATATAACATAAACATTAATATTAAAACAAGCATATAAAATTTCAATACTTTAAACATATACCATGAATGGCATGAAATAGAACATCCACAGTCAAACATATCATAACTCATTCAATACAGTATGAAATATTTTATTATAATTAATCAACCTCAACAAAAAATAATATCCAATAATAGATGTTGTCATAGTTGAAAATGATGAGTAAATCTTTTTGAGAGAAATGTATTTTTTTTGTAAAATAATTTAAAATCCACATATTTTTTATGTAATTTTAAATGGATTTTTCAATAAATGTGTCGCATACCACTTTGAAACTTCTGAAAATAATTATCATTTCATAACATTCATGCCCATATAAATAAATCCATAAAATAATTTTGAAAACGTGGACATGAATTAAAAATATTTAAAAAGATAAATCATTAAAACATTTAATATTATGATCTTGATAAAGAGTTCCTTTCACAAATCTTTAAAATATTCATTTTTAAATCATTATTATGAACAATTTACATGGATGATAAAAATTAACCATTAAATACTTATACATAATCAATCTCAGATAATAATGAGATTGCGGAATTAACCATTACAAATTTGGTAACTTACAAAACTACATACCATGAAATAAGAATCATACAATGAATTTTTAAATACACATAAATTAAAGTTTATTATACAGATAATACAATTATGGGCAGTACATACACCATACAAAAGGTAATAGTGGGAATACGACATGAATCTCATGGGAATAAGGAGTGAGATGAAAACCTCTTACCTTTTACTTTTCCTTGGTCAAGGGTAGGCTAACCTTCTCTATAATAGTAAAATCATTTTTATTAAATTATAAAAGAATCATATAAATAAATATGATATCATATATGATCTTTTAATATCACTTTGTTAATAATATTATAGTATTATCGTCGTTTTGGGTGTTCACTTACTCATTTTCTTTTATATGTTTTGTTACATAAGCCTTGTTTTTTATCCATAGGTTGTATCTTATTCCTATAAGGATTAATATCAAGTCCTTAAACAATATTTTTAATCAAATAATTAAATTATTCTTGAATAGATACGATGGGTGAAGAATCTCATTCGTGGAGACGGTAGTCTGTACGTATGCACAAACTCTACTTCCATTTCATTTTCCATTTTAAAAGGAATAAAAACCAAATGATACATAGGTATATTATTATTCCAGTATAATATATTTTCTTATATATGTTACTTATGTTCATTAACATCATCTTTTATACATTCAATGTATGGTATTAACGATTCATATCACTTTGAGGGGGCGGTAGTCCGCACTTCCTCAAATGAAATTATCGGGTTTATATATATAAGATGAAAAGAAAAATGGTATGCTATAAAATGTAATTACATAATCTTATATATGAAATTAATATCATTAATATCATATTTAATTATATTTCCATCAAATTGGCCACTATGAGAGGTGGTAGGAGATAATTGAACAATCATCATTTCGTGAGGCATTTGGTTTCCATCCACAAAAACATTATGTTCATCACCCATTAGATGGATGTGTGTATAAGTGTAGTTCTAATAAATCTCATAAAAATATCATATTATATTGATTATACAGGTTTTGTTACAAAATAAAAGAATAATACGAGTTTAGGGGTTGGAGAAATAAAATAAAATAAAAGAAGCTAAGAGAAATCGTTAACATTAATTTGGGTAACTCCCTTTGATTTGAACCAAAAAGGAATATTGAGGTGACTTAAGCCTAAGTTAAGGAATCTATTAGGATTATAGGGATGTAGGGAGCTTATTTAGGAATAGTTTCGATTATAAAATAGTCTTGAGAGGTGTGAGGAATTTGTTAGAAGTGGTGTCTTTTTATAAGGGGGAGGAGGGGCTCTTTAGGAAAGATTGAAACTATTATATTATTATATAATGATATTAAGTTTTAAAAGGTAAAAAACGCATTAAAGTATAATATAGGATGACTCATGATCGAAATGAAATCATCCAATAAGAATTGGACAGGTTTGGATATTATTTTAGTATTTATAATTTTATTTATTTAAATCATTTATTAATGAGCTAAACACTACATCATTATTGTGTCATAAATAATTTAGTTTATTAGATGTCTAAAAATTAAAAAAAAACATAATATTTTATATATTTTTAGCTTTCTATTTAATATTTATAGATTAAAACATAACATATATAATACTATCTAAATGTTGATTTTATTAATGATATATGCTTATGTCGTTTTTTTATTTACTTTAACATAATTAATATAAACTGTCATTATCACTTAGAAGTGGTTCCATAGGGTCCCAAAATTTACCCAAAGATGCCCAAGGCCGGAAATGTATCAACCAATAGGGTTAAGACACGTTTTAGGGTAATTTATTATTATTATAATATTATTTGTTTACCCTTATTTACCGGATTTACCCTTTTACCATGGTAAATAAAATATTTACCAAATTAATTATTCAAAATGTATAAAAATAAAAGTTACCAATTTACAAAATTAGGACCTCCTGATTCTAAATATGGAATCCATTTTTCTAAATTCGAAACATCGAAGTGGCAGAAATTAATTTAATATTTTTTCCTATTGTCGAAAAAAGCGTGTTTTTAACAAATAATAACTATAAAAAGATTGACACTTTATATTGTCCAGTTTAAATATGAAATTATTTCTAATTAACAATATTGTATTAAATGGTAAAATGATAATCTAACTATACTTTAAAATAACTCAAATGCATAAATTATCACTATTAATTCTTTCTATTAAAAAATTTGTTTCAAATTATAATTTAATAATTTTCACTATTCATCAAAATATAAAAGTTATCAGAAAAGTACCAAAATTTCACCCTAATCTAATTTAGATATTAAAAATACAAAAATTAAGTATATTTTACCAAAATAAAAACTTAAAATTTTCATTTATTATTTTAATATTAATTTCCACTTTAAAAACCAAAAGGCGTATTTTTAAGAAATAATAACTATCTAAAGCTTGAGACTTGTTTATGTCCAATTTCAAAGTGAAATTACTCACAATTACCATCATTTAATTAAATGGTAAAAATATAATCTATTTATACTTCCAAACCATTAAAATTTATAATTTAACAACATAAAATATTTTTATTAAAAAATTTGTTTTCAGTTATAATAAATTATTTTCACTATTTACCCAAATATGAAAGTTATCATAAAAACACCAAAACATTATTGAAACTAAACTCTTATGTCTTGATTATAACGAAGAAGTTTATTTTGTCAAATTTAATATATTAATGTTTCAATTATTTGGATTTAAAATGGCTTCGCCATTAAAAGGTGGTAAAATTGTATTTTTTGATAAATAATACTTTTATCTGAAAAAAATGTATATGTTCTTAAATAATGAATAAGAAACTAATAATATGGAATCTAAAATTATAATGATTATATAATGTTCAAAATTAAATTAATACTATTCATAACCGGTTTTGAACGACTAGTTTGGTAAGTCATGGTGCACTAGAACTCGGTGTTGCGTGTAGTGCAAGATATTGAATTACTTTGAAGAAATAATGAACTATGAAATAATGGGGTGATGCATGATAGGGAATCATCCTTTAATTAGAGTAATGATAACATCAGACTACCCATGGAATCTCGGTAGGCGAGAACATTAGGACACTTGTCTTCATCCACATCATATGTCTTCTCAATGGTGAAAAAAACTTGAGGTGTCCCACATCAATCGCAGGGTATCATATGATAAAAAAATGACTCCAAGATTATAATTGGAATCCCATGTTTATCATGTGGAATTCTGAGATTTTAGTGTCTAGTACAGATGGATCAGGCTGATCGGAACAATGAATTGAGTGGATAATATGGTGCATTATTAAGAGGAAGCACTAAAAATGTTTATCAGATAGATGGATCAGAATGACCTGTGGGGAAAGATTCGGGATGGTGTTTACCACAAAGGGAAATATTTTACATAGTGAAGGATGATCTAGACATCGCCAATGGTGGATTAGAAAGGATGATGTGTCCATGCAAAGGGGGAAACAATGTTTTAAATTAGCTTAGATTGAACCTCGATGATACTTCCAATGTACCATGTATAGAAGAGAGGGATCAAAACCCACGTATTTCAAAATTGGTCTTTCAGGTCATACACATGGTTATCTACCCATATAAGTTCCATGAATTCACAATTATGTAGCAACCCAGGTAAAATGGGGATGGATACAGAATATGTGCTGAATGATGAAATGAATGTAGAAAGAGCTGGTGTTAAGGGAACCTGTGTGGGAGTGACAATGTTGGGATTGAACCGCATAGAGGATTCCTATGTACTTTTCTTCAATTAAGAAAGTATCAAAGTAAACATATTTTTGGAAAGGGTTGATAAGTCTTCCGAGGAGGCAGCTCAATAGGATGGATAAATATATAGGACCCACGTGAAGTAGAACATCTAGGTCATGGAATGATCTTCCCAAAACATAAGGGATCACTGCAGAGACATGGATGTGACATGGATGATGGGCGTGAACCTCATGTTGGATTCCTACATATCTTCATAGTATGGAATCAATGTCCATGTTGGTCATAAGTGGGTCATAGAATAAGGGTGTACTCAATGGACAATGACCTGATACATGTCACATCTTATGTGTGGCTAAAAGACTATAACAAGATGGATACTCTTAATTGGAGGAGTAGGGGGAAATTTGAGGGGTATAAACATGATTAGCTGCACAAATGGTTCAAAATTCTTCATGGTGGTGGATACATGAGACATTTATCTATATGGTATTATGCCACATCAGGGGGTGAATCCCTAAGAGAGAGCATGAGAGTTTACCATTGGTCAGGATTGAACCTCAAGGTGTCTTCCTATATATGTTTCATAAAATATAAGATCAAAAACCAAGTTATTTGAGAATAATGTTTAACAGAATGTAGGACTAATGGAACATACAGTTTAACGTGATACTCGATGAGGGTGAACCAATGTGAAGTGGTCGGGATCGATGGGTGATCGGCTTGATCCTCTGGGAGGATTACTAAATACCATTATTGAAAAAGGAAATCTTAAAATTCCATGTAGTTCACTAACGGGGTGTATGGGGCTTAAGAATGAATATCAACCCAATTGGATGCATCAAGACACCTTAGGGAGGAGAATCTGGGGGATGTGTCCTAAAAATTTAAGATGTCGCATCTGGAGGATACATCCCAAAGAGGGAGAACTAAATATTTCTAGTGATTGGGTTGGAATTCCATATGAGAGAGGTCCTATGGTGGGGTTCCCCATAATTGGAAGATTTCACACCCTAAAGGGTGATCTGATCATCGATGGTGGTGGATCAGGGAGGTTTCACCCCATGCAAGGGGTGCTAACATTTACCATTGTTTTAGATTCGACTTCATAGTGGAATCCTACATAATATTTATATAATATAGATATCAAATCCCACATTGTTATTTGTGTTTATAGTTTTGTGGTTACTACTAACTTATAAGGCCATGTGAGTCATGCTTGGTGTGAGAAACAAGAGGATGTGGTGGACTTGAATGTTGTGTCATGGATGGTGCATGCATGAAAGATGTTGTGAGGATTACACATGGAGCTTCCTAGGTTATTATATGGAGCGACAATAGTGACTTGGTAAAGGGAATATGGTTTTTGGGATATACCTTAATTGGATTCCCATACTATTTGTTTTCTATTTGTCTCATGGTGAGTCATATTAGTGATGATTTCTATGGAAACCTATTTTGGAATTATATAGAATTCCCAATTTATGGTCATGTATTCAGGACCATTGACATCTTAGGATTAAAATATATTTCATCTATCATTTAGAACAAGAGGAATCCTATGTGACATTATAAAGGGTATACAATAACTTATAGTCTTGTAATGGGGACAATAATAAATAATCCACCTAGAAATGGCTGGTGTTGTGACTTAATCAATAGTGACCATTTATGGTGGAACATGGAATAGGAGTCAGGTTATGGGGTTTGGAGGAGTTTCATGGGGAATAGATGGACTCATGGTACTTGGGGAATTGATGTTGAGAATCTCAACTGAAGAAATTAGAAAGGACAAAGAAGAATATGTTAACTCAAGGTGTTTCATTGTGTGTGCTAGATTATCTCAAATCATGGTATTCTATTGGTTGAGGGTGGGTACGCATAAGGGTGCAATGAAAAATAACGTTGCCCAGTCCAAAGAAGTTCCTGGTGTGACTCTGTGTTTTTCATGGGATTCTTATTGTTAACTTTCACCTAACCAAGATTTGTATTAGTTTACTCATGAACATGATAGGTATATTTCTCTACTATTTCCATGTTTTCATTTGCCAACTATGTTATCCTATGTTGAAATTTTGTTACAAGATAAATTAGGTATCCATTATGTTTAGAACACTCCTTTTATAAAGGAATATTTAGTGTTTTTTAGGATGTGGGTTTGTATGAAAGAGATGTTCAAGTACTAAATCATTGATAACCAAGATGTATTTTCAATATGAAATTCATTTTATGCATGGAATTATGTAACTCTTCACGATTTTGAAAACTATTAATGTTTTTGAAAAAAATTTCTCGTTGTGTTATTTATCAATTCAGAAAAAATTAATAGTAGTTTATATATATATATTAAATAAATAAGTAATAAATTCCTCGAATTGGTCACAAACTTTTATTGTGGTACACACAAAATAAATTTTCTCTCTCTCTACATGGAACACCATAGAAATATTGTGTTACACATAACAATTACTTTCTTTAATGTCATATGTAACACACAACTCCAAGTTTTACATAACAATAATATATTATTATTTAATATAATAAGATATATCATAATAGTAAAATTAGATTTCATGAATAGTAATAAATAACTTATGAAAATATATGCTTTAAAAATTTAATACGAACTCATGAATGATAAGTAAATTAGAAATGAAAATATAAAAACAAATTGAATATAAAGAATATATTTTTATTTTTCTTCCACCGATGGATTTTTGTCTCAAAAATTTAAATTATATAAAATTATTGAATAATATTAAATTAATATATAATTTATATATTCAATAAATAATTTTTTATATTCATCAAATATATTTTATAGACAGAAGATATGAAGCAACTTTATTTTTTACATTAAAATATATATTTTTGTAAAACTTGTTTTAGCAAATTTTAATGGAGAACCAATTTTCAGTGTAATTATTGGATATTTTTTGGATTTAATATATAAAAAACATTCTATTTTAATGAAAACATAAAATTTATTTTTAAGATAATGTTTATTTATTTTTCTATAAGGTTTCATTTTTTAAATGAATAAATAAAAATACCAAATTTTAATTCAAACCAACTTTTTCATCTTATTAATTAATATATATTAATTATATATTCATATATTTTTAATTTAAAATTAGATCAATTATAAATAAATTAATTAAATTGAGTTCATTTGAATGAATTTCACAGTGAAATTTTTTCAGACAACTTATCAATATTTTGCTCTTTTTTACTTGAAAACCAATAGTGTTATTCCATGAAGAAAACTAAAATTAAAATAATTTAGTTCACATATGTGATTAAAATTTTAAAAAAAGGAATTCATATTTTCAATAATAATAATATATTACTTTATAATAACGTTAACATAATTTTTGACAAAAAGTAATAGTGAATGTAATTAAAATTAATTACAATTATCAGAGTGGAATTAATGTTAACAAGGTAATAAACCTTAAAAGTTTGGGAAACAAATGCCTAAGAAACATTTAAAAACACACTATAATGCCATTATTCATCCATTAACCTTCCATTATTGAGACAATTCTGGTTTTGGGGTGCTATTTTTAGGTAATAAAAGGGGTACACCATACATGTTTTCAAAAATACTAAATGAGTTATTTCCATCCCTAGTAAAAGGTAACCACCTATCCCACTTACTTAAACGTATAATAATACCTAGGATAGGAAATTTTAATTACAATACACATTCATACAACCCTCTTTTATTCCATGAATCCTCCATTTTATATAATGATTTTGAAAGTTTCCCTACTATGAAAACTAAATGAAATTACCTAATTAAGAGGTAACACCCTCCTTCAAGATCTATTCATTATTCTTGTATTAGACACTACCTAAAAACTTATTATTAATTGATTTTATAATATAAATGTATCATATCCATACTATAATGTTTTTATACTAACGGTTAGTTCTGCACATACACGAAATTCTACCTAATGGGTAATTAATGTGATTTTTATCTGTATGTCGTACTACCGCGTAATGAAATAATGATTATTCATTTTTCCTATACTAACTTTCATGGTGGATGTTATTATGAAACTATATTAAAATATGATATATAGTATATTTATAATTTAATTATTATTATTTGTTTTTTACTAAAAATATACTGTTATTCAATCCATCTTGTGTAAATACAATTATTTCATTTGAGGAAGTGTGGACTACTGCCCACTCAAAGTGAAGTTATTCATTCACAGAATACATAGAATGTATAAAAGATATGTTTAGTGAACCTATATTATATATTTTAATTATTAATTCAAATTTAATGATAATATATATATATATATAATTTACTTTAATTCTTTCAATACATCAATAAAATAGAAGTATCATTCTGGCGTACGTACGACCTACCATATGAAAGAATGGTGTATTCAATTTCCTTTTTATATATCCTTTTGATTATTATAATATAGTTGTAATTAATATTAATGAAATTAATATCATGGTTAAATTCTGTAATTATTGATACAAGTATAAAGACCAATGTTATAACAAATTAATACACATTTGAAAAACAAAGAGAAAATTACTCAAATTGTAATGTTAACATAGAATTGTTAACAAGAGAGTAATATAAAGTCATAATAAAACAGTATATGGAATTACATAATAGAATATAGTTCTTTAAAATTTTTCTAATTTACTTATATTAATTAAACATGATTTTATTACAAGAAGAAGAATGGTCCAGACATAAGGTAAGGGAATTTAATCTCTCTTTTTATATTTGTGAGATATATGCCATGTTCATGGTAATTCTATTTTTGTGGTGTACATAATGACCATAAATGTATTATATGAATCTTATAATAAAATTCATGATTATTTAAATATAAATTTCATTATATTTATTTCATGGGTTTATGTTTCAATAGTTACCAAATTGAAAAATTATATTTGTCCTAATTTTACTTCATTGAGACACATGCCATGTTATGAACTGATAGTGTCCAATGATGTGTAATTACATGTGAGAAAATGTTATATCATTAATATAATTATTTTCATGATATCTGAAGCTTCGTATAATTTATTTTTCTTAAATTTTGATTATCCTTGAATGATACAAAGTGGGAAGTGTTTTTTGAAACAATCACATCGCTTTTTGGGATTGTTCATTTAATTGCTTAATTTGATGAAATATTATGATCCTTCTAGGAATAAGTCTCATCAATTTTATTATAATAAGGTTATTCTGATATAATAATGTTTTAGTATCATTTTACACTATTTGGGACATAATATTGTTATGAAAGAGTTTTGAATAAATCTTGACATTACCCTCTCTTTAGTCAGAAATATGTGTTTCTCCAAACCCATGTATTAAAATAGGGTCTATAGGAATATTATACTCATATAATATATTAATTAAAATACATATTTAAATTTTATTTCAATTATAAAATTTTATGGGAATATTATGGCCTCTTTTTATACAAGGTAGTTTTATCCTTTTCACCGTGAAAAAGGAATGGTCGTTTTAACTGATGCTGCAAGTATAAAGTTAAACACCGTCAATTCATTGAAGATTCTTGTGTATGTTTTAATGGTTAATTTTTATGAAAATGTTTTTAAAAATAATTTTCAATGAAATGGTTTTCAAATATTTATGAAGACTTTTTTATAAATTTTCAATGAATTTTTTTTTTCAAAGGGGATTTCATTATTATAATTTTTTTAAGTACAATTATTTTCAAAATTTTATCTGGTTTATATAATAAATTTTCATGGTAAAAAATTTTAATAATTATTTATGTTTTTATTTCTATGTTTTCAAAAAAAAATCAAATAAAATGGTTTTCTAGAGGTTTTATGTATTAAATAAACTTTTCAATAAAGAAAATATATTATCCCCAGGAAACGTATTGCAAATATAATTCAATTATATTTTCCAAAAAAGAATAAATTCATTGATGTTACTCATGTCCATATAGGAAATTATCCAAATGTTCCATTAATATATTTCTTGAATGGTTTATAATTTTATTGAATGATGTATATGACATATTTTCTATTATGTTAGTTATATTCTATTTAAGTAATTTTCTCTTAATGGGTTATTATTTGATGAAATTATTATGAAGCCTATAACATTATTCGAGATATGAGGCGTTAAAACTTTGTTAACACCAATTTGATTTCTAGGGTTTTGATTTGATTTTGTATAACACATATATTTTCATTGGCCGTGATGTGATGAAAGTGTTGTGGAACATGCATGTATGCTATCATTATGTGATTAATGAGACCTATTTATCCCTCTGATGTGTTGGGTAACTATGGATGAATCAGGATTATAAATGATTTTTAGTGAAATTTTTACATTGTTAAAATGTTGTACATTGACCTGGTTGAATGTTCATAGGTTTATGCATAAACATGATTGAGTGATCACAGTTTTTTGAGTGACCCTTATTATATGTTCAAATTTTTTTAAAATAACATCATTACATGTTAACATTTTTAGTAATGGACCTGGTTACATGTCTATAAGTTTATGTGTGAACGGTATTTCATGTTCATAATGTGATGTGTGAACCTCTTTTCATGTTCAAAACATTATGCATTAACCACGTAACATGTCCATTTTTTTATAAGACGTCCTAATTTCTTGTCCTTAACATAATTTCTTAACCTATTTCTACTTATACATGTTCACCATGTTATATGTTGATTTTGTTTTGAGAAAAGTGGGCTCCGGGGCCCATGTATTAAGAAGAATAAAGATAACACAAGTCGAAAAGAAAGAATTTTTCATTTTTCAAATAGAAAAAGGGGTAACATGTTACCAGGTAGAGTGATTGAATAGAGATATACTTCAGAATTGAACCATTAGATAGCAAGTCCATCACCAATATAGTTGGATTCTTTGAAGGCATGATTAATGATGTAGTTAATTTGGGAATGTCATTCCTAGCATATCAACCACTTTGTCGTCAGCTTCCAAGATAACTGTGGCTGGCCTTTTCTTACCGCATGCACAAGAGTGGATCATCCACACTCAAGACATATACACCTCAATTCTCTATTATGTGCAAGATCAAAATCCATTATAAATCCCATCATCTCTACTTCCAGTGCATTTGTTATGCTACAAGGGCCATACAAATATTCAATCACATCCCCGTGTTGGTTTATGAAAATTTCCCCAAAACCTGATGGGCTTGGGTTTTCCCTAGAGGCACCATCAGTATTTAATTTTATCATAATATAAAATGGGGGCATCCAATAATCCTCTAAAGTGCAATGAGAAATTATGAAATTACCCAGAACTTGGATTCTTTCTTAGGATCAATAGGTCAACAACAGAGTTACAACAATTTTCAGAATGCAGAATATTATCACATTTCATTGCAGTATGTATGATTCCCATTGAACGATCGGTATTGAAGCATGCCTAACTATGGATAGCCTCATTCCTGCACTTCTATATCAAGTGGATCAGTTCATCACATGCAACTCTTAGGAATAATGTGACCTTCTTTGAGAGCGATGCATTGTGAATTTCTAAAATAAAACTACATTACAAATTAGTGTACTACAACCGAATATAAAAAATATAGTGCACATGATTCCATATAAAAGAATCCATTTTGTAGCTCATAAAAAGGTGATTCAAATCCTAATTATTCTGATTGCATAAAACACATTTACAGCACAGAGAAATACCACTCGTTGAAGATTCACATCCATTGGTAGTTTTTTTGACATCAGCAGCCATATCAGTGTGTACCCAGAGGGAGCGATACAATTTTTGTTCCATTCACCAATCCACTATGTATCAAAATTCAAGTGATTTTTAAATAAGCTCTTCGAGTTGAGGATTCAATTTGAGTACCCCTCCCTGATAAGAAGATCTTCTAGACTTATGAAATCATAGTTTGTAACAATAGAGGCAATTCCGGACTGAACTGAATAAAAGCATTCTAGCTAGTCCCATATTATAATATTGTGATTAATACAACTATCCTCATTCGTATCTCTATTAATGAGTGGGTAAATTGTCTATTTTTCATACTAGAATCTTAAATAAGAGTGCGTACCAGAAATCCAGGGGCAATTGTGATGATCTTTTGGAAGACATGTTTGATTCTTGGCTATGCTGAGGACTCCAAGTATCATCTATTTAATATGAAGAGTTACTCAATGAAAATGATTCTTATGGAAATATAGATCAGGATATTTGCATTTGATAACTTCCATATAAACATTTCCATCAAGGATTGATGGAAGAACATCATATTTATTTATTCCCACCCCTCTAAGATTGTGAGGAAGAGAACACTTTTTCCATGAGGTAGTGAATATTTAATTTTCATTAATATATCCAATCCATGAAAATTTATTTTTCATTGTATTCAATTTGCGGATGATAGATATAGGCTAGAGATAAACCATAATTAAGTACCCGAGTTTTGATATTACCACATGCTTGACAAGCAAATGCAGACTACTATTGAGGGAGACTTCCACTTCTAGGAAGAAAGAGCTCTTCAAATCTGCTCGAGTGAATTTGAAAAGTGTATTGTAAGAGGTTTTACCCCGAACAAGAGAAGACATAGGTAGAAAAAAGGTAATGACCCCTCCATTAGGCCAAATTCCCCTATGAGTCTAGATTTTGTAGATGTTGTGACACTTTTCCCAAAATAATTAAAGGATTTTTCCCAATTGATTTCCTGACCTGATATGTTTTCATAATGCTATAGATCCTTTCTTAGTTTGTTGATCCTTCTCTTATCCCCCTACGTGAAAATTACAATGTCATCAGAAAACGATAGATGGGAGAGGGTAGATATACCTCAGGAAGCTGTGATGCTCTTCAAGTAACTCATATGAACCATATCCAGTAGAATCCTTCTTAGGTATTCATATGAAATGGAAAATATAATTTATAAGAGTAGGTCCCCCAATATTTCTAGCCTTGGGAACATGAAGTATCCCTACGGAGACCCATTGATTAAGATAGATATGCGTGATGAACCAAGAAGCACCTTGACCCATGGAATGAAAGTCATGGTAAATCCAAAACTTTGTATAACTCTTCCAATGAACCCCCGATCCATTGTGTCAAAGGAACTTTTGATATCATGTTTGATAGCAATGTTTTTCCATGAGTGGGTTTCTTGAGAAGGTTCACGCGCTCAGAGGTAGTGATCAAACAATCAGGAATATTTATTCCTTTCACAAATCTAAACTAGTTCCAGGTGATAATTTTCTCTGTGACTCGATCAAGTTTTGTTGAAATGATTTTGGTAATCAGTTTATGATGTCTATTGATCAAGGAAACTAGCCGTAATATACCTATCTCACTTTCACTCTCAACCTTTGGAATAACGGAAATGAACTTGGCATTGAAACATTGTGTAAATGTTCTACCCATGAAAAAATTATTGACAAGTTGACTAACCTCATTATAAATAGTCTCCTAATAGATTTGGATAAAATGATTGGTGAACCCATCTAGTCCTGGGGAATTATCTTTTTAAAGACCAAGAACAACCTCTTTGATCTCGACTCCCATCAGAATCAATGTAAGTACATGGTTGTCTTCCTCTATGCTAAAATTTGGGATGAGGATGTTCCTTTAACATCTCTGTCCTTAGGGGACCATTGAAGAGATTCTTGTAAAAAAGATGATTCGGTCTGATAGCTCTTGACTTTACTCCAAAATTCATTATCCTCCATTGAGAATAGAGAGGGGATTATTTTCTCTTCAAACCCATTGAAGGGTATTGATGAATTTTTTATTTCTCTCCCCATCTGAAATCCATATGGTTTTGAACATGTTTTTCTTGATACTGTCTTCGATCCCTGTGATGTTTAGAAGATTATTTGAGGTTTCAAACAATTTTTCCATGTGACCAAAAAATTCATCCTATGTATTTTCTTCCTAAATATAATGTAGAGAGCATTCCTGTCCATCAATTTTAGTATCCATTGAACTAATGATGGTCCTGTGAAAATATTTTTGCCTTAATTTTATCATTTTCAGTTTAGAGATATAGACTAGAGGTCTCCCATTTCTAGTTATTAGATTCCAGGTGTCTTGGACTATTGTTGAGCAATCTAGTAGATATGCCAATGAATTGTTAAACATGAAAGGAATTGGGAGGTTCCCTGCACTATTGAGAAAACTCATTAGAATTGGGTTGTGGTCCGAGTTATTCTTGGCCAAGGTGACACCAAAAATATATTTCCATGCAGTAAGGGAGGCATCAATGACAAAAGATCTGTCAATCATATTAGATCTCAATACATTATAATGACTCCAATACCAAGTAAAATTTTCCCCAGTGAGATTTATTTCAATCGACCCCGTCACCTCAATGCAATCCCTAAACTCATTAATTGATATGGTATTGATAACAGGGCCAATCTTTTCATTTTCATGTAGGATGGCATTAAAGTCCCCGACAATAATATATGGCTCTAATATCAAATTTTAAAACTATTTAATATGGTTCAAATGTAACTTCTTATTAGTGTAATTGTTTTTTTCATAAACGTTTTAAAAACAAATTTTCCTTCCAGAGTCAATGAAGTTTCATGTTATTGTCTGGTTGTCTTCAAAAAAAAATTTAGGATGTCTAGAATTCTAGGAATGAGAATCCAGATTCTATCTAAAGAGTTTTTGGACTTGGTTGAGGGAAGAATAAAGTACCCTTTACTACTAAATAGGATGCCTGACTTATCACTGTTTATCATTGGTTTATAAATTCCTATGATTTCAGTTTTGTACTTTCCTGTCAGGAGCCTGATAGAACATTGTGTATCAGGATTGGATAGACCCTAACGGTTCCATAAAGGATCCTCAAATTAATTTATCTTGGGGTGAGGCCCCCATTTCCTTTTACCACTAGTCTCTTTGATTTTCTAGATAGTAGCCATATATCACCCACAAAATCCATTTGTGGACCCCAAATTTTAGATGCTTTCATGCTTGTACTAGTGTCTGTTCAGTCCCCATACTCTCAGCCTCTGTGACTCAATCCTCTTAGGCAGTCCAAACCTATACCTCTGCCTCATTCCTATTTATAGAGGTCGGGTGTTTTAGGACATGTGATCCATACACATTATCAATTAAGCCAATATTCTAGGTGGTAATTTCATTTCCTTGATTCTCATATTCTGTGAGATTTTCAGCCTTCCTCCAATGAAATCCATATTCGATTGGGAAGGGATTAAGAGAGAATCAATGTCTCTTGATATAAGCTCTAGTAAATAATATTCATCCTACAATGAGAGCAGATTTGAAAAAACATTATAAGGGAGACTAAATGTTTTGTTATCCAACTCTTTCTAGAGAGGACTCTGAGGTTCTGTAGCCAAATAAGAATCCCCAATTCTTCTAGACATCTTCTCTTCTTCCTCAGCTAGTGCTACTCATGACATGCTTGTGTTTCCATGAATGTTGGATCCTCGTCTTTTGTTTTGGTCTTGTAAAATGTGTTTCCCATGGTCTATCAAGTTTCTTATTTTTCTATGTGACACTTCCTTCCATGGTACTAATGGAGGATCCAGATTCACTAGTTTTTGATACACATGGCAGTTGTTCATAATATGCCCAACCATTTTTCAATGGTTACAAAACATGGTTAGATTATCAAATTCATAGTTAACAACTATTTTTTTCTCAGTTGTCTCTAAGAATAGATGATTAGGGGTAGAAATTTCCATGTTTATCTCAATCAAGACTCTCACATACATACCAAGGTCACAACTTATTGTAAATTGGTCAATTTTCAAGGATGTTCCAATCCCGAATACATGATCATTAAGGAATATTAGGTTCCAATATACTCCTGGTAGTCTGTGTATTTTCATCCACACCTATGCCATGGAGTTCCTCTACTATAACGGGTTGAAGTTGGGATTCCATTCCCAGATCCTAAAATATCAGGGCCATAAATTGATATTTCCATCTTTCTTGGAGGTGTTTATCTCCTCCTATTTTTCCAGAATGATATGGAAAATTTCCTTACCAATTGGAAGGATCCTCTATCATGAAAATACTCAATTATGTGAAATTAGAATTTTTAGTTATATGAAGGACCAGGATTTTATAACTTTATCATATGAATCTCGATCGAGAATAGAAAACATTCATAGATCCATTCATTGTTTGATGGATTTATGATCTGTTTCAACTGGGATTGACCCATCCCCCAAGTTCTTGTTGAACGACTATTTTCAAGACTCAAAATCTCTGGATCAAACTAGAACTTCAGCAAACAAAATAACACTTCAGGAAGAGTTCGGTATATATTTGAAATCACTTTCCATCCATGGGGGATTGAAGGTCCTCTACCCTTCCCAATTGAAGGATCCAATCTCTTACTTTTTATCTTCTTCTTTATACATCTCACTGTATTAACACACTGACATGATCTTAGAATGATAGTATGATTAAAATTATTACATTATAATCAATGCCCAATAGATCTTACTCTTCTATCAATATTTTTACTCTCTTCTTCAAGAGATTGATAATTTTCTCAGTCTGATATACGTTGATTTGTATGCCATAATTCCATGACTTATTCCCATGTTATTCTTTCGTAGATTATTCTATTTCTTTCTTTATGATTCATATCTTATGAAATGAAAATATTTATTCCATTATCCAGGTTTATGATCATTGATATACACGGTACGATCTTCTAATGATCATGATCATGTTCTTGTACACTTTTGTTCATGATATAAAACACATTTTTTTTATTTACCATCCAAGAGAATCTTATCTCACCCCTTTTTGTCTTTAATTTACCTAGTTAATGATGAAATGTTATTAAGTATAATTACTAAAGTGTAAGATCATTTTAGGAGTCATTCAAGATATTTCACTAAGAGGTTTTTTGTTCCATGTTCCTATAGGAACTAACTTAATAATATCTTTGGTTGTATATATTTGTATTGTTTTATGTATTCTAAAAAGGTAATCTAATTTCTAGAAATGTCAAGACTGGGTCATTATAGGATTAATGAGTATATATGATATATAGTATATAATAATGATTTGTTAAATATTAATTATTATTTACTTTTAATTTAATCCATTAATTATAAATTAAAATATATCATTCACGTGTTTGTACAACCTACATTCTCCATTAATAGTGTAATAAATTTTTCTATATATATAATATATGAATGATTGTAATTATGTAAATATTTATTATTTATGATTTTTATAAAATTATTAACAATATATAAATAATGTGACCAAGATAAATGTATATGGATTAAGACTACCGAATCAAATCATGCATGGAAAATGGTATATTTATCACCCAGAAAATCGATTTTAATAAAAAATTACTAATAAAAGGGTGATTAACTGTTTTAAATAAATTATTTACATTATGGTATAAATATATTAATATAATAAATTTATAATTAATCCATATTTATTATACATAAGGTTTCAACATTCCTAAATAATGGTACGACTTTTGTAAGGGTTTATTTCACCATATCATCATTATTCAGGATTTTAAACAATTAAATCTCTAATGTGAAATGTTTCTCTTCGATTTACATTTTACTATAAATGTTTACATCATTGTTAATGATATATTATAATTTAATAAATTAATTTTTACTCATGTGAGAATTTTTATAAAATGGTTTGAGAGGAAAATAGTTATAATTTTCAAATAATGGTTTTTTGTGACCTTTCCCACTAAAATATGAAAGGAATATTTTTTGACTTATGTAGTAGGACAAGAATTTTCCACCATCATGATTGTTTAATTAATTTTATTATTCTATAAAATCATTAATTTTTATTTTCAATGAAAATATTTTCCTCCGAAATTGCGCATATTTTAACAAAATTTTTGGAAAATTGAAAGGATATTTTTCCCATGAATTATTTCAAGTCATATTTGAAAATATTTTTCCTTATAAAGATATATTATATCATTTTACTTATGTTTTACTGGGGATATGATCCATGTATTGTATCCATATTTTTTTCTACATGATTTATTTTTATGATTTTAGGATTTTAATGAATCCCATTATTTTTCCATGTGTCAAGTAACGATGAAAAGTTTTTAAACTCCATTTATTTCAATTATTATTTATATGATGAATGATTTAAGTTATTATGGAAAATATAATTATGGGTTTTATTATGTCATGTGTGAGAAATATATCTCCCTCCAATGCATTGTGTAACGATTTATATTTCATGAGATAGACATGATTGGAATGAGGAGTTAACCTGGTTCTGTAAAACCAGGCTAGAATAGAGAGTGAACATAGTTTAGTAAGAAAATTTATCCACTATATTATTTTTGGGGAGTGATCCCATTATAATAAGTTATTATTGGCTATGTTCCTGGATTATAATTCAAATTATTTTATATGCATATTTTTTTTCAATAAATTAGTGATTTATGCTAATGTTATTATCTAATTAATCATTTTTTATGATTCATATCACAAGAACATATATAATTTAGTCCATTACTCAAAATTATTATCATCGATATGTATAGTATAATTATCTAATTTCATGATGATTTTATTTCCCCATTATTCTTATAGTATGATTTAGATCTCCCTTTATTACCATTAACGAGCATATGAGCTAACACACCTCTTATGTTTCCTTTCCCCATGATATGAAAAAAAACGTATTCTGTATGATATGTTAAAGTAGGTTCTAGTAATGGTTGAATATGTTTCATATGATGTATATGTATTATGATATAATTTTTTTATGTTTCTGTGTATCCAAATGCAGTATAACTATATGGTCCTAAAATTTATTTCATATTATATATAATGAATATTCATCTAAAAATATAGAATATTTTTGAATGAAAAATATGGGTCTTTAAAAAAATAAAGACAATGTAAATAATTATATGTTATATACATGAAATCATAATGATATTATTGGAATATTAAACATTATGAAAACATAATATATCATTTTATTTATTACACTGAAAAATGATATCATCATTCATGTATGTGTGGACTGTCTCCTACACTATGTGATATGATTAGTTTTTCCTCACCACATCACTCAAAAAATATATATAATTATTTTGTAAAGAAATAATATTTTATTTATGATATTATGATATTTTTAGTTGATTAAATAATAAATACCTTCTTTCCATAATGACCATTGACAAATAAAAATGTAACTTTTGCGTACGTAGGACCTCCAATCAATATAATCATATCATATACCATTTTTACCAGATGTATTTCATGATTTATTTTATAAGTATAATTCATGAATATAAATGAGAATTAGTTAATTATAATTATTTTGTTTATTTTTAAATAAGGACCCCTTTTTACACAACCAACACACCAAGCCCATTTAGAGTTAATGAATTGTACATCCTGAAAACCCCTGATGTGGTCCTAACTGGTAATGTGTAACACCCCGACCTCAGTTATTGAGAGTCATTACATTATTTTAATACATTGGCATGATTACAATGAATTATGTCCTGATGTACAGATTAGTTTATCATTCTTGGAAAATATATTACATACATGAACATTACATTACACATTCAATCCTAAAACAAAACATAAAAAATCTATTGACAATTCCCTTATTCCCCTAGAATAACACTGAATATCAATCATAATACTCTTCTTATAATCCCCCGAAAACAAAAGATAAGAATGGGGTGTGGTTAGATTCTCTGTAAGGGTAAATAATTTAGTGAAAGCTATCAACAATTAAGGAAAGATGTGTTATAATAACCACATCCATTTAAACATAAACATGAACATAAAATAAAATAAATAAATTAATCATTACTATATAATAATTCACAAGGATATTCTAACAGTAAAATAATAAAATATAATGAAATATTTCATAATTAGGAAATTCATAATACCAGACATCATAACCACATAGTGAAGGCCTTGTGCCTTGACTAAATTTTTTTTTTTTCAAGGCCATTTTAAAAAACAAAAATTTGTCTAATGAGACCTAGCGATGTGTTAGGGAGATATATTGGGCCCGTCCCATCACTTACTACGTCCAATTCATTCATCATATAAAAATGGTGAAATATAACATAATCATTCATTTTAAAAAGGCATGAGAAATGTTAATACTTTATCCACAAACCCTAAATGGTATAAAAATATCACATCTATAGTAAAACATATCATAACCCATTCAATTAAATATAAATATTTTATGATAATAAATAAACCATAATCATGAATAATATCTAGTAATGGATGTTGAAATAGATAAAAATTATTAGTAAAACTCTTTCAGAGCAATATCCCTTTTTCATGAAATCATTTAAAAGTCACGCAATTTAGAAATGAAGACATTTAAAAGAAATTTTTTAATCAAAGTTCCCCATACAACTTTGAATAATTTTTTATGAGTTAACATTTTAAAACATTTATATCCATATAATGAAATCCTGAGAATCATTTTGAAAACAGGCACATTAATGAGAATGATTTAGATGAATAATTATTTAAACCATTTAAAATGTTATTTTAGTTAAAGTGTCCATTAAAAATAATACTTTTTAAAACTCTTTTATGAAACATCGACATGGATAATAAAAATTTCACATTAAAAACTAACACCTAAACAATCTAGGATAATAATGAGATTGTGGAATTAACCCTTATGTTGTACTATACTTTTGTCGAGGGTACATTTAACCTCATGTATAATGACCATAGTATGTTATCAAATAATCCCAAAACTATGTTAATATTTATGATATCATATATGACTCATTTATGACTTTATAGAATCCATTTAATAATAATTTCCGAAGTTAAAGTTACATTTTGGGTAATAATCATTTTTTTCATACGTGTTTTAACATGTTAATCATTGTCATATCCCATAAATCATGATTTACATACTTTAATGATATAAAAAATGATTTATTTTTCATATATATTATGAATTTAAATATTTATAATAGATTAATTATGAAATGGAAATATCATTCATGGAGACGGTGGTCCGTTTGTACTCATGAACGTTGTTTTCGTTTTCTTATCATATAACAAAGTAAACGAAATATATTTATCTATATAAATATATATTATTCTGGTAGAAATATTATTTCATATATCTCATAATATATATATATATATATATATAAATTCTTGAGTGGTGATCGTTGAAGACGAATCTCATCATGTCGTGGAGACAGTAAGCCATACGTATGCACGAGCAACAATATCATTCTATCGATGGTAAAAAAAGTTTATTTGGATGGTGTATTATATATATACAATAAATATAATTTTATATTAATTATATAAATTAATTATACTCATTACTACACCCATTCAAATTTTTTAGTGTTGAATAACAAACAACATCATGACGTGCAGACGGTAAGTCGTATATACGCACGTATGACGTCTTTCTAATTCATAGGATGGATAGAATAATTTATATTTTTTTATATTATTTTTAATAACACCATAGTATTTTTATGTTACTGGATTTAATATTTTAGTATGGAAGTATCAAATAAAGAGTAAGTGGGAGAAAAAAAAAGAACTTTTAATGAGGTGATGAAATAATTACCTCTTCATCGGTTGCTTACTTTTTTTTTGAAAAAAAGGCTCCTTATGAAAGATTTGTGGTCAAATAAGTCTTATAGGATTATTTGAGGGTAGTTGGAGGATATTTGAGCAGGTTTGTTCCTTGAAAAAAATATTTGGATGTGTTAATTTAAGAGAAGGAGAGGCTCTCTTTTATAAGAGAGGTGAGGTGCAATTTAAGGAAACCTTGACATATTAATTTATTATAAAATAAATTTTGGTTTATAATAGCTCCAAATGGATTTATGTATAGGATAAGGTGTTTATGGGTCGAAATACTCTAATCCAATAGGTTTTAGACATTTTTATGTCATCATATTAACTTTATCTTTTTCATTTAACTCATACTTAAATAGTTTTATTTTTTTCAATTTCTTCTTGTATCATTATAATACATTGGTAATAAGCATACTATAAAATGTCATGAGAACCTAAAGTTGATCATTAATGAAATATCCATAATTATATATGTCCTTTGTTTGATCCTTATATTTTTAAGACTGTTATATAATTTAATAAAATAGTATTTGTTTTAAAACCTCATTTATGTCAATTTTGACACTATTTAGTATTTGGTTTTTGTAAAAGTAATAAATACACGATTACATATAAATAAATTCATTTAATCAACCCTAAAATATCACATTAAATTAAAAAATTCTAAAAATGCATCAAAAGTCCCAATTTACAATTATTTTAATATTTATAAAATCAATTATTGTATTTTTTTTATTAACAGGGTAATTAATGAATCATTATTGTGTCATAAATAAATTTCATTATTTAATGGATAAATATAATAAATAATATACCATGATTTAGGAACGTTTTTTAGATTTATAATGAAAAATTAAATTCTAATTTATCTTATGTATAACCCTATATTAAAAAATTATTAGTTATAAAAAATAGAATTTAACAATTTTTACTCTTCTTTAAATATAATATAATAAATTTCCAAATATAAGTCATGTTGATAAAAAATAATCATACTTTTTGTCCTAAGATTTATCTTGGTATAAATATGCCAATACAATCAAATTAAAACATGTGTTGGGGTCATTATAATATCATTTTTACCTTTAATTAACTTATATACTTTTAATCATGACAAATAAAAATCAAAAATTACTATTCAACAAAAACTATTTTCATCCCATTAAATCAAATTTTACATACTTATGACAACTATTTCTGTTGGAATTTATTATCTTCAGTTCACAAAAGCGGTAAAATTATGTTTTATGCAAATTTGAAAATGTGCCAAGAAGTTGGGTAAATGATGTTAAAAAAGTTCAATAATTTTTTTATGTCTAATCATATTCTAAAATCACTCAAATGAATTAAATTGAACTAATATATTTATTATGTATATATATTGATTTTACGATAAATTTTTAATTGAAAATAATTATTTAAATGAGAAACTCAGTTTTTATCTACAACAGAATGTTTTTAACTATTCATCAAAAATTGAATGTTTTCAGAAAAATACCAAATATTCACTGAAACATAATTTTGATATTAAAATTAAAAAATGATTTCATTTTCATCATATTCAAAACATAAAAGATTTATTAATTAAGTTAAAATTAATTACTGTTGTAAAAATCAGAAAATGGATTTTTAAGAAGTAGAAACTATCAAAAGATTGAAATGTGTTAATGTAAAATTTAAATGTGAAATTACATCCAATGATTAAAATTATATGAAATAAAAAAATTTAATCTAATGATACTTTAAAATCATAGAAATTTATAATTTAACACCTTAAATAATTTTGTTTAAAAATTTGTTTTTAATTAAAATATATTATTTTTGTCTATTCATCAAAATATAAAAGTTATCTAAAAAGTACCAAAAATTTATCCAAAATAAAATTTTATTTCCTTATCTTATAGATGAATTTAATTTCATTAAATTTAATATATAAAATTATAATATGTTGGATTTAAATAGGGTTTTCCATTAAAGGGTGGAAAACAACTTTTTAAAAAAAATATCTATTTTATCTAAACAATGGAATTAGTTCTTATATTATGTATAATAAACACAAAATATGAATGTTAAAATTATATTGGATATATTTAAAAAAAAATGTGGTTAATACTATTCATAACTTCTTTTTAAAACGCTTGTTTGATAGGTTGTGATGTGCTTGATCTCAGTGTTTCATGGTGCGCAAGCTATTTAATTATTTTAAAGAGATAACATACTATAAAATCATGGGGTGTAACATTCTCCCCTACATAAATTAATTTTTTCTTCAAAATTTTAAATTTTTCTTCAAAAATAAATGTTTGTAAATTGAAAATTTCCTTGTGGAAAAACCTCATCAGAAATAGGGTTAAAAAAATTAGTCTTAATAGGTGGGAAATGGAAATGAAAAAGCCACCACCAAATTATGAATATTAGTAGAAGAAATTTTTTGAAATTAGAGACAGATAATTGCATGTAAAATGTAAATATTTCAAGGGATTTATTAAAGTCATCAATTACAAACAAGTGAACAATAAATAAAAAATTGAGGGCCTCAATTCCATAAATCTATGATGATGATTTAAAATATCATTGGTTCAACAAGACATAAGGTATTCGGATAACACATTTTTTGTTTTTAATTCCATTCCCAAAATTTGATGTGGAAGAAATACTTGACAAGTAGAGTTCCTTCCTTTAAATAATTTTTAACATAAACTCATTTTTCACTACAAAAGATAAAAGAACTCAAAAATATTCTATTTATCCTAATTGTATTGGGTTCCAAAAAAATGAATTTATAATTTATCTATCATAATATTTTAAAAAACTAAATTATATAAACAAGAAAATCATGTAGTCTAGTGGTAGGTGATGCACCCTTTTTTCCCTTTGGTTTTGGGTTCAAGTCTCGCGGTTTTGCTGGACGCGACGGGTTGTCACCTGACCTCAGGGTTTCCCTTTTTATTAAAATCAAAAAATATTCGTAAGAAATGATTTATCCTTAAAAAATAGTATCCAATGTCCATCTTAATTCATTACAACACTTTAACATATCCAAAATACTTGTTTCCAAACACATTGTCTAAAAATTAATATGTATGGTTAACATAACATAATGAAGATCTCTTTAGTCAAATAATAACATGTGAATACCATCATCATTTAATCTATTAAAACACAGTAACAACCTGAATTACCATAAAACCCTATTTAATATATTAATTATCCATTATTTCTTATATAATACCATGTATATTCCTTATATCCAAAAATTTCATAAACTCCAACTAACAATTAATTAGATCCAACGTAGTCAAGAATATCCAATATAATTTAACGAAATGAATCATCTTTTATTCCAAAATCATTACCTCAACATCATTACAATTTTATGTTTTATATTTCCCATAACAAAATATTTTCCAAAATGACTAAATTTTTATTGAGTCAATTATCATGGTACCAAAAAATCTCTAATCTTTAATGAAATAGTTCTTTAATACAATATTTTTATACTCTATAATTCTTATAAATTGTACATCATTAATAAAAATACTCAAATGACACGATTCATTAAAAAATATAAAAACTCTTGTCATTCCTCTTTATCTGTGGTAGTATCGAAACTTAAATATTATCCAATAGCATCGTTTGGGGTATACTTTGATGATTTCGACATTTATTTTCGTAGTGTCCCCACTCCTTGTAGAAAAAGAATTGTATATTTGAAACATTTTTGTTACCATAGAAATCAAGAATGCGGTGTCCTCTTTCTCTATACATATAACAAAATCCCATTCCCTTCATGAATTTATCATGGTGATTCTTTCCACAGCTTCCACATTTAGTAAAATCATTATTTTCCTCCTTTATCAATGTCTTTATATTCCATCCATTACTTTTCTTGCATCACTTCAAAGCCATATGACTGAGATAATTATTTACATATCTTATTAAGAAATGATACTATTTTTTCATATAATGAGAATACATGGGAGACTATTTCCCTTGTAAATTTTTTTAAGACCATGAAAGATATAATCCTTCGTACTATTTGGATCATACGTATTGTCGGAGTTCTCATTACTTCTAATGGATACCATTACTAAATGAATAAATACACAAGGTTAGATCTTATCATAATATATAACTTAAAAACTATAAAAATTAAAAAAATTAATTTATGGTTTACACACATCTAGTCCCTTAATCATAACATTGATTTCTTTACTGACATATATACTCTCAAATTATTCATAATTATATTTAATAAAAATTTGAATTATCAAAAGCATATACCTTGGGAGTTTTGAACTAGGTGCATAGAAAGGCCCGTTGTCGTGAACCAGGATATCCCAAGATAATCTCAAAACACATTTTTGGAGTTTTGAATCCTAGTTAAATCTGTTTTAGAACCACATAAACTTGTATTATCCAGACATGTATGTATTTCATAGAAAACCCACATAATATCTACTTTTCCAAAATTCTACGGCGTTCGTCTATACTTATCTGAAAAGTCTATCGTACGGTAATTATCCCTTAGATACGTGTTATAAATCTTTTTCCAATGATATTTATGAAATTTCTTGGATACCAAATATAACTCCCTGTCCCCAGTTACCCATAGTCAGTGCATCATTTTTATACATTGGAATGATTATAAGAAATCATGTCCCGAAAGACCAATCAATTTAACAATATTGTAAAATATATTACATACGTGAACGTGAAATTACATATTAAAACCTAAAAAAATAAAAAAATTCATTGAGAACACCATTATTCTCCTAGATTAACCCTTGATATCAATCATATTACACTTCTTGGAATCCTTGGAAAACAAAACATAAGAAAAAGGTGAGCTCAGAGGTTTTGTAAGGGTAAATAACTAAGTGTAAGATATAAACTATTAAGGAATGATGTGTAATAAAAACAACATCCATTTAAACATAAACATGAACATAATATGGAAAAAAATATAAAATTATCATATAAACATGCACATGGATATTATACAAGATTAATAATAACATGAAATAACTAATTTCATAACTATTGAATGCATAATGCCAGACATCATGACCACATAGTCAAGGATTCATACCTAGACTAAAAATATTTTTTTGTTCAAGGCCTTATTCCAAGACATTAATTTTTCTAAGTAGAACAATCGATTCATTGAGGGGTTATAGCGTACCCTGCATGTCACTAACTCTGACCAATGCATTCCTCATATGAAAAGGGGGAAACATAACATAATCAATGGTATTAAAAATAGCATACAAAATGGGAATACATTAATCATAAACCAAAGATGGTATAAAAATATGAAATCCACAGTAAACATATGATAAGACATTCAATACAATATATATGATTGTAATATAATAAATAATAATTTATCATTAAAAATATCTAGTAGAGGATGTTGACGTAGTTGATAATGATCAGTAAAAACCTTGAGAGAAATTTTTCATTCCATGAAATCATTTAAAAGTCACACAATTTTGTATGGAAGAAATTTAAATGAAATTTTTGAATCACAGTTTCCCATACCACTTTGAATATTTTGAAATTAATTATCATTTTAAAACATTCATATCGATTTAATCCTTAAAATAATTTTTCAAACATGGAAATTAATGAGAATGATTTATAAGAATAAATATTTAAACCACGTAAAATGTTGTTTTAGTTATTGATTCCCATAAAAATAATCCTTTTGTAAACTATTTTCTGAATAATGGAGATGTATAATTAATATTTCCCAGTAAAAAAATACACATAAACAATCTTGGATAATAATGAGATTGAAGAATTAACAATTACCTTGTACATTTCATTAGTCGATGGTATGTTTAAACATATGTCTAATTAACTTAGTATGTTATTAAATTATAAAAGAACCATATTAATATTTATGATATCATATATGACTCATTTATGACATTATTTTACCCATTTTATAATAATTTACATGTTAAAGTGACACTTCAGGTAATAATCGATTTTTTTATAATACATGTTTTAACATTTTTTTCGCATCATATCACATATATCAGGATATAAATACTTATAGAATATAAAAAATGATATATATATATATATCACATATATTCATAATATAATTATTTTAATAAATAACTATATGAAATGGAATCACCATTCATGTAGATGGTAGTCTGTACGTACGCATGAACGCTGTTTCAATTTTCTTATCGTATAGTATGAAAGTAAGTAATCAAAAAATATTTATCTAAATAAATTTATATTATTATATTAGAAATATTATTTTATATATCTCTTACTTAAGAAATATATATATTTATAAAAATTCATGAATTGTGATTGTTGAAGATGAATCCCAACACATCATGGATATGGTAAGCTGTACGTACGTACGAGTGGCAATATCGTTCTATCAATTGTAAAAAAAAATTTAATTGGATAATATATTATATACAAAGAATCATTAAAATGTTATATTCATTATTTATATTATTTACACTCATTTTTATACCCACCAAAAAAATGTACTGTTGAATAACAAACTACACCACGAAGTGGAGACGGCAAGCCGTACGTACGCACGTACGGTGACTTTTTCATTCATAGGATGGATAAAATAATGAATATGGTTTTATCATATTTATAATAACATTTCGTTATGTACACGGTACATGATTTATTATTTTAGTTTGTAAATAACAATGAAATAGGAAGTGTAAGAAGAAGAAAATAACTTTGATAGTGGTGATGAAATAATTACCCCTTTTCTGGTGCTTCTTTTTTTTGAACAAAATGGAACCTTTGGTTGGATTTATGATCAATGTAAGGCCTTTAAGATGAATTTAGTGTAGTGGTGCGGAGATTTGATCAGGGGTTGGTTGGGAAAAATGACTTTGTATATGTGAATTTAAGATAGGGGGAGGTGCCCATTTATAAGAGAGGTGAGGGGAACTTTTGGAAAAGATTGAAATATTAATTTATTATAAACTAATTTTCGGTTTCTAATACCTACAAATAGATTTATTTCAAGACTATGGTAGGTGTGGTTCTAAATACTCTCAACCAAATGGTTTTAGACAGGTTTAGGCCACCATATTAAAATTATCGTTTAGATTTAACCCATAGTTTAATTGTTTAACTTTTACAATGTGTTTTTGTATTTTTATAATAAATGGTTAATAATCCTACAATAAAATTCCAAGAGAACCTAATTTGGTTCATTAATGACATATATATAATTATATACGTCTATTGTATAATCATTAGGTCTTTTGGACTATTATATAATTTAATAAAATAGTATTTGTTCTAAAAACTCATTTATGTCAATTTTGACAATATTTAGTATTTGGTTTTTGTGAATGTCATGACTACATTATTAAATAAAAAATCATTGAATAAAAAATAACATGTAATATTAACCTATAATATTCTTATAATGCCTCAAAATTCATAATTTACATTTATTTTAATATTTATAACATCAATTTTTTTTCTTTTATTAATAAGTTCATTACTGCATCATCATTGTGTCGTAAATAAATTAATTTTTTTAATGTCTAAAAATAAAAAATAAAACACCATGATGTAGGAAATATTATTATTTTTCTAATGAATATTTATAGTCTAATTTATGTTATATATGATCCAATATCAAAAGTGGGTTAGTTGTTAAAAATATAATTTTAACACTTAAAACTCTTTTGTAAATAAAATATTATAATTTTCTTAATCATATTTAAGTGGATAAAAAAAGAATAAAAGTTTTGTTTCATAAGGATTATTTTGGTCTAAATACACATATCTAATAGATTTAAGACATGTGTTGGGGTAATTATAATATCAATTTTACCTTTATTTAACATATTTACTTGCAACCATGGTAAATAAAAATCAAAAGTTATTCTTCCCCAAAAAAATATTCATCCCACTGAATCAAATTTTATTTACTGTTAAATACTGTGTCTTTTGAATTTTTGAAAATCAATTAACAAAAGTGGTAGAATTATGTTTTAAAAAAATTTCTAAATGTTCTTAAAAGTTGGGTAAAACAATTTAAGAAGGATCAATTAAATTTTATTTGTATAATCTTATTATACAATGTCTTCGATGAATTAAATTGGAATATATATATATTGAATGTATTTTGACGTTAATAAAATTGTTTAATTAAAAATAATTATTTAAATGAAAAAGTCGGGTTTTATCTACAACGTAGTGTTTTTTCCTATTCATCAAAATTTGAATGTTTTAAAAAAATAGCTAAAATTCAACCAAAGTATATTTTGATATTAAAAACGTAAAAATGATTTCAATTTTACCAAATTTAAAACATAGATGATTCATTTATTAAATTAATATTAATTTTTTTTCCTAACTCTAAAGCGTGTTTTTAAGATGTATAAACTATGAAAATATTGACTTGAGTTTTTTTACAATTGAATTTTGAAATTACATCCAATGACCGAAATTATGTTAAATGAAAAATAAAATCTAATGATAATTAATATGAATTTAAATTAATAATTTAACATTAAAAATTATTTCGATAAATAATGTTTTTTAAAATTAAAATTTATTATTCTTCAGTATTCATCAAAATATGAAAGTTATTAGAAAAGTATGAAATATTTATCCAAATTAAATTTTTATGTCCTTCTTCTAATGAATAATTTAATTTCAATAAATTGAATATATAAATGTGTAAAATATTGGATTTAAAAAGGATTTCCATTAAAAGGTGGAAAGAAAAAAAAAATTTAAATAATTATTTTATTTGAAAAAATGACTTTTTTTCTATATTATATCTAAGAAACTCAAAAGATGGACATTAAAATTGTATAGAATATATATAATACCAAATTTTTTTAATATTATTATTAACTGATTTTTAAATGCTTAGTTGGATAGGTCATGATGCACTTGAGCTCGGTGTTGCATGTATCACATTCTATTGAATGACATTAAAGAGATAATGTACTATGAAACCATGGCGTGTTACATTAGGTATTCAAAAAAATTCATAATTAAGTAAAATAACAGATTTAGGTACAATTTGTTAAACCTATAAATGGGTATTACAAAAATTGTATTCTTATTACATACGAGTTAAAGGACATACTAGGTATGTATGGACTAGAAATCTGGTTTTTTCTCATCTCACATTTTATTCCTCTCAATCATTTGAAAAAAACACCACTTTTTGAATATACTGGTTTAAATACTACCCATTTTATATTTAATATCATGAATCCATCATAAATCATGATATTTTATGTTTACATTTGAATTAATTTATCCAAGGGGTTGTCATATGAACGTTATTATTTAGTAAATAATTTCATAAATTAATTTCATATCATTGGGTTATATTTCTTCTACATTTTTTTAAAATTATATGAATATGTGTGTGATTAATTTTAATTATATTTTATTTTATTTCAAAAAATTTTATGTGTATTTTATTTTGATACACATAATCTATTCATTGATTAATTATGAAATTCAATGGCATGATTTTTGTAATTGTTATACCTCTAAAATTCGCTTTCATTAAGTCATGTGTTAATATTATCTTCCAATATTCAATTGTAAGGAGTATATAATTTCCTTTTAAATGTTATATCATGAAAATCATTATTTTCTTTTAATTAAATTTATTATTTGATATTATTCTTCGTTATGGGTTATGAGTGGAGAGTTAACAATGTAAAAAAGTTTTTATGGTACAATCTATAATCATTGGGTATTTTTTATGTTCGTGTTTCCTGTAGATTTAATAATGTGATATTGATGTATTTAAACAAAACTATTTTTCTCTCCTCTATTAATAAATGTGTTTCAGAGGTTTTGTATCCATCTCCTTCTCTATTTATTACAAAATAACAAAAATTAAGTTTATAAGTGATTCTGGTCATGTATTTTTTTGATCAGTTATCTTTATAATTCAGATCCATTTATTCAAATATGATATTTTCTTAAATACTTATTTACTAAAACTGTTGGACAGGTTTTATTAACTTATTTTAAAAAAAATTAAAAGAATATTTCATACCATTTTTCCCATATATAACTTTTACCACCAATTTTTAAAATGTTTTGAAAATAATGTTTATTTTTGGAATTTTAGACATGAATGAATTTTACCACTCACATTTCCATTTATTACATAATCAAATATTTTTTTCCAGGGGTTTTCATTGAAACAGTTTTTTTCAATATTTGTTATATGATATTTTAAATGAAATTATTTTTAAAATAAAAAGGTTTTTTCCCATTAAATTATTTTTAATGATATTTTAGTTTTATTTCTATTCATAAATGTAAAAAATGGATCTTCATTATTTTACTTCAATTAGTATGTTTTTAAAGATACCATCATCATTCTTTTAGTGGACGGATTATAATTTTATTAATGTAAATTTTTTGGGATCATATTTTTTTCCATTGGTTTATCATGTTTCAAAGAGACTATTAATGAACTTGTTTCTTTTACATGGGTTAATCACGATTCAAAGAGATTTTCATTTCATTTCCACAATAAATCATGTCATAAAATAAATTATTTTTTATGATTATGTGATGAATTAATTAATCTATGAATATTATTTATGGTTCTTAAACATTCTTATATAATTGTTATTCCCAAATATCACTATGTAATACTATCATAACTTATATTATAGGTTTTCCCTGATATCATTTGGTGATCATATTATAGAATATATGATGGGTACACCCAAATAGTTATGGGTGAGCTTCATATAGCTTATGTAATGGGTTTTCTTGTATAAGTATCTAATTCATTGGGTATTAATTATTTTAATTGTTGAAATACATTTGAATATTATCGTATAGTTATTATAATTGTAAAGGTTCTATAATTGTTCTATGAATATAATGTCCCATGAAACCAACACATTTCTGTTATACTCTTATGGGTTATAAATGAATTATTTGATTACTATTAATATCACATGGATTGTGATTGTTGATTTTTATAACTATTTCATTATAAAATTCAATATCACATGTTTTCAGGTTATATTATATAGGTATTTGAGCGTATGTGTTATTAAATGATTCTATCATGAACTCTGATTATGTCATCAGAATTTATGTGTTACTTATTGTCAATTATGACATTTAATTTTTATTGTTTATTCTCACTCTTATTGAGAATTTGACCTCCCACTTAACATGTAACATTTTCCCAATGTTATCATGAATGATTTTGAGTGAATTATGTCTGTAATGGTTCAATATTAATGGAAAGATAACATAAAGGGAAATTAAAATAGATTGGTTAAATTTGTGGGTATAAATAGTGTTAAATTATTTAGTATATATATATATAATATGATAATGAATAGAAATTATAAAAAAAATTAGTATATAAATAATAAATTATTAAATAATGTAATTTTATTTTTCACACATATGTTTTTCAAAAAAAGATTAATATTTTTTTCCATGAATTAATATTATAATAAATATTTGGAACATTTAGAAAATTTATTTTATATAATTAATATCATTTTTGAAATTGGCATGTCAAATTATTCTTCGGGTAAAGTATTTAAATTTTTCAAACAATATTGAATTTTCAATAAATAGTGACATGAAATTTTTTTTTTAAATGTATTCATTAATTAAATTATGAAATTTAAAATTTATATAATGTTTTTAATATGATTTAAAGTAATATAAGTGTTACTTAGTTATATCTAATATACAAATTATTTTGTTAATAAACATCATGTAGAAATTTAGGATAAGATTGTTTTCGTCTAAAGAAATGATTTTCAAAAAAAGGTTTTAAAGAGAATGTTGTTTATTAATATTAATTAATTAAGACCCCTTATAGTGAGGCATATCTGAAATGAAATTTATGTAATATCATTCTGTAATTATAATTAGTTATAGAGTAGATATAATATATTTTTTCCATAAAAATGTGCTTCTTGAGAACTTTATTTTTCGTTTTGTCTATAGGTATAATTTTAATATAAATATTCCTCTTTTGAGAATATAATTTTGTAAAATGGAAAAAATATTTTTAATTAGAATAAATTATACTATATAAAAATTTCAACACAATTTTTTCCCTAATTAATTTTAAAAATAGTAAAAATAATTACCATGGTTAAAGTCAAAACAGGTTTATTTGTGGTGGGGTAGACTAAAACTATTAGTGTTAAAACAATCTAAAAATTTGTATAAAAACTGTTTTAGGTTAATATTTCAACCATATAATGTATTCTAATTGATTATAATCTATTTTTATGATTTTTTCATGTTAAAAACATCGGTACACATATATATTATTAAAAAACAAGTTTTCTACTCACCTCCTGTATAAAATTCCCCTTAACCACCTCTCTATATCACACCTTAATACAATTTTGGATCATCAAAAACCTACCCAAAAAACTTTTTGACATCCATACTAAAAATATATAAATCATTTATTTGATATGTACATTCTAAGAATACATTGTCTATAATCTTAAAAAAGGTGTTATGAGAATAGTTAAAGTTATAAACATTACATTTTTTCAAACATTTATTCTTCCAAATATTTAAAATAATAATAAATTATTATTTTATAACAACGAAATAATATGAAATATACTATTATTTTATTATATTAATGTAATAACCTAAATAAATATCCACTTTTATCAAATGGAATATTTAATCATTCAGGCATACGATGGACTTCCACCTCGCAAACTGATGTAATTTGTTTTCTAGAATCATCTATCAATTGTTATTTTAACGATGTATTGATAATATATATATAATATTTTTAATCAATATATAAATGTTTAGTTATGAGATCACATATTCTAATTTTCAATTCCATTTTTTGAGAAATATGATAACATCTATTTTTTGTACAGTAAAATACGACTACGTGAAGTAATGTGATTAGTTTTTAATGACACATTACATTGATGTTAATAAGGATAATGTTAATGAATATATGTTATAGAAATGATATGATAATAACATTAAATACATATGTTTATGTATTATATGATTATATATTATATTATTTTACAAATTGAAAAAATGATTACTTGGTTTTTTACAAGTGGATTGTCGCCTTTATAAAGCTATATAATTCATTTTTCATTACCACAACACAAGAATAATATAAATCTTATTTTTTTTTAAAATGGTATTTTTTATTTTATGATCTTATTTTAATGATAAAATAATATATAAATTCTTTCTATAATAACCATTGAAAATTGAAACATTACATAAGGGTATATATGGCATCATGTCCCAATGATTATAACATAGTTTATTTTTTCCTGATATCTTTTAAGAATATAATTGATTAATAAGTATTAAATTTATTTTTTAATTTTTATTCTAGAGATTTAGAAAGAATTTCATGTTTTACCATGGTCTTCAAACTAGATGGTAATTTAAACAATTAACTAAATATCCAAAATATATCTGACACAAACATAACTGATTATGAATTAAAATATTTATTTATAATGAAATATAAATAATTATTTATGTATAATGTATTAAATTAGGACATGTTTATTATGAAATAAAATTTTTAATTTAATATTATTATAATGGAGTTAGTGGATATACAAGGAATATATGAACTCTATATAAGGGTTTTTCTCCTATATCCATTTATTTTTTTGATACATATTTAATATTAACAACATTTTTTTAGTTTTGGTCGCATATAATATCCATTTGAGCATATAGACATCATATATATTAATATTTTATTTTTAAATTAAATGTAATTTCATTATGTGGTTTTAATTTTAAAGATGCAGAGTTGTAAATAATTTTATAAGACAATTTCTTGTTATTTGGTCATATTTCTACTTCATTATCATTGATATTACAAAATAATGTTTGTAATGAATTATTATAATATTATTCAGTAATTACAATTATTTTTTTTGTATTTACATTTGAAAAATATAATCTATTCATTTATTAATTCTCAAAATCAATGGAATAATTTCTTAACGGTTATTTATCTAAAATATTCTTTCATTGAAGAATTCATTTATGATATTAACATATATTTTTTTAGGTGAGTATACTTCCATTTTACATGCCTTATCGTGATACCTCTTATATTCATGGTATATATAGTATCATTTTATGTTTATTTTTAGAGGGATATTGATTAATGAGTTACCAAAGTGGAAAAGGATTTAGGTTAAAAACTTTTTTCTCTCAAGATTATTTATGTTCATCATTATTTTATAGTAAATCATGTGATATTATTTTCTTAAACCACATTAATTTTATTATATTTTTTATATGAATTTGTTTCAAATTTTTAAATATTATTTACTTCAATATTGATTAAGAATAATCTATAAAGTATGTTTTTTGTGATACTGATCATGAATTTTATTTTAGATCGAGAATCATCCGCATTTATGTAATTATTTTCTAAACTGATTACAAAAATGTAATATTGAAACTATTAAATATTAGATAAATTAATTTTACATTATATTTTACATTATTTTAAAATAATATTTCAAAATGGAAGTCTTTATCATTTTCAAAACGGTTTACTATTGGATCCCTTTCTAAAAATGTTTTCAAGAGAAATATTTTATCAAATATTAAAGTAAATTATTATCCCCATCATTTCCATTATTTTACATGAAGATTAATTTAAAATTTTACATGTTTTTTTCAGTGAAAATATTATTCACCGTATTTTTTGGAGTTTTTATGTTTAAATAGTTTCTTTCAAAATTAAAAGATTATATTTTTCAATTTTTTAATGATTGGTTACTGGTTTTTTCATTCATAAATGTCAAAAACCATTATTGTTATTTTTTTTATCCAAGAATGATATTTTTTAATGATATAACAATCATTCTTTCTCTAGATGAATTATGGGTTTTTAAAGTGATTTATATCAAACTAGTTTAATTTCTATGGGTTAATTATGTATCAAATAGATTTATATGGAAATACTTTTATTTCACATGTTAATAATGTTTCAAAGATATATTAATGGAACCAAATTTATTTTCAACTAGTTATTCTTGAAATAAAAGGAATAATAACAATTTCATCGTTTTTATGATGATATTAATCCTCAATATACAATATTTATAGTTCATGGACACTATTATATAATGGGTTCACCCTAATAGCCTTTGGTGAGTCAATTATATCTTAAATATTTGGGGTCGGAAGACATCATCGCATGTCCTCCATATATAATATACTATTAATTTGCCCAAATTCTACTAGTAGATCCCAATATAGCTTATTAGATTGGTGTCCATAAATAGAAACTAGATGAATGGGGTAATGATTATATTCTTAAACAAATTATACTAGAATTCATGTGTTTGGTGATTCCAATTTTATGCATTCTTTAAGGGTTCTTTGAAGATAATGTTGAAGGAATATAATACCTTTCTAATGCTATTTTAGGTTATAAATGATTACATTGATAAATATTGATATCACATGGGTCATGATAATTTATACTAATAACTCTTTTAATTTTTGATGCCTTTTCCAATGTTTTAACGTTTTGATGATCAATGTATTGGTGGGTTTGAGATCTTTTATGAATCTATACTATGATTGTGTATTCATATCATTTTACAGTAATTATTCCCATGGATTAAAATATATTGTCAATTATTATGTTCAACCTCCTTGATATTTTTATATAACACTTATTATATTTTCTCTCCCCAGTGTTATCATGACAGATAATTAATAAAAATTTTCTACAATGTTTTCATATGAATAATGATGACGTATTATTCTTAGAAAAGAAAAACAGAGATTAGTGGGATAAGTCCTCATTTTGAGTCATGAGAATTGTTTATGTGTGTGCTTTTCCTAATTATATTTAACTATATATTTAAAATCTACTTTATAATGTATGAGATATATTTTTTTCTTCTTATGTTATACGGTTTGGGTCGATGAATGTATGTCATCATCATCTGTATTATAGAAGGAAATATAAATTTCATGTTTTTTACACTGGATCGTGGAGTCCGGTCCTCAGGGTTGTTATAAATAATATTAAATTAATAATTATATTTTTTTCATAAAATATATAATTAGTCATGATATCCATTATTATACTATCCTTGTAGTGTTGTTAATAAAAAAGGGAAACATCCTTTGGTTGAGGTGGTAGTCTACATGATTAATGTTATTTTGATTTATTAGCGGATGGAAAAGAATGAATATTTTTTTTACAATTAATTTAATGATATTTTATTGTTATAATTATTCTGATTTATTTATATTAATATGGTGAGGTATTATTTTTTAAGGCATAGAGTAAAATAAAAGTGTGGGTGAAAGTAATTCAAACTTTTGAATATTTAGTTTTCCCATGGAAAACTCTTTTTAAATAAAGCCTCTAAAAAACAATTTGGTGTATATTAACTTGTGGAAGTGGATTTGGTATATAGAAAGATAAAAATGACACATTTTCAATAATAAATATAACCAATATGGGAATGTTGAGGTGACAGATGTTTTACCCTATAATTTATTATTGGTAGAGTAGTTTTGGATCTAACCATTACATTTATTACAATAAAATGTTAATATTCAACGTTAAATGGATCTAAAAATAAAATAAGTGGAGGGGAAGTGTTTTTTGTGTTGATATTATACTCAATATATTATTTTTCAGATAACTTATTGTGTTTTATTGCATTTTATTTTATGCTTTTTTACTTTTACCCTATATTAATTTTACATTGGTAATTAATTTTCACCATTGTAATTATTATTAATGATGGAAATAAGTTTGAAACATTACCAAACTTTAAAAATATAATTAAAATATATTACATCATATTATAAAATAATATTTATATGGGTCTGAAATGGTTATTTTTATACAAACACAAAAAATTCCCAAGAAGATATTTTTATGAAAATGAATTCTTAATTTTGAAAGGGTTTGGAAAAAATTATATTATAATTCATATTAAATATTTTGATATAAATTTTATATTTATAAATAATAAGAATGATTTTTCTTTAAAATAAATCAAAAATAAAATTTCTATAAAGATCACAATCTTTGTAGCCTATTATTGGGGGTTACATTATTACAATAGATCTAAAAAAAATGAATTGCATCCCAAAAGACTGAATAGTTTATTAGTCATGGTAAAATACCTAAATACATTAATCTAACATTTTAATTTAAATAATCAAATAAAACATAGAAATTTATTTTATTACCCCTTCAATCCCTTTATCATATCCCTGCATAAATTCATAATACACTTACCAGAATCCCAAGGAATGGTAATAAAAAAATGAGGTGATATATAATGACCACTAAGGTTATGTGTATAAGGTAACATATCATTAATAAAAACCTATAATTAATATTGAATCATTGATAATTGATAATACATGACATTTAATAGATAGCTTTATCATGAATAGTAATATCACACGAATACATTATGATCAATTAATTATATATATATAATAATATTATCTTGATTCATATCGAGGGATAATATAAATAGTCTAATTATCTCATATACATCAATTTATAATCTAATAATAAGTGAATGAAAATTTTTAGACATTATAAACAAACAATCAGGTCCTTGTTATAAGACATCTTACATAAATGTGTAAGTCTTTGGACAAATACAAAAGATAATATGTCCCAGGAGGCCGAACAATTCATTAAGGGGATATGTAATTTTATTCTACACCATCACTTAATATGTCAAATTCATTCCTCATTTTATTATATTAAGAAAAAAAATTAGCTTCATTAAAAATGAATAACTATAAATATCCTAATAACTATAAAATTAAAAATCTATAACTTCCTAAATAAGACATGTCATAAAAAATCAATATTAATTAAGGGGGTGTTAAAATATGATAATTAACTCAATAAATCATAATATTAATCGAATTTTGTTTCTATATATGAAAATTCATTAAAAAGATCATCGAAATATTATTGATAGAAATTCCCTTTCAATTTTAAATCACATATTTAGTGACATTAAAAGTATAAATTATTTTATTTTATTTGGAAAAATTGAAAACGTTTATGTAATATTATAGGAAAAGTTTATTCTTTAATTTTAAGAATAAATTCATTTTTATAAGTTAAAAATAATTCCTTTCATACTTTTGTAAAATTGTCAAAAAGTACATTGTTTGGTAAACATTATAATGATTTATTTCAAACCATTTTTTATAATTAAAACAAGAATAGAAAGGTCTTCAATGAATTATTTCCTGAAAATTTAAATATCATTTTTTATAAAAAAAATTACATGGAAGAAAAATATTACCCATATAGAGACCTAAACACAAACAATCTAGGGTAGTAATGAAATTGTTAAATAAACCCTTAATGTATGGGTAACTTTTGAATTGTAAAATGAAAAAAATAAAAAAATAAATATTAAATATCAAATAAAAATAATAAATTTATATTCACGATATAATATATCAAAGGGTAAATATATAGACCATACAAATGAAATAGTTAATGGTGATGGCATATGTCTCCCCAAAGTAAATGCAGGAGGAACACCCCTTAAATGTTTTCCAAATCCTATCATTTATGTACAAACAACCTATTTAATAATATTATAATTATTATAAATTTTTAAAATTAACATATTCATATATATAATAAAATATAAGATTTAGTTATAACCTTTTATCACCCATTTATTAATAATTCATTATTAAAAACACTATTTTGCATGGTAACTACTTCATTTATCTTATATGTATCTATTCTTTAGTTTTGATTAATATATATTTACCATAGTTATATAATATTAAGAATTTTAATGATGAAATATTTATAATATATATTCATTATGTATTTATTCGGGTTCATTTGACAAAAAATTATATGTATATGTTAATTACACCTTTCATGGAGATGTTAGGGTGTACATAAACATGAATACTATATTCATTTTTTGAACGATAAAATAAAATGACAGTAAATAATAATTATATTTAAAATAGTAATAATTAAATAATTTAAATAATTTTTAATCATAAAATCAATCTATATTTAAATATATGTGAATGAAAAATGAAAAATAAATCGCATCGCTTCTTGGAGTTGGTGGTCCACAAGTATGCACAAACGAAGTCATCATTTCCTAATGGTTTGGACCAAAATATGATTTATATGATATTATTATTCAATAAGTATAATTCATTAAAAAAATTAAAATATAAACATGAACCCCATCATAATTAGTATCCATGAAAGATGATGATTGAAAATGGATTGTATAACTATGTGGACAAGATTAGTCGTACTTACGCGTGATCGATAATTCCACTTCCCATTTGATTGGAAATATTGTGGGTAATAGTTTTTTTATAATGTTTTTAGATTTTATTTTATTTAATTCAATTATTTTAATATTTTGTGATATATAAAATTGATTTATTGGGAGTAAAACAATAAATAAAAATTAATGTGATCTATTAATATGATTACCTCTTCTCGGGAAGACCTCCATTTGATCTCCACTATCATACTATAGGGGTTTTCTTTCTTGGAATACTAAAATCAATATAATGTGGATAGTGATATTTTTATTAGAAAAAATATAGTTTGGAGAGATATTTGTTTCAATTTGGCGCTAGTTAATTATGGAGGAGGTGTTCGTTTATAATCGATGAGAGGGGAACATTTGGAATTTGATAAAAGATTAAATTATAATACATTCCTTCTCAATAATTATTCATCCAAATATCCCAAGCTTAAATACTAGTGTATTATATGGTTTAAATTTCAACAAAAATTAAATTTTATACACGGATAGTTGTTGTTATAAGACACATAACTTGTATTAACCCCTTAATTTACATATTTTAACATGAAGCACGGTAACACATTTTTCACTCTTAATGGGTCATAATATTATATACAATGTAACAATTAACACATAAAAGGAGAAGGTTATGAATATTTAAACCATATATTACCCACTTATTCTTCTTTCAATATTTTTTTTGAATTTTAAATAATTTAATAATGTATTATGTTGATAAATTACCATAAATGTTAATTTTACAGTATTTATTTAATTTGACATCAAATACTTGAAATATTTTTATTTAAAATATAATTTATTTTAAAATAACTAGTATTTCCTATTAATCTAAAAAATGCTACACTATAAATCACTCATATTATATCAAAATTAATATTTTTGATATCATTTATTTTTATTCTATATATTGAATAAATATTGAAGCAGCGCTGCAAAATAATTTGAGGTAATTATATAATCACAATAAAGTAGAAAAAAATTATCATCATGGTGATAAATTAATTATAATATATTTTAATATTTATATTCCCTAATAACATATTTTTTCTAAGTGGACATATAATAAATACTTTTAACTAAGATTGTGACACTTTGTAACTTTTTTTTAATATTATATATGTAATTTTATTGGAAAAATAACAGTTAGAAATATTAATTTAGTTCAATGTGTTATAATTTTATAATTACATTATTAAAGTGAGAATTAATATTTAATATCAACACCTAATTGATAATTTTAAACCATTATTATCCCAATATATCTTTTCCACAGGGGATAAATATTGTTTTTATAACTATTTATATTTACCAAAAATAATGAAGAGTTATTTTACCAAATGTGATCCTTTTGATTAAAAAAATGGGAAATACATTTTATCAAATTCAATAACTATAACTAGAATAATTTAATTTAATTTCAAAATAGAAAACGCAATGAAAATTAGTTTAAGAAAAATAATTTATGCATATAATAGATTTTATATCAAATTTAATATTCCAACTGATTCTAATGAATGTAATTAGATTATCTAGAAGAAAAATAATTCCTTATTTACAACACTTTTATATGTGTAACCTTAATCAACATTATATTTGTCAATAATAAATGGTATTTTTTAATTATTCACTAGAAAATCAATCTTTTTTGAAAAATAAAAAAAATCAATCTAAGATAATTTATTTTTTATAATTTAAAAAATTATATTCTTAGTATAAAATAATTTTTTAGAATCAGAAATGATATATAATTTATTGGAAAATTTATAATTTTTGATGCAAAAATATTTTGTAAACAGTAAATAACTTTACTAAAAAAAATTTACATTAATTGTAAGAATTATCCAAAAAATTTTATTAAGTGGGTACATTATATATATATATATCAATACATTATTTATACTTTTCATACACACTAATTTAACATCTTGGTTATGATGATCATATTTAAATAATAATAATTCATTGTTCATTTTGGCTTGTTGTTTTATAATTAATATGTTATTGATCATTGTGATATATTAGAATATTGGGTAGTAGCATTATGTCCCCCACCCTCCTTCGATAAGTTTAATATAAAAATTTAAAATAATTCATGGTGGTCAATGTTTTGATAGTAGAACATTCTTTTACGGAAATTACACATCATAAATTATATTAATAAAACATCCTCTTAAAAATAGTTAAAGAGTTTAATGGAGGTCATCACAAAACTATTATTAAAAAATGGTAACATCAATTAAAATTAAAAAACATTACATGAAAGAGAATAATTATACTCAAAGGATTAATAGAGTGTGATAAGAATAATTGTAATGAAAATTTTAACCATCACAAAATGGTAAATTTATGTTGTGTTAAGAGACTATTGATTTTTGGAAACAAAACTTCATTAGAGATTGTTTTAATTTCATTTTTTATGTTCATATATTTTAGTGATTATTTAAAAATCATGAAAATTCACTCATGAAAATTAACGTACATGATTTATATCCATATCCTACTCATAGTTTAAAATATTGTAACTATTTTATGGAATTTATAAACCCCTATTTTGATTATGATTTTTTTGGGTTTTATTTAAGGGATAATCCCGTGATAAAAATTTTAAATTTTCAATAATTTGATGTTGAACAAGGTGAGACCAATGTTTTCCCAAACCATGCGCCCTAACAGTGGTAACCATGAAAACCAAAACATTGACGGCTTCCATGGTGGGTGAACAATTTGAAAATCCATTCCACCACCTTGTAGAAATAGTGAAAACAAATTTAAAGGGGGTGGATTATTAGGGGGGAAAACTTTTTATAAACATGAATCCCTCCACACCTATCCATGGATATGTAATTTTTGATCTGCAAACGAATTTTTGAAGTTCTGTTACCCTCTTTTAAGGTGAATGGTGGAATATTATGACCTAATAGTATTTTATTCTTTTTCGGAGGCTCCCAAGAGATACTTTTATCCCCCACTACATGCCTAGAAAGGGATCAAAGTTAAGAGAATAATGTTAGATATCAGCCTAGTATGTTTTCTCTTCCATTTCTCTTCCTCCCGCTCTATAATACTTTCTCCGTAGGGTTTAAAATCTCTCTACTTTGTTGAAGGATATAATCTCTACTGTTTAGGGTCTTTCTACATGGATTGAATATCACATATTCTTTTACTAAGTTCCTCATTAGAGTTTACTGAGTAGGGATTTATATTATGTGATCCAATGACCCCAAGGTAGGTGGTTCTTTTATGACGAACAATTTTTTATAATGCTATATTTTTTATGGTGAATTAAATTTTTTGATTGATATTAAATTTGATTATATAAAACTTTTTTATTGGTTTATTAAAACCCCAATTCAATTTATTTATTTATTGTTGAATTGTATTTAGCATGAAATTTGAGACGAAACCCAATTAAATTAAACTGGGATGTGTTCATAAACATATAGGAAACTTAATAAATAAAATTGTGGAAATTAATTGTGGAAAATTAATTTTGAAATTTATATGATGAAATTGATTTCAAATTTGTATGTGAAAAAATATTACAAATTATTTTTCATAGAATCATGGTGGTTTTATCTTTGAAAATGGAATGTTTTGATTAAAAACCAATGTATTGGTTTTTAAATTAGAATTTGGATTATTTGAAATAGAGAAATGGTATGAATTATATTATCAAAAATTCTCTAACCCAGATTGATATTAGAGAACATGAATGCCAAGGTACAAAGTTAGTTTTTGGGATAACATAATTTTGATTCTCTAAATCTGAAACAAAAACTAGTGATGCCAATCACTTCCCTGATTAGGTGGTGATGAGTTGTCTTCGAATATTGTAAAAGGGACATGTGTATAATAATGTTGTCAAGATCACCTTTGAGTATATAAGGATTTCTTATTGTGGAACTGTCAATAATTTTGGAAGATGAACATATTTATAGTAAGTTTTATTTAATATATATGTTTCAATATTTTTAAATTATTACCATGACTATTTAATTAATTTAAACTTTTTTATATGATGTTATTATTAATAAATTTGTTTAATTTTTTTCCATCCATTGAAATGCAAAGCATTATTTTTTAAATATGATTTTGAATTTCCATTATTATTTTGTTGATATAGAATTACTTATTTGTTTAAATAAATTTTGTATATTTATAACGAATCCTTGGTGAGACCATACAAGGGGTTTAACTAACACCTTTTTTCTTCCTTATGGTGTTTTTATGTTATCTTATTCTAGGTTTGAGTAATTGTAAGCATCCACATGAAGGTATTTGTTGTTTTTTATCCCTGGGCTTTGAGAGTTTTTTCCATTGGGACTTGGGGATTTATAATATTTTTTAGTATATTTTCGTTGCACTTGGGGTTGGTTATTTCAATTTGACTACTGGTATAGTCCTCCCTTTGTATTTTTTGTTGTATTCATACTAACTTGTTTTTCTTTCCTTCCTTATGTTGTGGAAAATTAAACCGCACATTCTTTTTTTAGGATTCCATGTGCTAGTTGACTACCATGGGGAATTAATAATACCCTTCATGCCTTGGAAGAACCAACTCACTAATCTGGTCATATGGGTACATATGGTGGCTCATAAAAAAGTAGTATTATAATAATAGGCTGACCTTCATTGTGTTATTTTAGTATGAGAGTGTTTATTTTTTCTGGACATATATAGAAGTTGAAATTATGTGTCTATTTATCTATCATCGCAATGATATTTACCTGACTTGGGGTAGTTGGGGAAAGACAAATTATGGTTTTTCTAATCATATACCAGCATTTAATTTGGATTTATTTAAATCCAAATCATGTTTATCAATCTATTGGGATTAATTTTCCCTTTTTCTATATTTTAGTGTTAGTATGATGTCTATATTGTTATATAATGATTTTCCGTAGCATAATTCCTAAGAGAAGAAGTGTGAATTTGGTATAGGAAGAATATGATGAAGAAACTGAGTAAAAATATCATCTCATGGACCATAGTCTAGTTGAGGTGATTTGAAAAACTATCCAATCCTAGGTACATGCACCACCACAAGTTCTCACTCAAGATCAATATATGGATACTCAAAGGAATGTTTTACAAAATCGTTATCAGGAGACACTTATCTAGAATACATCATCACTATAGGGTCCAAATTATCCTCAATATGATAAGGAATGGTTGATTATGATTGATATTTTTTTCTGTCAATGGAGAAACCTAAATAAATTAATGTGAATTGTGATACAATTTTGTTATCAGGACATAGAAAAAGGGGGTTGGACCTGACTGTGATGTAGAAGAAGTATGATTGATTATATTGAAAATTATTTAATGAAAATTTCTCCTACATGTTATTTCATTATTAGATAGTTTTTTCCAAAACAAGAATTTCAAACATTAGTCGAGTTATAGGACTGTTTACTATTATTTAGGTTATTTTTCTAACTTAATTAAATTCCCTCCAAATTTAGTATCATACAAGAAGATGAAAACTCAAAGGGTCAAAATGGGACATAAACATGATATCTATTATTAGACTTTCATGAAAAAAATCCCTCTCTGTCTGATATGATTGATAGAGCACAAATGGATGAAATAGGCCAATATTTCAAGTAAGGGTTGATAAGAGATTATTTTTACCCTATAAGAGGTTCCTTGAATCCCTCTAAATAAATTTTAGGCATGATTATTCTCCTAGTGGATCTCCAAAACCATGTTTTTATAGACCTCCTATAATACCTGGAAGATGAACATTGATTTTCTATAATTTTGGAAATCGTAGAAATTTAAATATATTTTGTGTCGAGGCACCCAAAATATATGGATCACAAGGATTCTCATTCCACTTATATATTTTATACCATGTATTTTATACAAAATAATGTGGTAGAATATCAATATTTTCTCTTGAAACTATGGTAAAATTCTATGCTTCATATTCAAATGTGTTGCAACCATTAGCTTCTAAACAAAATCATCTTCACGCAGCGAAAGAGGATCTAGTTGAAGCAGATATGGGTCTAGTGATTGTGATAGGTACCATCACTATAGATTTGTCATTAAAGATAGCTTTATATGATACTGGTTTATATCATTAATATATATCAAAATGTATTTTTAATATTAATAATCATCATTTGAATATTTTATGTTATGTGATTAATATTACTACACCCCTATGATAAAAGAGAGAGAAGTGTCTCCACAGTCCATCTTGTGATTTATATTTATCATATGTCATGATTTCTTGGATATTTCTAGTTTTATTCATGACCTAAATTGATGTCATTTTTGAGATGTATTGGCTAATTTCTTATAAACCCTTGATTTATTTATATCTTTTATGGGTTTTCTTTGCTACACTTGAGGGTGTATGTCATCGCATTCATGTAGAATGAGGACTAAGGTTGAGTACAGTAGGACCATCTTATAAAGAGTTAGGGAAAGTAATATACGTGTTTTATTTTTATCTAGAGTGACAATTTTAGAGTGGTTATCTCCCATTGTTTTTCATCGAGGAAAACATATATTATCTTTCTACATTCAATGGTATTACTTGGTTTATGTGATAGTGTTTTCTATCGATGTAGTTCTTAGTACTCAACTAGTATATACTTTTTATTATCACATGGAAAACAGTGAAATGAAATTGTTGATGACTAAATTTGGATGATATTATATAGAAATGATTTATATGCCCGAGTGTGTCACCTTGGGTGGTTTTAGTTCTCTATACTAAAAATTTTGACAGTTCACTTCACCTTTTGGATGGTTATCGAAAACTGAATAGATATACTGTACTAAAGAACTATATACTTCCATGGATTTTTTATTTTTTGAGTATTAAAAATGGGTGGTGTTTTTCTCCAAGAAAGATTTCAAATATGGTTACCATCAGTTAAGAATAAAAAAACATTTAGAAAAATGGAATTTAGAAAGGGTGTGTCCATTATGAGTACCATGTCATTCTATTTGGTTCATCCAATACTACTAAAGTATTTATGGATCCAATGAATATTATTTTACATGAGAATGTAAATAATTTCATTTCTTTATATGTGGAAAAAAGCCTTGTTAACTCTTTTTACAAGGTGGATCATGTAAATAATATAAGAGAAGTTATAGAATTTTTGGGAAATCACTAAAAAAATGAAAATCATCCAAAATTTGTTTTTTGGATTTGGGAAGGGGTTTTTTTGGGACACATGGTATTAAAAATGGTATTTTATTTTATCCAGATAAGGTGACTGATTGTTTAAAATTTGGTCAACCACAAAATGATTTTTATATTTGGATCTTCTCTAGTATATCTATGTATTATTTTGAGATCATTATATGCTAATCAATGTTGGAATTTCATATGACTACTCTATATCAGATGTAAATAATGTTTTCATGGGATTATTAATGTTAGAATTATTTATTTAAGCTTAATCAAATTTTGACTGATACATTGGTGTTGATTCTTTCATAGTGTTAATAGGGAAATGTGGTCTAATGTGATTTATAATGTTAAGGTTTGGGATGTACTCTTATAAAGGGTTATTCAGTCATTGTTTATGGCTCTAATCCTCTTAGTCCACATGAGAAGAATTATGTAACCCATATCCATGAACATGAAACTATGAATGACATGCGTAGAATTTGGTGGAATTACATTGTCTATGAATGGTTTATAGTGTTTTATGAACATAATATCTTGATTTATATATTTAGATAAAAATACTGGAATCTCTACAAGAAGAATTTGGTGGAGTACGTGAAATATTTCGACATTAATATCACATATACACAAAGTAATGGGATTGTCACCGTATGTTATTTGAGCAGGAAATTTACGAACTAGGACCTTATGTAATATAACGAAGTGTAGAAATCGATGGCTCTTTTGTGAAAGGTAGCATATTAGAATTTGGAATTAGAAGCCGAGGTTTCTTTGTCTAGTGTTTAGTGGATGTATTATATTATAGAGATTATTATTTATGAACAACATCTTGATGATGTGTTTCATGTAATTGGAGAATATCTATATTGTGGGGAGACTATACCTTACAATTCATTCATTAATAAGGTATGTATAGGCAATCATAATTGGTTTTTAGCACTCTTAGTGGCCAAGATAGATTTGATGTGGGATTTCATTAAAATATATTTGTCAGTGAACCCAAGAACCATGAATATATTCTATAGAACATGGCATAGATTATCATGGCTAGGTATGTGATGATGCATTTCTAAATTAGTGTATCAGTTCCATATGTTCTAATAGGATAAAAAAAATCACCATAAATCTATAGGTTTTCTTCATCCACTCTTAGATCCGACATGGAAGTGGGTTGAGGTCTCAATAGACTACGTGTTTGGGTTTCCATGTACTAGATACATTATAATTTGATATTGGATGTGATCTATAGGATAACTAAATCTGATGAAATTATACCCATTCATAATATATCCAATGATGATGAGTTGGGGATTATATTTGTGAAAGGGGTTGTTTGTTACTATGGAGTTCAATTTGTTATAGTTTCTGATATGGATTATCAGTTTACATCTTGATTTAGGAGAGTCCTTTACGAGGCACTATGATTTATGTTCCTTTTAATATATCATGCCATCCATAGTCAGACAAATAGATATAAGGAGCTATACATATTGTTGATGATATTTTCTGCTCATACATTCTTGACTTTCATGGAGCATGTGATGATGAACTAGGGATGGTTGAGTTTTCGTTATGAAAATAGTAACCAGTTTACAATCAAAATGAATCCATTTGAGGCATTTTATGGTTTTCTATTTAAATATTTTTCATGTTGATCAAATATATGAAAATGTTATTTTGTTGGACCACACTCAATTCTAGGATTGTCAAAAAATAGTTAGATTATTTTTCAGAAATGATGATCGCATAGACATATTATAAATCCTATTCCAATCATCATCGTAGACCATCATAATTCTTATTTAGTGATAAAGTGGTCTTGAAATTTTTAACTCATTTGGGACTTCGATGGATTGAGTGGAAATGAATGATTTCTCCATGATTTTTGGGGCCTTTTTAGGCGGTTGAGTAGGTGGGGAATGTTTCCTAAAGTCTATAAATTCCACTACAGTTGAAATAAATACATAATTTATTCCATGTTTTTTAGCCACGTAAGTATCTATCTAATCCATCAGATGTCTTGAGAGGGAGTGATCTTGAGGATGAAAATTAATCATCCATGTTAATGTATACGGTTAGGATGGTTGATTTTGAAACCAATGTTTTTCCTCAGAGGAAATTTATTTTTTCAATTTCTATGGTGTAACATATCGGTTCTGGGTGCCTCCCAGAGTTTCACCATACTCGGTTTGTCACATGACCGCAAGAGCATCTCCCAAAACGTTAGAAGATTCTCACTATCATTTATGGACAATATAAGATAATGGGGAAACTATTCCCTCATTGGAAAAGTATACGATACATAATAACATATAGTAATCATTATCTAAAGTAATAATACCATAAAATTGAAGTAAACAATAGAATACTAATAGAAAATAAGGAACTAGATAATATATATAAATAATTCATTTCACATGTGTCTAGGAAAGAATCCAAAAATGTCAGAATTCTTGAAATATAATACAAATCTAAATTATAGAAAAGCATTAACTCCAACAGCATCGCTAGCCAAAATATGGTCACATGCTCTCCAATTCCAACAATAATCATGTACCTAACGAAGAAGGGTGATTCCCCTTATCTATAACTTCAACAATATACTCAGTTTGGGACCAAAAGCATGACAAAAATAAGGTGTGAGATGAGTACCAATAGGCAACTAGAAAAAAGTTTTTTTCCTAACTATGATTGAATATATATAGCAGGTAATATGAATAAATGATGAAATAAGCTATGAAGTACTCAAAATTAAAAAATCATACTATTTTCAATTATATTAATTTAAATTCATTAATTATTCAATCCTTATAATAATTTAATCTTGGGATCAATACTAATCTCTTTATCCCCTGTGTAATAGAAAAATAGATGTCTCAAAAGACAATCTAACAAACAAGTAAGTCCATGTACAAGCTTGTGCTATGGATTTTCTGCCTTGTCACATTAATAAATAATTCATAACAAACCCTCTGAGAAAGTTCTCATAGACTAACCCCTATGTTTTAACATATCATCAAATAAATAAATATTATCCTTATGTGAATCTCACACCATTTAACCCCTCTGATCCCACATAGAACTAATCATTTAAAATTAACCACCTCTGTAGCTCTCACGGTCAACACCCTTGGTCTGATTAGTAACAAAAAAAAATATAATGACCACTTAGATTCTCTAATAGTCAATTCCCTAAGGTCCAAATTTCATTTAATAATGGCAATTTGGGTAGCTCTCACGTTCTAACCCCTCTGTTCTATTACCACCCAGTAGCTCTCATAGTCAATAACTCTAGGTAAAAATACAAAAAATTATACATAAATGACCCTGCCTCCGGAAACACTCGTAGTCAAATTCCCCTTGGTCATACATTAACTATGAGATCCACATGAATCTCAAACAAACTATAACTCCATCATAACAAAATGGAAATGGAAGAAAAGAAACCCTCATAACAATTCTAGAAAAAACAACCCTAATCAATCAAAAAATGGGAAAACGGACCAATAATAAATTTATTAAACCTTAAAACTGAGCAGTAAGCCTTTTTCAATAAAACAACCCATAGATGTTATTAAACAATTTTAAAATCCAAAACCCAGAATACCCCAATCATGAGTGTTCGACTCTTTAAGAATATATAATCTATGTAAAATGAACACTCTTGAGCATCGTCCTTGAATGGGTCTATAAATACATAGATCTAAAAAAAGGATAAAATTGTCCAACCTTGGATAACATAAGAGAGAGGTGAAATCAAGAAGACGAGGTATAGGGAATGATAGATCTCAACAGTAGGAATCCAATGCACTAGGCGATGTCTCAATCGGGGTTCAGATGGAGAATCGGTAGTGGTTCTAAGTTATCATCCTTCTCATCTTTCTATTCAATGAAACACCGGATGGAATGACGGTTTTGGATGGGATATGCGGCCCCACACCGATAAAACAAATAAATAGAAATTTAAATGGTTTTAAATTTAATGCACATGTTGTGACCTATCCCCAATGGGATCCTGATTTATGAGGTCTCACATTTCACCTATACGACCATGTACTCGGTTATTACACCCCCAGTACACAGCTACATGCGACAAATACGTACATGGTGTGTACACCAACCACATTAGGTTGAAAAACATGAGACATGAATCAAAAGAAATGTCGTAGCTAAGAATAATGAAAGATGTCATGCATAGCCTGTCACCTTTGAGGAAACTGAAACTGATAGAAACTAGCTTGACTCTCTCCCAAAGGGAAATTTCCTGACATATCTCAGTGAAAGCTTCTCATGTATCCTAATAATCCTATGTCCCAACCACTATGTTAAAAATAAGAAAACATGATCTTTGACCTCATACTCCAGAGGTCATCTACGTTGATCAGCATAAGATTTCAATTAAGACTGTATAGTAGGCATCCTATTCTGAATCAACTACACATGCTCAGTGGTCTCCTAGACAAGATGAGGTCATGAAACGCTGTCTCCCTTTCCTCCATCCAATGTAGGGGAAATCTGCAAGGCATTCCTCACAATTCATCATAAGGTTCCATATGAATTGTCACTTGATAATAGTTATTTTACAAAAAATCCACCAAGGTAATGTATTTCTCCTAAGAGCCCCCGAAATCTAGGATGCATGCTCGAAGCATGGCCTCCAAATCCAGAATCCTATGCTCATACTAGTTAGCTATATATGGATGGAAGGATGTGCTCCAAACTACCTATATACCCAAATCCCTAGATAATCCCTGCCAGACATGAGAAGTAAACCCGGCATCCCCATCTGATATGATAGAATGCAGAACCCCATGAAAAGGTATAATATCTCCGATGTACAGACTTCCATGCTCATAAGAAATGATGGGTTCCTTGACCTGTAATAAATGTGCAACCATTGTGAGTCTATCAACAACAACCCAAACTGCATCATTATCTATAGGAAACCGTAGTAAACCTATCACAACATCCATTAGGACATCATTAAATTTCCACCGGGGAATAGGTAACTACTGTAAAATCCATTCCAGTCGCTGATTCTCCACCTTCACTGATTGACAAGAGGATCATCACATATGAATCCCATCTATATACCACTTTATACCTGGCTTCTAATTCTAACTGTGTCTGTCTCGATACATCTTGGTGACACTAGGATAAGCTGCCCAAAGAGAGGAATAAAAATCTCTCATCAAATCCTCATGTATATCTTCTATGATCTATACCCATCCATGAAAACCATGTATCTCATCATCACCTATGGTCCACCCATAATTATGTTCCTATACATTAAAACTCTTCCATAGGACTAGGCTTTTGGAATATGAAATTTTTATCATTTTTACTCAATCTAGTAGATTATAGTTAATAAATATAGAATAAATGAACATCTTCAAATTTCTATTGTGATCCTCCAAATGAATCTTAGAGAATATATCCATAAGCTACCAATCACTATTTTCCTTCTGAACTTTTGGTATCTGAGCCATTCTACTCAATGAATAATCCACTGTGTTGCCTTTCCTAGATATGTGGGCCACATAAAAGTCCAAAGACTAGAGGTACTAACCGCACCATTACTATCTCAAATTCGGATCATGCTTTGTAAAGATATACTTGATACGATTGTTGTCTGTGAATACCAAAAAATTATATCCCCAATGATAATGTATCCAACATCATAAAGAATGCACCACTACAGCCAACTCGAGATTGTGTGTTAGGAAGTTCCTCTCATGTGGCCTCAACTTTAGAGACATGTATCCAACGATTCCTTTCCCTGTGATAATCACATATACAAACCCAATAAGTAATGCATTAAAGAAAATGGTGTAACTCTTTCCTAGCTCTAGATAAATCAGTATCGATATTGAATTCAAGCTCCCATTTCACTTCTTAAGGGATGAATCACAGAAATCATTCCACAAGTACTTTCCACCCCTCATAGTTGGGCTTGTTAGTGGAGTTGTTGAGCATGAAAATTCATGAATAGAGATCATATAGTAACCATCTAGCCCCAAAATTCTCTGCACCTCAAATACGTTCTTCAACTACTCCTAGGAGACTACCAATATCACTTTCTCTGGGTCTAGTGATACTCCTATCTCTTAAATAACATGACCAAAGAAGTAAATATGGTCCATAAAAAAGTGCAACTTTTAGAGATTAACATATAACTGATGCTCTCTCAGTGTACTCAAAACGATATGATGATGGATGGCATGGTCTTGTCGAGTGTGAGAGTACACCAGGATATCGTCCATGAAGACTATCATAAAATAATCCATGTTAGTATGTAACACATGATTCATCAGTTCTATAAAAACTTCTAGAGTGTTCTTGTGACTGAAAGGAATAAACAAATACTGTTATATATAATACCTACTCTGAATGGATATAATAGATATATTTGATGGTCAAATGCACAACTGATGATAACCAGATCTCAAGTCAATATTTAAGAACACCGGGGCTCTTCGATAATGATTAATGAGATCATCAATCCTCGACAAAGGATATTGGTTATTGACCATCTATTGGTTCATCTTCTGATAATTCACACAATTTTTGTGGTTATTGTCTAACTTTTTCACAAAAAGGATCAGAGGACTCCAAGGAGAAGTACTGGGGAAGATGAAACACTTTTCTTATGAGTCCTCTAACTACTACTAGAGATCCTGTAACTCTAGTGTGGCTATCCTATACAGAAGAATGAATACGGTTACAGATATTAGCACAATATCAATAGAGAAATATACCTATTACTATAGAGGTATAACTGAAAATTCATCTGGATGGGCAACCTTGAAATGATCCACTACTCGAGGAAAGTCCATATGTGAATTCCATATGTCATCTAGATAAAAACTATTAATCTAGTCCAGAACACATCCAATCCCATGATTATTAGGTCCACATCTACTCACATGGAGATCTCATTATCCCTTATGTATAAAAGACCCACCCTCGAGTGATGTGAAACTCATCGTATAGTGATAAATGTCCAGAAAGCCTGGAAATGAGACTAACCAGTCCATTCAATTAATGAAAACGAATCTTGTAATCCCTATGAAATAGAGTTTCCATAATATGTGACACCCACCAAACTCATGAGGGAACTCCTTTCACTGATATACACTAGTCGTCCTAGTCCCCAACAGAGTGTCTAGCATTATAACATCCTCAAACGTAATGATACAGAGCTTGAATCTATCCACAATGGATACAAATATAAAACTATGCAAATCCCCTACATCGAAAAGTGAAATATCTAAAACAGAGGAAACTAGAATCATACCTCTCATCGTAGAGGGTCCGGGATTTTATTTCTGGTGGGTCTGCTTCACTAAAAAATAATTATTTCTACCATGATCCTACAACCCAACCCATCTACTCTGAGCTGGTCCAACCTACTACCACTGAAAACCTGTAGACTAAGTACCATGACCATGACTACTTCCTCGACCTAAATGACATAACGATCTCTAGTTCCCGACAAATGAGGAACTAAAAGTCATGATCTTAAATATGGAATCATAATAGAACCCCTATCTCCCAATGTTGGTGGGAAAACCGGAAAAACTGCTGAAGATGGCTCATCATTCCGCAAGCTCGGCACTCGACTGGGTCATTCGGGCTATGTGGTCTCGTATTCCTACTCTTCCCACACTAATATCATAAAACCAAGATACTGGAAAAAACATCACATTAATGCTCCCCAAGGAGCTTCCTATTATCATTCGAATGAGTACTAGTCCTGGAAGTTGAACCACCATGGATCAAAGATCCCAACTCACTCAGATTGTTCTCAGTCATCAGTGCCTAGTTTAATATAATAGTCACGAAAGACATCCTAAAGATACTCACCTGCGATCAGATGTTATACTTTATACCATTCTAAATCCACCTATCCAAAAATAAAATATCACCACTAGAATAGGGTGAAGCACTGTAGATATGTAAAACGACAAGAGTAATCGATCACTGAAACATCTCCCTTCTCCAAATGTGTAAACTATCAGACGTGATCTTCCTTCAACATCTCGGGGTAAAAATAATCATAGAAGGTCCCCTAGAACTCTTACGAAGTCATATTCTATAGACGTCACACCTATTAGATAACATCTCACCATCTCTTGATGGTATCACATAACATGTACGTCGCAAGGTTCAATATCTTCTGTAGAGGAATCTCATGATGGTCAAAAATAGAAAGCATGGCCTCCCACTATAACTCTATAGTCTATGGTCCTACATCCCCTGAGAAAGTGGGAGGATGATACTATTGGAACACCCATGTCAACTATTCCATAGTCAATGTTGGATTTGGTTCTCCCTGAAAAGTCTGCAACATCTTAATAAAACCATCAATGAACTGTGCATCAAAACCTATGTCTGCTATAACAATTGGAACCAAAACAGGCATGATGAAAGGATCTAATAGTAGTCCCTAATTTACCATTTATGGTGCATGATCGTTTCCCCGAATCTAGAATATAAATGGAGGATGTATAAGTGGCATGAATCTGCAAGGTCAAGCACACACCTCAATTAATGATTATCAAGGACAAAAACATTGATGTTCAAGAATGGAATAGGAGATGAAACATTAAAGTTTTACAAAACAAGGATACATGACATGTATAACCTCTACATAGCATATTCCCTTATGAGTTTAACATGGAGTGTACCTCTGCCAAACCTAGTCATGATACACCCATACATATGATGTTTCCGTCTAAGACATGGTGTGTACTTGAATTTTCCATCCATCCCAGGTTCCTCTACATGGCTAGAACAACACCGTTCTCTCTTTCGTAACACAACATGGCCCGTTCACCATAGAACCAAAATTTAATTATTATGTTCTAACCTCCTTTTTCGTTGGTCATATAGTTAGATACACGTTAAAATCTAGACGATGTGCATAAATAAAACCAGACATTTACAACCTATGTTTCCTCCACCCATGTTTTTGGTCACACGCCTAAATACACGATTCATTACAACACGACATTTGAAATCTTGAAAAAGTGTGTTCTATCAAAATATTCCAAACCTCATGTCTCTGCTCAAACTATTAGTCACAAAGTCAAGAACTACATAGCCTGTACTCCCAGTACAAAACATGTACTTAAGAAAAGTCAGTTTCTCCAAAAAAAAAGATCACATGCGTGTGTTTGTAACAACACAAGCTGTGTTATCTATGTTTTCAGATAGTAAGAATATGAAACTCCTCTATAACACATAAAAACATTAAAATGTTTCCATGTCATATAACCTATGATATTCTATAATTCCTTGAATCAAAGTTTGGAATCTTTATTCATATCATAACATGAGAAAATTCAGTTAACGTTCAACATGTACCACCATATTCTGATCCAAGAGGCCCCACAACACCTCAGTGACCAATTTTTGGAATCCAACCAAATTAAGCATTGCATATTTCAATACCCTATCAAAATAATAGGTATTATATCACAACATATATCACAACAATTTTCATATCTAGAACAACATCTGTCACAACATCATGCAATCAGTAATGCGCCCTAAATGGCATGACAATAATGCATGACATGTGATTTTTATCAAGTTCCTATATAATGCATGATATGGAGTACTCACATATCATATGGTTAAAACTGCAATAGAACCCCAATAATATCAACGATAACATCACAAAACAAGTGAATCACTCATCAGTGAAATTAAATCAACTATAACAATTTCACAACTTAAAAGTTTCAATATTCTAGGTAACTTGAATTTTATTTGTACACAGGTTAGATACTACAAGTTAGTCCTTATTACCAACTACCTATTAATTCTGATCCCTATATATAGGCTTCAGATAGAAATATAATTCCTAAAAGGAAATCCTCTGATATAACATTGTAATTCCCTAGTTCTGAGTGCCACCTAGAATTTACACATTATTGGTTAGTCAGAATACGTCAAGAACATCTCCCCAAACACCAGAGGAAACCGACTAGAAGATAGAGACGTGGAATGATAATTGGGAAAATATTCACTCATTGAAAGAGTATACATAGTGTCATAAAAATTATTAAAGAATTGTCAAAGAAATAATAACATGCAAGAAAAGAATATAGCAGAAGACTGATAGAAAATATGAAACTAGAGCAAATATATATAAATAATTAATGTATCCTGTGTCTAGGAAAATATCCAAACAAGTAAAAATGATGTAAATAAAATACTAAAACCATTGTATTGAAAATAATTAACTTCAACAGCATCACAAGACCCAACTTGGTCTCATGCTCTCCATATCCAATAGTAATCAAGTACTTGATGAAGAAGTCCACATTCTCTTATATATACCAACAACAATATTATCTATTTAGGTCCAAACTCATGTCCCAAATAGGGTATGAGATGAATCCCACTAGGCGACCAACAAAATATCTGTACTGAACTAACAATGAAAATATATAGCAAGAAATATACTAAAATGATGAAATAAACTAGAATGTACTCAAAAATAAACAATCCAATAGTTTTCAAATACATTCATTTAAATATGATAATTATTCAATATATGAAATAATGAAATCTTGGGATCTAGACTAAGCTTTGTATCCCTTGTGTAATATAAAAATAGATGTCCCAATAGACCATCTAACAATCAAGTAAGACAGTGTCCAAGCCTGTTCTTTCACTTGGAAGGCTCGTCACATTTATCAAACATTAAAAAACAATCCTCCGGGAATGATCTCAAAGCCTTACCCGTAGGATTTAACATATCATATTTTCAATAATTTATGAAACTCTAGGAAGCTTACACAGTCTAACCCCTTTGGTCCCACATAGCACTAATCACACACAAAAAACCACATGGGTAGCTCTCACGGCCAATACCCCTTCGTATAATTTGAAAAAAATAAATTATATTGACCACCTGGAAACACTCACATCCAATTCCCTGTCGTCCAATATTCATTTAATAATGATCCAATACAATTCTCCTATGATCTAACCCCTAGAGTCTATGACCACCAAACCGCATTCAGAATCAACACCTCTTGGTCATAATTACAACAAATTATACATAAATGATCGTACCTCAAAAAGATCTCATAGTACAATTCCCCTTGGTCATAATTTCAGAATTTGAATCCCATATATCTAATATAAATGGTAAATCTATCCAAACAACATGAGGTATTAAAAAAAATTATGCAAAAAATCCATTCTAGTCTAAACAACCATAATCTATCAATCAAGGGAAAACGCCTCCAAAATCAAGGTATTAAGCCATAAACATAATAAATAACCATTTATCAATCAAACAACCCATAAAAGTTATTAACCATGGTCAAATTCCAAATAATGTGATACCCAAAACAAGGGTATTCATCACATTATGCATATATAATCCAAGGAAAATCAAATAAAATAACAGACCACCTACCTTGATATTTTACGATGAACAATCTTGAACATTGTCCCTTGAATCAACCTTGAACGATGTAGATCAAGAAAAATGATAAAATTGTTTAACATCGGATAACTCGAGAGTGAAGAGAAATCACGAACATAGGCTCTAGTGGAAGAGTGATCTCACCGGTGGGAATCTGACTCACCCGACAACGTCTCAATCGGGGCACTGATGGAGAAACGTTAGGGGTTCAAAGTTCTCATCCCTCTAATCAGTCTGCTATAAAAAACATGGAATGAAGAAGATGGTTCCGAATATGAGAGATGACCCCACACCAATATAACAAATAGAAAGAGAAGTATACATAATGGTCATTTAATGTACACATTGTGTACTAGACTCAACTGGCTCTCTCTTTAGGCAGTATTCCAGGTTACCTACCTGACCATTTACTCAACCATCGCATGGCCAATAAACGACTACATGTTGAATATGGGTACATGGAGTGTACTCCAATGTTCATTGTGCATAATTATAAAATTTCCCAATTCATTAGTTTTTCTAAATAATATCCCAAAATAATATCCATACCTGAAATGAAGATCTGTGTTCTTACATATTGAATCATGGTTCTATTGTTTTTGATACATGGGAGAGGGATGTACCAATCAGAGATAAGTGGCATCATATTTTTTACATGGATGCTTCTTAGAAGGTTTATTGGGAATATAAAGTTTCTATGATGGAGAGGACGTAACATCCTATTACTATTTTTATTTATTCCTCAACCCCTTTTGATCATTCTTCGTTGGGGTTTTGTTTAAGTGTTCTTCTGGTGATTCTTTTAGAATTTTTTCTTTTTCTAGCATGTTTCCAACTAGTGAATAGTTATCCCAGACCCTGCACCATCTCATGGGAAACCATGAAACCCCAAATAGAATGGGGTTTCATGGATGTCACATAGTTTATATAAACGATCACCCACCTAGGAAAAAATGTGATACCCCATATAAAAGGGTTGTACCATTAGGGAACATGGTATCTATAATCATGCGACATGGCTAAGTAACTATTCATGTGGGATTTTTTAGTCTAAAAATTAAATTTTAATATCCAAAAACCTTATTTTTTAGGTTTCTAATGGGACGGTAAGACTCCATATATCTTTATTCTTCCTTAGAGGCTCTTAATAGGTGATTTTGGCCCTTACAAAACCCTCCAAATGTGGATCGAAGCTATGAGAAAAAATTTACAAAATCTTCAACATAAGTCTCCTCTTCTAGTTTTCTTACTCACATTATCTCATATTTCATCTGTAGGGTTTCATAGATTTATAGGTTTTGGAGGGTCAAATCCTCAAACTTTTAGATCATGAATCTAGGTTGTATTCTTTGAACATTATAGCTGATGTTTTTTGTTGGATTTCCATAATTATGGATTTTTTTCATTATCCAGTTATTATTATATAGATGGATCCATTATAATGTCAAATTTTTGTAAACCCTTAATGGACTGATACAAATTCAACTATATTATTTAATTTCTATTTAATGATATAAATTAAAATTCATTTGATAGGTTTATTATAAATAAATTCTAATTTATTAAGGACTGTGAAGTTATATTTGATGTGAAATTGTGGAAAACCCCACATCAAATTAATTTGTTCATGTTGGGAAATTATATGGAAATTTTTTTTATTAAATAGTTTAATTTAATTGTGGAAATTGAATTGTAAAATTTATTTGATGAAACTTATATCAAACTGTTATTTTATAAAATGGATTAAATTGTTTTTGATTGAAAAATAGTGGTTATATCTTTTAAAAAGGAATGTTTTGATTAAAAACACATTTATTTTTTTAATAAGAAAATTTTCATTTTTAAAATGGATGATTTTGATGAATTTAATTTTAAAAAAATATTAATATAAATCCCTCATCATTAATTTTTATTAGAGAATATAAAATCCTTGGTAGTTAATGAGTTATTGGGATATCACTCTTTTGACTCTTTATAACTAAAAAAAATCTTATAGTATAAGTTCACATCCATGATGGGATGTTGATGAGACCACATTGACTAGTGAGAAAGGGAAAAGTGTATAAACATATGGGAATGATCACCTTTGAGTGTGTGATGATATTTTAGCCTAAAACTATTGTACTATTTGGAAGATTGACATGTATTATTTTATTTATATTTGATATATATATGAATTTTTTTAAAATATGTACATAGGATTTTGAATTTATATAAACTACTTATATAAGGTTCTTATTAATCTATTTGATAAAATCATTTACCATCATTTCAAATTTAAAATTTTATTTTTTTAAAATAAGATTTTGTAATACCATATAAGATGATTTAAAATTGAATTTCATATTTGGATAATTTTTTTTCATCTTATTATGGAATTAGAATTGAGACCCTAGTGGGATTTTAGATCACACCCTAGGTATACATTTGGTTGTTTGAAAACATTCTTCTTCTAGGATTGAGTAGGGGTAAGGTTCCACTTAGATGTGGTAGTAGTTATTAGTACTCAGTCTTGAAGAGTTGTTTTAATTGGGACATTGAGTATTATCTTATTTTCTTGTACATTGCAGTTTCACTAGTGTATTTGTATGTTTTTTTTGACTTATTATACACTTATTCTTGAGTTGTTTCTCTTGTAATCATACTGACTTGTTTTTATATCTTTTTTTATTCTTCTGAAAATTTGTTACCATATTCATATTGTCTGATGCAATGTTCTATTCACCAACACATGGGTTTTAGGAATGCCCTTTAGGCCATGTCACAGCTGTCATGGTTACTATTTTACCCAGGTATCTAGTATGGTTTGTGACACCAAATCTCATGATTTAGTTATTCTTTGATCAATTTCTACATCAACTCTTCCATCATGAAATGGATATTAGAGAAGAATTTTTTATACTTAAATCACAATTATCAAAGCACAAGATAAATAATTGATTCCTTTTGTTACTAAATATTTTCTAATCCCAATATAGTTCACAAATTTCATCTAATAACATTGAAATTTAAAATGACTATATTCAATAAATAGTATACATTATGTATCATCAAAAGTATGGTTTAGAAATTATAAACTTCAAAAAATTTGTATAAATATCAATAAACATAAAAAATAATCATTTAATTAACCCCCATAAAGTATAAATTAAATTAAAATAAAAATATATCTTTTGGTAGTAACATAATTTACCCTTAAATATTAATAAAGGAATGAATTCCTAAAAGAATAAAAATGTTAGTTTCTTACATATATTAAAAAAATTAAAAAATAAAGTAAACACTATCATGAATTACATTGTTTTCAAACAATTACCCATTTTCATGGTCACAAATATTATCACATTTACTTCTTCATGGTCATTCATCACATTAAACCAACTAAACAATGCTAACTCAACATAACAAACTTATTATGGGTTATTTTTAACTTTTTCATGTATTCTCTAAAAATAACGCATTACATAATAATCTCAACTCATGTTTATTAGTACCATTGAACAATTGATTTCAAATCCTTAATGAAAAACGATTGTAGTACTATCAGAATATGTTTCAAATTTCATATGAATAGAATATCATTAATAAAAAGTTTATAAAAATTTATTCATTCACTTAAATAAACAATATATTTAATAATTACACAGTAATATTATTAATATCATAAGTGTTACCTTTATCCCAAAAATTATTCTTAGGTATATTCTCATGATACATAGAGAATTAATTTATACAATATCACAAATGTATCAATTTAAAATGCTGAATATTATAGGTTTCTTTCTTACCCTGAATAAATGTGGATGAGGTCCTTTCTCTACACAATTTTACAATAATCCCATTCTATTTATGTTTGTACTAGGTTGTTAAATTAAGAAATTTTCATATGTTAGAAAATCTTACATTATCTCCTTCCCCTTGTCACATTTTTACTCTTTTCCTACTCTTCTCTAACATTCCATTGAATACATAAGACTTGAAGAATTTTATCTATTTCATTATAGAATATGATATTATATCCTCATACGATGAAAATTTTTTGGAGACTAATGTCTTTAGAATGTTTAGTATCAATCCATAATATAAATTTATAATCCTTCTTTTTTGAAGACGTATATAGTCTGTATCATTCCTTGTAAACATTGAAAATATAGATTTATACTTATCAATGTTTTCTTATTCTCTTATTATTTTACTCAAGAATTTTCTACCATTTATGCTCATGGTTTATGAGGTAAAACATTTGTGAATTTGTATTTATAACACTTCCCTTATATATTCATTATTTATTCCATATACTTAGTGTTTTAAATAAAGGACCATAATTCATCTAGAAGACCTGATAAAAAATAAACTACCATGAAAACCAGATGCCTTTTTTACATCCGAAATCATGAAATTTCTTTCTTAAGAAAAATATAAATATCAATGATAAAAATATATTTTTTTGTCCCATTAAATGATGGAGGTTTTTGAAAAATGAAGCAGTCTAAATTTTTTACCCTCTATTATGGTTTATTAGGACACTTATTACAAGCATGTTTATTGGTTATAACATAATTCAACCACCCAAAAAAGTTATATACTATTTATCTCTACTTATATCACTAACTCCAACGTTATTATCTCTTCTTCGATGTGAATCCATTTAATTATCCAATGCATTGAAAAGAATTCCATTCCTTCATCTATGCCCCATATGTAAATAATGTATGAAGATATATTTTATTTTTACATTATATATCATTATGCATAATTTAACAACTGTTGAATCACTTAACATAAACTGAATATTTATTTATAACTAATATCCAAATATTAATTTTGGTTTCATTTGGAATATTCTCAAAGTCTATCACTGAATGATGTTCTCAAATCGTTGTTTAACCTAAATCCAGTTCATATTGTTTCTACTAAACATCATTTTATTACAACATTGAATACCACGACCATTGTATCCGAGAGTTGGTGGTTAAATTATTAAATTGTCACTACATAAAATGAGTTTCATTACAAGGAATGTTATAATTTTGTATTCATTGTAAATAAAATACATACGTCAATCCCATATTATAATTATGAAATAAAATATAACCTAGAATTTTCTATGTGTACACCATTATTCCCTATAGTATATCACTACATAAAATCATTATACACTTCCTAAAAACCTTATAAAAGGATTCATAAGAATGGGGTGAGCTATAATGGTCAGTAAGGGACTATGTACTATGAAATATATATTGAATATATATGGAATAATCAACTTGGAATTAAAATTAACAAAACAAAAATTATATTTAATTGATATTATTTACATCAATAAAAAAATAGAAGGAAATAATGGTGATTAAATAAATAAATTTAAATATTCAAAACATCTTGAAACATATCTATGGATATTCCATCTAACTAAATAATAAAATAGATATCATTAAATATTCTCATAATGATGTAATTTAGAATTCTAGTCCTCACAAACACTAAATAATATTCTCATTCAAAGATATCTGACATAAATTTGTGAGGCATATGCCAAATACCAATGATTTTTTTTCTTGTGATACTTACTGATGCATGGATGTGATATATTATTCTGAACCACAACAATAAAATTATATTTCATATGAATTCCTCAAATGAATAAGTAATAAAATAAAATAAAAAACATTAAAATAAATTAATATATGTATTGGAAATATTAGAATATGAAATATCAATACATTCCCCAACAAAGGTGATCAAAAACCATCCATAAAAATGGTTTGGATGGTAAAATAAGATCAAAATGTCAATATATAATAATATACATAAAAAGTTTATTATATATGAAAAATATTAAAATTTCGTTGGATGACTCTTGACGAAAATAAAATTTTCACTTTAAAAGAACATATTTAAAGACTTTGAAAGTATGAATGAAAACATTTTAATTGATGGAAACCATATAACCAAGTAAAGTATGACTGAAATTAAATATTAGTTAGGTTGGCATAAAAAAATAATTTTTAAAATAATTTGAAAAAAATTCCAATCACTATTTTTTATTATTTTCAAGAAGTACCTCATTTGAAAAAAGATATGAAAATTCATTTAAAAAAAATTAAATAGTAAAAATATATTATAATGTCCCAAATATATCATTTTGATATTTTTTAAATTATTTCTGATAATATTTTTATAAATATTGATATAGAATAAAAATATACCCCATGAAATGGCCTAATCATTAGTAATCTTGAATAATGATGAGATTGTGGAAGAAACACATACCACTTGGATAACATTTTAATCATAGTCTCAATGAAAAAAAGAAAATAAAATGGGAATTACTTTCATTAAAAAGGATATTCATGAAATAAAATATCAAAGGGTTAGCAGAGACACCAAATAAAGGAATCACTTGTTAGATAATAATATGTCTCATGGAATGAAATATCAGATGGGAAAACATTATATTTTCTTTGACATCCAATTAATGTTTTCAAAAATAAATTATAATAAATATAAAATTATTTTACATATATTATGTAACCAAAATCATATTTATCATACTAGATATAATTTACATATAACATTTTATCACCGATTTTTAATAATTCCTTATTAAAAACAATGTTTCTGATGGTAACTAGTTTATTATTCATATATGTTTTGTTTTGGTAGTTTTGGTCACATGAAAAATATCAAGCTTATATAATCTTGAAATTTTAATTAATGATTTAATTTTAATTTATATCATTATATACATATTTTTGGTCATTCATTAATGTTAGAGTTAGAAAAATTAATTACCCGGTTTGGGGATACGGTCAGTCAGACACATGCATGAACATTGTATCCATTTTTTGAAGAAAAAATAAAATGAAATGTTAATAATAATAATCATTTAAAATTATTTATTATATCATAAATATAATTTATAATCATAAAATTCATCCTTATTACCACCCATGTAAATTATCTATAAAACAACAAATCACATCGCTTCTTGGAGGTGGTAGTCCACATGTACGTGTGATCAATGTAATCATAACCGAAAAGATTGGAAGGTAATAAATTTTATATGGTATAATTATTCTGGATGATTAAATATGTAGAAAATAATATATATTAAAATTAAAACAATCAAATTCTTTTTCCATAACATATAGTGATTAAAAATGGGTTTTATCGATATGTGGAGACAATATATCGTTCGTTCAAACAAGATATTAATTCACCTAAAACTTAATTTTATGAGGGTTCATAATTATGTTTCAATTATCATTTTATCATTTAAAATTTTATAATACTTATTTTGTCATTTTATGATAAATAACCAATCTTTATATTAGCATAATAATGATGTAAAATAAGGAAGTGATTCGAAGAGCAACTAGATATTATTTGGAAGAATACCTTTGGATATCAATATAAAAACAAAAGGGTTGGTATTTTTGGAATACCAAAACCTCTATACTTTGTATGGGGATATTTGGTTGAATTGTGGGTAGGTTATTTTTGATCTAGATGTATCATAGTCATGTAGATAACTAAAGAAGGTGCTGTCATTTTATAATTGATATGAGGGAACTTTTGGAATTTATTAAAACATAAAATTATACTAATGTTATTATAAATGAGAATTCATAATGACTCATAGGTATTATATAAAAGGTTATTATATGGATTAAATATCATTAAAAAATAAAATTTTTAGGTGTAACATCCGAAACACGGATTCCACTCAGCGTTACTACGAGCCCAGCTGGCTACGTTGCCGCAAGAACATATCACCAAATGCATGAGGTTATAGACTGTAAATGAGGTCCTATGACAGTAATTATGGAAACTATTCCCTCATGAAGTATTAATTTCAACATGGATGTCAACAGTCATACAGATAGAGAAACCACGAAAACATACATAAAAGAGATTCATAGATAGAATAGTTTACATTCTCAAAATGTGGATCATATAAAATTATGTTGGTGATATATGTATATAAAAAAATGAAAAAATAAAAACCTAGAAATACAATACAATAAGAGTATCCACAATTTAAAAAAGGCCAAAAAATTCTCATAGCATCACAACACTCAGATTAGCCGCATAGTCCACCTATTTAAATTAACAATATATAAAATGTAATATGACACATGCCCATGTAATCACCTACAACCATATAATATGCATTGGTCTACAAGAAGTCCTATAAAAGTTGTGAGATAAACATCCCAGTAGGTAACCACCTATAAGTCTACATAGGTCTATATTTTTTTAATGAAAGATTTTAAAGAAGTGTTTGTAAGAAGTAATGTGAGTGTGAATGACCAAGGAATGTGTCTATTACAAAAATTAAAACTAAAATAGATTCTCCAAGATCCTTATAAAAACTGTTATCACCTACCACGGAAACTATAAATAATATAGGAACAAAACATGCCATCACACTACAACCATCCACATCAAGTCCACATGACCATTCTTTAGAAATAAACCATGTCAAGAACCCATGACCTTATCATACACCAATAATCATATATCCAATGACTGTGCTATATAAATAATTTTATACCAATTTCAAATCCATTTAATTATAACCCATCATATCATATAATCAAAAACCATGCCTTAAAACGAAACCCTAAATCCTACAGTCATTCGGTATAATGAAGTGTATACCATGAAAGGGCCAGATCCAAATTTTCGATGACCATGGTTTACTCGTCAAGTCCACGGAGCATCTAAATTGATGTTTGGTATAGGAAATTATTAGATTCTAAGGAGAATGTGTACTGATATTTCCTACTTGAGACGAATAATACCAAGACCAAGGCTTAAAAATGACCAAGGAATCCCAATGAATCAAGACTCTAGGATCATACTCAATCTATGGCGTCCAATACTGTGGTCTAGATCCATTAAGATCCATCAACATAATATATCTAAACTATCATGTATTAATACAATTTAACAAAATAATTACAAAACATATGATTCTACCAACACCTATAATCCATTTCATGTAAATCAATCTCTATGGGTATTTCTTCCCATTTAATTACAAAAATCTATTTAAGCAATCAAAATACAACTAGTGAGTATACCCACCCATTTAACATATTCCTTTAATGTCATTTGATCTATTTAAAAATGTGATAATAAAAAAACACAATGTATGTAAGAAAAACATATCATATGCATGTAAACTAACCTTATTATGTTACAACATAGCTTCCTTAGACAACGAAAACTAATAAACTGACCCATTGGGAAGTTCATCAATGGTCAACACCACTAAAAAGGCCTTTCACAACCCATGGATGGCCTTGGGATGGGATAAAATCCACCATTTATTCTTAAGAAAACAAAGAGAACCCCTAACATTTCCTACATTACCTATTTCAAAATAAAATTTTAAAATCGAGCCCACCTAAATATCCTTGCAAGAAGAAAAAGCCGATATCACTAGAAAAAATCATAAGATGAAATAAAAGCATATACCACCTGCATTATAACTATAGTAGAGTTTTCATCAATCATTATGTTTTAATTCACCTTGCTTTAAGAGAAATATGAAGAATTAATGGAGACTAATAAATTAGGAAATATGAAACAATTCCAAATAGAACAATCATTATTCTAAAGAATCAATAATGGATAAAAATTTATCTAGATATTTCTAATGTGGTTCAAACAATACTGATAGTGGAAGAAACTAATTCTAGATCTGAAATGTTGATAAAATCCTACAATTATTCATCAAAGGAGCATCATTTGTGTGAAAGAGGGTGGGTGGGGTTCTATTTTGAATAAATGACACAACATCATTTTATAGAAATGTAGTCTAGTAATTACATGACATGTAATTGTATTACACTATGTAATGATCAATTCTCCCTTCCCATGGGAAACCATTTCACACCTTGATAAGTCTCATCTAGACCATTATACATCATGTAATTGGATTTCAATGTGTGTGATCCCATTACACATCATGTGATTGGCCTACATCTAGTACATATCCTTTCTAGCTCTTCTGACCCATGTACAACCAAACCAAACATGGACCTAGCATCTATTCATTTGTAAAAAATAATGGTAAACTAGCATTTAATTAGGAATGAAATGATCTTTACCCCATAAAAATTCTGAGCTCTTATAGTATTCCCACCTTTCAGAAATTCGTCCATGAATTTCCCCTTATAGGGTGGTCAAGATTCATCTAAATGAAACCATGTCCAATGATCACATACATCAGCCTCTTTCATTCAATTCGTGTCCTATAAATGAATATACTACTACAGAACATTTACTAGAGTAACTGACTAGCCTCAAAGAACCATTATGACACTATCAATGATAAAAATCAGATGCTCCTCAAAATATTCATCAATGTGTAACTCAACATCCTTGGGATGAAAATTTTGAAAAAGATCTGAATGATAAAGACATAGATGAGATATGTGGAAGACATGCTGAATGGATCAATACCTATGAGTGAACTACAACCGATAGGATACTAACATGAATCTCTCTAGAATCTTAAACAGTCTGACATATCACATTGAAATATTCCACTATCTCTTGATCCATATGTGTTTCAACCTTAGTTATACCAAAAAAGAAAACCTCAGCAGTTACCTAGAACCCCATAATTTGTCGACTGTGATCTGTGTAAGATTTCTGATTAGACAGCGCAACAACCATCCAGTTCTGTATCTACTAGACCAGCTCAAAATTCTCCTCTAGGAGATGCATTGGAAGTAAACTTTCATCACCAACCTCTAGATATCATTGGTGTGATTGGCATGAACTACCATAAAAATCCTCATAATGAACCGTCAGTATCGTCACATGGTAACTATAATTGATGGTAAACTCAACTAGGGGAACATGCCACTCATAATAGTCCCCAAAATATTGGATACATGCTTCCAGTATATCCTTTAAAACTTGTATCATATGCTCTAACTAGCCATCAATATGAAGGTTGTATGTTGTTCTCATAATCACCTGTGTACGCATAACCATCTAAAAACATTTCTAGAAACGAGATGTTAAGCGGTCTTCCCTATCAGAAACAATAGTTCATAGAACCCCATGAATCTGTACATTCTTAACAATCTACCACTTCTCAATCTCATAATATTTAAGGTCTACATGATCAGATTAAAATGATCATCATTTTTTATACTATCAATAAAAACCCACACATCATCATTACCTTGAGGAGACCTTCATAAACCAGTCATGAAATCCATCATGGCATCATCCCAATTCTAATTAGGAATAGGTAACTACTATAAAAATATGATTTCATCTTGATGTTCCACCTTCACCTGTAGATAGATGTAACACCACATATCCCAATCAAATACCTATTTATTCTTACCTGACCACCCATACTAATGTCGCCATTCATGATACATAATTATGAAAATCGGATACACCACCCAAGTTGATGCATGAAACTCCCACATCAGCTCTTCATGTATCTCTATTGAAACCAAAACACATACATGGATATGAAGTATTTAATCCTCTCCTACTATACAACCAATAAAATGACCCTCACATTCCATGCCCCCTATTGGATTATCCCCTTAGAATTTAATTGATGTTCCATCCAAACTCTGTAAAATAGAGTACATGTCACAACTAGGGTTGACAGATAAGTTCGTCCATGTCTGTCACGCACCTCCATATGAATCATATAAAATAACCCACTAAGATTCCACATAATACTGGCCAACTGCACTCCTAATATATGAGCCATCCATCTCAATGCATAAAAAACTGAATCTTCTTTACCATGCGTGTATTCATGATCAAAGTGAAAGGACTATTGAAACTATTCCCACCTCTACTGCCTCAGATTTAGATCACGTTGAGTAAATACATACTTGAGTATTTTTTGGTCTGTGTTCCCCAAAAAATTCCCATCTATGATGTAATGTCTCCAAAATTTATATGTGTTAAAAACTGCATCCAAGTCAATATTCTACATAAGGTAAATTCTCTCATGTGGCCTCATCTGTTGAGACCCATATTCCACCACTCTATCTACCTACATTATCACTTCTCTTATTCTAATATATGATATTTCACAGTACACATTGTTTCTCTAGATTTTTTTGGGATGTATGTGGATGGGTGTTTAGGACAACCTACCTTTCAGCTCTGGAAATGATGTATCTCAAGAATCTGACCATACATGCCTCACACCATTCGTAGTGATGCTTTTAAATGGAATTTCTAAGGGTGATAATTCCTATAAGAAATGCCAATGATAAATAGATGGCCCCAAGTAACTCCATATTTCAAAATAGTTCATGGTATTATACTAGTAAACTATATCTCTCACCTTCTCTCACCTTCTCTTAGTGTATCCAAAGTGATTTAAATATGGTTTGCATGGTCATGTCGATTGTGAGAGCACATCAATATGTCATCCATGAATATGACCAAAAAAGAATCCATGAAATGATTGAACACTAATTTAATCTAAACCATGAAGACAACCCACACATTCATGGGACGAAACAGTATAAGCATATATTATTAATGATCATACCTACAATGAAAGGTTGTATGACATATGACTATAGGTAGAACATTCCCTAGATGATATCCAGACATGAAATTATTTTTTAAAAAACATCATGGACCACTAATATTAACAAATAGATCGTCTATCTTTCACAATGTGTATAATTTCTTAACCATTAGATGGTTAATTTTATGAAAATTCAAGCATAGTGTAAGGGTACCATCCATAATTTTTTCAAAATATACTTGAAACCCCGATGGATAAGTATTGCATCAAATAAAACCCTTCACCTCCAATTCCACTAGCTACCACATTATTTGAATCCAATCCATCATAACCCTCACGTGTGGAGGAATGGATATATGTGTAGGTCATGGAAATAGAACAATGGTAAATTACACCACTATGTCAAGTGGTAAACCAAAAACGGTTCTCTAAGAACACATCCGTGAAATGATCCACAAGTAGTGAAATGTCTACCTGACTCACTCACTAATGAATCACAAACAAACTATAGATCTATGGTTTATCCTACCCAACCCATGATTCTCTTGTGAAGCACATATGTTTTGGGCATCCTATTCACCCTTGTGAGTAAACACGACACACTCTGGTGATTTGACAGCCACCCTCTGATGATAGAAGTAAATGAAAATTCGATAATCTACTATCCATTCTATCCTTAGAATGCAGTCAAACCCTATAATCTTTAGGACATTAAGATCCCATAAGAATTTACTACCACCAAACTCAAGGGGGTACTCTATTCACTAGTGCACAACATCCATTATGATTGCCAATGGAGTTTCAAGAATCAAAAAACCCTCATAAGACAACAAAATAAGCCCATGAAATTTTACCAAATGTTAAGAAATAAAATTATGAAATGAAACCATATCCAAAAGATTAAATTAAATAGTATAGAATACTGAAATAATACCTCTCACCATAGATAGTCTTCCCCCTGCTCCTATGGGTTAGGCTATAAAAAATCGATATGGAATGTACTATAGCACTGTGAAAAAACTCACTGCTCATAGTCAGTCCACTATGATATCTAGTGTAACATCTATTTGGATGAATTTTCTATAAAAACCATTTAGATGGCCTATTCGGCTCATAATTACCCAAATATCTACCAGGAATTGAGCTGAGGAACCTTCTCCTGAACCTAGTGTTGTAGATGACCCCACCACTGAAAATGGGAGGTAATGTCCTTTAGAACAATTTAATATGCCTCATCCTACCATATGCTCGGCACTCGAATGGGTCATAGATGCAAATAATTTTCAGGATGTCCTCACCTATGTCTTTGTTAAAGAAACATTGAGTTTAACTTAATTATAACCTAACTGGTGGTCATCATAATGGAAGCCTCCAAATAGCGCTTCCTTCTAGATGATGTAGATCCACTGTTTCAAGAAACAACACTTCCCTAGTCTACATACATTTCCTTCATAATCTTATGCTATGTAATTAGGGCCTTATTCACAATCATAGTGATAAAGGTCAATCAGAACATGTTGACCTAAGAACTGATAGCTTTCCATATACCTTCCTCGAAGTGTCTCAGTCTATATAATTCATTCATAAGGTACATCAGCGTAAAACACTTCAACTCAGTAAATAATTCCATGTACTCCATATATACAATCACGCCCTACTCCAACCACATGAACTCACTATCCCACTCTTCATGAAGAGTCTCGATGTAAAAGTATTTTGAGAAGCATGACTAAAAATTAGTCCAACACAAATATCATAGCCTTTAACCCTAGTTTAGAACATACAACTAATTATTTTCTTTTCTACAATGTATATAAGTAGAGAATAAGACTTCCCTCTCAAAACACATCTCCAAATTCAAGGAAATCACTATTGTAGCCTGAAGGTGTAGTTTAGTAGCCTGAGGGTTGCTATCCCCTAAAAACATGGGAGGGTGCTGCTACTATAACACCTGGATCAGCTTATCCATAGTAAATATATAGTATTGTTCTCCCTGAAAAGACTTAATATACCAGAAAAATCCATCTCGGAACTATGCCTCTGCACCTGTGGTCAAAACATCCATTGGTTTCTTAGTTGGAACTAATGGATTACCAACTAGTAGACCATGTCCCACCTCTGAAAAATCATCATCATCTCCATCCTCATGGAATCACACTAGATGTCATCATGGGGGTATGGGTTTTCAATTTCCAACACACACCTCATAATATAATGATATCAAATTCACACCTCAAAATTATTGGATAGGTCAAAACCTTCCTAAAACCTTGTCATAACCCATAACCTACTCCAAATTCCATGACTACATAAATAAAAACTACCAAAACAATAGAAACTCTTTCTCATTCCCACTGAAAAGTCAGGTATAGGTCAATTTTCTATTTACCATTTCATTTTCAGTTGAAATTAATTCAATCAATGATTCAACTGATTGTCCAAAAAGTTACAAGCCTTGATGGCCCATAAAAACTGATGAAAAAAAATTTGATAACCATATAATCCATACACAATGAAATAAATTCAACAATTGAATTTAAAACATGAATCATTTTTCATTTAATAGTAGACCATAGACCTTAGGAATTTAATGATTATTTAATCCTCTATCATTTAAATAGTTTCTGACACAACAGTAGACATAAATTTCACAACACATATCACAATAGCTTGTGTCACGTATCGAGTCCTAAATAGAATGGGATTGTGCGTGACATGAGATTTATAATAATTTTCTATATTTTGAATGAGATGGATTTCCCTCATTTCATCAAGATACAATGGAAATAGAACACATTGATATCAATTGTAATTTCATAAATCATTTGTGTCCCCCAAATTCAAAATTATTTCAATTGTAATAGTAAAATCTAGAAATTTTAATTTCATTAGGTGAAATTTGTATTTTCCATGTATCAAGGATAGCTAATTTTTTGCACACATCAATAAAAAATTCTATTTCATACCTATCATTGTCTAATTTAACCATATAATAAATCAAGTTATAAATGAAATAACCACTAATACAACTTTGTAATATCCCAAACCAATATTCCACTTAACATTCCCTCGATCTCGATTAGCTACTTAACGTCAAGTTCTTCTCAGAAAACGTAAGAGGCTACTGAATAGTATCAAGAACCTATCTGAGTATATTGAGGAGACTATTCCCTCGGTATCAATGTTTTTCCTAATGTAATTAAATAATCATACAGAGAGAGGACGTAGTATAACAATAAGAAAAAAATACATAGCATGAACAATTGGAATTCTCAAAATATTGAACACATACATCGAGGAATATTATACATGTTTTTATAAAATATCAAAAAATATTCAAGAAATTTCAATAAAATACATGTATCATGTATGATTATAAGACAAAAAATGTGTAGGTTTTATCAAAAACCTCAGCATGGTCCCATGACCCCCTACTCGAATGTGACATTCAACAACCTATGCTAGGGGGATTCCCTTGTCATCACCTATAACCATAAACTCAATTTGTGATCCGCTACTGGCCCAAATATGGAGAGATATAAACATCCCAGTAGGTATCCACCCATAAACCTATATTTTTCTAGGCATCACATTGAAATATCTTGAAAATTTTATGCAGGAAGTAACCGAAGTGTGAATGCACATGGCATATGTTTACATCAATCTGTAAAACCCAAAAAACATATCGAAATCTCCCCTAAAAAGGTATCAACCCCTAACAGGATGCTACAAAAAATTAATGAAAACAAGATGGACTATCCATGAAACCATCCACATCATGTCTACATGGAATTTCTATATAAATAAATCATATCAAGAATCCACAAACATTCCTTACAAATAGAGTCATATATCCCACAATCATTAGTTATAAATAAAGTTATCAATATTTCTAGGACACTTAGGTATAGAAAGAAATTTTATATAATCCACAACCATTCCATTTAGTGAAACAATATATTGCATGATCCCGACGTATAATGAAGTATGAACCATGAATGACTAGATCCAACATGTTAAAGAACATGGAATCCACAATGTTTCCCAGTATCATCTCAATTGAAATGTGGTTTAGGTACTGGATGGAGGCCTTGGAGCATGTGTACTGACATGTTCTCTTTGGTTACTTGAAATCAAGATCCATGTGGCAGCAAGGCCCAATGAATTCCACTGAATCATGTACCTATGGTCATACTCTATCCAATGAATCCACTACCGCTTCCCATATCCATGGAGATCCCTCCAGGGAATCTGTATAAACTATCACAAATTCATACCATTTAACAAAAGAATTAAAAATAATTTCAGTCTACCCACTCATAAAACCCATTTAATAGAAATCAAGAATCATGGGTACACCCACATATTTAATAATAAAAATCCATTTTAGTAATTTAAAAAGAAAAGAAAGTATACCCATTAGTTAAAAAAATCAAATCACACCATCCAATGTAGTTATGCATGGAATGTTTTGGTAAGACAAGTTAAGGGGAAAGAACATATCTTAATCATGCAATCCAACCACATTAAATTACAACAGAGCTAATTTAATTATTAAAACTCAAAAACACGCCCCATGGGATGTTTATCAATTGTCAAAACACTAGAAAAGTCATGGTGCACCATATGAGTGTCCTTAGGGTTGAAACAAATCCCCAATGCATTTCAAAGAACATAGGGATATCCTCAACTTTTACTACAACATCTATTTTAGATTAACATTTTAAAATTGATTTTTGTTGAAAATGTTTCTAGAAACAAATAAGATTATTCTTCTAGAAATCAAAAAAGTTTAAAAGAAGAATATAGAACACCTAGCTTAGCACAGTAGTAGAGTGCTGATTCTGTATCAAGACACGATTTGACTTTGCTTATGAGATATATAATGAGTGGAAAAAGAAAGATTCATTAGGGAATTTTATCCTAAATCCAAACAACATGGCATTTTATTGGTGAATCAAGAATGACTAAAAAAGAATATGGATATTACCCATGAGGTTCCAATGAAACTGATAGTGGAGGAAAGGAATCCCAAATCTACAATTAGGATATGATCTTACCTTTAGGCTTCAATGGAGATTCCAACATGTGAAAGAGTAATGAGTTTATATTTCGAAAAAAAATAAGAGATCAGTACCTCATATTAAAAAACAATAGTCACAAAATTACATGACGTGGAATTGCATTACAAGACATGTAATGCTCAGGTTTCCATTAACAGGGAAACCCCATTTCACACCATGAAAAGTCATTTACAGACCATTACACATCAATTAATCAGATTACATGACATTTAATCCTTTTATAGATTGTCTGATTAGCATGTTGTGAGTACACGACCATCCTACCTCTTCTTCCCCATGTACAACCCTAACAGGCCCATGGTCCGATTTATGATATAAGCTAAAACTGAAAGGTAACCTATAATTTAACTAGAAAATAATAAATATTTACCTTTATAAATCAAAGAGGACTTGAATTAGGTTATATATATCTAACTAACCCTAGAAATACTAGAGAATGTTTCATCTACCAATTACACTTTCATGATTAGAAGGAATAAAAAACCGAAGGACCATATAATTAGTAGTAGTGGTAGACCAGATATGAACATCGTACTTTTATTACAAAATAATAAAACAATTACAAAATAATTATTTACATTATTTCTACATAAATAACACAGAGGATAACTTTAATCCATTTAGTATATCCATGCATATTATTCATTGTATGCTTCTCGGATCCCTAGGGAAAACATAATAAGTGTGAGATCAAATAGTCATTTGGGGGACAATATAGGTGGAGAAATATTTAATCAATTATAATAGTAAATATGTAAATTTAAATAATTTAACATACATGTCATGTAATCAATAAACCTAATGGATGTGGGTAAAAAATATGGAATTGTAATGACATGAAAAACATTCCATTAAAATAACTATATAAGGAAGAATACATATTAAGAGGTTTGAAATTTAAACATATTCCATCTAAATAACTGAATATGTAATATATCCTTAGATATGTTGATGGAAAATTTCATGGGTGTATACTAATGGAAACCATATAAGGGAAATGATTGATTATTTGATGCCATGATTCTAAGGAACATTGTACCTTTACCATCAATAAATTTCACAAAACAATTTACAAACTATTGGGTAAAACCCCATATAAGGTAGCTAGCCAAATTAATCATCCCATGAGACTACCAATTCATCCTGGAGATATCTTTAACCTGGCCCCACTCATTTTATACTATCCTAAAACATTCCTCTTATATTGAATAGATGATTTTACAATGTTCCTTATGAAATATCTATATGGAGTAAGAGATAAAGATTTATCAATATCAACCAAAATAATCCAATAGCATACAAAGTTAAAACCATATAAAAATATATTTATTCAGGTAATGAAAAAATACATGATAATTGATATGGTTAAATAAGCGAAATTCAACCATCCATGATTATAGGAAATTGAATATTTCAAGGGATAAAAGGAATAAATGAAGTGAATGAGAATATTATCCTTGGAAAAATAAATCCTAAACCATATAGGGGAAGATCAAGTATGGTATCAATAAAAGATAACACATATCGAGAAAAATAAATGGATGTTGTTATTAATGAAGATAAATATATTGAAAAAATATTTTTCATGAATTATTGACAAAAATATCCATTTTTTTGATTAAAAAAAAATTTAAAAACGTTTCCTTTGAAATTAAATTTTAAAAAAATCATTACACATTAACCATTGAAGCATAAAATGTTATATTTTAATGAATGATGCCATGTAAATCCGTAAATTCCCTATAATGTAAAAGGACCATTCCTTTTGCATGATGAAAAGGTATGTAAAATTCATTGTTTAGAAAGAGACTAGAATATTTCATTGAAAACATTAGTTAAATATAAAAGGGGAAATAATTTCTTTACTAAATCATTTTACAAATATTTTTGAAAACAATTTAATAAATCATGTTTTTAGAATAAAATTGTCTCTCTGACTAAATATATAAATGAAGTCATGTTGTCAAAAAAACATTTTGAACAATATTTAGAGTACTAAAGAGTGGAAGAATGTTACTAATTTATGAAAAAAGTCATCAATAACTAGAGGATTGTTAAATGAGAGGTTTTATGGAAAAAAATCATCACATAATATACTCGAATGAAAATACCAATGAATGATCATTATGATTATTATTTAGGAATATAATTTTTAATCACCCCATTGTGTCCCATACCTCTTTGAAACATTTTATATCATTATCCCCATGACATAATAAATTTAAATGAAATTTATAATATATTGATATTATATTTATTCCTGATATATATTGTAAAATTATATATATACACCATATAAGATAAGTTAGGCTCATAAAAACAAATATGTCAATATAATATAAATTGAGATAAAATACATTACTTTTTGTTTCATCCTGGGTGAATGTCCAATAAATTCATGTATAATAAACTAATGATAACTATCCAAATTCTTGATAAATTTTTTGATATTTATAATTAATTTAATATCACTTATCAATATGTTTTATACAAATACATAGGAAATTATGCTTACATTAATTGATTTGGCCAAATTCATTTTATGTGTAAGAAATAAATTTTGTAGGTCAAAAGGGGTAATTAAATAAAATCACCATAATAATAATCATGAAATAATTATAATATTTATACCTAAAATATAATTTAAAAAACAATAATTAATTATGGGTGTGAAAAATAAATCAATTATAAAATCATGGAGACAGTTGGTCGTACGTACAAATGAGTAATGGTCTCATTTTTTTAATGACCATTATGGAATGAAGGTAAGTGGAACATTATATTTATATTATGATCATTATATAATAATTAAATTTTATTTATTCATATATAGTAATATATATATATATTATGATGTAAAATAAATCAAATCATGTCAATGAGGTGGTAGTACACATGTCCACGACCGACATTATTACTTTTCAGTGTGTGGATGGATAATATTGAAAATTATATATATATATATATATATATAATTTTAATTACATCATTAATATCATATATATTTTTATATAATATATTTTTAATTATAACAATCTATTATACATTCCATGAATAATTTTTATTAATCACACTTATTCTAGGGGCAGTAGTCCACACTTCCTCAAACGATGTTATCATATTCTAATAAAATGGAGCACATAAGGCTATGTGTTATAAATAAATTAAATAAGTATATAGAAAATATAAATATCATATATTAAAATATATAAATTTTTTTATCATAATGTCCCTCGTGAGATGTGGTAATATGAAAAATGAACAATCATCGTTTAGTGAGGTAGTAGTTTACTGTATATATAAATAATATGTTTGTTACCCATTAGAAGGATGTCTGTGTAATTGTATGTATACCCATTTTCCTAGAAAAATAAAAGTATATATTTTGATAGATTAGATCTTATACATGAAAATAAAAAGAATGTTTTAATGGTTTGAGAATGAAAATAAATCTATGATTTTTAAGGAATGATGTTACCTCATAATCAGGATACTATTTTTGATCAAAACCAAATGCTTAAATAGATTTTTATATTCCCAAGGGGATATTTATAGGATGTGATTCAGGGTTTTAATGAGATATATTAGATGATTATTTTCAAGGCAATGTCACTTGAGAGGTTTTAGGAAGTGGTAGGATTGAAGGTACATTTATACTGGAGGAGCAATGGCACTCCAGTATTATTCTTACAATGGAATTCCCTGCACATTTTTCACATTCCATGTGGATCCAATCAATGTCCAAATTTTATAAAAGGTATTATTGGGAATAAATTTGGCTATAAAATAGATGTTTTACTAGTTTATAATCTGTATAATGTGAGTGCGATTAACGTTTAGTCCCCTATTAATCTTAATTTTACATTAATTATTGGAAATAATTTTAATTACATTCACTTAATTTTTTTTTCAAAATAATATTACATTATTATAAATTATAAATCCTGATGATTAAAAATATGGAATCCATTTTAAAAAATTCCGATCACATATGTGGAATACATAATTTTAAATTTTATCCCACAGATGGGATGACTATGCAGGGTTTTAAAGTAAAAACGTCTAACAATTTTTTATTTTTTATAGTCAATTTCAAAGTAAATTTGATTATAATGAACTACATGAAGATAATTGAAAAATCAATTATCAAATTAATATTTAAAATAATTTTGAAATATAAATTATCCTTATAAATTAATATGATTAAAATGTAGTTTGGAACTAAAATTTAGTATTTAATACTATTCATTAAACATGGATATATTTCCAAAAAATAAAAATAAGTCACGCTAAGCTAATTTTTATATTTCACCATAAAATATAGAGTTTATTTTGATATATTAAATAAATTAATGTTTTGAAATTCTTTTTTTAAAATGTGTTCTCTATTAAAATGCGGTAAATTCCTTTTATATAAATTTATATTTTCTATGTTTGAAATTGTATTTGTTCTTATCTTATGCATATCAAACTTAATGGAGGAATATAAAAATTTTAAAATGGAATATATAACATATATATGTAATTTAAATAAGTATATAATTATAATTAATTAGTATTATTATGAAAAAAAATCTTTTGGAGTTATGAGAATAATAATATTTATTTTTATATCCAATTGGTTTTTTTCTCATTTCTAATTAATTGGTAACCAATGAATAAATTTTATAATTATATAAACAATAAATTTAGATATTTTATTTTATAATATTCATAACCACAGACATAAATTATTTGTTACGTAATATTATATTAAATAATAATATTTTGATAATAGATTTCTATTTGGTGAAACTATGTCTTGCACGTAACTTAAGCTATTAAGGAAGGTCTCTATTATGTGTGATTCAAGATATCATAGTGTTGTGTGCACTAAAATATATATATAATGTTATATTTATTTTAGATTGTAATGTATTGGTTTTATATGAACCCTTTTACATTTGATGTTGTGTGTCATAAAAACTAATGACGAAAAATATGTACATTAAAATTTTGGTGTGTTATATTCTCCATACATTAATTAAATTGCTTCTTTAATATTTAAAAATTGTCTTGGTAATATATTATTTGCTATTTTATATGTTTAAATCCCACAAAAATAGAAGGTTTTGTGAAACATCATGTATATTGATGTAGTAATAAGTATAATGGTCACAAGGACTAACATATAACTCGATCTCTATGTAAGAATACAATAGAAGAAAGTAGAGATATGTTTGTGGAGGGAAAACATAAATATATATTGGGAGTTATTGATGTCATAAATAAACAAAGTGAATGATAAATAGAATGTTGAGGGATTAAAATTCATAAATGAATGATGATTTAAGAGGCCTTGAGTTCAATAGAATTTAATTTATTAAGACAGAATTTTATATAAAAGTCATTTTCCAAAACATTGGGTAATTATTTTTCTGACCTATAATATAAGGTAATATTAATACATGGTAAGTTTCAATTTCATATAATAAAGATTAGGTTTCTTTATGCATGAAAAAAATTATAATTCGACTCATTACATTGAGCAATTATCATATAATAATGAATATTTTTATTCTATAACTACTAAAAGATACTTTTAAAGGATTGTAAAGCCTACAAAATAGTGAAATGTATACCTATTTTTCCTTAACTATCTTACAAAATAAATATAGTTTATATATTAATCTATATTCTTCAAAAGAGATACTACACATTCATCATTATCAATTTCAATTCAAAATTAAAAAAACAATGAAAATTTCACCAGGACATTGTATAGGTCAGTGGTCGGCATAAAACCCCTATAGTTATTCAGTAATGGGTTCAAAAAATGGGGGAATGCAATATTGGATTAGTTTTTACATGAATTTTGGTTATTCCTTTTCTAAAAAAATATTTATATTATTTAAAAAATAGACATGCTGGGGATCTTTTAAATAAGGTTAATAACAATATAAAATTTTAATAATAGTGTTCAAAACAACATCAATACAAAAATACTTCACCAATTTTATATCAATATAGGTTCTTCAATGGTATTATGTTTATCCATAATATCATCTCTAGGAATTCTAAATCATTACCCCTAATTTTCAATTTAAAAAACCAGAGGTTTACACTAGTATATTCATCTTAATTATCTTTTTTAATTCATTATAATTACATATAAATAAAACATTTAATTATTCTAAGAATATACCTTGACAGTATCAATCTAGGTGTGTAGTATGGCCCGATTTCTTATATTAGGTTACCCTGAGTCATGATCAAAAAACCATGTTAATGCTATTAAAACTTGGTAAATCTTTTATAGATCCATTCCCACCTATTGTTCTAGAAAGAGATGAATTTCGTTGAAGACTGACAAAATAATTAACATTATAAAATACTAGGATGTTTTACAATACATATCCACAAATTATACATTGGGGTTTTGTTATCTAATATAGGTTTTAAAGATTCTAGTTCCTAAGGATTATAGTAATTTTTTTATACAAACTGTAGCAAACTAACCCTAGAATTCAAGGATCCAGTATCTGATATAAAATTCATTATCTGGATAAAAGGAATCTAATCTCAAAGGATGGAAGAGATTAATAGTCTTGGAAAACAAGATATTCAAAGAAGACATTTTTTTACAAAATAACACAAAAATTGAAACATAATTTTGTACCTATTTTTAAATAAATATCCTTGAGAACAAATCTAATCCATCTATAAAATGATAGAATATCATTCATTTTAGGCTTATTTGATTAATTGGTAATGAAAAATAATAAAGGTGATCTAAAATGATCTGGAAGGGAAAATAGAGTGAAGGAAATAATTAATCAATTAGAATCGTCAATATGAAAAGGTAAATAAATGAACACACATTCCATGTAATCAATAAACTAATGGTAGTTTGTAAGCCCTATGGTAATAAAATATCTAGAAATTCATGAAATTAAAATAAATAGATTGAGAATGATTAATATAAAAAGGTATGAAATTGAAACAAATTACTTCTAAATAACTTATAACAAAAAATTTCATTAGATATGTAGAAAAAATATCTCAAGGATGAATAATAAATAAAACATAATGAGGGAGATTCTAGATTAATGGACTCAGTGTTTCCAAGGTACATGGTACCTTAACTGTTAAGACCATTCAGAAGACAGTTTTCAATATATCAGGAAAACAAAAATATAATAGGTTAGAAAAATGACTCATCCCATGAGACTATAGATGCCTCGAGGGGATATCTTAACTAGGCCCCACCTATGATGCACGAGACAGAAAAAATTCATATATATTGAAATATAATTTAACAAATTGACTTATCAAATATCTATATTGAGCAATAGATATAGATTTATTAATGATTTCCCAAATAATAAAATTACATTCAGTGTGAATACCACATAAAAAATAATATACAATTTTTGTAATGAATAGTTCTATAATTAATAATATGGAAAAATAGGGGAAATTAAATGTTCCATGATAATATATATTGAATATTTATAAGGTTTAAAAGGAATCAAGGAAGTGAATGTGAATACTATACTTTGTCAAATAAAAAATAAACCATCAAGATGGCGATTACTGATTGTTTCAATAAAACAGACCCTAGGTGGAGTAAAATAATAGGATTTTTCATTAAAAAAATGTATTTATCATAAAAAGATCATTTAAATCATTCAAAAAGAAAATATAAATTTTTGAAACCTTTCGAAAGAAAATTTCTTTGAAAATAAATATTCAAAAGAATTTATTAAAAATTCAACTGGAAAAAATGAAATGGAACCTTTGAAGTATTGATGGTGGTTAAATCCACATAATCCATAAAAGGTAAAAAAGAACATTAAATTTTCATGGTAAAAATTTTAGAAAAATTACTTTTTTAGAATGTGATAATAATATTCCATTGAAATCATTTGTAAAAGACAAAAATGAAACAAAATAACTTTAAAAAATCAGGTTGAAAACATTTTTGAAAATAATTTTCCAAATAAATCATAATCCATTCAGATGAAGATTTAGGATGGTTTCAATACAATATATCTTAAGTGGAGTAAAATAAATAGTTGTTGTCATTGATAAATAAAAATGTCATCAAATAATATTTTAAAAACAATTATCGGGAAAAAATATTCTATTAACCATTTGGAAAAACATTTTGTTTGATATTAAATATTAAATAAATTTCAAAAAAAAAATACCTATTAAAAGTGAAATGGAATAATTGTTGGAATGATAGTGGTTAAATCCATACATGGAATTCAAGGTAAAAAGAACATTCATTTTTCATTGTACATGGGTAAGAAAAATGTATTGTTTAGAAAGAGACAGTAAGATATAATTGAAAACATTGGTAAAAGGAAAAAATGAAAAAAAACAGACTTTAAAAAATAAATTTTATATTTTTTTAAAAAATACATTATAAAAACTTGGTTTTTATATGTAAATTTTTTTTCCGACTAAATAATAAATAATTTCTGGTATTCTTAAAACAAATATGTGTAAGCAAGAGTTGAAAATGGTACTAATTCTTGATAAAGGTCAAAAATAACTAGAGGAGGGGAAAATTGATATTTGTTTTGAGAAATGTTCATATATTTTCCTTTAATAGAAATACCATTGAAGGATTAATATAATTATTCTTCATGAAAATAATCCTAAAACATTCCAATGTGTCCCATAACACATTGAAACCATTTAAATAGAAATCCTTATGAAGTAATAACATTAAATGAATGTTGTAATATAATGATAGTGAGGAGATTCCTGAAATATCATGTAAAAAGTTTGTATATAAACCCTATAAATGAATCTATGTGCATAGCAAAAAATATGTCTCAATAAAATGTATAGTGAAACGAAATCCCTTACCTTACGTTTCCATTCAGTTGAACATTATTTAAAATATTGCATAATAAAATTATTTAAATTATATTTTTTATTAAGATACTTATTCATGTTTATACATACTTTTTTATTTCACTTATTATATAATTTAAAAAACTATTTAATATATTATTTTGACATCGTTTCTTTTGAAAAAAATTTATGAATGTGTCAAAAACATCATTGGTATGTCAAAATGGGTAATTATATAAAATATACCTAATAGTAATCATGAAATAATAATCATATTAAAACATAAAGTATAATTTTATAATTAGTCAATAAATATGATAAATTAATCAATGTTACAATCGTGGGTTTGGTTGGTCGTACATACACACGAGTAACGTTATTTTTTTCAATGATTATAGAGGAACGAAGATAAGTATCACTACATCATTCCATTATGGTCAATATATAGTATGTAACACATTATGTAAAAATATTTACTTATATATATAATTCTTTTTATGTAAAAGGAATAGCATTGTGTCGGGGATCCGGTAGTCCCCACGTTCTTGATCGAGATTATCAGTTTTTAGTGTGTGAAAAGACATTAAAGAAAATGATATATAAATATACAATAATATAATTCTATCATTAATATTCATTGGATATTATTTATGTCATATATGTTAAATTAAAACCACACTTTACACAATGCATGTATCATGTGAATGAATCAAACTCCTTGGAGTGGGCAGTAGTCCACACTTCTACAAATGATGTTATTGTTTTCCTATAATGTGGAGTGCATAAGATTATCAGTTATAAAATAACAACATAAAATTAAATAAATTATATATATATAATGTATAAAAAATAAATATAATTTTCATGATAATTTCTACCATGAGAGGTGGTAATATTAAAATTTAATAATTACTATTTTGTGAGGTAGTAGTTTTATGTACACAGAAACATTATTTTTGTTACAAATTAGGTAGAGGTGTCACTATGTTTAGATAAAAATAATATAATAAAAACATTTGTGTAAATTTAGGATAATTATTTTGCTATAAAATTACATATTAAGAAGAGTTTAGTGGTTGGAGAATAAAAATAAAACAAAACTTTTTAAGGAATGATGGACTACTTAATCAGGTAACTCTATTTGGTTTGAACCAAAATCTCCTTGAAATTGAATTATGGAGAATAATTGGATTATAGTATTATGGTATTTTTGTTTATTAGATATTTTTTCTGATCATGTTCAAGATAATGTTTCTTGATAGGTTTTATGAACTGGGAGGAGGGGACCACCTCTTATATTACTATAGTGGAACTCTAGTAATGTTTTCACATAATAATTCCATGAAAATTATTCAAGATTAATTTGTAATTAATGATGGTAAAAATTATATAAAATTTATTATATGGTCAAAATATATCCATTAAATATCTCTGTAACAAGTATATAATACATTTAAGGCCCTTAAGAATATGGTTTTGTTCCTTATTAATCCAAATATTACATTAATCATTTTAATTAATTTTAATTAGATTCGTTAATGTTTTTGTTGAAAAACATAGTTGACCTTAGAAGATATTAGAAAATATTATTATTCCAAATATGGAATTAATGTTTACAACTTTTAATAAAAGACGTGGTAGAACATTATTTTATATTTCATCTCACAAATGGGATGAAAATGCATGTTTTTAAAGTGAAAATATCCAATGGTTTTAAATGTTTATATTATCAATTTCAAAGTGAAATTTATAATAATGAACTAAATTGGAATAATTGATGAATATTTACCTAATTATTGTTTATAAAAAATTAAAATAATATATATCCACATTAATATGTTTGATGAAAATTCATTATTGATATAAAATACTTTATTTTTCACTATTCATTAAAAACGGATGTGCTATTGAAAAATATCAAATATTCACTTGAACCTAATTTTTATGTGTCTATTTCAATTATAATTTTTATTTTGACAAAATAAATAAATTAATGTTTTTAAATTCTGATTTCAAATGGATTCTTCTTTAAAAGGTGACAAAATTTCCTTTATAAAAATATAGATTTTTTATGTGTGAAATTCTGTTTATTCGTATCTTATGTCTATACAAACTAATGAATAAATAATAAAAATATATTATTACCTATATAAAATACTTATTTAATTAAAACAAATAACTAATGCTAATTAATTATTATTAGTAAGACAAAACTCTTTTTGAAGCGTAAAAATAATAATATTTATTTTTCTATCCAATTGGTTCTTGTTTTTATTTATCATAAATTGGTAACAAATTAACTCATTTTATATTTATATAAAATATATATTTTAATATTTTAGTTAATAATGTTCATAAATTATAACATAACATCTAGGTTATATGATATTATTTACATTAATAATATTTTAGCAATACAATGTTTTTCATGAAACTATATCTTGCGTGTTACACAAGATATCAAGTAAGGTCTCTATTGTGTGATCTAGAAGATAAAGTATAGTTTCTTGAATTACAAGCTATATATTATATTATATTTATTTAGTATTATAATTTATTAGGTTAATATATTCCATTGTACATATGTTTTTGTGTGTCATAAACACTTTTGAATAAAAAGTTGTACTTTAGAATTTTAGTGTTTTACCTCACTATTTTGTTTTAAACCAAATATTTTGTTTAAAACACTAAATTATGAAATCATATATTTAATAACAGTAACATATTTTTTACAATTAAATTATTATAATTATAAATATAAGGTATCTTTTGATTCCTAAATGGAAAAGGTGAGAATTATTCGACCATATATTATCCACGTAATCCCTTTTAAATATAATTATTATTATTAAGCAATTTAATAAAACATTACTTTTATGCATTTTTAATAATGTACATTTTAAAAATAATCATTTATTTTTACTTCAAATACATCATGAAAATGTTATATTTTTAATATAATTCATTCACACGTCAATATTATGATATATTTATCTTATAAATTTTTAAAACCTCAAAAGCTCAATTTATGTCACTTTTAATATTTTTAATATGAATTATATAATTTTAATGTTAATAGAATATATAGAGTATTACCGTTGGAATAAAATTTAATGTAATTATATAATCAATAAATTTTGGAAATAAACTATCAATATGAGGAAAATTTTATTGTTCAAAAATTAAATTTCATATTCAATCATAACTTGTTTTTGAAACTATGTAGACTCATAATATGTATGAAAAACAGAGATAGTGATATTCAGTAACATTCATTCATCTAAATATTACATTCCTCACTATTTGGGAACATTTCCAATAAATATATTAAATTTCATTGTATGTTGGTAAGGGAAGATTTACTTTCATCCAAAAATAATTAAGATGAAATATTATAACCTTATAATTCATTTGTGACCCATATTTATCTCATTTATCTTTTATAAAGGTGAAAATTTTTTCCACAGTTACATTTCATATTGAATAAAATAAATGGTATCTATTGAAAAAATTTAACCTCATGATTCCAAAAATTCATAATATTTTATAATATTCAGAATATATATATATATATATATTAATGAATATAATTTAAAATAAAAACACAAAAATTCATCGAAAACAAGGTTATCAAAAAAATTCCATTTTTTGTATAAAAATTATTTTATAACAAATAAAATCATGAATATCATTCCAATAAACTAAATTAAATTATTAATAATATATATGGGCTAATATTAGTTTTAATTCTCTTTAAGAAAATGTTAAACTTGAAATAGAATCCTATTTTTCAAAATAAACATTGTATTTTCACTATTCATTGGAAAATCAATAATTTCTTAAAAAGAGTAATTTGATTTGTTTTATTAACAAAATGAGGATTTGACCCAAACCTTTACAAATTTTAAAAAAAAAATTACATAAAATTAAATAAAATTAAATAATATATTATTTTGATTTGAATATTTTATAAAAATATGTCATTTTTATAAAAAAAATTATACATGGTCCTGAAATTAATTATATTTCCAATAAAATATAATTTTAATGAAAATTGATTTGTTAAACATAAAATAACAATATTGGAAATTGAGTAATTATTTTTTAAAAATAAACAAATGAGTTTTTATTTAGTATCTCCTTTATAAATATAATTTTCTATTCAATTAATATTATGTATACCCCCCCAATTAAATTTTATATTTTTAAATGAATTATTTTAAACAATCATTTTATGGTTTTGTCTGGGTGTTTCTTGTGGTATATGGTATCAAATATAGTGTTCTATTAATATCTTTTTTTTCATAAAATATCACTATCAAAACACGTAACAAGGGAAAAAGAATGAAATATTTCAATTAAAGTAATAGTTTAATTTAGTTCAAAAATGTTGGCCATTGAATTTATAATATCAAACAATATTTTAATATATATATTTTTATTCCTTAATCATATATTCTATTACATAATACTATTTTCAATCATTATGGATACTCTTACATAGAAATTAAATAAAAAATTTATAATTTTGGTAGATAAATTATTTTCTACTAAAAATCATCCATTTTAGAAAAACATAATAATACATTATAAGAAAATTTTATATAGGGAATAATAAAATGAATTTAATTTTATAAAATCTATTTAACTTATTTCATAAATTTATTATTTATAATGAAATACTTCGTATAAATAAAAATTATAATATTGAAAATTACATTATTCAATATTATCTCATATTAATTGTTTATCTAAAATGGAAATAAATTATAATGATTTACCATATTATGTTTATTATAAACATATTAATAATATTCTTATAATATGATTTTTCTATATAAGATTATTTTAATGTGTAATGTACATTACTGATAATAACATAATATTTAGGTGTGTTGGAATTTCAAGTCACTACATTCTTCCTCCTCAAATGAATTCCATTATAAATAATATAATTTTTTATTATGAATGGAAAATAGTTTAGGAATTCATTATGGTTTCTATATATTATGGTTTAAAAAATTTGAAAACCATCGTTACTTTAGAAAATCAAGAAAACTCATCTTTACCTTCATAATATACATATCTAAACAAGGGTTTTATTACTAAACATTATATCTAAACAACCCTTGGGACAAGGATTCATAAATGTAATAATTTAATTACTTTTCCAAATGATCTTACAGTAAGAATTACATTACTAAGACACCACAAGTTGATATGAAATTTGATTTAATATTTCTAATAAATAAATTATCTCATTAACTAGAGAGACAAAAACCAATTTTTAAAATCATGTTAAATTTTTTAATGGAAGGAAAATATGATTTTCAGAAGGTAAGTTCTAATAACACAAGACATTGAATAAAAACATAATATAATTTGAATATTTCATTAATAATTCTATAATTGAGAGGTTATTTTATGAAAACAAAAATAACATCATAAATATAATATAGTTCCTATAATCAATTACAACAAAGACAACTAATACTCTGTATTAGAGGGTACGTGTACCTTAAATATCAGGGTCCACTTTAAGATTATTGAATACGTAATAATTATATTTTCTTATTGGTCATGGAGGTTGGTGAATCTCATCATATTTATTAGTCCGTGGATTAGAAAATTATCTTTAATAATTCTCATGTACCCCACACACATGTCATTGAATAATTAATGATGCCTTAATATTATCTTTACTTATTTTAATTATGTTATCCTATCACATTATTTTACTAATGTAATATGATGATCGATGACCCTGTATTCCACATGTATAATATATTTCAGTCCTTTTAAGAAACTTAACATCATGTTCTTCCAATATTTTTCACATATATGATTTTTTAAAATTTTTTAATCTTCATTTTCATAATAATTTCTTTCTTAAGACTCCATATTTCATTTATTAAGTTCATTTAGTAAATTTTACATGATCACATCATTAATAATATATTTCGAAAGATGATTTTGGAATAATAATAACGTTTCTTACCCGTTCTTCCATTCTGATGGTTTTTTCATTGATGGAATCCATATATTTTCCCTCGTACCAATTGTTGAAACTCGTTCTAACAATTTATAAACCGAAACGGCTAACTTGTAAGAATAATATTTTATATTAAGGGATTTATGGAGATCATAACTATTAAATTTTTTAAACTTTAAAACAGTGTCATTATTATTTAGTTCAACCAAAATCCCTTTATTTTTAATATAATATTCATTATTTTGGGTCCTCTTATATCAATTATAAATATTATTTAATATAATAATGTCTTTATTATACAATGTAAAGATCATTTGATAATTCAAAATCATATCCACTAGTATTATAAAATTAGGATTGATATTTGGAACTTTTCACGAAATACATGATAGTTGATTAATTATCCAACACACCTTATTTAATGTAATTACTTCTAATTACATTTTTATCAAATACTATAACTACACGTACTATCAAAAGTAGGATTTTATTAAGGGGAAAACCACACAGTTTCTACATTTCCAAAATTTTAGGATTTTATATTATACTTACACATATCCCAATGGTTTTCCCAAATTTTATCTAATACTACTCCCAATAAAATAAAATTGATCCTGAAAAATAATTAAACCCTTCTATGAGGATGCAAATTCTATTTCTCTATAACCACTATCTGATATTAAGTGAAAAAAGTTTCATTAAATTCTATGTTTTATAAAAATTGTGATTAACCAATGATTATTTTAGAATATTCCCATAAGTTAAAAATTATAACTCATTAATCATATCAAAACACATATATTGTAGGGTTTAATGTATTTGAGGATCGCTACAGGAAAAACATATTTTATGATAACTATAAAAATTTATCTACATTTAAAACACATTTGATTTGATTTAATAAATCTCTGATATTATACTCATTTTTGTATCCTAGCAATTGAAAAAATAATAAATTAGTGAGATTGAATTCTCAATAAGGGAATATATATTAATATATTATCAAGGGTTATATCTTTAAGATATGAGAAATATGGGAAGGTGAGGAATATCTCTATAAACAAGAAAAAAAAGTGATTTCTATATTTTAGTATATAGGGGGTTGAAATATCAACTATCAACATAAAACATGGAAAAATAGTGTGAAATAAAGATATAATAAATATGATCCATGGAGTATAATCATTGTCATATGGATTTTAAATGTAACATATTTATTAAACCAAGAATAAAAAAAATTGGTATGAACATAACCATGGGGAAATTATAAAATTGTGTCCAAATAAAATACCCATATTTCAAGTTGTGAACAAAAATAATTCCTACACTATATGTGGTGAATATACCAAATTCCCAAAAATATTGTTGTTAATGGATAATCATCTATCTATTTTTTGTGAAAAAAATATATATGTCATGATTAATATTGTGGATTATAATATCCTCATTCATCATGTTTTAAATCAATTAAATTCCTATTACTAATGTGGAGAACAAAAAATTACCACTCATAATCATGTGAATAGAAACAATACCAATGAATCATGTTATAAAAATAATCCCATATCTCTAGTTCTGAACAATGAAAACCCACATACTTCAATTTTTTTAAATATTTTTTACTATCAAAATTGTTAACAAAAAATGTTCATTCTTAATGTTATGAACCAAAAAAATTCATTTTTTATGTTTGGAAAAAAATTCACACTTTATGTTATAAATGAACATAATTTCCACACTTAACATCCTGATATCACGATATATAAATCTATAACTAATGCATTATATAGTGATATACGACTTCACACATTCTCATCTACACACATGTGTTCTAATTAAATTCAACTAATTTTCGTTTCCCAATGAATCCATGAAAGTAAAAATAGTTTCATATCAATTAAAATAGAATTACATATTGAGAACACTCACAATTCCATGAATACTAATAATATGATAATACCATGAAAAATAAATGGGTATCCAATTATTTTATGAAAAATTATTTGTAAATAATTATCCAAATTAAATAATACATATTTTTTAATAATATAGTTAATTTATATACATTTTAGTCAAAAAATTATCCAATCAATTAAAGCATAAGAAATATTCTAATTGCCAAAAAATAAATGGAATCGAGAATTGGTTGTTCACTATGTAATATAATGGGATGATAAATTATGATATTAAATATTGGATGATTGAGAAAAACAAAGGTAGTTGTGGATAATTTCATTGACAGAATAGATCAATAAATAATACATACATATAAAGTTGTTGGTTGATATCTTATTCAGAATAACATATATCCAGAACATGATTTTTCAAATGATTTTGACCTGGATAGAAAAATATTCTTACACTACAACATAAATCTCCTTTAGCGGCGGTCTTCTAGTGGTAGTTTACAGAACTGCTGCTAAACATTTCCATAAAATGGTTTAGGGGCGGTTTATTAAATAATGTCATGAAACCCATTTATCTTTTTACAGCAGTGACACTCTCCCCACCACTCGAGCCGACCCTCTTCCATGACACCCATGATGCTTCTCCCCTGATGATCCCCAACACTAGCTCTGCTCCCCTCCTGTGTTGTCAGTGACCTTGCCACTCATCACTGTTGACCCCCCTTCTCCTCCTGAAACCCACGGTTCCACCTTCTCCCCTGATTCCATTGAGTTGCTACCATAGGTCGGCTCCCCTCCCCTGCCGCTGGTTGTTTTCATAGTCTTAGGTATTGTTTTTCATATTTTTTTGGAGCCTTTAGTGCATATGGTTATAGAAATATGCAACCCTTTTGTATGTATAAACATGTCCTGTAAGAGGTTAGTGTTCATTCATGATTCATATATATTCACTTTTGTTGGTTTGGATTAGGATACAAATTCTATTTATTTTAGAACATATATTGTACAACCAAGTGATGACTTGGGTCAAAGGGATGGGGTTTTAATCATTATTTTTGGTTATTAATTTGGTCATACATAGATTCGGGATACACTATGTTAGTTAAATAGCTCCCATAGGGGATGTTTTATTGTATTTTATATGTGTGTGATTTCATGATCTAGATGTGTGATATAGTGTGATTTTCTTCAGCGGTTATATGTATCTTATTCACTAGTTTTTAGCTTCACTTTTTTTATTTATAATAAGGGATAACTTGTTTTCATTATAGTATCATGAGTAGGAAATCTTTTTTGGACTGTCTACTGGGTGTACAAACTCACACCCCACATATGAATCATGGTCCATATAATTTTTGACATGACATAGGTAAAAAAAGACCTCTTAATTCTATATATTATCACCTTGATTTTGTGGTTATTGGTGATAGAGGTAAGATATTATAGATAGTAGTTGTTTATATCATGGTTTAGTTCCATGTTTGGCTCTCAATTCTACATTTTTAAATCTTTTGTCTTATAGACTTATTTGATGATATTTTTGTTTATTGTATCTCTAATTATTATTATTATTTCATATTATTATAGTTTGGTTTTACATTCTCATAAATCATATTTATATTTTACCATTAGAGTTATTCCACTGAAGGTTATGTATTTTAAGGGTAAATCATCGCCTAGTAATATTCTTAAGTATTGGTGTTTATTTCTAACCATTAGTGTTTGTGTGATGGACCAATGTTTAGTGGCATTCCAATATTATCTAAAGTGATCAGTTGGGGTTGTGATATTAAAAATGATATCATTTTGGTATGATCTGTTAGGTATAAATATAGGTATGTAAATTGGTTGTTTTAGGACATGAAATATAGGTTATAAAAAGGTATATATAACCTCTTTATACTGATATTCAAGTTACCTATGTGGTCTGAGTATTAAAAGTGTTTTAAAACACTTCTAGTAGTGTTTTCTCTTCATCGTCATCGGTTTATCCAATGAGAGTTCTGTATCAACATTATTAAAGAGACCTTCCACCATAAATTCGTCATTCACATGATATTGCATGGGTGGTAACTTTGAAAATTTTCCATTTTGATCTTGCAAATGTATTAGTGCACACTGTAAAACCTATAACTAAAGTGTTCAGTCATGATTAAGAAATGAATTTAATAACATCGAATGTGGATATAGAAAAAAAATACCACCAGTTAGAAGACACATAAATTAGCAGGAGTTTTATACTAGGAGTGTGGTTCCACCTAAACCATATGTAAATTAGTCACTATTAATATGAGTAGTGAAATATTTTTTGGTAATGGAAATTAAATAATTAGAAAGAGGAACCCCATTATATGGATCAATCATTGGAATTTCAATGGAAAATCCTCCCAATGTTATAAGGTGACTTGGGACCTGAATATTTAAATTCTTGGCTTGGTTGGATAAATAGGATCTTATATTTTCTAGGAACTATAGATGGGGATAAATTAAATATAGTACTTATCATACTCAAATGACTATAATGATAATGGTGAGACTAAGTCATCTATGTTTAGGTTGATCAAACCCTTACCTTGGATGGATTTGTGGATTTTTTAACAAAAACTTCTACCTACATACCTTTAAAGTAATAAGAAAAATATATTTTTTTATCTTAATCATAGATATATATTAGGTATGTAATATAGAGCCCAATTTACATACCTTCCTCGCTTTGTACTAGAAGTGGCATCTAGTTAATCACTCAAATCATGTGTGTTTGAGTAGGTTCTGTGACTTAAGAATAACTCTATGGTTTTCATGTTTTTTATTTATAATTTCATTGAGATTGACAATAACTTTATGGTAGAAAAGATGTACATTATAGGGAATATTAGTCAAGGGAACACCTTTTTCCACCTGTGCATAGGTGGAGACTCTGTCAGTGGAAGTAAGTATTAAAGGAAAAATTATCCATAGGGTTGAAAAGAACCACATAACCAATCCACAAGTTTGGTTAACTTTTATCCGCATCAAAATAATTACATGGGTTAATTGAATTTTGTCTCTTTGGATCAATTAAAAAGGGAATGTATGATAGTCATTTGAGAATTTTAAAACTATGGTCGAATATGAAATCTCAAATATTTATATACTTATCCTCTGAATTAAAAATGAGGAAATGGTTTTAATCTAACTCAATATTATGGTCGAATATAACATCTCAAATGTTTCAGGATTGGTTTATTTGTATCTCATGGTCATGTACTTATTTTTCCACGATGTAGTCTGATTGATTATATATATCTTGTTATATATGAGAGATATTTTATTTTTATTTTAGTGTGAAATCACTCCCATGGTTATGTCTGTTGATACCCAGGTTCCTGTCACTTGCCCATGGTGATCAAGACTACTCTTTGGGACCCATGTTGATTCATTGAAAATTTTTATTATTAGAGGTTTTATTTCTATTGATGGTTGGTAATATGGAATTACTTTATAGCAATCTCTAGGATTGTGTCCATCCATGTTTCACTACACACATTGAACTAAGTTACCTTTATGTGGAAACGATTCTTTTACTTTTTAACCACCTATCCATATAATCTAATTCACAATCAATGAATTTTTCTCAACACCAACATAGATCCCCAACCCATGATCATCATATTTCATTTGAATAATGACATTAGTTCTTATTTATAACTTGTTTATATTTTTAAGGGAAACCAAATTCCATAATTTCTTTATCCACCTTATCTAAAGGTGGAATATTCCATAAAAAATTCAAAATCCATACTTGTACATAATTTTTTCCTACCCACTCCATTCATTAAAATTGATTTACAAACATTATTACAAGATGGTATGGATGGTACCTCTTCCTTATTAGTTGTCTAATTCTACAAAATTTAGTTCTTGATATCCCTTGTTATAAACCATATTCTATATGACATCATTGATTCTCTTAGTTAAGGCCTGGAAATATCATTTTATTCTAGAATAATCCCTTTTTTATGTAATTATAGATTAACTGAATTTACTTCAACATAAAACTTCTACATCATGTTTTGAAGAAAAAAGTGGTTTCTTAACACCACTTCCTGATTCATGATCATCCATGAAACATTTTGGTCATATTTTATATTCAATGAGACTTGAAATAATTATTACATCACATATTTCATCTATTTTTTAGATTTAATCAGATCTTTCTTTACCTGAATAACATGTACATTATTAGCACATCCACCCATGGATCATATCTCCCCCTACATACTGGGCCACATAAAACAATGGTTAGAATTATTTAACTTAATGGGAGAGGGAAACCACCAACATTCATAAGTTGAGTAATGTGGTTGGACTTTTTTTACACACCCAAATCTCCCAATTTAATTGTAATAATTTGTGGTGGTACTTCTTTAGATGACACCAGTAGTGGGGGATTTACCATATGTATTGATATATGAAAACCTTATGTAACATATTTATAAATCTTTTAAACTAGTATATATGAGTATCTTTCCATATTTAGGAAAAGTTATGTATTTTATTTTTAAAAAAATTATGTAGGCACACTGTGATATACCTGTATAAAAGCGGGATCACATTACCGAGGAATGCACCTCAGTATATTAAAGGATTTGAATGAGTTTTTAGATTTTTAAATTTCCAATAGATCCATTGATGGGATAATAAGATTTCAATGCCCTAAATGTAAATTTAGAAGATGGTTGATGAGAGATTATGTTTATGAACATTTAATATTAAAGCAATTCCTTGGTCAATATTTGTGTTGGATTTGTTATGGAGAATCGAACGTTACAAAAAGGTCGATCACTGATGTCAATCCATAGAATGACATCCCAAGTTCATCTACAATGGAAAATGAAATAAAAAATCTCATAAATGATGCATTTGGCACTGTAAGAGACCAACATCAACATCAAAATATATCAGAACTACCAGATGATGTTGCTAGAAATAACAACGAGACCAGTGATGTTTTTGAGACTCTAACACAACCAGATCAATATTGTAACATATCATCAGATTCTCCTCTTGATTCTTTGGATCCAAATGTAAGAGAAAACTTCACTGAGGAAAATGTGTTTCATGATTTAGTTGATGATTGAAATCAGGCGTTGTATAGTGGGTGTTTGAAATATTGAAAGCTTTGTTTTCTGTTGAAGTTGTACTATATCAAATTTCAATGTGGAATTAAAAATAAGGTAATGTCCATGATATTGGAATTGATTAGTGATGCATTTCCTGAAGAAAAATTCCTCGAGTCTTTTTATGATATGAAAAAAGTTGTTAACAGGCTCAGTCTGAAGTATACAAAAATACATATGTGTCCCAATGATTTTATACATTTTTGGGGAGAGGATTCAAGTAGACAGAATTGCCAAAAAATTTCTTCTTCTAGATGGTAGTTAAAGGGGGATGTTGGAAGTCTGAATCAACATAATTTCATGGTGACGAAGAAAATGAACAGACCTGCAATGGTTTTGCGTTACTTTCCATTGAATCCTAGATTTCAAAGATTATTCATGTTATCGAAAACATCCAAACACATGAAGTACCATTCTGTAGATAATAAAAATGATGGGTTAATGAGACATCCAAGAGATTCACAATCATGTAAGACATTTGATTCATTATATCCAGATTTATTAGCTGATCCTATTAATGTTTGAATGTGATTGGTTGCTTATGGATTCAACCCATTTGGGACTTTGAGGAGTAGTTTTAGAATTTGGCTATTTCTTTTGATCCCTTACAATATGCTTCCATGGATGTGTATGCAGAAAACATTTTTTTTATCATTTTGATGATTATTTCTGGAAAAAAAATCATGGAAATGAAATTGATGTATACTTGTAGCCTTTGATAAACGAATTGCAGGATTTATGGAGCAACGATGATGAAACATTTTATGCTTCTTCTAAAACAATGTTTAAAATGCATGCTGCTTTAATATGGACCATTAGTGACTTAACTAGGCCTGGGAATTTATATAGTTGGATCACATACATGGGTTTGTATTTCCCCATTTGTAACTATAATTTTGAGCCCAAATGACTACCTTATAGTAGTAAATGGTGCTTGTTGTGCCATTGAATATTTCTTGATTCATCTCATAGATTTTTGCTGAACAGATCATAATTTAATGGTTTCATAAATCGTAGACTAACTCCATAGTTTCTAACTAGTTCTGAAATATTAAAAGAACATGAAAATGTTGAAACAGAATTTGGGAAGGTTCATCATTTGAGAGATAGCATAAAACAGGTCCAAAGTGCAACATCAAGTGAAATCAGAATGAAAATATTGAAGAAGAAAAGTATATTCTTCAAACATCTATATTAGGAATATAATTTATTGTGTCATAAACTTGATGTGATGCATATTGAAGAGATTGTATGTGACAATTTGATTTTCACATTACTTAATGAGCCTAGAAAGTCTATGGATCATCTCAATGATCGCAAAGACTTACATGTAGTGAACATAAAACGTGATATCTGGCCAGATGAGAATGAAAAGTATGCTCCAGAAATTTTTGCAATGAAAAATACGAATATAGGTACATACTTTCAAATTTTAAAGAATTTGAAGGTATTTGATGGGTATTCGAGTAACATCTCAAGGTGTTTTAACTTGAGGAATCGTAAGTTACATGGATTGAAAAGCCACGATTCACATATTTTGTTACAACTGTTACTACTATTAGCATTGTTTGAATTATTAGCTTAAAAAGTTACTATTGTTGTACTACAATTCTTCCCATTTTTTAGGAAATTTTGAGAGAAATATCTATATCCATTTCATCTTGACAACCTCCAAGAGAGTTTTGTATTATCCCTTTTTGCAATGGAGATGATATTTCCTCCATATTTTTTTACTGTCATGATGCAATTAAATGTGCATTTTGTTGAGGAATCTAAATTATGAAGCCCCATTCATTAACAATGGATGTATCCAATTGAGTGGTATTTTATATATATGTTTTCCATTTATGTAAAATAAAATTACCAGTTAAATAAATTCATAATTAAGATTATTTTATTTCACAGATATCATGGGCATTTGAAAGCATACGTGAGAAATAAAGCTCAACTTGAAGTCTCTATTGCTGAAGGATATTTGTTTCAGAAGTGTCTTACCATTTATTCCAGATCCTTGGATGATATTGAGATAATATTTAATGGTTTTGGACATGTTGATGACACATTTAATCAATCTCAAATACATCATAAATCTAAAATATTTAATGTCATTGGCCAATTAGTTTGGATGACCTCAAATGTGACACTAAAAGAATTGGAATTATTATAGGCACATAGATATGAGCATCTGAATAGTGAAATTACAGATCCATTTATTGAAGATTTGAGGATATAAACAAAGAGATGAATGTGATCTAAAACACGAAATGAGAAAGATATAATGAAAGCTATGAATAAAGAGCTTATAGAATGGTTTTCACGACGTGTATGTTCATAAAAATTGCATTAAATATAAATATTAGTTTGACGTATACATTTTTTAAATCTAATAAATTAAATTTTCTTTTTTAGATCATGAATACCGATAATTGAATAGATTTTTCAGATGATTTTTTGTTTCTTGCTAGTGGTCATATATAACAAGTTAGAAAGCTTTACGCTTACAATGTCAATGGCTTTAGATTTTGTATAGTCGATCGAGAAGTGGGTTTGAAAACACAGAATATTGGTATACTTATATTTTCAAAAGAGGTATAATATAGAAAGCTTCTTGATATTATTGACTTAAACTACCATGTGCATTTTTCAATTATTTTATTCAAATACAATTAGGTCTATATTATCATAGGTGTTTTAAGGGATTCCTTGCAATTTACTTATGTGATCTTCTCTCACTTGATGAATGTTGGTGATAATGAACTTCATGATCCATAAATCTTATCGTCGCATGTAAAAATGGTATATAATGTGAATGGTGTTTTGGATGAATAGTGGAGTGTATTTTGTCACGTAATACAAAGTGATTTGTGTGATATGTGTGATGAAGTGGATGATTTGACCTCAAAAATTGAATCTCATCAACAAAAAGAAGCAGAATTATTTTTCCATCATGATATTGAAAATATTAGTCTAGTAAGGATGAATGATGTGGTGAAGTAATGGAGTAGGAAACCATCATGATTGAAGTGGAAAATGATTTTATGTAGTGTAATTTATTTATTCAGCGACAACTTATTTCATTTTTTTGGTCATTCATTATCATTTTCATATATATTTTGTTTATTAGTACTCGGATTCTGTTATCAATTTTAATTTTTTTTTCAATATAATATATTTAATATATGTATTCTAAACATAATCTTATTTGATTAAATGACATGAATTCCATGGAGGAAGTGGTACACTATTTCATATACTACTTTGACACATGATGATCCATTTGTCTCCCTCCCAACGGCATCTGAGCCACCACCTGACTACACCCCTGCACCATCTCCCCCTGCACCGTCACTCACACCTTCTATGGGTGTCCCATTAGGGGCGAAGTCATCGAGTCTCCCTTCATGAGCCTCAGTAGTGGGGGGACAGCACACCCCTCCCAGTTCATCATGGGATTACTGGAGGGTCACTTTCATAGGTCCAAATTTTAATATAAATAAATTTATTGCATTTTGTTTATAATAATTGTTTTCTCATTGAAGATGAAAAAATGAAACTATGGAGGAAAACAAAAAAAGTTCAAACATTTGGAATATGAATAGAGAGATGATAGTCGTGCCATTTGATTTATTTGGAATCCCCACAGATGACGTCACGAGGATACTTGGCTAAATTCTAGGCCAATAGGCAGTGAAGCCCATTTCCCTACCTATTTTTTATGATGATTGGAGACATATTCCTACAAGTTGGAAAATGATGTTTTTGATTCCCAAATAAAGTTAAAATTAATACATTTGTTTTAATTGAATTTCATGTTACTAATATGTTCAAAATGAATTTCTGTATATGGATGCTCTTCCAAATTAGCGTTGCTGGTGTGATAGCATGAAAGTGGAAATTGATAAATCATGGTATAAAATAGAAAGTCTTAAAATAGAGATTGTGGTGTGATGTTAATGATGCTTCATTGACCATGCAACAAGTGTATGAGAATCTACCCAGTGGGGTACTGAGAGAATAATGGCATGTGTTTGTTGACATACATGGTGATGTGAAGAGGGTGGTATTGAAATATATATTATTATATTATCCTCATTTTATAATTATAAATGTATATGAGGAGGATATAACATTGAATACATTACAATTACATTTAATTTAATTTATTTTAGGATCTCTCAATACAGAATGCATCACACTGGGCTAAGCAAGTCATCCCTCACACTTTGGGGTCAAAAAGCTTTTCTAGATGTTGAATCACTCTGGTAATATTTTCAATAGTTTAATTATTTATAAGACAATATTATCTATTTAATATATTAAATTGTTGATTTATCTTTTTTTAATGCAGTCACAACTTTTAGGGAACGAAGAAAACCAAAACTGAATTGTGGTTGGATGTTCATAAAAAACCAGATGGAAGTGTTTTTAATGAGCCTGGGGGTATGAAGACAATTTTTTATTATAATAACATATTATCAGTTTTTACTGTGTTAATATATATTGATATTTTATTTAAAGGTAAAAATTTAAAAACTATGTGATGCCAATCCTAAGAAGTCCAACTCTATCTCCCAGGATGACCCTATTTCTAAAGTGCTTCGGAAGGAGCATCCTGGTAGAGTACGCAGTATGGGTTTTGGGCTCGTACCATCTGTGGTCATTGGCAGGCCACCAGGGATTCTAGCTGCATCTACTCCAGATTATATTCTTTCCATAGACGAAGATTCTCATAGTAAAATTTCTCCTCAACAAACCACATTTCAAGTCCAGGGGGCCCAGATATCCACTTTGAAAAAAGTGATGACAGATATATATCAGCAGATGAGCAGATATGCCCCTAAAGTTAGTACATAAACTTGTGGTAAGCAGGTAAATCACAAAAAATCAAAATCATTTTGATTTCAAACTTTTATGGGTTTTATGTTAAAATAAAAACATGTAACAATATTTAATTTTCAATATAATGATCTTACAGATGATATAAGGAGGTGGAGATGGAGGTGGAGAGGGTGAAGATAAATGTTATTCATCAGACCGGGAGTAGTTATATTGTTGATATGTTGGAAAAATATGGGAACAATTGGTTCTTATATGTATTGTTGATATGTCAGAAAAATATGGGAACAATTGATTTGTCTTATGGATGATCCATCTAAGGTGATATGATTCGTTTTCATACCCAATCATGTTGTTTGATCATAGGTGAATGTGTTTTTCTTGCCCACTATATCAAAAATAAATCAAGATCTTATTATATAACATAACTCGAGGTAAGGTTTGGGTACAAAGTAGGGTAGTTTAGTTTTTTGACCCAATGGAAATGTGCTTGGTGGATGGAAGTTACACTTTGTTACCTATCATTAAGGGAATAATTTCTAGATCATTGGTGTTGGTAATTATATTTTCCATCATTGGTGTGGGAGGCAGGGATACATGAGGAGACTATGTGATAGTAAACTAGTTGAGTGTCAAGATTGCAGTAGGATGAGCCATCTATAATAATTTTGTAGATATTTTCTTATAATATACAATGATGAGTTTCTACATTAATTCCAAATTATTGATTGGGGAAATAAGCTTCATGTTAGAAAGGGAGATATTTTTTGGACAATCGATCAGATTACAGTGGTGGTCATGGTGAAAGCATCCATACACAAGACTTATGTCACTAGCATAGAGGACCTTATCAAGGTATATATGCTATATATTAGGGCCACAGATCAGTATAATTGTATAATGTGAGACCAAAATGTGAGGAACAACATGTTATACCATCAATACTGAGAGGTTCTATTTTGGTACCTTCCACTTTAGTATCTATTTTTTTGATATAGGTGCTTCTCATTCCATCATATTTGTGCTTGTTGTGGAGATCCTTGGGCTCGAAATTTAGTTATCCTATGAAGTGTTGACACTCAAAACATTTTTTGGGATTTTATTGGAGAATTTATGTTAGTTAAGGGAGTGTAACATGATATAAGTGGGTTTCACCTCATATGGGACCTCGTTTTCCTTGAGATATTTGTTTTGGAATCATTTTTGGATGGAATGGTGGTTACCCTACTATGCTTATATTGATTTTTATTGCCAAAGTGTATCATTCACATCACCATACGGTGTGTTTTTTATTCACAAGGGTTAATAGGATTTACAAAAAAGATGATATGGACTCAAGCATCATAAGTAGGGTGTGACAATAGACTGAATTACTTGATTATATCTGGGTCATAATGAAGGCATTGGAATAATTTACATGCCAACAAGGCTCATAGAATCTACACCCAGTCATGGTAATCCTTATTTTTGAGTTACCAAACAACTCATTCCCTACATTCTCATAGGAGAGGTAGAGTTAAGATTATGTTGAATAATTAATGATGATACAATCACACAAAATTAACTTCATAACATATGTGTATAAATGATATTATGTTTGTAGTTTCTCTTTGTGAGTTTTTCATTTAAATTACTAAAGGATGTGATTTCTTCTTATACATGTAATCTCTTTTTATTCTCTATATATATTTCTAATTTTCATTTGTCCAATATAAATATTCATATATGGGCATAATTTCTAGTATAAATTACTAGTTTTCACTTATATAGAAATTAAATGTTACATGACTACTGAATGAAATTTTTTTCCACTATGAATTTCAATTACTCACTTTTATGGAATATAAGTCCATTATTGTATGAAATTATTTTCAACGAATTCATTTTAGAAAACATTCATATTATTTTTATGTGAACATGTAATTGATTGATCATGTCATGCTATTTCACAAGTTAGGCAGTAGTTCTTTTTAACCTAGTGGTTAGGGAAACAAAATAATGTGTCAAATCAGATGTTCATTAAGTGTAAACCCAAGATATATCAATTGATAATAATATGAAAGCATAATATACGAATAATTATATGATATAATGGCCATACATTATTAATATCATACAAAATTCATCATATATTATAAGTGGGATGTATGTTGATATGAATTGTGTCACGAACCGAATCTGGTCACCGCCAAAACCGGCACCAAAACCAGCCCGTGACATGACCCGAAGGGCGTTCCCCATCCCCACGGGCTGGAACAAGTGCCTGGGTATCATAAAAATTCATTTGGGAACGATTTACCCGAGTTTGGGATCATAAGATAACCAAAAACAAACAACAAACCAAATCTGAAAAATTATGCCAAACAACAATTAATAAAAATTCAGAACTTAGTATATGAGTTTAAACAAGACACAAGAGGTCCAAAGGTACATAAAAGTAGAAGCAAACAGCCCAAGAGACTTCACACGACAAGGGGTCATCACCCACAAGCCGTCTCCACAACACCGCACCATCGAGAGAAACTAGCAACCCGAACCGCCATCGCCCAAGGCTTTTCCTTTGCCTGTGTCAAACATGATCAAGTCTACTTACACCAAAAGGTGTAAGTAGGGTGTGAGACTAATCCCAATAGGATATCACCCAAGGATTTCAAGTGATAGGCATTGTAAAATAAAAGGCTTGCCAGAGTTATAAATAGATAATAGTGGCATTTATTTCTAAAAGTGCAACTTTGAAAAGAAAATAACTTTCAATGGGGATAACTATAAAGAATCAGTGAAATTGAATAAAACATTCAATCTTCTGGTTTTCACATCCCAAAATACCATAAAGAAAGTTTAAATGCCAAAAAGGCCACGAGCACCAAGCGTAGGAACCCCCCCTATGTACTAGTTTGTTGTGAGCCCCAAGTACCTCGTACCTCGGTGAAAGCAACCATAACGAAATTCGTTCTCGTGCACGAGCCACTAGTAGGGAGAATACTCATAACATAGTGGTCTCCAATCATCTCTATTATAGTTTTGTTAGTGTTATCCATGTCAGACATGCTAAGTGAACCATGGTCAAAACCCCTCCGTTCACTAGCGTACTAGTACACGTTAGCCCACCTAGATACCCGGGTTTCCCGTATTGTGCTCAAATAGTCACCACATGATACCAAAATCAATATTCACATATAAATGTCAGTTCTGGTCACACACATTCAAAATAGTATCTACACCTTCTTTTCACCTTTTGCGTAACTCAATAAACCATTTATAATTTCCATAAAACAATTTCATGAAAATTAATCAAATGTTGCACATTAAATTCATCTAAAATCCCATATTTAAAACCAAATGGAGACCAATATTATACCAAAACATAAATTTCAGAATCAAAACATTTTTATAAATCCAATCCCTGAATTATAAAACAACACCAAGAGGCACAATATGCGTTACACATGTAAAACACCCATTTTCACACAAGATTGGCACTTAAAAATCTACCACTTTTAAAATGATACCCAAATCAATTTTTGAAATAAAAATACAGAATGATGAACATAATGGAAACCTAAATACATCAAGACAACTCATTATACAATACCTACATATGAAATCACTTACCAAAAGAGTCAAAACCCCCAAATCCGTGTGCGTCACTTCAACCGCACCTCCGCCGCACCACAAAGGAGTACGATTGAACCTAAAACCAGAGGATTGGACCAAGAAACTCATAACTAAAACCCTAGGTACGAAACCCCATCTTCTGGACATTTGGGGATTCAATATAAAAGGAAGAAACCCTAAGAAGAAGGGAGGAATAAGGAAGAGAAACAACTTACTTGAGAAATCTGGACGTTTTTTTTGGAGCTACAGACGTTCGGCCCTAAATCGCAACCAATATGAGCTCCAAAGAGGCGAAAACGAAGATGGGGGTTTGGCTGGGTTCGATGGGAATGTGTGAGAGGTGGAATCACCGAAAAAGGATAAAAAATAAATATTTTATGAAAGTATTACAAAACAATTTTAAAAATGGAAATGGGCTTTCGGGTTGGCCCAATACCTAATTTTATCACCCAAATCCATGATTCTAATGAATTTTAAAGGGGCCCAAAATTATTTTGTGGTTTTAATATTTAAATTAAGGTCATTTTGGAATTTGAATGGTTGAAAAATGTTGAAAAACGAAGGAGTTATTAAAGAATCAAAATATACTTTCAAAACTGGAAATGGGCTCTTAGGTTGGCCCAAATTTTGGAAACCCACTATTTCCATTAAAAATGCATGAAAACCCGCCAAAAAAAATCAGGGATGTAAATTAAATGAAAAATACCTCTAAATATTTCATGTATGTGACAATTCTCCCCCCCATGAAGGACTTTCCGCCCCGGAAAGTCAACATGAGGCTTGATTGGAAAACAAGAACGGGTACTCTTCCTCGACCGACGACTTTCGCTCCCATGTCTCATGTGTATCATTACCATGCTGCCATAGAACCCGGACTAATGGAATAGACTTCCCTCGAAGTATCTTCTCTTGGGAGTCCACTATTTTCACTGGCCTCTCAACAATAGACAAGTCAGGCTCTATCTCCAATTCTTCCCAACTCAACACATGGGACGGATCCGGGTAGTATTTCTTCAACTGAGAAACATGGAAGACATCATGGATGGATGTCAACTGAGAAGGTAAGGCCAACCTGTATGCCACCTTTCCAATACGTTCAATGATCTCAAATGGCCTGACATACCGCGGAGTCAGCTTACCTTGCTTCCCCAATCGACGATGGCCTAAACGAGGGGCCACCTTCAAGAATACTCTATCACCCACAGAAAACTCTAGGTCTCGACGCCTCCGGTCAGCATATGATTTATGACGACTCTGAGCTGTCAATAAACGTTTCCTGATTAATTTTACCTTCTCAGATGTCTCCTGCACCATACTCGGCCCCAGTAGTGAGGTCTCACCTACCTCAGCCCAACATAGGGGGGACCGACAAGGCCGACCATAGAGCGCCTCAAAAGGAGCCATTCGAATCGAGGATTGGTAACTGTTATTATAAGCAAACTCAACCAATCCCAAATGGGTATCCCAAGAACCTCCAAAGTCTAGGACACATGCACGAAGCATGTCCTCTAAAATCTGATTTTCCCACTCTGTCTGACCATCCGTCTGTGGATGGTATGCTGTGCTCATCTTAATCTGGGACCCCAAGGCCTTATGAAGACCTTCCCAGAATCGAGATGTGAAACGAGGGTCTCTATCTGAGACAACTGCTGATGGCACACCATGGAGTCTCACCACCTCTTGAAGATACAAACGGCCCAACTCATCCACTTTAGATGTATCTCGGATCGGAATGAAGTGGGCTGATTTGGTTAGACGATCAATCACCACCCAAATGGCATTCTTAGCTCGAGGTGTACGAGGTAATCCAACAATGAAGTCCATGGAAACCTCGTCCCATTTCCAGGTAGGAATGGGTAGTATTTGGAGCAAACAGGAGGGCCTTTGGTGCTATGCTTTCACCTGCTGGCATGTGTAGCATCTCGACACAAAGTCCGCTATGTCCCGTCTCATACCAGGCCACCAAAACTGCCGACGGACATCATAATACATCTTAGTGGCACCCGGATGGACAGCCCACTGAGACTAGTGGCTATCCTGCATCCCCACCTTCTGTAGAGATAACGGCACTACCGAACGACCCTTGGAGCACAAGATGCCCTCGGGAGATGACGACCAATCAGAGGATGTCTCCCCACCATGAAGAAACTGCTTCAATAGCTGAAAAAGCTCATCACTAGGTTGTTCTTGCTGAATCAACTCCAACAGAGAAGGAGTCAACTAGATGCTCGCCAAGAATGCCCCTCCACTATGTTCCTTGGTCTCCACATGCATCTGAGAAAAGATCCCCATCAATGTCCACTCATCACTGGACTTCCTCAAAGCCTGCACTGGAACCCTTCTGCTCAAGGCGTCGGCCACTACATTACCCTTACCTGGGGTATAGACAATGTCAAAATCAAACCCCTGCATGTACTCGATCCAGCGACGCTGCCTCATGTTGAGGTCCTTTTGTGAGAAGATATAAGCCAAGCTTTTGTGATCAGAATAGACCACAAACTTCTCCCCAAAGAGGTAGTGACGCCACATCTTCAAAGCATGCATCACTGCTGCCAACTCCAAGTCATGGGTTGGGTAGTTCTTTTCGTGTGGCCGAAGTTGGCGAGAGCCATACGCCACCACATGATCATCCTGCATAAGCACGCACCCAAGACCCATACCTGAAGCATCACAATAAACCACATATCCCTTTCCAGCCTCTGGTAAAATCAGCATGGGGGAAGTAGTCAATCGCCTCTTTAGCTCCTCGAATGATGCCTGACATTCTGGACCCCATACAAACTTCACCCCTTTCCGGGAGAGGGAAGTCATCGGTGAAGCAAGCCGAGAGAAATCCCGAACGAATCGCCTGTAATAACCGGCCAAGCCAAGAAAACTCCTGATCTCGAACACATTCTTCGGTTTCTCCCATGACATGACTGCACTAATTTTCTCAGGGTCCACTGAAACTCCATGCTCTGAGATCACATGCCCCAGAAATCTCACCTCTCTGATCCAGAAAGTGCACTTTGACAACTTTGCATAGAGGCGGTGATCTCGTAATGTACCCAAAACGATCCTCAAGTGATGTTCGTGTTCCTCCTCAGAGCAAGAGTATACCAGAATGTCATCCACAAACACCACAACAAAGGAATCGATATACTGATGGAACACCCTATTCATAAGTGCCATAAATACTACTAGAGCATTGGTCAATCCGAAGGGCATGACCAAATACTCAAAGTGGTCGTACCTGCTTCGGAAGTCTGTCTTAGGGATATCTGACTCCTTCACCATGAGATGATGATACCCTGAACGTAGGTCTATCTTTGAGAACCACTTTGCCCCCTTCAACTGATCAAACAAATCATCTATTCTGGGAAAAGGGTATTTGTTTTTAATTGTTACCTTATTCAGCTTCCGGTAGTCAATGCACAACCGGAGGGATCCATCATCCTTTTTTGCAAACAACATAGGAGAGGCCCAAGGAGAGACGCTCGGGCGAATGAATCCTTTGGATTCTAAGTCGTCCAGTTGTATCTTTAATTACCTCAACTCGGTGGGGGCCATGCGATAAGAGGGAAGAGATATCGGCTGTGTTTCCGGCGCCAGATCAATCGAAAACTCCACATCCCACTCCGGGGGAAAACCAGAAAAATCATCAGGGAATACCTCCAGAAAATCATTCACTACATGAGGCAGTGAACCTTCAGGGGAAATACCATCCTCTAGAATAAGAGAAGATAACTGGAAGATAACACTTCCCAACTCTGGGAGTAGAGGCCCTGCGCGACCAGACCGAGGATCCCATTCTCCATGAAAAACCTGACGACTCCCATCAGGTGCCGTGAAACTCACACACCGTCTATAACAATCGATGTGTTCCTGGAAGTGTACTAGCCAATCCATCCCGAGTATGACATAAAAAAGGTTCATATCTAAGACCAAGAGGTCCCAATCCATCTCAACCCCTGACACAGAAAGCACACAAGATGGGCACCTGAGACCCTGCTCCTTCTTCTTTCCCAACGGTGTCACCAACTCCATTGCGAATGACATCAAATCAGTTGGAAGATTTAGAATGTCCACAAAACAGGCAGAAATGAATGAAACAGAGGCACCAGTATCAAAAAGAGCAGTAGCTATAGAAGATGAAATCAAAACGGTACCTCGAACAGTCGACGGTCTCGCCTCTGATCCTGGTGGTGCATGATCCACCGCATGGAGATGTCCAGTCTCTGCCTGAAGACGACCGCTAGTCTGTGGTTGTGCCTTGAACTGGCTTTGCCCAGAAGATGACCCAGCCCTACCACCACGGCTTCCAAATCGAGATCCCCCAGTCCTCGACGGCTCAGACTGTGCTGGCACTCCTCTAGGAGCCATGGATCCTGCCCCACTTTGAAGTGGGCGCGCTATCCCGCAAAAGCGTTGCACATGTCCCATACCTCCACACTGGAAACAGGTCCTCGGAGGATGAGGGCATGCTGGACGGATGTGCCCAGTCTTCCCACACTGGTGGCACACGACCGATCTCGCATCAGAAGCCGCTGATGACAACTGCCTAGAAGAGTTCCCTGAACTACCTCCTCCTTTCTTCACATGATCCTCCCGCTTCCTTTTCTTCTCTAAGGAGATTCCACTTCCCACTGCTGATACAGAACCATAGAAACCAGCCCTTCCTTTTCTATCAATCTCCACCATGCACGCCCGATCAACGACCTCAGCATAGGTCCTCAGCTTAAACAAGAACACATGGGAGTATATCTCTGGTCTCAAGCCTTTCTCAAACCTCTAGGCCTTCGCTTGCTCATTAGAGACAATTTCCGGAGCATGCCGAACCAACTCAGCGAAACAGTTGGCATACTCCATCACAGATAGATTTCCCTGAACAAGTTCCATGAACTCTCTAGACCTGGCATAAGCCAAGACCTCAGGGTAGTACTGTTCATTGAAGAGAGCCTTGAAATATCCCCAGCGCATCTGCTCATTCTTCCCAGCCTGAAGCACTGACTCCCACCATTTACGGCTGGGACCCTCCAAAGGAAAGGAGGCACACTTCACCCTAAGTTCCTCGGGTGTTTCCAGGAACTCAAACATACGCTCGATCTTCTCGAGCCATTCCTCTGCTTCTTGGGGTTCTGAGCTGCCTCGAAAGGTTGGAGGCTTATTTTTCAGGAACTCCTGGGCCTTGTCCATTCTAGGACCAGTCTCATCATCTCTAATAGGAGCTGGAACTGGAGCTGGTCCATATCCTAGAGCCTGGACAGCCCGGACCACGGCCTCGACTAGCCTCTGATCAATTGGTGTGGGAGAACTCTCTCCGGCTTCCTCCCGTGGGTGCGTGAGAGATTTCCGGGGAGGCATGTTGCTACAAAATGTAACAGTCAAAAAATAATAATCAATACCACAATTCTAAAAATTTTAATCAAATTCCTCAAATATATATAATCAAATCACATTTCAGTAATAAAATAAACAACTACAACACATCCGCATGATGTCCACATGTGGTCTGCAGACCACACGTCTCACCTGGAAGTGAATTCAATCTTTAATTTTCCAACATCCCCTGGTGACTCAGGGTATGCCATGAGAGGTGTGGGCCAGACACCCTACTCACAACCAAAACCCCGAGCCCCGACAGTCCTATCTCCTGTCTATCTAGACTCATCCCAAAATAACAATACAACCCAAAAACATTAACCTCCTTTGATACCATTTTGTCACGAACCGAATCTGGTCACTGCCAATACCGGCACCAAACCCAGCCCGTGACATGACCCGAAGGGCGTTCCCCATCCCCACGGGCTGGCACAAGTTCCCAGGTATCATAAAAATTCATTTGGGAACAATTTACCCGAGTTTGGGATCATAAGATAACCAAAAACAAACAACAAACCAAATCTGAAAAATTATGCCAAACAAGAATTAATAAAAATTCAGAACTTAGTATATGAGTTTAAACAAGACACAATTGGTCCAAAGGTACATAAAAGTAGTAGCAAACAGCCCAGGAGACTTCACATGACAAGGGGTCATCACCCACAAGCCGTCTCCACAACACCGCACCATCGAGAGAAACTAGCAACCCGAACCGCCATCGCCCAAGGCTTTTCCTTTGCCTGTGTCAAACATGATCAAGTCTACTTACACCAAAAGGTGTAAGTAGGGTGTGAGACTAAGCCCAATAGGATATCACCTAAGGATTTCAAGTGATAGGCATTGTAAAATAAAAAGCTTGCCAGAGTTATAAATAGATAATAGTGGCATTTATTTCTAAAAGTGCAACTTTGAAAAGAAAATAACTTTCAATGGGGATAACTATAAAGAATCAGTGAAATTGAATAAAACATTCAAGTTGATGGTTTTCATATCCCAAAATACCATAAATAAAGTTTAAATGCCAAAAAGGCCACGAGCACCAAGCGTAGGAACCCCCCCTAGGTACTAGTTTGTTGTGAGCCCCAAGTACCTTGTACCTCGGTGAAAGTAACCATAACGAAATTCGTTCTCGTGCACGAGCCACTAGTAGGGAGCATACCCATAACCTAGTGGTCTCCAATCATCTCCATTACAGTTTTGTTAGTGTTATCCATGTCAGAATTGCTAAGTGAACCATGGTCAAAACCCCTCCGTTCACTAGCGTACTAGTACACGTTAGCCCACCTAGATACCCGGGTTTCCCTTATTGTGCTCAAATAGTCACCACATGCTACCAAAATCAATATTCACATATAAATGTCAGTTCTGGTCACACACATTCAAAATAGTATCTACACCTTCTTTTCACCTTTTGCGTAACTCAATAAACCATTTATAATTTCCATAAAACAATTTCAAGAAAATTAATCAAATGTTGCACATTAAATTCATCTAAAATCCCATATTTAAAACCAAATGGAGACCAATATTATACCAAAACATAAATTTCAGAATCAAAAAATTTTTATAAATCCAATCCCTGAATTATAAAACAACACCAAGAGGCACAATATGCGTTACACATGTAAAACACCCATTTTCACACAAGATTGGCACTTAAAAATCTACCACTTTTAAAATGCTACCCAAATCAATTTTTGAAATCAAAATACTGAATGATGAACATAATGGAAACCTAAATACATCAAGACAACTCATTATACAATACCTACATATGAAATCACCTACCAAAAGAGTCAAAACCCCCAAATCCTTGTGCGTCACTTCAACCGCACCTCCGCCGCACCACAAAGGAGTAAGATTGAACCTAAAACCAGAGGATTGGACCAAGAAACTCAAAAATAAAACCCTAGGTACGAAACCCCATCTTCTGGACATTTGGGAATTCAATAAAAAAGGAAGAAACCCTAAGAAGAAGGGAGGAATAAGGAAGAGAAACAACTTACTTGAGAAATCTGGACGTTTTTTTGGAGCTACAGACGTTCGGCCCTAAATCGCGACCAATATGAGCTCCAAAGAGGCGCAAACGAAGATGGGGTTTTTCTGGGTTCGATGGTAATGTGTGAGAGGTGGAATCACCGAAAAAGGATAAAAACTAAATATTTTATGAAAGGATTACAAAACAATTTTAAAACTGGAAATGAGCTTTCGGGTTGGCCCAATACCTAATTTTATCACCCAAATCCATGATTCTAATGAATTTTTAAGGGGCCCAAAATTATTTTGTGGTTTTAATATTTAAATTAAGGTCATTTTGGAATTTTAATGGTTGAAAAATGTTGAAAAACAAAGGATTTATTAAAGAAACAAAATATACTTTCAAAACTGGAAATGGGCTCTTAGGTTGGCCCAAATTTTGGAAACCCACTATTTCCTTAAAAAATGCATGAAAACCCACCAAAACAAATCAAGGATGTATATTAATTGAAAAATACCTCTAAATATTTCATGTATGTGACAATTCTCCCCCCCATGAAGGACTTTCCGCCCCAGAAAGTCAACATGAGGCTTGATTGGAAAACAAGAACGGGTACTCTTCCTCGACCCACGACTTTCGCTCCCATGTCTCATGTGTATCATTACCATGCTGCCATAGAACCCGGACTAATGGAATAGACTTCTCTCGAAGTATCTTCTCTTGGGAGTCCACTATTTTCACTGGCCTCTCAACAATAGACAAGTCAGGCTCTATCTCCAATTCTTCCCAACTCAACACATGGGACGGATCCGGGTAGTATTTCTTCAACTGAGAAACATGGAAGACATCATGGATGGATGTCAACTGAGAAGGTAAGGCCAACCTGTATGCCACCTTTCCAATACGTTCAATGATCTCAAATGGCCCGACATACCGCGGAGTCAGCTTACCTTGCTTCCCCAATCGACGATGGCCTAAACGAGGGGCCACCTTCAAGAATACTCTATCACCCACAGAAAACTCTAGGTCTCGACGCCTCCGGTCAGCATATGATTTATGACGACTCTGAGCTGTCAATAAATGTTGCCTGATTAATTTTACCGTCTCAGATGTCTCCTACACCATACTCGGCCCCAGTAGTGAGGTCTCACCTACCTCAGCCCAACAGAGGGGGGACCGACAAGGCCGACCATAGAGCGCCTCAAAAGAAGCCATTCGAATCGAGGATTGGTAACTGTTATTATAAGAAAACTCAACCAATCCCAAATGGGTATCCCAAGAACCTCCAATGTCTAGGACACATGCACGAAGCATGTCCTCTAAAATCTGATTTGCCCACTCTGTCTGACCATCCGTCTGTGGATGGTATGTTGTGCTCATCAAAATCTGGGACCCCAAGGCCTTCTGAAGGCCTTACCAGAATCGAGATGTGAAACGAGGGTCTCTATCTGAGACAACTGCTAATGGCACACCATGGAGTCTCACCACCTCTTGAAGATACAAACGGCCCAACTCATCCACTTTAGATGTATCTATGATCGGAATGAAGTGGGTTGATTTGGTTAGACGATCAATCACCACCCAAATGGCATTCTTAGCTCGAGGTGTACGAGGTAATCCAACAATGAAGTCCATGGCAACCTCGTCCCATTTCCAGGTAGGAATGGGTAGTGGTTGGAGCAAACCGGAGGGCCTTTGGTGCTATGCTTTCACCTGCTGGCATGTGTAGCATCTCGACACAAAGTCCGCTATGTCCCGTCTCATACCAGGCCACCAAAACTGCCGACGGACATCATAATACATCTTAGTGGAACCCGGATGGACATCCCACTGAGACTGGTGGCTATCCTGCATCACCACCTTCTGTAGAGATAACGGCACTACCGAACGACCCTTGGAGCACAAGATGCCCTCGGGAGATGACGACCAATCAGAGGATGTCTCCCCACCATGAAGAAACTGCTTCGATAGCTGACAAAGCTCATCACTAGGTTGTTCCTGCTGAATCAACTCCAACAGAGAAGGAGTCAACTGGATGCTCGCCAAGAATGCCCCTCCACTATGTTCCTTGGTCTCCACATGCATTGAGAAAAGATCCCCATCAATGTCCACTCATCACTGGACTTCCTCAAAGCCTGCACTGGAACCCTTCTGCTCAAGGCGTCGGCCACTACATTACCCTTACCTGGGGTATAGACAATGTCAAAATCAAACCCCTGCAAGTACTCGATCCAGCGACGCTGCCTCATGTTGAGGTCCTTTTGTGAGAAGATATAATCCAAGCTTTTGTGATCAGAATAGACCACAAACTTCTCCCCAAAGAGGTAGTGACGCCACATCTTCAAAGCATGCATCACTGATGCCAACTCCAAGTCATGGGTTGGGTAGTTCTTTTCGTGTGGCCGAAGTTGGCGAGATCCATACGCCACCACATGATCATCCTGCATAAGCACGCACCCAAGACCCATACCTGAAGCATCACAATAAACCACATATCCCTTTCCAGCCTCTGGTAAAATCAGCACGGGGGCAGTAGTCAATCGCCTCTTTTGCTCCTCGAATGATGCCTGACATTCTGGACCCCATACAAACTTCACCCCTTTCCGGGTGAGGGAAGTAATCGGTGAAGCAAGCCGAGAGAAATCCCGAACGAATCGCCTGTAATAACCGGCCAAGCCAAGAAAACTCCTCATCTCGAACACATTCTTCGGTTTCTCCCATGACATGACTGCACTAATTTTCTCAGGGTCCACTAAAACTCCATGCTCTGAGATCACATGCCCCAGAAATCTCACCTCTCTGATCCAGAAAGTGCACTTTGACAACTTTGGATAGACGCGGTGATCTCGTAATGTACCCAAAATGATCCTCAAGTGATGTTCGTGTTCCTCCTCAGAGCAAGAGTATACCAGAATGTCATCCACGAACACCACAACAAAGGAATCGAGATACTGATGGAACACCCTATTCATAAGTGCCATAAATACTACTAGAGCATTGGTCAATCCGAAGGGCATGACCAAATACTCAAAGTGGTCGTACCTGCTTCGGAAGGCTATCTTAGGGATATCTGACTCCTTCACCCTGAGATGATGATACCATGAACGTAGTTCTATCTTTGAGAACCACTTTGCCCCCTTCAACTGATCAAACAAATCATCTATTCTGGGCAAATGGTATTTGTTTTTAATTGTTACCTTATTCAGCTTCCGGTAGTCAATGCACAACCGGAGGGATCCATCAGCCTTTTTTGCAAACAACACAGGAGCATCCCAAGGAGAGACGCTCGGGCGAATGAATCCTTTGGATTCTAAGTCGTCCAGCTGTATCTTTAATTCCCTCAACTCGGTGGGGGCCATGCGATAAGAGGGAAGAGATATCGGCTGTGTTCCCGGCGCCAGATCAATCGAAAACTCCACATCCCGCTCCGGGGGAAAACCAGAAAAATCATCAGGGAATACCTCCGGAAACTCATTCACTACATGAGGCAGTGAACCTTCAGAGGAAAGACCATCCTCTAGCATAAGAGAAGATAACTAGAAGATAACACTTCCCAACTCTGGGAGTGGAGGCCCAGCGCGACCTGACCGGGGATCCCATTCTCCATGAAAAACATGACGACTCCCATCAGGTGCCGTGAAACTCACACGCCGTCTATAGCAATCGATGTGTTCCTGGAAGTGTACTAGCCAATCCATCCCGAGTATGACATAAAAAAGGTTCATATCTAAGACCAAGAGGTCCCACTCCATCTCAACCCCTGACACAGAAAGCACACAAGATGGGCACCTGAGACCCTGCTCCTTCTTCTTTCCCAACGGTGTCACCAACTCCATTGCGAATGACATCAAATCAGTTGGAAGATTTAGAATGTCTACAAAACGGGCAGAAATGAATGAAACAGAGGCACCAGTATCAAAAAGAGCAGTAGCTATAGAAGATGAAATCAAAACGGTACCTCGAACAGTCGACGGTCCCGCCTCTGATCCTGGTGGTGCATGATCCACCGCATGGAGATGTCCAGTCTCTGCCTGAAGACGACCGCTAGTCTGTGGTTGTGCCCTGTACTGGCTTTTCCCAGAAGATGACCCAGCCCTACCACCACGGCTTCCAAATCGAGATCCCCCAGTCCTCGACGTCTCAGACCGTGTTGGCACTCCTCTGGGAGCCATGTATCCTGCCCCACTTTGAAGTGGACGCGCTATCCCACAAAAGCGTTGCACATGTCCCATACCTCCACACTGGAAACAGGTCTTCGGAGGATGAGGGCATGCTGGACGGATGTGCCCGGTCTTCCCACACTGGTGGCACACGGCCGATCTCGCATCAGAAGCCGCTGATGACAACTGCCTAGAAGAGTTCCCTGAACTACCTCCTCCTTTCTTTACATGATCCTCCCGCTTCCTTTTCTTCTCTAAGGAGCTTCCACTTCCCACTGCTGATACAGAACCATAGAAACCAGCCCTTCCTTTTCTATCAATCTCCACCATGCACGCCCGATCAACGACCTCAGCATAGGTCCTCAGCTTAAACAAGAACACCTAGGAGTATATCTCTGGTCTCAAGCCTTTCTCAAACCTCTGGGCCTTCGCTTGCTCATTAGAGACAATTTCCGGAGCATACCGAACCAACTCAGCGAAACGGTTGGCATACTCCATCACAGATAGATTTCCCTGAACAAGTTCCATGAACTCTCTAGACCTGGCATAAGCCAAGACCTCAGGGTACTACTATTCATTGAAAAGAGCCTTGAAATATCCCCAGCGCATCTGCTCATTCTTCCCAGCCTGAAGCACTGACTCCCACCATTTACGGCTGGGACCCTCCAACAGAAAGGAGGCACACTTCACCCTGAGTTCCTCGGGTGTTTCCAGGAACTCAAACATACGCTCGATCTTCTCGAGCCATTCCTCTGCTTCTTGGGGTTCTGAGCTGCCTCGGAAGGTTGGAGGCTTATTTTTCAGGAACTCCTGGGCCTTGTCCTTTCTAGGACCAGTCTCATCATCTCTAATAGGAGCTGGAACGGGAGCTGGTCCATATCCTAGAGCCTGGACAGCCCGGACCACGGCCTCGACTAGCCTCTGATAAATTGGTGTGGGAGAACTCTCTCCGGCTTCCTCCCGTGGGTGCGTGAGAGATTTCCGGGGAGGCATGTTGCTACAAAATGTAACAGTCACAAAATAATAATCAATACCACAATTCTGAAAATTTTAATCAAATTCCTCAAATATAGATAATCAAAACACATTTCAGTAATAAAATAAACAACTACAACACATCCGCATGATGTCCACATGTGGTCTGCAGACCACACGTCTCACCTGGAAGTGAAGTCAATCTTTAATTTTCCAACATCCCCTGGTGACTCAGGGTATGCCATGAGAGGTGTGGGCCAGACACCCTACTCACAACCAAAACCCCGAGCCCCGACAGTCCTATCTCCTGTCTATCCTGACTCATCCCAAAATAACAATACAACCCAAAAACATTAACCTCCTTTGATACCATTTTTTCACGAACCGAATCTGGTCACTGCCAAAACCGGCACCAAACCCAGCCCGTGACATGACCCGAAGGGCGTTCCCCATCCCCACGGGCTGGCACAAGTTCCCGGGTATCATAAAAATACATTTGGGAACGATTTACCCGAGTTTGGGTTCATAACCAAAAACAAACAACAAACCAAATCTGAAAAATTATGCCAAACAAGAATTAATAAAAATTCAGAACTTAGTATATGAGTTTAAACAAAACACAAGAGGTCCAAAGGTACATAAAAGTAGCAGCAAACATCCCAAGAGACTTCACATGACAAGGGGTCATCACCCACAAGCCGTCTCCACAACACCGCACCATCGAGAGAAACTAGCAACCCGAACCGCCATCGCCCAAGGCTTTTCCTTTGCCTGTGTCAAACATGATCAAGTCTACTTACACAAAAAGGTGTAAGTAGGGTGTGAGACTAAGCCCAATAGGATATCACCTAAGGATTTCAAGTGATAGGCATTGTAAAATAAAAGGCTTGCCAGAGTTATAAATAGATAATAGTGGCATTTATTTCTAAAAGTGCAACTTTGAAAAGAAAATAACTTTCAATGGGGATAACTATAAAGAATCAGTGAAATTGAATAAAACATTCAAGCTGCTGGTTTTCACATCCCAAAATACCATAAAGAAAGTTTAAATGCCAAAAAGGCCACGAGCACCAAGCGTAGGAACCCCCCCTAGGTACTAGTTTGTTGTGAGCCCCAAGTACCTCGTACCTCGGTGAAAGTAACCATAACGAAATTCGTTCTCGTGCACGAGCCACTAGTAGGGAGCATACCCATAAACTAGTGGTCTCCAATCATCTCTATTATAGTTTTGTTTGTGTTATCCATGTCAGACTTGCTAAGTGAACCATGGTCAAAACCCCTCCGTTCACTAGCGCACTAGTACATGTTAGCCCACCTGGATACCCGGGTTTCCCGTATTGTGCTCAAATAGTCACCACATGCTACCAAAATCAATATTCACATATAAATGTCAGTTCTGGTCACACACATTCAAAATAGTATCTACACCTTCTTTTCACCTTTTGCGTAACTCAATAAACCATTTATAATTTCCATAAAACAATTTCAAGAAAATTAATCAAATGTTGCACATTAAATTCATCTAAAATCCCATATTTAAAACCAAATGGAGACCAATATTATACCAAAACATAAATTTCAGAATAAAAACATTTTTATAAATCCAATCCCTGAATTATAAAACAACACCAAGAGGCACAATATGCGTTACACATGTAAAACACCCATTTTCACACAAGATTGGCACTTAAAAATCTACCACTTTTAAAATGCTACCCAAATCAATTTTTGAAATCAAAATACTGAATGATGAACATAATGGAAACCTAAATACATCAAGACAACTCATTATACAATACCTACATATGAAATCACCTACCAAAAGAGTCAAAACCCCCAAATCCCTGTGCGTCACTTCAACCGCACCTCCGCCGCACCACAAAGGAGTAAGATTGAACCTAAAACCAGAGGATTGGACCAAGAAACTCAAACCTAAAACCCTAGGTACGAAACCCCATCTTCTTGAAATTTGGGGATTCAATAAAAAAGGAAGAAACCCTAAGAAGAAGGGAGGAATAAGGAAGAGAAACAACTTACTTGAGAAATCTGGACGTTTTTTTTGGAGCTACAGAAGTTCGGCCCTACATCGCGACCAATATGAGCTCCAAAGAGGCGAAAACGAAGATGGGGGTTTGGCTGGGTTCTATGGGAATGTGTGAGAGGTAGAATCACCGAAAAAGGATAAAAAATAAATATTTTATGAAAGGATTACAAAACAATTTTAAAACTGGAAATGGGCTTTCGGGTTGGCCCAATACCTAATTTTATCACCCAAATCCATGATTCTAATGAATTTTTAAGGGGCCCAAAATTATTTTGTGGTTTTAATATTTAAATTAAGGTCATTTTGGAATTTTAATGGTTGAAAAATGTTGAAAAACGAAGGAGTTATTAAAGAAACAAAATATACTTTCAAAACTGGAAATGGGCTCTTAGGTTGGCCCAAATTTTGGAAACCCACTATTTCCTTTAAAAATGCATGAAAACCCACCAAAACAAATAAAGGATGTAAATTAAATGAAAAATACCTCTAAATATTTCATGTATGTGACAATTCTCCCCCCCATGAAGGACATTCTGCCCCGGAAAGTCAACATGAGGCTTGATTGGAAAACAAGAACGGGTACTCTTCCTCGACCCACGACTTTCGCTCCCATGTCTCATGTGTATCATTACCATGCTGCCATAGAACCCGGACTAATGGAATAGACTTCCCTCGAAGTATCTTCTCTTGGGAGTCCACTATTTTCACTGGCCTCTCAACAATAGACAAGTCAGGCTCTATCTCCAATTCTTCCCAACTCAACACATGGGACGGATCCGGGTAGTATTTCTTCAACTGAGAAACATGGAAGACATCATGGATGGATGTCAACTGAGAAGGTAAGGCCAACCTGTATGCCACCTTTCCAATACGTTCAATGATCTCAAATGGCCCGACATACCGCGGAGTCAGCTTACCTTGCTTCCCCAATCGACGATGGCTTAAATGAGGGGCCACCTTCAAGAATACTCTATCACCCACAGAAAACTCTAGGTCTCGACGCCTCCGGTCAGCATATGATTTATGACGACTCTGAGCTGTCAATAATCGTTGCCTGATTAATTTTACCTTCTCAGATGTCTCCTGCACCATACTCGGCCCCAGTAGTGAGGTCTCACCTACCTCAGCCCAACAGAGGGGGGACCGACAAGGCCGACCATAGAGCGCCTCAAAAGGAGCCATTCGAATCGAGGATTGGTAACTGTTATTATAAGAAAACTCAACCAATCCCAAATGGGTATCCCAAGAACCTCCAAAGTCTAGGACACATGCACGAAGCATGTCCTCTAAAATCTGATTTGCCCACTCTGTCTGACCATCCGTCTGTGGATGGTATGCTGTGCTCATCTTAATCTGGGACCCCAAGGCCTTCTGAAGGCCTTCCCAGAATCGAGATGTGAAACGAGGGTCTCTATCTGAGACAACTGCTGATGGCACACCATGGAGTCTCACCACGTCTAGAAGATACAAACGGCCCAACTCATCCACTTTATATGTATCTCTGATCGAAATGAAGTGGGCTGATTTGGTTAGACGATCAATCACCACCCAAATGGAATTCTTAGCTCGAGGTGTACGAGGTGATCCAACAATGAAGTCCATGGCAACCTCGTCCCATTTCCAGGTAGGAATGGGTAGTGGTTGGAGCAAACCGGAGGGCCTTTGGTGCTATGCTTTCACCAGCTGGCATGTGTAGCATCTCGACACAAAGTCCGCTATGTCCCGTCTCATACCAGGCCACCAAAACTGCCGACGGACATCATAATATGTCTTAGTGGCACCTGGATGGACAGCCCACTGAGACTAGTGGCTATCATGCATCACCACCTTCTGTAGAGATAACGGCACTACCGAACGACCCTTGGAGCACAAGATGCCCTCGGGAGATGACGACCAATCAGAGGATGTCTCCCCACCATGAAGAAACTGCTTCGATAGCTGACAAAGCTCATCACTAGGTTGTTCCTGCTGAATCAACTCCAACAGAGAAGGAGTCAACTGGATGCTCGCCAAGAATGCCCCTCCACTATGTTCCTTGGTCTCCACATGCATCTGAGAAAAGATCCCCATCAATGTCCACTCATCACTGGACTTCCTCAAAGCCTGCACTGGAACCCTTCTGCTCAAGGCGTCGGCCACTACATTACCCTTACCTGGGGTATAGACAATGTCAAAATCAAACCCCTGCAAGTACTCGATCCAGCGACGCTGCCTCATGTTGAGGTCCTTTTGTGAGAAGATATAATCCAAGCTTTTGTGATCAGAATAGACCATAAACTTCTCCCCAAAGAGGTAGTGATGCCACATCTTCAAAGCATGCATCACTGATGCCAACTCCAAGTCATGGGTTGGGTAGTTCTTTTCGTGTGGCCGAAGTTGGCGACATCCATACGCCACCACATGATCATCCTGCATAAGCACGCACCCAAGACCCATACCTGAAGCATCACAATAAACGACATATCCCTTTCCAGCCTCTGGTAAAATGAGCACGGGGGCAGTAGTCAATCGCCTCTTTAGCTCCTCGAATGATGCCTGACATTCTGGACCCCATACAAACTTCACCCCTTTCCGGGTGAGGGAAGTCATTGGTGAAGCAAGCCGAGAGAAATCCCGAACGAATCGCCTGTAATAACCGGCCAAGCCAAGAAAACTCCTCATCTCGAACACATTCTTTGGTTTCTCCCATGACATGACTGCACTAATTTTCTCAGGGTCCACTGAAACTCCATGCTCTGAGATCACATGCCCCAGAAATCTCACCTCTCTGATCCAGAAAGTGCACTTTGACAACTTTGCATAGAGGCGGTGATCTCGTAATGTACCCAAAACGATCCTCAAGTGATGTTCGTGTTCCTCCTCAGAGCAAGAGTATACCAGAATGTCATCCACGAACACCACAACAAAGGAATCGAGATACTGATGGAACACCCTATTCATAAGTTCCATAAATACTACTGGTGCATTGGTCAATCCGAAGGGCATGACCAAATACTCAAAGTGGCCGTACCTGCTTCGGATGGCTATCTTAGGGATATCTGACTCCTTCACCCTGAGTTGATGATACCCTGAACGTAGGTCTATCTTTGAGAACCACATTGCCCCCTTCAACTGATCAAACAAATCATCTATTCTGGGCAAAGGGTATTTGTTTTTAATTGTTACCTTATTCAGCTTCTGTTAGTCAATGCACAACTGGAGGGATCCATCAGCCTTTTTTGCAAACAACACAGGAGCGGTCCAAGGAGAGACGCTCGGGCGAATGAATCCTTTTGATTCTAAGTCGTCCAGCTGTATCATTAATTCCCTCAACTCGGTGGGGGCCAAGCGATAAGAGGGAAGAGATATCGGCTATGTTCCCGGCGCCAGATCAATCGAAAACTCCACATCCCGCTCCGGGGGCAAACCAGAAAAATCATTAGGGAATACCTCTGGAAACTCATTCACAACATGAGGAAGTGCACCTTCCGGGGAAAGACCATCCTCTAGCATAAGAGAAGATAACTGGAAGATAACACTTCCCAACTCTGGGAGTGGAGGCCCTGCGCGACCTGACCGAGGATCCCATTCTCCATGAAAAACCTGACGACTCCCATCAGGTGACGTGAAACTCACACGCCGTCTATAGCAATCGCTGTGTGCCTGGAAGTGTACTAGACAATCCATCCGAAGTATGACATAAAAAAGGTTAATATCTAAGACCAAGAGGTCCCACTCCATCTCAACCCCTGACACAGAAAGCACACAAGATGGGCACCTGAGACCCTGCTCCTTCTTCTTTCCCAGCGGTGTCACCAACTCCATTGCGAATGACATCAAATCAGTTGGCAGATTTAGAATGTCCACAAAACGGGCAGAAATGAATGAAACAGAGGCACCAGTATCAAAAAGAGAAGTAGCTATAGAAGATGAAATCAAAACGGTACCTCGAACAGTCGACGGTCCCGCCTCTGATCCTGGTGGTGCATGATCCACCGCATGGAGATGTCCAGTCTCTGCCTGAAGACGACCGCTAGTCTGTGGTTGTGCCCTGAACTGGCATTGCCCAGAAGATGACCCAGCCCTACCACCACGGCTGCCAAATCGAGATCCCCCAGTCCTCGACGGCTCAGACTGTGTTGGCACTCCTCTGGGATCCATGGATCCTGCCCAACTTTGAAGTGGACGCACTATCCCGCAAAAGCGTTGCACGTGTCCCATACCTCCACACTGGAAACAGGTCTTCGGAGGATGAGGGCATGCTGGACGGATGTGCCCGATCTTCCCACACTGGTGGCACACGACCGATCTCGCATCAGAAGCCGCTGATGACAACTGCCTAGAAGAGTTCCCTGAACTACCTCCTCCTTTCTTCACATGATCCTCTCGCTTCCTTTTCTTCTCTAAGGAGCTTCCACTTCCCACTGCTGATACAGAACCATAGAAACCAGCCCTTCCTTTTCTATCAATCTCCACCATGCACGCCCGATCAACGACCTCAGCATAGGTCCTCAGCTTAAACAAGAACACCTGGGATTATATCTCTGGTCTCAAGCCTTTCTCAAACCTCTGGGCCTTCGCTTGCTCATTAGAGACAATTTCCGGAGCATACCGAACCAACTCAGCGAAACAGTTGGCATACTCCATCACAGATAGATTTCCCTGAACAAGTTCCATGAACTCTCTAGACCTGGCATAAGCCAAGACCTCTGGGTAGTACTGTTCATTGAAGACAGCCTTGAAATCTCCCCAGCGCATCTGCTCATTCTTCCCAGCCTGAAGCACTGACTCCCACCATTTACGGCTGGGACCCTCCAACATAAAGGAGGCACACTTCACCCTGAGTTCCTCGGGTGTTTCCAGGAACTCAAACATACGCTCGATCTTCTCGAGCCATTCCTCTGTTCTTGGGGTTCTGAGCTGCCTCAGAAGGTTGGAGGATTATTTTTCAGGAACTCCTGGGCCTTGTCCTTTCTAGGACCAGTCTCATCATCTCTAATAAGAGCTGGAACTGGAGCTGGTCCATATCCTAGAGCCTGGACAGCCCGGACCATGACCTCGACTAGCCTCTGATCAATTGGTGTGGGAGAACTCTCTCCGGCTTCCTCCCGTGGGTGCGTGAGAGCTTTCCGGGGAGGCATGTTGCTACAAAATGTAACAGTCACAAAATAATAATCAATACCACAATTCTGAAAATTTTAATCAAATGCCTCAAATATAGATAATCAAAACACATTTCAGTAATAAAATAAACAACTACAACACATCCTCATGATGTCCACATGTGGTCTGTAGACCACACGTCTCACCTGGAAGTGAAGTCAATCATTAATTTTCCAACATCCCCTGGTGACTCAGGGTATGCCATGAGAGGTGTGGGCCAGACACCCTACTCACAACCAAAACCCCGAGCCCCGACAGTCCTAGCTCCTGTCTATCCTGACTAATCCCAAAATAACACTACAACCCAAAAACATTAACCTCCTTTGATACCATTTTGTCACGAACCGAATCTGGTCACCGCCAAAACCGGCACCAAACCCAGCCCGTGACATGACCCGAAGGGCGTTCCCCATCCCCACGGGCTGGTACAAGTTCCCGGGTATCATAAAAATTCATTTGGGAACGATTTACCCGAGTTTGGGTTCATAAGATAACCAAAAACAAACAACAAACCAAATCTGAAAAATTATGCCAAACAAGAATTAATAAAAATTCAGAACATAGTATATGAGTTTAAACAAGGCACAAGAGGTCCAAAGGTACATAAAAGTAGCAGCAAACAGCCCAAGAGACTTCACACGACAAGGGGTCATCACCCACAAGCCGTCTCCACAACACGGCACCATCGAGAGAAACTAGCAACCCGAACCGCCATCGCCCAAGGCTTTTCCTTTGCCTGTGTCAAACATGATCAAGTCTACTTACACCAAAAGGTGTAATTAGGGTGTGAGACTAAGCCCAATAGGATATCACCCAAGGATTTCAAGTGATAGGCATTGTAAAATAAAAGGCTTTCCAGAGTTATAAATAGATAATAGTGGCATTTATTTCTAAAAGTGAAACTTTGAAAAGAAAATAACTTTCAATGTGGATAACTATAAAGAATCAGTGAAATTGAATAAAACATTCAAGCTTCTGGTTTTCACATCCCAAAATACCATAAATAAAGTTTAAATGCCAAAAATGTCACGAGCACCAAGCGTAGGAACCCCCCCTAGGTACTAGTTTTTTGTGATCCCCAAGTACCTCGTACCTCGGTGAAAGTAACCATAACGAAATTTGTTCTCGTGCACGAGCCACTAGTAGGGAGCATACCCATAACCTAGTGGTCTCCAATCATCTCCATTATAGTTTTGTTAGTGTTATCCATGTCAGACTTGCTAAGTGAACCATTGTCAAAACCCCTCCATTCACTAGCGTACTAGTACACGTTAGCCCACATAGATACCCGGGTTTCCCGTATTGTGCTCAAATAGTCACCACATGCTACCAAAATCAATATTCACATATAAATGTCAGTTCTGGTCACACACATTCAAAATAGTATCTACACCTTCTTTTCACCTTTTGCGTAACTCAATAAATCATTTATAATTTCCATAAAACAATTTCAAGAAAATTAATCAAAAGTTGCACATTAAATTCATCTAAAATCCCATATTTAAAACCAAATGGAGTCCAATATTATACCAAAACATAAATTTCAGCATCAAAACATTTTTATAAATCCAATCCCTGAATTATAAAACAACACCAAGAGGCACAATATGTGTTACACATGTAAAACACCCATTTTCACACAAGATTGGCACTTAAGAATCTACCACTTTTAAAATGCTACCCAAATCAATTTTTGAAATCAAAATACTGAATAATGAACATAATGGAAACCTAAATACATCAAGCCAACTCATTATACAATACCTACATATGAAATCACCTACCAAAAGAGTCAAAACCCCCAAATCCTTGTGCGTCACTTCAACCGCACCTCCGCCGCACCACAAAGGAGTAAGATTGAACCTAAAACCAGAGGATTGGACCATGAAACTCAAAAATAAAACCCTAGTTACGAAACCCCATCTTTTGGATATTTGGGGATTCAATAAAAAAGGAAGAAACCCTAAGAAGAAGGGAGGAATAAGGAATACAAACAACTTACTTGAGAAATCTGGACGTTTTTTTTGGAGCTACAGAAGTTCGGCCCTAAATCGCGACCAATATGAGCTCCAAAGAGGCGAAAACGAAGATGGGGGGTTTTTCTGGGTTCGATGGGAATGTGTGAGAGGTGGAATCACCGAAAAATGATAAAAAATAAATATTTTATAAAAGAATTACAAAACAATTTTAAAACTGGAAATGGGCTTTCGGGTTGGCCCAATACCTAATTTTATCACCCAAATCCATGATTCTAATGAATTTTTAAGGGTCCCAAAATTATTTTTTGGTTTTAATATTTAAATGAAGGTCATTTTGGAATTTGAATGTTTGAAAAATGTTGAAAAACGAAGGAGTTATTAAAGAAACAAAATATACTTTCAAAACTGGAAATGGGCTCTTAGGTTGGCCCAAATTTTGGAAACCCACTATTTCCTTTAAAAATGCTTGAAAACCCACCAAAACAAATCAAGGATGTAAATTAAATGAAAAATACCTCTAAATATTTCATGTATGTGACAAATTGTTATGTCAGGTTTGGAACAGGTATGGTTTGAATAGGTTGAACCTAGGCTTGGCATTGTTTTCATGAAATATGATCGAAATGCTTATTTATAATTTTATTTAAAGGTCCAATGGCCATGTGATATGTTAATCTACATTACTTTACTGAAAGATGAATTTTATTGTGATTAGTTAAGAATATATTTTCATATTGACTAGTGTGTATTTTTTTCGACTATTCGTATTCCTGGAATGGTTCGTTTTTCAGGGCATAGGTGCAGGGGATGCAGAGATGCTATTTTTCCCCTAGAATAGCTTTTAACGTCGGTTAAAACTGCTGCTAAATATTGATATTTTTCTCATAGTGGCCCTTAAATCTGCCACTATAGTGTCCCACCATCCGCGTGTATTCCGATGCGGTTTTGATTATATTAGTGGAACTTTTCTAGTTAGGGGGTGATTTTTATTTGCGGAAGTCATAACTACCACAAATAGAAGAGATCCACCGGCCATAAACCCACCACAAAAATAACCCGAACATCTGAGAAATGAGGTAACTATGATGCTAAATTTAGGCCTCCATGAAACAGATAATACCACCGCTAATAGTTTTCCGACACACAATTTAGTTGTGTTTTTGTAAAACCACCGCCATAGAATATAGCTGCGGTTTAAACTGCCTCTACATGAAAAAACTGCCGCTAATGGGTTATTTTCTTTTAGCGTATGTTATAATAGGAAAATGGTATTTCAAATACATGTAATATCCTTTATTTCATTCTATTATTTTTAAAAAATATTTTATATAACATAGAGAGAAATAATTTCATTTTCATATCATGAAAACATATTGATCATGTTTAAAAGAAAATAAAAAACATATTGGAATGATTCATTCAAATGGAAACATTAAAAATACATTATTTTTCTAGAAAATGAACCATATAGAAAATTATAATAGATTTTATTTTAAATCAATTATTAATTATTTGACATAATTTGAAATACAGTTTCTTAATGTTTAGAAAAACATTGAAATTAAAATCCATAAAATTCTGAATTTAATTTAAATTAAAATGTGAAAATTATGTTTTAAAAATACCCTTTCCCAAAACAACATTGCTATAATTATTTTGATGTATCAAATTTAAAATGATATAAAAAATAATTTATGTTCAACAAATATGTCCCGCTAAAAATAAAATGATAGTAGTTTCATAATATATGATCATAAAAATACCTATATGGGTTTTCACATTTTATAGGTCACTTTTTTATAAAGAAGCTTAAAATAAATGTGTATGTCCTGTGAATCATTTAAATTGTGAAAATTAAATAACTAAGGCAAGAAATTAAAATTCAAATAAATTTGATACTTTATTAATTCATGATATAATTTACCAGATAAAAAGTATACACACTACTTAAATATACACATGTTCATAAACAATTCCTTAATGAAGGGAAATATAGATGAAAATCTCTTACCTTATATTCCTAATTACTATGAAATTCAAGAACCTCTTGAGTAAAGAATATAAATGTATTAATTAATTATCTCATAAAAATAATATAATCATAGTCCCTTTTTATTATTTTTTCAAACATATATTAAAAATATATAAACATATTATAGATTTTATTTCATTGTCAGGTGTCTTACCTTGCAAGTGTTTATTTTGTAAAAAAATAATAATGATGAGATAGAATCTCACTAAGTTTATTCTTGTTAATAAATCTATTTTTTTCAACATTGACCATTGTCTTTAGGTTAATAAAAAGAACTTATCATCTCAAAAAATTAAACATTTGAATTGGTTTTGGACATCTTTAGCAATCGAAGAATTATATATTGAACATTATTTTAAATATTAATGAAAAATTACATAACTATAAAAAGTAATAAATATTTAATTATTAGATGATATGAAAATCATCTGAAATACCAAATTCATTTACAATATAATCATTGTAATATCATTTATGCACAGAGTTAAATCAACATGTACGATAACATGTAATGATTATTTAACGAGAATGGTGGTGTTTTTTTGTTAATGATAATGTGAAATAAATAGAAACTTAAAAAAAGTAGAAAAGAATATATCTGTAGTAAATATTTTCAAAGAACCATCCCATATTTTTGGTGATGTGAAATGAAATTCATCATTTATGGAGGTGGTATTTTTTAGTTTTAACAAATAATAACCCCATTTCAAATAGAATGAATGGAATTGTGGTATTTAAAAAATTATTAATTTTTTAATATTTATGACATATTAAACATATTTATTCATCAATTTAATCCTTAATAATACCATTGAAATTCAATAATAAAAAAATATTAGAGCTAAAAGGGGTTGGTAGTCAACATATACACAAGATAAATGTCGTTTTGTTTTCCAATTAGATGATACATATATGATAATTGATGTATAATTAATATAAATAAATTTCAGTATAATCCTGAGACAAATTTTAATATATTAATAAGGTTTGATATTATTAACAAATAAGTAGAGTAAAAATAATTTCTAATTTAATGTAATACCAATTATTGAAATATTAGTTTTTACTTGGAAAAGTCATAGGTAATGAAGGGTTTAAGGATTATAAGTTTGACCAGATGATTATGAAAATGAGAGGGGGTTCTAGGAGGGGAATCATAAAAAATATAAATAAAAATTCAAAGGATATTTTAGACTTGATGTTATGGATGTGGAAACCTTTTATATGAAAATATATCGGTAGTTTTGGAAATTTCCATTACATTCTCAATATTACAATGTAATAATTAAATTGTTCATCACTATAAGTGAAAACATCAGGAGGGGGGGTCGATCAATATTATCCCAATCCATTTTTATTAAACAATTCCTATAGTTTATTATGAATTTTCATTTATTTATTTACAATTTAAACCTTATATATATTTACCATGGTAATTAAATTTTAAACATAGTAACTAAAATTAATAACATATTATTATTGGTCCTTTTTTCTAATATGATATTTATAATTTATTATTTCAAACTCATTTATCTAATTAAAATTTTTATTGTTCTGAAATGATAAACATAAAAAACTCATAATTTATAATCACATATTTTTTGGAAAGAAGGTTATTAAGGTAAAAATTTTATACAGATGATAATATTATCATTATAATGACTTGTTCATTTCCAAACTGTGAAATATAGTAGATAATTTCAATTTTTCATTCTGATTCACTTGAGGGGTTAAATGACCATTTTCCCCTATCATATGATCTTGGATAATTTCTCTAACCTTTCCATTGATCTCATAAAGGGTTTTTTACTAAAGGAAAATTTTATAGTATAAATAGTTCCATTTAATTTTTCATAGTGAATTTAATATTTAATATTTAGTTAATTAAATATTAATTTAGTTAGTGGTTTTTTGGTGATATATTTTGATTAGAGAAATGGATTGAGATACCATGTAACACCCAAATATTTTATGATATATATTATTTTTAATTTCTTTCATAACTTATGTTATACACTACACCAAGATTATCTTGCGCTATACGCAACATTGTATTTTCTTGCATTATACGCAATACAATTCTTGGATCATGTTACACACAATTTCATGTTCCTTTGATAGTAGTTATTCTACCCACAATTTAGTATATATATATATATATTCAATGTATAAATTTAATATGTTTGGATTATGTTATAATCAATGAAAAAGTAGTCTTGCACTACATGCAAACCAGACTTGGCATGCATTACACGCAATCACAACCCTCCTCGATAGCGTGTGTAGTACGTAATTCCAGGATCCACTAAAAAAATGATATATTGTTATAATATTATTATGGACTAACCGTTATAAATATTATTAACTAAATTCTGAATTTTTCAAAAAATGTAGTTTTGCCGCCTTTTCATGGTGCACCAACTTTAAATATAGTTTTTGACATGTTTATAAGTTCAATTTGAAAAAATAAAATTATTCTGTAGAATCAGGATAAAAAATTTACGTCAAATAAATTTTATCATATTTTTCTAATAACATTCATATTTTAATGAGTCGTAACAACACACTATTATTTAATTAAAAACAACTTTTTTCATCGCAATTATTTATTTTGTTAAATTATATTTTTAATTGGTTTTAAAGTTTAATTAGTATATATTTTTACCATTTAATTTAATGTTGGTCATTGGAATTAATTTCACTTTGAATTTGGACATAAACAAGTGTCGATCTTTTGATAATTATTGTTTCTTAAAAACATGCTATTTCTTTTGATAATGGGAATTAATTTTAAAATTAATTAATGCCACTTATATGTTTTAAATTTGAAACAATATACATCATTATGGAATTAGGAATTTCAAATATAGGTTAGGCTGAATATTTGGTGTTTTTCTAAAATCCATCAATTTTTTATGAATAGTGAAACCACTTAGTGGTAGTTAAAAAAACTGACTCTTTCATTTAACTTAAATTTTACCAGTTCTATGAGATGATTTTCAAAAATATTACATACATCGTTGTTATCAAGAAGTAAAATTTGGTTCAATAAGATGAAAATAATTTTTGGTGAATAGTTTTTTTGACTTTTATTTACTACGGTTAAAGGTAAATAGGGTAATTCAAGTTCAAAAGAATATTATAATAATTCTAAATTACCTTAACAATTGTCCAAACCTTATTAGATGAGTATTTTTCATACCATGGTCATCCTTGGGTGAATTTTGGGACCCCATTGAGCCACTTGGTAGTGATAATGACAATTTGTATTAATTAATTAAATGTAAAGGCAAAATTGACATTAACCAAAATCTTTTAGTAATTAATTATTATAATTGGTTATATAAATTATCTTTTCGACTTTAAATATTCATTAGAAAGATTAAAAGATTTCAAACATGGTGGTATTTTTTTAAAATTGTTAGACATCAAATAAATTAAATTATTTATGACACAATAATGATGCATTATTTGCCTCAATAATAAATGATTTAAATAAATAAGATTATAATGATTAAAATATTATCCAAAACATTTCCAATTCTAATTGGATGAATTTATTTTTACCATGAGTCATCTTATCTTCATCTTTAATGATTTTTGGACTTCTGAAACCAAAGATATGTTTTTAATAAAATAATATTTTCACACTTTCCAATGGTGTCCCTATCCTCACTTGTAAAAGGAAACCTCCTCCCTCTCATCTTCAAAACACATTGAACCTTAATGCTCGGCCAAAACCTGCCTATTTTTCTTCTCCTCTTCCCTAGAAACATTCTAGAGGTTCTTTTCTTCTCAAAAGACCAGTTCTAGTTCCTTAAGAGGAATCTTAAAAGAGGTGTGTCGAAGAAGAGGTAATCTCTTCTACCGATTTTTTCATGTTTTTTATTTTTCAAATTCTTCTTCATTAATTTTTTCATTATAATGTAATAACATCAGTATCAATAATATAATGATATGATATTATAAATACAAAACAACCCCATTTCACCTTCTATCCATCCTACAGAAAACAAAACCACCGCGCCTGTGTACGTACAGAATACAGTCTCCACGCCATTGTGTAATATATTTTTCACCACCACGTTACATGGATGGATATAATGGTGCAAAGAATAAAAATATAAGGTTATTATAAAATCATAATTATTATTACATATTATATCATCCACTCCAATTCCATTAAATAATTTTGGGAATTATATCACCACTCGTGCTTACATATGGATTACCGTCTCCACGACGTGATGAGATTAATTGTCCATGTTAACCATTGAAGAATGATTATAAAGTATATATAATCAATAATAATTAAATATATGACATAATTTTATATTGTATTTATGTATATTTATACATATGTAATCTACTTACTTCCATTCAAGTCAATAAGGAAAGGAAAACAACGTTCATGCGTACGTACAGCCTACCGTATCCATGAACAGTGTATTCCATTTAATTCATCTATCTAATATATATATTTATATATACTGAATATATATGATATATAAATCATGATTTACATTCTGTATTTAAGTAAATCATGATATATGTAATAATAATATCAAGAACAGCAAGTCCAAACACGTACGATAAATAATATTATTTTACCCAAAACGCTGCTTTAACATGGTATTTACAAAAGAACGAGTATTATAAAGTCATAAGTGAACCATATAGTATATCATAACAATGAATATGATTTTGTCATAAGTAAATGACATTATATAAATCATTATACAAGAGTTTTAGATACGTATGAAGCATATCGGACCTAAGGTAAGGGATATCCTTTCCAATATCATTTTTATCCGAGATTGTTTATTCTTAAGTATTTACCGGGGTTATATTTATCATCCTTGTACCTATTTTCTAAAAAAAATTTAATGTATGTTTAAAGTCCTGTTTACACATTTTTGAATTTTAATACATGGTATGAAAGGAATAATTCTTTTTTTCCCATAAGAGTTACTTTTTGTCTTTTCTGGAAAAAGTTCGAGATGAATGTTTTTTAACTTATTTTACATGAACGGATTTTTACGGTTTCATATAAACTTATTTTCAAGAAGTTTAATTGAAATGATTTCCTGACTATTTTCAACAAAATATAATTCATTTAAAATTTTATGGCATTTTGAAAAAATAAAATGATTTTGAAGAATAAAAGATATTTTCCTCAAGAATTCATTTCATGTATTCTATCAAAACGGTTTTCCATCTAAGATGACATTATTTCATATGTGTATGTTTAAAGTATAATGTCTCTTTGATTTACATGGTTTAAATTTTCTTATGATTAAATTATATCCATTTTTTAATATAGATTAAGTTATGATGGAATGATGTTCATGATACCCATTTTATTCTTTGGGATATGATGAATGATTTATATTTAAGTTGTGGAACACATAATAATGATATAAATATGAGATGGGTGGGACCTGTATCTCCCTCTAATTCAATGGGTAATGATTTATATCTCATGAGATAGACATGGTTAGAATGACATGTGAATCCAGTTCAGTAATACAGGGCTGGAACGACAAGTTACCTCCGTTCAGTAAGAGACTTTGTCCACTATAATGCTCTTGGAAGCAATGCCTTGGCAACTATGGAAATCATATCATGTGATTAACGGTTTTCCACATTTAGATGTTTTATTCCCATGCTATTTTATCATGATTGGTGTTCCATTATGATATATGCCTTACGTACTTCCACGATTTATGTCTTTTCCCTAGATTTTGATTTTTATATTTTATGTTCAAGTTTTTGCATTCAAATGTTTATGGATTGTTTTGTGTTCTCTATGTTTACCCTTACTGAGAATTTGATCTCACCCTTTTTATGATTTATTTTCCCAAGGATATAACGAAAGGTTTTAGGTAATAAAATAGCATTAGAAGTTCTTTGTCGGAGATGTTTAAGAACTTTCACCATGATTAGAAGATTATGTTCCTAGTTTCCAAAGACAATAAACTAATACAGTCCTTTGGTGTCTGTTTTTGTTATGTATTAAGTATTCCAAAATTGTAATTTAATATCCGTGTACGTCATGTTTTGGGTCTCTACATACCATCATTGTCATTGAGCCTATAATGGGGATATTCCATGTGGAGTTATAAATTCATATTGTACCATCATTGTCATTGATCCTATAATGGGGGTATTCCAAGTGGAGTTATAAATTCATATCGAGCCCTAGGGTAAGGCATGTGCCTCTTATTATTTTTATTTTTTTTAATTATTTTATTTTACATTTTTCATTCATATCCTCCCCCTGGAGTCTAATACATGAAAAAATAGGAATTCTATTTCCATGATCGAGGGAAAATTTTTAAATCGGGTAAGAGAGGGGGAATTATGTAGGTTCCACCAGGATGCTCGGGTTGAAAAAGATCATTATGATTTAGTTGGGGACCATAGATATGGGAAAAAGTGTGATAAATTACACCCAAAGGTATTTTTAATTAATATTATTCCAAAAATCACTATATATTTAACACTTTATACTTTAACAACCCTTTTATAACATGATGGATTACTAGTTGGTTGATCTATTCATAATCGATACAAAATGGGACTTCAGACCATTCATAGTGGTTTTCTATTCAGGATCTTCGATCAAACAACATATAGTTCATGAACACACTTTTTTTCTAATGCGAGGAATATGGTTTTTTGGGAGTACCCTCTATTAACTTGGGGAACACATTGTTAATTCTTACTGGCCTATGTAGCCAATAACATGGCTTGATAGACTGTTTAGTGGTACTTAGTTGTCTAGAGTACATGACCGGGCATCGAGTGGCTTACACATAATCTAGATATACATTACAATATACATGTTCACAACCAAACCATGTTTGATATATGGTAATGTTCCCCATATAGAATACAGAACATATGCATGGGCATCACACACATTGTTCAACTTGAAAACTTGCATATATACGAAATTGGGGGTAAATGTCTTTTACACAGGTATATATTATGTTTACATCACCATTTTTACCCTCTTGATATTTATTCGTCTTTTATTACCTGAAATAAACAAGGACACATGAGTAATCAATTTTTATTCTTCATATATTGTGATTGTGGTTTCCTTGAGGACTTTTGAGGGATTTATAGTGGTTTTTGGTGATATAAACATAATGGAGAGGTTCTCCCTCAAGTAATTAAATTTATTTGCCTCTTGTGGATGAGACATGGGATGAGAAAAAATTGAGGGTTATAATTTTTGGATAGTGAAATCAGAATGAATTCACCATGGAACTCATTTGATGTATCATGAGTGTTTCTTTGTTGGAGGGATTGAGATGTGTCCTGGTGAGATTGTTTGGTAGTGGGTTTAAAATAACCAAGAGAAATTCATTAATAAATGATGGTCCATGACCGATCGCAATCGACTGATACATTTATATATTTATATTGGGAGGATTTCTCACATTCAAGATGATCCATTATTTCCAATGACGCCATGAGATATTTGAGATAGTGTTGTTGGATGTGTTACCCATAGATCATGTTGTGATAGAGGATCCCATGTATAATTCCCCCAATTATGATTTTCTATAGAGGATCTCTTGTTGGATTCTGTAACATACTCATTCTGAGTATCACATTTATGATTCCTCAACATAGTATTACTTCATAGGATGATGTATAAGATAAATCCATCTCCCAACTCATTTTTAGGATCTAATGTAGGATTCCTCTAGTGACGTACCAATTAAGAGGATTTCAGACGGGAAACATTTTGTAAAACAGTGACATAAAGAATATAAAGAGGGACCATATTTCTTATGTGTGGACTATGATCCTCATGTGTAAGATTCATATATTATTTTTTATTTACGGATCTGAGGTTGTACCCTTGGGTTTCACTAACCCTGATATATTTTAAGTAGGGTTTAGTTAATGATGGTGTTTAGTGTCATAATAGAACTCATTCCAAATAAGTAAACATGTGGTGTTCTGTAAGAAATGATGGTTTTATCCATTTAACCTCTAAAACTCATGTATTTATGCATTCAAATAAATATTATCGATGATTATTTTATTTTGAGGCTCGATATCTAGATTTTTGCTGATGATCTGAACTATAGGATATTTTGGATTGGGATACGAGATGTACTTACATGGGATCGTTTTCTATTGAATTTTGTTTAATGGATATTAATTATAGGAATTCCTAGATATACTTAATCGGATCTGCCTTATAATATATTCTTAAAAAAATTTATACATGATGATCCTCAATACTTATTAATATTACTATACATTACAATCCTCTAGGATATGATTGATATTAATGGATATGATGTTCAAAAATGATTTGATTGAAATTATTATAAATAGTAGTATGAAATAAAATTATTGATATTAGTGGACATGGCATTCCATATTTGACATGTAATTTCATAGATGTGATTGATAATAGTGGTCTTGGAGATCCCTAGAGGACATGGAATTCCATGATTTTGGGGACAATTTACAATTCTTCGAGTGATAATTGGATTATGTATATGGAATTCCTTGGATGAGAAAATATAATTAATGGAAACATTTATTTTATACCTTCCTATTATTATTCTGGGATTCCTAAGTGATTCACCTTTGGTCCTGAGTTTTTAAAATATGATTAATGGGTCAAAAAACTTTCTAGCGATAACTGAAGTACATATTATCAATCAGTATAATAAACATAAGGATAAACACTTTTTTATTGTATATATTAATTTATGTTATCTCTCATAATGATGGGAATATTGAATGAGAATGGACATATAGAATTATATTAATGGTTCACTATCAGGGGTCTTTTAGAATGATTTATTTCTTACCCCTTATATGTGAACCTCAATTTGACCAAAATCCTTATATATTATTTCATGTTGAGTATAGATACATGTTGTATTGGTTGAGGCCAACAGTTTAATGATCAGATTGAGACACTCACATAGATTTTCATGATTGGGCTAGAGTAACACCATATTTTCATAGAGACTAGGTAGTGGTTTATCTCAAAGTTAGATGTATATCCTTGTATATTTTTTTGGGATCCTTTTATTTACATCAATATATGGGACATGCCCAGTGGGAGATCAATTTTTGTATTCTTAAAATGTCTGTTCTTACCTTTAATTCAACACATCATTTATTACATCCTTATTTATATTTTTATATTTTTCACTCTAATTATTTACTACTATGGATGATGTAAATTTATTTATTCTATTTCGCTTACTATGATATTTGGGAATACTCTACCCACTGATACATCCATGTATATCACTAAAAGTCTATAGAATTTATAGTATGGGATGCTTAACATTAGGCCATTTGAAAATTACTTCATGGAACTTGTGTACAAGATTCTGGTCTGGGATGTTTCAATGTTGTGTTAGAGGAATTTCGTTCCTACTTTTTGAATATTTTGGATATCATATACAGAATTAAAAAAAGAATGTTTCTGGAACTATAATGATTTTTAGAATAGTGTATTCAGAAAACATATTCTATTGAGAAGTCATAGTTTCCATGTATAAGGGATTGTGGTTATTGATAAGTGATGTAAATGTTTTATACGACATTCACATAAATTGATTCACATATTGTGTCAATTTTATGATTTATTTTGGATTTATATATCATTACCCATTTCTAATAAGTTAATTATGGATTCATACTCTGTTTTATAATATTATATAGGATTATCATACATCATATTTGGTATATAGGGTTCATATGTTATAGTCCACATAGTCTGTAATTACTATTGTCAATAGAGGCCAATTGTATATTATTTATAAAAAACTATCTATTGATTTTCCATATAAGTTCTTTTTTCAATTATTCTACATTATACCAGTTTAGGTCAATGTTATCCTTTCCACCAATATAGTGTATTGAAATTCATTTTAGATTCCTTGTGTTCAAGAAAATTGTGTGGATAAAACCATATGATATGTGACATAGGTTAGCAGTTTGATCAATGGGATTGGTGGTAATACCTACTAACTCGTTTAGAAGAACTTATATGAATGTATAGGTGGAGACATAGAGTCCCTTAGTTTTGAATCAGAACCTTATAGGGTTACCATTAGTTTGATCAGGGGAAACATATGGGAAGCGTTGGCCCTTGTTGTCATACCTAGTTAACTTTTTATAAGACTTGCTCTATGGGCTATGTGTTCATACATAGTTACCCATTTAGTATAAATTATTGGATTAAATAAGTGGGAGACCTAGGGTCACTTGGTTGTGAATCAGAATCCTATAGGGTTACCTTTAGTATTATCAAGGTCATAATATAAGAGGGGTTATCCAAGGTGTATGGACTCCATTTCTAAGTAGTAAACGTGGTGGTATGGTCATGTCGAAACAAATGCACATGAGGTTATTATATTTAATGATATGGGTATCATAATTTTTATTGTTGATATATATGAACCAAGGGTTCATATATATTAATACCAGCTACCATGTGAAGGACTATTCTTGTGTCTCACCCTATTGGCCTGTGGTTTTATGATTAGAAGAATTGTTAGTTTGTAGGTAGATGCTCATGAATTGAACAATGCTATGTGATGGGAGGTTTTGGAATCAATAATTGAATGAATAAATTTAATTGTTTTGAATAGTATATACCTGGTATATTCTTGATTAGAGATACTTATGTGTCAATTAGCTTGTTCAGTTGAACTTTTAATTTAAAACTCACGAGACTGTGAGTAATGTGATAACAGTATAAGTTGTTTTCATGTAGTATTGTGGAAATAATTTATAGTTGAGTGCCATGTGAATAGAGGACCACCAGTTTTAAATAAATTTGTGTGGTAAAGTAAACCTATATCTTTGGGTAAGATTAAGTTACGTACCATAGTGATTAAGGATATCATTGAAATCAAATGGGTGATATGGGCTGGTTTACTAGTGGTTACTCCTAGATACACTATGTTAAGTGATTAGGTTGATGGAGTCAGTTAAAGCACTTTTAGTTCTCGTATGATGTGAGAATGAATCATGAATTATGATGCATTCCTATCAATATAATTTAATTTACCATAGTTTAGACATGATCATTACCTATATCATGAAATCATCCAATGTTTTCCAAGAGACTACCAACTATACGCCAAGATTTTTAATTATCTTTTCTGGTTTCACAAATGAAGTCCAAGTGAGTTTTTCTCAAAGAGTTGTATAAGTTAATACATATTGTTGGTAGAGAACCATTTTCAATTTTATTGTGGTTATCCTCATTATAAGTTGAAATTATATGTTTTCTGTGAAAACTATTGTTGAGAATTAGGAATAGGATATGTATTGATTTTATGGGATGATTCATAGGATGAGTCGTTTCTTGCAACTCCAGTAATCACATTAAGTGTTGTTTGAAGTTTGGAATTTTTTTCTTGTAGGTCTGTCATGAGGTGATGATAACGATACTCTTATAGTGGGGAGTATCATATCTATCATGATTGTATGGATTTCATTGTAGAATAGTTTTGAACATTATTGTAATAGTTGTTAAAAATTCAATATAATGTATTTTTATAGGATATCAGGATGGGATCATCGATATTGTTCAATTCCCAAGGAAACTCGTGGATTATATGGGATTTAGTTTTAAGGTTGTATTGACCCGTGTCTTTTCAGACTATGAAATTCAGAAATTGTTGGAATTTTTATTTTTAATGCATTTAAGGATTAATATAGTCATTTTCCCTAAGAATTTGATTTGAACAATTATTTTTACTAATAATTTGTTCCCTGAATGGAGTGTTTACCATAGAAAAGGTGATTTTTTGGAAATGTGAGTCATTTATTTTTTGTGGAATATTTACTTTTATAAATTTAATTAATTAATTATTTATTTATTTCCACGTGTTCATTTAGTGATAAATCATGATCTTAATATCAAATTGAGATTGTACCTCCACCATTGATCCCATAATTGGATTTTTTCCTAGTATTGGTACAAACTCATGTTGGTCACTAGAACCAGGTCTGGGCTACATTTTCTTTTATCCATCATTTACATTCATCTAATATTCCTTTTTTCATTATTCACCTTCTCTTGTATTCAAATGTACAACCCCTAGGGGATTCCACACTCATTTATTAGATAGAAATATGTGAGGGAGAGTGAAATAAATAGAGGAAAGAACAAGCATAACATTACAGGACATGGGTGGAGCTAGATCATCATGTGGTAGTTTCAAATCATGTTAATATGTGAAACTTCAACAGAATCTACCCAACATAAGTCTATTTTATTTATTATTTTTAAAATATACATTGAATAACTAATTTTTTGTTTTTGATACACATTATGACTACTAAAAACACTAGTGGGTTGATCTTAGTTTAATCAGGACAAAACGGGTTTTTAGACCATTCACAGGGGTTCCCATTTAAGAAAGCTGATCACATGTTGTGTAGTTCATGAACAAAAAGAATTGTATTCTTCCTACTAGGGTAATTTATTTTTTTGAAGTACACACTGTGTAATATGAGTACACATAGTGTCGTCTAACTCATACAAAAAAGACATGTACACGGCTAGATATCCCTTATAGTGGCACAAAGCTGTGCAGAGTACTTGATCAAATCCTGAGTGGTTGACACATCATGTAGAAGTACCTAGAAAAGTAATGATACATGGACATGCCATGTGATGAACATTGGTAGCTACCCCATATTGGCTTCATTTTCTTGACATGTTATACATGTTATGTATATGGGCGTTAAACATAATGTTCTACTCCATTAGATACACGGTTGGGACTGTGGGGATACATTCCATGTACTTAGGTGTACAAGACATATACTTCTCTATTACAATCACATTGAGGGGTTTTTTGGTTTATTAATGATGATAAAATAATTTTATTCTTTTGTAGTATTTTTAAAACATTATTTCTTGGATATTGTAATTATGGAACCCATTGGGTGTTTTAAGTCATTTTAATAGGTGTTTCATGGTGTAATAATTAATGGAGTGGTGCTTCCTCTAGTAATTTAATTTAGATGTGTCCTGAGGGTTATACATATAATGATACCCTATTGTAGGGTTTTATTAATGGTTAGTGGGATTCACATGATCTTTCCAAGATCCCCATATTATGCATCATGAAATTATCATGGTTAGAGGGAGTATGACATAATATGTTGAAACCATTTCATTGGGTTTTCATACCATCCTATAGTGATATCTTAGAATTAGTGGGGTCATGATCCATCTCAATTGATTGTTGTGTATATATACTTTACCCACGAGGGAGACTTCTATCTAAAAGTTTACCTTTTTAACAAAAATGTTATTATATATAAGAGATGGGGTATTGGTATGAATTATCCTAAAATTCTTTTTGATTGTGGATCCCATTTAGGATGCATACACTTATGTCACGATGTAGTGGATCTATGTAGGATGGCTCCACATACCTAGTTAAATAAGGTTTTGTAGGATGCCTCTACTATCTACTCTTTTAATGGATCCTATGTGATGTCACGTACCTGGATTCCACTTAATTGGTTCCCCTAGACGATTGGGACACATGGACTCAAGAGAATCTATCAAATTGGTAAAGGCTTTCGAGTATCATCAAGGGTCTGGGGTGTGTCTGTGAGGATACTATACACATAATACTATAGTGTGGCATGTTAGATAAATAAAATTAGAGGTAAATAGAAGAAGAAATATAATTAAATAGATGGAATAGTTGAAATAGGGAAAACCATTATAATATTTGAAATTACTATATTAGTTGATGATGATATGTCATATCCCTAGAAAATAATAAAACATGTATAGAAGAAAAAATTCATAAAATGTTCCACAAAATTACAATGGAAAAGAAAATAGTATCCCAATCATCCTGAACTCCAGATCTGTTATATGATATCAAGATCCATCTAAAACAGAAATCAATCATGTTTTTGAAGTGGTATGCTTCCTGTTTTCAACAACTACATTCATGTAATATACCATGGTTACCAAACAATACTGGAAATAGTGTGAGATAAATCTCAATGGGACACCACCAACAATATCTATAACATCGGGCCCATGTCATTGGAATGTAATTGTCTGAAAGAATGAATATATAATGAAAATTTATACAATGTAAAAAAATTCTAAAGTACCTTCTTCATCACACAACTGGTGTCTAAACATGTAACCATTTCATTAATTTATTATTATTAGTTTCCAAATAATTCACATGATATCCTATGATATGGTTCTAAGGTGTAGCATAGAAACCCATAATTATATTTAAGAATGATGTTCTAAGGTGGTAACCAAGAAGATATAGAACTAATGGGTCTCAAAATTTGTAATGATTGAAGAAAGGATAAGGGTAAGAGTCAAATAAAAGGAATATATTCCAAGGAATAGCACAATAGGATGCCTAACGAGTCTAAAGAAATCATCCAAGGTAAATTGGAGCTATGTAATCACTAGGGCCAATGAGATTTAAACATGGATCCTATTTTTCAATGATGGATGCAAGGAGTGTATCCATGGAATCAAGTAATAATAAATGATCGATCCTATAATGTCATAATAGGAATAAATTGTTATATAAGGATTCGTATCTAGATGGGTTTAAACCAAAGCAATATGTATCATTGAATCTGAATTGATTTCTTGATTAATTATTTCATTCCATATAGAATCCTAGGAGAGGTTAAGTAAGGCAACTAATATTTGATAATGATGTCATAAAATATTTTATATAGTTCATGGAATTAACTTTAATTAGTGATACAAGGAAAATTCATCATGAAATATTTTAATCAAATCTTAATTAATAAATAATTCAATTTAGGTCATGTCTTTCCTTTTATTAGTGTGAAAAGGCCATGTAAAATAAAACCATTAATTGAATTAATTTTAGGAATTTTTCTTGGTTCACCCTTCTAACATATATCAACATTGAATGGGTGCTATATACATGAAAACATACATTCATTTACATCTAATAAGTTAAATTCGTATACTGAGTACATGTCACAATTTCAATTTTAAATTTTATTGTCACATTGAAACACTTTCCTTTTTCTGGAGGTTTGGGAATAACCACTAAAAACTAATCACATATTTATAAATATCATAATCAAATGGTTCTAACAATTATAATAATTTCATATAAATTTAGTTAACGGAACCTGATGAAATCATCAGGCCCACATGACAATACCAAAATCAACAATCATGTTGGAAGAGTTATAGACCACCCATATTTTTTTAGTTCAACTATCCTCCTATAGTATTGACATCATCATTATCTTTGATTGGAATAGATATGAGAAAAAGTTAAAATAACTAAAACAATGATAACTAGGTCGAGATAATGAGAGTTGAAGAACGACTCAATCGAGATCCATTACATACCATTGTACATCAAATGTGGCGAACAAAATCTCAATCTAATCATGGATAAAGGATATCTCATGATCCCTATATTTGGACTCTAAAATTCTCTAAATTTAAGGGGATGGAGGCTATTATAGATGGAAATTTTATTTGGGAAGACAGGGAGGATAAATAGGTCATTAAGGGTAAAATGTTAAAATTGGCCAAAATTTAGCATGTTCATGGTTTGTTTGCACATTTTGACTAACCGGGTGAAACCCTACATGAGAACATGTCGAAAAGGTATGATACAAAGTTTGGAAACAATGTTTGTGAAACATTTCACCAACCATTCCAGATGGTGGTTTCCGAAAATTCAACCATATGTATGCTTATATTTAATTGTGCATCCTATTAGCACAGTTTACAGTAACCATTCAATAGGCCCATTTTTAACCAATAGATGGTTCCCAGACTCAAAAAGGCCCCAAACACCCATGGTACCTTCTCTAACCCACTATGTATCCAGGTTAGGTCAAAATAAATTATTATAACTAAACATAAAGGATCCATAACTGAGTGAAAAAGCTGAGTTCTTACAGTCTCCCCCCTTAAATGAAATCATCCCAAACTTAACCATCCATGGCTTGTGAAGAAGCATTTGAAAAAAAACTGGCCACTCGGAACATATTTTGGCCTATCACTCCCAATTCATTTTCTATATGCCATGATGCTTCCATAGCACCAATACTAGAGGGTCATATTTTCCTCGGAGAACCATCATTCTCTGGTCAGAAATGTGTACTGGATACTCCAAAAATGATGAATCAACATCAAACTCAAATTCCATGGGATCAAATGTATGAGGAATTTCATTATGATACTAGAGAATCTGTATAAAATGGAAGTTCTCGTGCATGGTATGATACCCCTTAGGTAATAGAAACATAGAGGCTATAGTCCCGACTCGCTCTAGAATATAAAACGGCTCTACATAACTAGATGAAAACATCCCCTACTTTTGTAACCATTTATTCTCTAGAATGGGTGATACATGTTGGAAAAAACAATCCCCAACCTCAATATCTAGATGTCATCAGTTAAAATCATCATATGATTTATTTCTATACATGTTAGTATTGGTATGATTTCTGATTAGCTGAACTTTCATTAAAGTCCCCTTAATGAGATAAGGACCTGGAATGGGTGCCCTAATAACCTCTATCCAGCACAGGGCTGAATGAGACAACATACCATACAAGGCCTCAAAAGGGTATAAACAAAATTTCCTCTTGGAATCTATTATTATAAGATAACTCAATGATAGAGGTATTATTTTTCAAATAACCCTCAAAATCAAGGACACATGCTCAAATCATTTCCTCTAGAACCCGTATTTTCTATTCTGATTGAACATCATTTTGAGAGTGAAAATATATTCATAGAGGATCATGTGTTCCCAATGATTCTTGTAATCCATTATTGAACTATGACATGAAACAAGAGTCCCTATCTGAAATGATTGTACATGCAAACCTAGGTAATCGTATGAGGTCGCAGATATACAATCTCCTCATCCCATCAAATGATAATGTCTCTCGAATAGGAATGAAGTGGGATGCTTTTATCCATTGTTCAATAACCACCCATTCAACTTCTCTACCCCATTTACCTACTATGGAATCAAAATGAATAACTTTCCAATTATAGTTTAAGACTGGAAGAATGTGTAATAAGCTCTCATGTCTACAGTGATCTGCATTCACCTTTTTATAGGTGGAACACCTTTTGATAAATTCTACAATCTTATATTTCATTCAAGGCCACAAATATTTTCATCACATATCTTGATGCGTCTTGGAGATGACTGGATGAACTGCCTCTTGAGAATCATGGGGCTTGTGTATCAACTCTTTTCTGAAATCCGTAGGTGTCTAGACATATCCATGAATGCATGTGATGAATTCTCTCTCCAAAAACTGTTCCATAGGTGTGTTATCTCTAGATACACTCTCATGGATAACCAAGTCTTCATGATCTAATTTTTTTTACCATTCACCATCTCATGTATGAAATAGCTAACTATAAAATATGAGAGTTAATAATTCTCATGACTATCATGAAACTTCAAATGCACCTCAGATAGAAGGCTCATAGATTTATATTCATCACTTTCTTCCCATATAGTATTTGTTTTCGTTTTTCAGCACACTTCATCTTCTACCACATTTTACATCCCAGGACTATAGGGAAGTTAGGAATCATATGATTTTAGATATGAGACTCATATATACTTTATGATGTTCAATTCACATTTTGAAAAGATATATTGGAGTCTCTTTTGGTCCTCGTACTCCATAAATCGCTTTCCCAATAGATAACATCTCCAAAAATATATGGCACAGATAATTTATTCCTCATTAGGATCTTGTGTTGGGTAGTTTCTATTATGATGCCTCAACTACTGAGATGAATACAAAACAACTATATCCTTCTACATGAGTACTCCTCATTGGGCGATGACTGATGCATCACAAAAGATTGTATAACCTATTCCTAATTCTATAAGATTCCGTACAGGCATCGAGACATGAATCTTTTTCAGATCATGGAAAGATTTATCGCATTCTTCTGACAGCAACAACATGACTTTCTTCTTTGTAAGAAAAATAAGAGTTGAAGCAAGGTGAAAAAAATTAACTATAAAATTCCTGAAATATTTAAATTTCCCCAAGAAACGTATTTTTCAAAAACGGTCATGGAATTCCCCCATGAAACTACAATACTAACCCTTTCTAGGTCAAAAAATTATCCAAATTCTTTAATTATATGACCCATGATGCGGGGTTTTTCGATATTGAAATGGAACATACAAATCTTGTTGTAAATGTGATGCTCTCTCAGTGTACTCAGAATAATACAAATATGATAACTATGGTCTCTACAAGTGTGAGAATACACAGAAATGTAAACCAAAAATACCATGAGAAATGAATATAAATAGGGGTGAAAAATTCTATTCATATGATCCATGATAATAGTGAGTGCATCTGTATGTCCAAACGACATAAAATATTTAATCATACAAACTATAACTACAATTTAAAAACTATACATGGTATGTACTCTATCCAAACTAGGACATGATGATAACCCAATCTCAAGTTGATCTCAGTGAAGACCCTCTCTCTTCAGAGCTTGTTGAATATATCATCTACATATAGGTTTTTTATATTGGGATTTAATCCTAAGCTAGTTCAATGTTATGTAATCCATGCATATACATATGGTTCAATATGCCTTTTGTTGAAAAAGCAAGGGAAAACCCTGAAAGGAAGTATTGGTCTGTATAAATAATTCCGCATATAAATCCTATAACTTCCACTTGAGTTCTTTATTCTCTATAGGTTCCATCATGTAGATAGGAATGGACATTGGAGATGCTCTTAGAACAAGATCTATTATAATCTGTTCCTCCATCTCAAGAGGTAATCTAGAAAAATCAATAGAAAAGATGTCCCAAATAGGATCCACTAATGTAGGGGAATCACCTTGTAGAAAACCCTTATCCCCCATAAATTAATATTTGATTTGGAAGGAAACTCTTCATAGAACATGATGTTATGGTATCAGTCTACTAGTTTCGAAATCCCACTCACTATTATGTAGATAAATGCATTTATTTGGTGATGTTAATGATACTCTATGATGATATAAGTCTTCAAAATAATTGTTCTTAACCAACCAATACATCCCTAGAATGACATCAAAACATTTAATATTATGAATGAATAGGTACCATAAGAAATGGTAACTACCTACATCAAGGGGGTAGTCCCTGCATTGGATTATTCTCTCTGAACACACCCCAAATGGTTTATATATGGTAATCACACCATAATAATACTATATCTATAGTATCACACATTCCATGATAGATATAGAGATAAAATTATTCGAATAACCTGTCTCAAATAAAAAAGATTCTATATATGATTCCACAAGAATAATGGATCATATGGTATATGGTCCCACAACCTGATCCTTAGGTATCAACTATAGTGCATTCAATTGGCCTGATCCATAGCCCTGTGCAACATCTAGACTATCATGATCATAACTTCTTTGATGGAATTATTAGTTATTATGGGTCCAACTACCATGGACAAAAAATCATCATCACCTAGATGTACTAGATCTATTCTAACTCACTTCTGGACACAACACAAATGGACCTGCTCTTAAAGGTGGAGATACAACAAATCCATTTCAACTCAATGTTGGCGGAAATTTCAGAAATAATCATTGATGATTCCTCATATGGATTCATCGTCGCACTATAGTGGGACCTTATCATATAGAGGCACTGTATTCCCTTGGTGTTCACACTAATGACTCACCATGGAGTTATAATAACTGGTGCTATGGTTGTCACTACCATGATGAGAAACATCAAGGAAATGATTCCATCCACCAGGAGTACTGCTGTCCTACCACGTCAAATGTCCCATATTCCTGTATCTATTTATACTCCCCATGTTTCATTCAATGAGAAGAGCATGATAGATAATTTTAGAAAAAGTAGGTAGGAAAAATTAATTAACCTACATATGGATAGCATACACAAACCCATCCTCGAATCATCAATCAGGTGAATGATCAACACAATCTAGAAGTAGTGCAAAGCACCAAACCATTGTGAAACACACAAAAAAATTCTATAACTAATATAGAACCCTTCACAATATGCATGAACACTTTTTTTCTGTCAGTAATCAGCATCAATATAAGGAATTCATCATAGAAGGTAGTCTATAAATAAACCCACTACATTCCCTGAGGAAAGATTACCAGGGTAGTGACATCCCACCAACATGTTGTGGAATCCTAAATCTTGTAAGTGTAATTTTTAACCCTCCGATCTAGAGGAATCGTGAAATATTCAATTATTGATAGGGTAGCCTCTAGACAAGACCTGAAAACCTTTGGACTGCCATCCCATGAAAAATGTAGGAGGATGATGTAGTTGAAACTCATGAGTGAGATCATCAGTTGTACATAAAACACATGGAGCACCATACATGGACTACATCTTATGTAGGAAACAATCACGAACATTGGAATGAGTTCCCATATTAGGTACAATAGGAGGTACCACATTTGGTGCTCTTGGTGGTAATATTGGTGTAATAGGGCTCAATACATCATGAGCATGATCATCACCACCACCCTGGAGTATGATATGAGGATTTCATGGCTGAATTGGACTAAAAATTCAAAGAACACACCCCCAAATAAGAATTAAGTTGAAATATAACATCAATAACAAATGGAGAAAGTATGAAAAATCACTACCCAAGGCATACTACCATAACTACCTACTTAGGTAACATGGTATCGGTATGTTCTCAAGTGTAATTTTTATTTCATTATAGATTTAATTACCAGATCCACTCTTTTTTCCTTTAATAAAAATTAAATGTTGGGATAAGAATATAAAATCATTTTATAATATATGTCATATTTCACTTTATTCTGTATATTCATTCCCATTGAATTTGTTACCATATACCTTATCAATTAAAACAACCCCCAATCTATTTATATCATAATGGCTTGACTCTGTAATTTACACATCACAAACCACGAGGGTATGTAACACCTTATGAATTTCGATAGGTGATCAATCAATCATGTCCAAGGGTAATAAAATCATAATCTAACTATTACAAAATCACTAAACAATTAATGACATATAATATAATATAAAATGGTTAAACGAACATATATGGAATGGAAATATGCATGTAAAGTGAATTGTAGGTTCTTATATGATGAATGTTACAATTCTCCTTTCCCTCATCCCATCAAGCATGTATAAAATAGAAAATTAATTATAATAATAAACATAAACACCACAAAACATGTGAATCACCCAACAATGAAATAATATTATTTTAATAGGAAAAAATAACTATAATTTTAATGTAGGCATCTTGACTATTACCCGAAAAATGCATTTGTGATTCCCAATAATAGATTTTGACCATTCTCTATTCTAAACATTAATAGTTTAGTGTGTGATGTTTTGTGCTTCACTTATTCAACAGTTACACCCATTTGATCTTCACTTGGTACCAAACAGCACCCAGAGAGAGTGAGATACATATCAGTGGCTCCCCACCAATTGTGTATATAACATCTGGTTTGTGTAATGGAAATGTAATAGTGTAAAATATTGTATATATAATGTGAAAAAGTACAATGTAACTAAATACCCATGTAGTAGGTTCAACCCTTAGATTGTGTCTAAACATGTATCCTCTTCATTTCATAATTATTTCCAATTAACAAATAAGTCAAATGATATCCATAGTTAAGATTATGAGACGTAATAAGGAAAAATGTAATGATATATAAGAATGAAGATCCAATTTAGTAACCAATGAAATGTAGACACCAAGGGTTTCCAACTCAGTGATGAATATAGCTAGGTTAAGGTTAAGAGTGTAATAAAAGGAGTAGATTCCATGTAATTGACCAATAAGACACCTACCAAGCCCATGAAGATCATCCAAGGTAAAATGTGGCTATGAAATGAGTGGGCCCAATGGGATTTTATCATGGGACATATTTGTTAAAGATGGATCCAAGGATTGTATCCAAGGAATCTTGTAATAAGACAAGTGGGGTCATACTGTGTCATATTGAGCATCCATAGTTAGTAATAGATCGAGTTATACATGGATTTGAACCCATGAAATCCATATACTTGAATCATAATGGGGTTCCTATGTGATCAATGAACACTCTATGGAATCCGAGGCATTATCGAGTGAGGACAATCATTTTTTATAATGATATTGTTGATATTTTATATGTTTCTGGTCATTACCGTAAATTATTTTGACAAGTGTAATTGAGCATGAAAACTACCAATCTAGTCCAAATTAATCAATAATTTTATTTGGATCAATCCAAATATTTCATTATTGTGACAAGACCAAGTAGAATTAAACCATTAATTTAATCTATTTAAGTCATTTTTTTATCATGGATCACTCCATGACCTTCCATCAACATTTAATTGTTTCCATGGGCATGCAATGAAACATTCATTTACATATAATAAAAAATGTTATAATCCTAGTATACATGAAAATTTCTATTATACATTTATTTATCAAATAGAAACACATAACTTAGGTCGGTATAGTGGGGAGAATACATGGTAGTTTCCCTTATGAAATTCGTTCTTTAAATAAATCCATTTATAATATAAAATATTCACCTTATAAATGTCCTGCAAAGACACGCATTAACAGAAACTGAAACATGTCAAAATAATAAATGGTAATAATGGAAAAATATCCTACATGAGATGGATGGAATTATGGGCATAACAACTAAAAAATATTCACATATTTTAATATATAATAATAAAACAGTTTTAATGATTATAATACTGGCATATAAATTTATTTAACAATAGTTTATGAAATATAGGGGTCCTAAACAACAAAAATCATCGAACTTGAGGGGTATGTTATTGACCACCCACCATTGGTTATTAGGAATATCCTACTCTAGTATCATAATTTTCTTTATCTTTTATGAGAGTATATATAAGAAAAGGATAAAAACACTCTCACCATGATAAATAGATTGAGAGAAAGAGAAACTAATAACGACTCTATTGGACTCATGGACTTACCGTTTCACATCCAACATGTTGAACAGAATCTCGATCAGTTCCCAGATGAAAAAACATGTTCATCTATAACATAGTCTTTAATAATGATCCAGAAATAGAGGAATGAAGGCCAATTACATTGGAAATTTTATTATGGAAGATTTTTTTAAAATATGTCAATAAGGATAGAATGATAATATTACCAAAATTTGGCCTCTATATTATAATGGTTTGAAAAACTATGCACCAATCGTAAATGAGAACCTATAGAATAAGGGGCACTGCATGGTTATGGAAAACATGTTCCCACCTTGAGATATGGCTCTTTCTGAAAATGTAACCATCTACATTGTTATATTTAACTATGCGACCTTCCATCATAGTTTACTCAAACTGAGAGATTGGCCCAATTTTCCCCAAAATATTGGTTTTGGGATGCAAAAAATCCCCAAACTCCCTTGGGACATTAGCTACCTCACCATGAATCCATATTATGTCATAAATAAATTATTACACAGGAATGTAAATTATCTATACCTAAATAAAAAAAATTGGTTCATATAGAATGCATTAGATTCCACAATTTACCATCTCGTTCTTATGGTCCTATGTAGGATTGGTAGGCTTACATAACAATTATGTGGATCAAATAATGGAAATCCACTATTACATGTTGACTTACACGATCCCAAGACAAAATAATTCACTTAGGAGTTAACAATGGGGATCCCTTACTGAACACCTCTCTAATGTTTGATTTAGGGGACCTAGTGGGTACCCTAATGTTGGACCTACCCTAAGGAACATGGTTATATTTATCAGACAATTTAGTAATGTGTTTACTCTTATAACCCATAATAAATATTTAAAGATAGATTCATGTGGATGTAGTTTTTATTTTAGGGGTTATACAATCCTCAATCATGTATTTATTCATCTAGTAATTTAATATTCAATTAACAATTATTTACATTGGTGATTCTAGGATTTTAATCCATGATCCTAAAAAGTGGAGGTTTATGATCAAGAAATACACATGTACTACTTGGGTTCCAGATTCTAAACTTCTTTTATTAGTTGGTATTTATAACAACGCTTCATAGAGGAACATCCTATGATATGTATTATTAGCCTCAGTTATTTGGTCGATTGATATTTATTTCCTCCCTATTTATTAATATTTGTAGAAATGACATTACATAGTGATATGTTGCGAATTAGTGGAAATGAAATAAATAGTTATTTGAAATAAATTTGTGGACTTGAAGTTCCACAATGATATTATTGATATTAGTGTACATGAGATTCCATAGTAGACATGGATTTCCATATTTGTTTTTGATTAGTGATCCTAGTTATGCATAATGGATGCCTTGGTGATGTACCATGAGTCCATAGTTTTTATAAAAAAGATTAATGGACTATTGAAATTGTGGAAATAGATGAACACGGTATTGTCAATAGGGGTCACTAACTAATGGTTTGATAGTGGCTTGATTTTATTTATTTAATTTAGCTCTATCCTTTCCAGGTTGTGCATATTTCATGGGAATTAACATACAGAAGTGTTTTATAGGTTCACCATCGTGGTTGGACTACTATGAATTATTTCTGACCCCCTATATGTTTACCTTAGTGTGAATTAGGACTTTATTTATACTTCCTAGTTCAGTAGAAATGCATGATTGATAGGATGAGGCTATTGGTTTCTTGATCTAATAGAGATACTCAAGCATAATTTGTTGATTGAGTTGGAGTAGCTCAATAGTGTCCCAGAGACATTATCTGTGGTTCATCTCAATGATTGTAGTAGAACCAAGTACATATATATGTTTAATTTTTACATAATAATGTATATGTGTTTCACCTAGTAGTCTATGAACTGATATTTTTAATACCCATGAATTCATAACATTACTATATTTTATTATTTTTTATATAATTTTTTATATGTATTTCATCCAAACTCAAATTATTTAAAAATATATACGATGTTTAATAATTTCTATTATTTCTCATTCTTGGATATTATAGCATAATCTCCCCATAGACACACCACATGCTGTCACTTTAATTCATCCAGCTTTTCTATATGGGGAGGAAATGTTGATGCCATGTGGTGAACAATATCGGTGAATCAATCTAGTGGATACTAGTATGGGATGTTAAATTTATGAATACTTATTTTTATGACATAAATTAATTATTCAAAAAAGGTATATGGATTTCAAATTATGAAAAAACTGAACATCCACATTAAAACACTTATATTGAAGAAGATACCAAAAATAATTTTTATTAAAATAATATTTTAATTTATCTTTAAAAATATTTTTCATAGTATTTGTAACTGCAATGAATATTTTAAATTTCATAATTTTAATTAAGGGAATACATATTTCATTACCTAGGATGCATTGAAATGTTTTTTTATATAGAAAAATTACTATAATAAAAAATATATATTTCTCAAAAACTGTATGTTTTGACTAAAAATATTCATTTTTTATAAAATTCTAAAAAATTGACACATATTTTATTTTATTGTGAGGAATTAAAAAATGAAAATTATTTTCACAAATTTTAATTTCATGATTTGTAAATATAAAATTTTCAATAAAATACATAATTTAAGGAAAATAAATTCTTGATATCATGTTTTTTCAATATTAACTGATATTAATTATTTTTAATCCAAATGAAATAACAATTTATGATTTAATATTTTTTTATTTTTTATTTATTAATAAATTTATACTAAAATATTATGTTTCATTTATATTAGATGTGACATATAAATAATTTTATCAAAAATAAATTCATATTTATAAGGTCTAAAAATTCATTCCATCACAATAAACAAAAAAAATTTACAATCCGTTGATATTTAGTATGTATCATAAATAAAATATGCATCCCCTTAATTGAAAATAAGTAATATTACTCGTTACATATAAAATAATAAACAATATAAAAATCATGACTGGTGATTTCAATACTAGAGCTTCTAAAATATAAAAACCAATTCCGAACCATGACTAATTATATCTTAGTGACCCATTAGTGATTCTACAATTAATAATCCAAACATAATAATCAAACCCAACAACAAAATATAATTATGAAATAGATTTTAAATAATTATAAAATAAAAATGAAACACCACATCCTTGGATATTATTAAATATCCATTTATTTTTATTTAAATTAAAATAATCACATTTCATACATTATTCAGCCTATTCAACCATTATTAAAATCACTTATTAAAATTCACTTAAAAAACATTATAAATACTCATATTAAAATAATAATAGTAACACATTAATAAAACCTTTTAATATGAATGAATTATAAGGTTGAACTATAAGGCACCAAATCACTAATGATGTGATGTAATCAAGTAGTTTTATAATATCACGTTGTCATAGATGTCGATCATCATTTGTATCGATAAATGAAAGTATTTTGTGGATTCATCTACTATAATGGGAGACTCACTAGAAAACGAATAATGATATTTTCAAAAGTCACATTCCCAATCAACCATAATCAGAGAAGAATCATATATTTGAGATTCTATGATTGTACCATTTAGATATTTCACTACTAATTTATCATCTTAATTGTTCAGGATGCATTTTGGTACCCATTTATAATTTATTAGTTATAATGGATATGGTAGATCCATATCAAAAAATAAATTAATAGTTCTCAATTGGATGGTAAGAATATATTTAAATACTTCCATATCCATATCAATAAAAGTGTTTGAATATATTTTTCTTTTTCTAAATGATAATGATATTTTGGAAAATCGATAATCATCAATATCCGTTTAATTTGAGAAATTATTATCATAATTACCATATCCATTAAATTTTAAACATTGAGATTTGGTTGGATAAATCTGTGATTATTTGTCATCATTATTTTCTATCTTCTTCCTCTCGACACTTTAGCATTTGATTAACTGATCAACATCCTTTCCAAAAATAAAACCTTTACCATTCCCCTCAATAAAATTTATTCCATGATTCATTCCAAACATGAAGAATAATGGAAATATCATCTTCTTCTCTTATTAGTGTTTTTAATTTCACTATAATTCCATATATCCTTTCATTTCAAAATACTATGATTCAAGGGTCACTTCAATATTCATATCCATCATAATAGTATATAAAACTATTTATTTATTGTTACTAAAGTTTTTGATGGATAAATATATCTATATAAATGACTTAAATGTAATGAAGAACTAATCAATGATACCTCCATAAGGAATGAACATACAAGACCCTGCTTCATAATTATAGTAAAATTTTCATCATTGGAATTCAATGATGAATCATCCATTGTTTTTTCATCAATAATGTATTCTCTATTTTCATATTATTATGATAAGGAATGTAATTTTTAAAAAATAAACTAATAACTCATCCAAAATCCTTGAAGTAAATTTATTACCATTGCATTAAGATCCTTATATGTTACATCCAATGATCTGATTCCCCTTCTAAATAGTAAATTGCTAAAATAATGTTTTCAGCTTCCACACAAATGATACTAGGAAAAAAAATTTACTGGTACAAGTCCTTTTATCATCAATTATCATATCACCAGAACCAATAATATAATGTTGATGTGTCCTCTTGAAGGAATAAATAGAAAAGTGTTCCCTCATTCGATCATTTGGATTCTAAGGATTATTCCATTATTGAAAAAGTTCTATGATAGCGTCATTATGAATCTTTATTCTGACTCTAATTACAATTGGTTTCTCAAGAAGTAAATAATTTCGTTTTCTATAATATTTACCTTTAATATTCTTCCATTTCCTTCCATACAATAACAAAAAAATAGAAATTAAATTGCGATAAACATTAATCGTAGTGGGGACTCACATAATATATAATAATCATTTATATGTTGAGTAAATCAAGATACATACTTTTTAGTCTATTAAACCTTATGTTTAAATTAGGTTATCAAGGATCATTATCAAAAATAAGATTTTATATTATACATAAAATTATCCTTATGGTTTTAACAAAACTATTATCATTATTATTCCAATTCCAATGAAATAATGCTCAAAAGGCAACTATAGATCCCCACAATATTCTAAGATAAATTCGCATTATATTAGATAAATATTCAATACATATCATTATAATCCATGCTAAAATAATATTTATTTTGTGTATTTGGAAACATAGAATCGTAAATGACTATTTTATAAGAGATATACATTTTCTCTGACTATATTCATCATAACTAGATCTCATCATAGACATATCATACATAATAACATTCTTCACAACCTAATCAAATGAAATATAATAGATGGTGATCATATATGCTATATTAGTTTAAATGTGTTATGGAGTACTGATAAATTAAACATATCATGGTAATAAGTTTATGATAACATGAGTATAAAATTTGAAAACCATACCCTGCATATGAAAGATCAAAATAATGTGTCATGATAAGAACCAAGGAAATTCATGAAAGGTGAATCATAATAGAATCAAAGAACATGAGTCATGAGAACATAACATTATCATAAGACATAAATTTATGGCATAAACATAAATATATAAAATCTTTTCCCTAATCATGTATCACCAATAATACTATTATAGTGTATTAGGATCACTATACACTCTATCATAGTTGTAGTCACCGATAACTGGTAAGACTATCTTGTTGAATAGATTCCATTAATAAACTAGGACCACTACCCAATAAATTAATTTTAATCTAATAATATTACAATCATTACCAAATTAATTTAAAGGATATATAATTATGGTCCCACATATTACATAGTTAAAATCAGATATAGTTATTCTAGAAGATCATAAAAAATTTATCAATGTGTAACCCATAAAATTCAAATGGGTTTCATAAATATTTCATCATTTTATCATAGCATAAAATATGAAATGTAACCGAGATTCATAATTGTTTCAATATATCATAAATAACCCATGAGAAAGAAATGAGTTTATTTGATCCATCTTCACGTTAGTATCATCCCATGCGATCTAATGAAATAAATTTTATGGTATCATTGGATTGTATCCACATAAAATCATACATAAAATCAAGGATATTTTTAAATATAAATAATGTATTTAAAATATCACTAATTCATTTGTTGAGGAAAATACCCATTACACATTAAAATAATGTTTTGAAATGAAAAAATATACAACATATTTTTAAAAATATTGTATTTAAAAATATATTTGTTATTATGTAAACAAATATTCTAATGATTGAGGTTTTATGATAGAATGAAATTCCATCAAACAATTTATATGCTAAAACAAAGATTCTTCTTAAATTTTCTTCTAAAATTCAAAAGTACCACATTCAAGAAATAATAAAAACGGTCCATTTATGTAATTATTTTTAAAATTAAATCATGGAAAAAAGTAAAACATGTATTAGAATATAATAAAACATTTGTTATTTCCTTTTTAGAATACATTTACATGGAAGAAAAAGTAATTTTTATTGAAGAGAGTTATAAATTTTTATTTTCTAAAAAATAATGGTTTGGTATGTTTAGTGCTTCAAGACAAGATAATAATTGGAAAACTTTATGTATACAAATTAATAAAAAAAATCAAATTCATTTTATTAATGATATACAGGTAATAAAATTTCATTATCCAAAACTTATTAAAAAATTCCCAATAAACAATGACAATGTAACACAAATCTCTTACCATAAGTCTGACTTACTGAAAAAGATCTCTAAATTCCATTATTAAATAATTTTATATTTTATATTTATAATTTAAAAAATTTTAAATACATATTTTTTCATACAGTATCCACTCATAATGTTTATACCACTATTTAATAAAAATTTATTATTGAAATCATCATTTATAGAGTATATTGTTTCATTTTCATGTGAATTCTAATTTAGTGGTCCGAGTACTTATAAATTGAACTTTGTTCTATAATTATAAGAATATTGAATATTATATTTATTATATATATATATATTCATTTTATATATTTATAATCATTCATAATAGATAGATATAGGAATATAAATTAGGTCCTTCATGGAGATGGCAGGACATATGTATGCAAATGTGCTATTTTCAATTTTCAAAATATATATGGAATGATAGATAAATAATAACTCAACTTTATATGACTAATATTAAATCCTATATATCATATATAATATTTAATAATCACTTATTATAATCCATGCAATTATTAACATAAATATGAATCACATCGCTTCATGGTGGAGATAGTCCACAAGTATGTATAAGGAACATTATCATTTCCCAACTGATTCGATGATAAAAAGGTATATATCATGTTATAATTTTTAAAGTATAATTATTTCATAATAGATATATATATATATATGTGTGTGTGTGTGTGTGTGTGTGTCTATAAACATTAACCCTATAATAATTTTCATCTATGAATGATCGTGATGGAAATTGAATTGTATCACTAGGTAGAGGATGTAGCCCACATGCACGAGGTATACATGCACATCACATTTGAAAGAAAATACGATGTTTAATTATTGTCACATAATCATAATTTATATATATATTTATTATACTAAATTTTTTATTCTATTATTAATTCCACATATTTATAGGCGATTTGAGAATAATTAAATTTAAATGTGTCGGGTTGGAACATTACATCTTCTTTTGTAGGAACCCTTTACATCACTCCAAAAAAACACTTGGATTATACTTTTTAGAATATCGTAACATATAAATGATATATATAGAAGTGCATAATATAATTTTATATGGGTTGGTTGCGTTATATTTCCCATGTAGTTTATACAAAAATAAAGAAATTATGTCCTTAATAATGTCATGAAAACAATTGAAATTACTAACTACAATTAAATATATTTTATGTACTTATCAAGTATAATGAATCTTAATAGAAATTAAATTTAAATAAAAATATGCTATAATAAAAATATCTTCATATAATTACATTTAGATACATTTTGGTTTCATATTAATCCTTATTTTTTGGGTTAACCCCTTCATATATCAATTTTAACCTAAACTATGGTAATAATATTTTCATTTTTAAACGGGTTATAATTTTCCATACGATGTTTGATTTAGATCATGAATGTGAAATGGATAATATTTTAAAAAAATCATCTTCAATTTTTTACTTTCATAATAATTATTATTTTCAAATATTTTAATCAAATATTATTTTTCATAAAATATAAGTAATGTCATTTTGACCACTATTTATTCAAATTGACTTGAAATTCGTCAACATGGTTATGGAATTCAAACATAAACCTTTAAAACATCCCATTTATGTTATATCCATCTATAAAATTCATCTTGTATAATAAATTCCAAAAAATATTACATTTATTGTTTTTAAAATAATTACTTGATTTCTCTACTGGATTTACAAGCATTCTGTTGACATCAAGTATAAATTTAAGGAAATTATTCCATCACTAAAAAATTAAAAAAACCATCAAAAAAATATATATTTTATCTTTTTGATAAATATTTAGAACAAATCACAACCTCCATTTATCATTATGTAAACAATTAAGATAAATTATACTCCAAAGAATAACATTTTAATATTTTATTTACTTAATATATTATAAATGTCATTATAATGTGAATATGGAACCGAAATTCCAACTATTACAATTTTGGAAGGATATTTTTAATTATATAGCATTAAATTTGATGAAATATGTTTTTGAAAAGGAAACTAAAATCCCAAACAAAATGATTTAACCCTTTGTTACATATTTTACCCTTATCAAGGTATGAATTATTTATAATGGTTACTATTCATAATGACAAAAATATGAGGTGATAATTTCATGAAATTTATCCTTAGTATTCAATATATATGACCCTATATTCATGATTCAATTATAGAATATGGGATAAATTCATTTTACAATTAGTTCACAATACAAAAAAATTATTTTGAAGGACGAATATTCCAAAATTAAAGTGGATAAATTCTTATTCCATTCCTTGTAAAAAACCATTATATTAGTATTAAAATTGATTATTTAATATAGTTAATTTTCAAATAATTAAATGAATTATTCATTATATATTAATCCAATTTATTTAATAAAATGTTCAAATAAAAACTATTTTCTAAAAATAATTTCTATTTTTATTTAATACAATTTTGTTCTAATTTATTAAATTTAATGTCCATTGAATTTATTTAATAAATATGTATACACCATTTATTTAAACATAGTAATTGGAAATAAACCCCACCATTAAAATGGATATGTTATAAACATCTCATTAAATAATAATATTTATATAGTATAACAAGGTATCTCTAAAATTTCAGTTGTGTGTAAATAAAAATATCAAAAAAATAAATTATATTCATAGTTTAATTTATAATAAAATATAGGGGTGTTAAACTTATAGCATTAATAAAATATAAATAAAAAATAATGAAGGAGATACATAATGAAATTGAACAATGAGTACAAAGAATAAATAATTATTTCATGATATAACAAATCAAGTAGCTTGAATACATACCACTCAAATAAAAAAGGTGCATAAAACAGATAATGTCTCAATTACAGAAAATTGTGATGACAATTACATACCTTATATTCCCTATTAATGATCCATTCTCTAACCTCTAGTATAATGAACATAAATATCATAATCACATATATAATAACCATAAAAAATATATATATTCATTTTTATAATTATTTTATAAATATTTATTAAAAATATATTATCATGATATAGTATTTTTAAAATATTCTATATTTAAAATTTTAGTTTTTTTGTAAAAAATCATGAATATGGGGTATATTCTCTCTAAAGGGACTTATGTTCATAATTTCTCACTCATTATTGATGGAATAGTCTATTTTTTCAATGATAATCTATGTCAATTATTATTTAGGTGAAAATCATGACTATGTATTGGTAAAATTAAAATCATCATAAACTAGTTTTTGATGTGTTTAATTATAAAAATATTATAAATTAATAAATATTATAAGTAAAATTAATAATTTTTTATTATAAATTAAAAATCAAAAATATATTTTTATTACATGTCATTACTATTATAAACATTCCCCAAATCAGTTATAACATAATATTTATAACATCATCTACATAGGTGATTATATAGACCCTATTGGTATCATGATATAATGATTTAATGAGTATGAATATGTATTAATATTATGATAATCTGAAATATATAGAATCATCATTTGACATAAATTTTAAGTATCCTTACTAAATCAATTACCATAACCATTAATAATGTGTGGCGATAAAAATGAAATTCATCAATTATGGAGCTGATGATCCTCCATAAGGACAATTAATGATAGAATTTATTAATTAATTTATGAAATTATTGTATATTAAAAATGTCACTACCAAATATTTAAGAATAAAATGCTATATTCAATAGAGTATCTCAAACACAACTGCATGATTAAACAACCTACGATACATAAAATTGTTATAATATAGACTTTATATTGGTGAATATGAATAGAAGTAACTACCTCATGAAATATATATATATATATAATCAATATAATGTTGTGTTACATTTTTTAAAATAATCAATCAAATTTTTTGAAATTTAAATTTTTTCCTCTAATAATATTTTTTCATCCAAAATAATAATAATTATTTTTTATGAAAAATATTATAAATCATTCATGAAAATTTTATAAATCTTATTTAAGAAATTTCAATTCATATTTGAAATTCAAATGCATATATTTACTTTTTTATAATTTTCTCAATTTATCAATGTATAGACAAAAATTTCAATTTCTGTAAAAATGAATTTTAATTTTAATAAATTATGTAATGTAAATGTCTATTTATGTTTGAATACAATTTAAATTAAATTAAGTATTATTTATTTATATTTTAAACAATTATTTTCTTTTTATTCAACGTTATATTTCATTTTAGTATATGTTTTTAGGTCTAAAAATAGAATTTTTTCTGAAAAATATTTTGAAATGAATTTATAGATGTTAATTAAATAATATAATTTAGAATATGGAATATTTTAAAATAAATATTTTGGATATATAGAATTTAAAATTAATATATGTTCGTAAAATAATTTTTTAGCTGTATATTTTATATATAATAATATTTTCCTTAAAAAAATTAAACTTCATGAAAACCAGCTTTCTCATTGCATCTCAAGGTATAATTTTATATTAAAATTTTCCAATTTGGTGATTAGAATTTAGAAAAATGTATTTCATACTTGGGATCATAATAATTTTTATTATATAATAAGATCCATTTAATTCTTTATGATATTAAATAGTGAACTGTTTAAAAATAACAATCCATGGTTTTTGTTGAAACGAGTTTACACGGGGTTATATAAAAAGATATGGGTTAATATAACCCAAAGAAATGTCTAAATTATTTATCCATATTACAACATTATAATGTAAATGGATTTATAATACACTATCTTTTATCCTGGTAGTAAATGAAAATTGTTAATACATCATTTTTTTGAAAAATTACAAATGTTCCACTGACCTAATATATAAAAAGCCATGCATTATCCTCCCTTCATCACAAATTAAATCCATATTAGATCAAATAAGAAACAGCCAAATCACTTTACAACATCAATTCCTTAATACTATAATGGTTTTTTTTTCATAATTATATTTAAGTAATTCTTTAGGTATAATGCTAATTAGGTGTTTCGAGATGTGGTAAATAATATATTTTTGATATATTTATTTTTTAAGCTATATAAAATCTTCTTAAAATTTATCATATGATACCACATGTATATCATATATAAATTAGTTTTATTAAAATAGTGTAATAATCAAAATACATATCATAATCAATCAAATGGGATAATAAATCATTATTCTTGTGTAGGGTGGTATTCATCCCCACGACACAAAATTATTCGTTTTCCATCATAACCACTCATGAATTTTTGTAATGATGGATTTATGCATATATGTTTTTTGGTATAATATTTATACTTCTGGTTTAATTATAAAAAAAATTATTTTCCATTCCGTTGGGGATATGATATGGTAACTCGTCTCGGTGGGAGACTACCACCTATCAAATCTATATGATTAGGTTTTCATCAATTGTTTTTTAGGGAAATTAATATAATGATATTATTAAGAAAAAACTCTCATTGATTAATTTAATTTCATCTATTGGTCATGTAGCACACAACATCGTGTCTAAATGAACTACATAACATTATTAATATATTATGTTTCTATTATCACCATGACATTATATTAGAGGGAATGGATAATATTAAATAAATTATGTAAATTATATGATATATTAATTTAGAATATGATTTATTTGTAAATGGAAACAAATTTATTTTCAATATAAAAGTGTCATTTTTCTGAAAATTTGTTTTATGTGTGAAATAAATTTTATAATAATAAGTTAAATATTTTTCGGTGGAGGATTTTAGAGAAATTTATATAACATATACTTGAAGATAAGTTTTGAAAACTAATGAAATAAAATTTTTAGATTCTAATAATAATGAATCTTATTTAATGGTTAAAATGATTATTTCTAAAAATTAATTTTTTTCATATTCTGTGAATGCACATTGAAATTAATTTCTTCCATATATAGATATTTGAATTACATAATGAAATATATATTTACAGTATGTATGTTAATTTTTTTTAATTAAACCCATTTTTTGAAAATATAAATAGTTACAATGGTAAAATAAAATATATTTGTAAAGGGAAAAGAGGTTAATCTAAATAGAAAATGAGTGATAAGGTCATACCTTTTCCTCATATTTATTATTTTATTAATTAAATTATTCTATTAGAACTTATGGTTAAACATTAAGTAATTTAATGGGAAATTTTCCATTAAAATTGAATAGATTGTATTAAAATCAAAGAATGTGACAAAATTTCACACTCTTATTTTTAATAATATTTGATTTTTAATATATGGATAACCGAAATATATGATATATTATTAATTTCATTTGGAATTATTGAAAATTTTCCTTCATCAAGGAAAAATATTATTAATTTTTTAAATTTAAATAATTTCAATTAATTATTACACAATTCTGATGTGATAATTATTCTATTAACTGAAAAATAAATTAATTAAATTTAAATATATTAAAAATAAAATAATATTGATATATTTAATGTGATCCATGAATTCTATATATTACCATTACCATTTAAGGATATAATAAAATATTTTGTTTTTGAAATATTTATTTGTTTATGTTTTTAAAAAACAAAGTAGTGAATAATATTAAAATTAAAAACAATGATATTTTATGAGATTAATATTTTATTAAATTATCTCAAATAATAAAAAAGTTTAAAAATAAAAATTGATTATGATATGGATGAAAAGTCATTAATTGAAAATTTATAGTATAATTGGCACCATATAAGTAAAAATTAAAACCTTTTAATTTTAAAAAATTTGTTATCATAGTTCAAAATAAAATTTTTTATCTAAGATTTAATAAAAAATTATAAAGTTTTAAATAATAATGATACTTGTCTAAATTTTTTTATTGATATTAAAACCATATATTATCTTTGCATCATATATATGACTATTATGGAAATTTTGGTAGAAAAACAATTTATTATAATTTATTCTTTTTGATAAAAACAATTCCCCCATACCTCAATTATTGAAGTGTAAATACTCCCTCAATAATTTAAAACAGATTGTGAATTATATATCATCATTTATATGATAATTTTTCTTCTCTACATCCATACACCCATGTAAATGTGTTTTTCTACTTATTATACAGTCCCTAGATCCCCTGAGAGGATATCTAATACAGACATTTCAAATAAGAGGTAATCACAATAACCAATCAGTATCTTCTTCTACACATCCTTACCACTTATAAATTTAGGATATTTAACATATAATAAAAAATAAATTGTCATAAAAATGTTGAAATGTTATTATTAATATTACAGAACAATTAACACCTTTTATCTCATCACCCAACTTTTGAATTTGTTGGTCGTACATAAATACAACTTAAAATCAAAAGGATGCGATAATTTTTTTTCATAACTATATTTGACGGATGTGTATAATGATTTGATTAATCATTATATATTATATATGTTATATAGCAATTTTTTTGTAAAAATTAATTTTTATTTACCATTCATTCCTTCCAAAAATCAAAAAATAAAAACCATGTTCATGTGTACGTACGACCTATCATCTCCATGAATGATGTAATTCACTTTTCTATTCCAACAATTTAAGATTAAAAAAAACTATATATAATTACGATATATTATTTTTAATAAATGTGTAAAAATATGGTAATTAAGAGAACCATATCCAATTATATGGACCAAGACATCCAAACCGAGAAATGCCTGTAAAATGAAGCAATTATCACCTAGAACTATTATATTAATAAAAAATTATTTATAAAATGGTTTTAAGATATTGTAAATAAATAATAAAAGGATTTATAGAATTTATTTTATTTAATATATTGATATTAAATCAATATTTATTATAAAGAATGTTTTAACATTGAAAAATAATAGGAAGACATGAGGTTGGGGATTATTTCACAATTTCATCATTATTCGATATTTTTTACAATTAATTATCCACTATCGAATATTTATATTCCATAAAAATATTTTCTAAAAAATAATTTCTTTAATTCCCTATTATAATTTTTTTATTTTATTTTTACACAACTGTTAATTTTTACAAAACATTTCAAAATATTTATTTTTATCATTTTCTAAACTTGGTACTTTTAAAATATTCTAATAAAAAAACAAAAGGAATGTTTATGTAATTATGATATATGAGTGTATTTTTCTTCCATCGTGATTCAATAATTATTTTCTGATTCCTATTCATGATTAAATGGTACTTTTTAGAGAAATTGGTTTACATTGATATTGCATAGATTTTTTGATAAAAACAAACTAGATTGTATATTTAACTCAATAATTATTTCAATTGTTCTTTGAAAATAATTTTTCATCCAATATAACATTATTTGATGTTACTTTTTTTTACTATGGACATGATCCAAGGATACCATCCTTATTCTTTCTTTAGATGGTTTACGATAATGATGAGCTAATGTTTATGAATCCCATTATTTTTCAATGGTTTACACAGTGATTAGGTTTTTATTAATACAATTCCATTCCATGGGTTCTAATGTAATGAAATATTTAGGTTTCTGTTGAATAAATGTGTAAATTTTACATTATGTGATGGGTGTGACCTATATCTTTTTCCAATACACCTTGTAAATATTTATATATTATCATATTAATAAGATAATAGTGGGGATTGGACTTAGTTCAATATGACACAGATGTAACATGTATCAAACATGTCTCTATATGGTAATTTCTCCAATATGGTGGTTTTGGGAGTAAAACCTCCCAAATACGGTATCCTTATCAATTAACCTACACAACTAAGAAAAATATTTTTTTATGTGTATGCCATAATTCCTTAATATAATCCAATGTTATTATGTCATGTATCTTGTTTTTTTAGGATTCAGGTCACATGAACTTATAAAATTTATTACACGATTCAATATTACTCTTTTTAATTTAAAGGGAATAGTTCTAAATTGTTATGTTCATACTCATATAAAATTATTCTAATGTTATGATATATGTATCCCCTGTTTACTCATACTGATCAACTCAGATCACTATTGTATTATATTCATTCCCCCCTTAGATATTAGAAAATGTATTGAGTGTGACATGTCAGAATAGGCTCTATTGATGTTGGAATAAGTGGTGTATATTGTATGTGTTTTATTTACTTAATTATTTTTTTTCCAAAATTTGAATGACATCATAACTCCAAATTGTATCCCAGGATTTTTATGATATGTAATGACTACTCATATAAAAATATTATATATTAATATATGAAAAGTATGGTCCATTATCGTTTTTATTTTTGAAATTATTATTTAACCATTGGAAACTAGGATGGTAAAACAATAGTATGAACTCCAAAGATAACTCTAATTATAAGGTAAAATATTAGGATTTTTGAAATGATCATTAAAAACATAAGATTAAACTTATGATGTCATATTTTATCTTAATTAAATAGTTATCCCGTTATATTTAATGTTTCTAACACTATGATTTCTAATTTTAGTCAATGGATGGAACAAAAAAAGACCATGTTTTGTTGAATGGTATTGGAAATGATACAATTTTCTCTTGGGAAAACTGAATTTTAAGGAAGAAAAAATGAAAAATCATATTACTATACACACAAAATGCTCTTAATATATGAATAACTATATAAATTCAAATGAGATAGGTGAGGAAAATATTTTTTTGATACCTTTTCAGGTAGTGTAAACATTCTTTTAGTGGGAATTTTGATTCATGGGTGGCTGAACAATAAAATTGTACCACTAAAAATATAATTGATTTTCTCCAATTTTTTGGAAATGAGACTGTAATTTTGGATGTATATCATTTAATATGTGATGTAGATAAATTTTTGAATATTAATATGAATATAGGGAAATGATATGAAATTGAATCGATGGAATATTATTAGTGCAAGAAATCATTTTTCAATATTTAGTTTCCTTGTATTCATCATATCAAAATGGAGATTGATTTTCATTGAGTAGAATCCAAATGGTGTTGAATTTGTTCAAATCTAGGAAGAGAACTCAGAAGACATGTCAGGTACACTTTTGTAATTTTCATCCAATATAAAATTATTGTTGATAGATTATTCATTGGATTAAAACTATTTCTCTAAGGGGTATTATCCTTAATAGACTTTAATAGATTTGAATAATTTATTAATGCTCCATCATGTTAAAAATATATGTTTTATTTACACATAAAACTCATTTTTTTACAATAACACTAATATGGAATTATAGGTAAAATCTAAAAAACATGGAGAAGTGAATATGAGCTTCCCTTTATGATAAATGTGTGGAAATATACAAAGAGGAAATATTCTTAAGTGAACTACTAAATTTTTTTAGTTTTGGAATGATGTTCATCGAGGAATTTAATATTGAACTCGTGGGAAAATATTATATAAAAATGAGAATAAAGAGAATGATCTCCATAATGAACCCACTAAACATTAATGCATCAATTGTAATTAAAATCAGCATTATTCTAATCAATTCACAAATCTAATGGTTTACTATGATGAATAATGTCACCAAACTCTTAATCCTAATGAAAAATGGATGTCACATGTGATCACTATCAGCGATGTGGGTTATGAAAAAGAAGTAGTAAAAGATACATTTACCATCAAATATAAAATATATAATTTATTATTTCATTTTGGATCCACCAACTATTTTGTTTCTAATGAATTTTCTAAAGGTATTACTATATCACCTCCAAAATTATTTTTTTAGCTAGTTGTGAAAAATATTATTGTAATAATGATTGCATTTCATGTTTTTAATTATTTTCCACTTGATGATTATGGTAATTGGTAACTAAAAATCATTTAATCAATCCTATAAATGAAATATATTTTATTCATGTAATGTATTGGATTTCATTATGTGTATTTCATATCAATGTATTAGTAAAGTCATGTTATATATTTTGAATGAACCTATGATCATCTATCATTAAAAGGATGAATGTGAATATCTATTGAAAATTACATCCATAATGTGGGTCTTAATGTCTATATAGTTAGGTTAGTTATCTCAGATGTTTGGGGATAAACTCAATATTAATGATTCAAATATTTTATAGTGTTTTGATGATTTATTCATATAATAATTTTCAGGCATTCCACCAGTTTGTGAGGTTTACAATTAAATATAACTTTTACATATTTATATGGCTACTTAAAAGGATCTTTATATAATGGACTCAATTGAGATTAAGGATTTGATGTAGAAACCCCAAGGGAATCATGATAATGGAATCATTTTCCTTAGTTCATCACATTGGGAATAACCTATTATGCATGTTAAGAGAATATATTTATCAATGTGAATATTCCATGCATATTAACATCTTAAAATTTTATCTATTCATAAGATGTATCATCTTCTATATATTTATGACTTATTTAATCAATTATGAGGAGATAAATACATTTCCATGATTGATATTAATTCTGGATGTCATTATATTGATGGTAAATAAGGATGATATACCGAATATAGAATTTTCAAAATGGTATGGACACTGTGAATTTATAGTTATGCTCCCAGATATCTTCATGAATTTAATAAATCTAGTCTTTACTGAAAATATTTATTAGCTTGTGGAAGTCATTTTAGATGAAAATTATGTACATTTGAAGGGAAGGGAAGTCCTTTAATAACACTTGAAGATTATGATACAAAATATTAGGAAGGAGATTATTTATGAAAAACATACAATGTAATAATTTTTTCATTATAGATTTTCTTTATTGGTTTATAAAATCCCATGATTGGGTATAACTATTGATCCATTAAAAACAAAAAATAATGAACATTGGAACATACAAATAATTATTATTGATATCAAATTATTTCTTTATATGGTTAGAAATTATATACACTTTGTAGAAAATTTCCCTCTACTATCCCATAAACTCAACATGTTAACTAAGAAGGGTTCCAAGTCTCTTTGGATTGATGAAGGTGAAGAAAATATGAATGAACTAAAGAGAATATTAGTCAATTAATTTGGGGTTACATTAACCTATAGTATAGAACTGTATATAATTTATAGTGATGAAGCTAATAAGGGATTGAGATGTGTTTTACTGAAAATGACATGTTCATTATTTATACATCATGAAAACCAATTACTCATGGGAAAAATTACTGAACTCATTAAAACAAATTGGGGATAAGGTATCGTTTAATTATAAAATAAATTTACTCTTATAAATGTGTGTAGAGGTAGACATATTATATTTCCCAAATCCACAAGGTCATGTTAAACAAGATCATAGATTAAAGGCGCATTTTCATACAATTCTTGCATCATCCTATCTATGTCACCATGCCTATGTCATGACTTCATTATTTCCTGCACACATTAATCTAGAAACATCAAATTCTAGTATCATACTTATTCCAATACATCCCTACGTTAGTCATGCATCATAAATACCCTAGTGGTTTATCATAATTAAAACCATTGTCTTTTGGATGTAGGTTTATAGTGTTTACTACTCATTCCCTTCTCCAACTCATTATTTGGACTTATCTTCCCTAATATTTTCAATACATATAGGGAGGAATTATATTTATGATGCAATATATGATAAACCACTAGGATATATATCCTGATCATAAAATCATAATGTATATATCCACCTAAAAGGAGAAGAATATTTAAAATATAATATCGTAGGAGTTGATTATTGATTATGACTACATAGAAAATTACCCCCTTGGAAAGTGAAATAGGCGGAATATGCTTTGAGCCTAAATTATCTTTCTATAATATTAATGATGAGGACCTCTATAGATCAAATAATTAAGGATTTATGAAGTTTTTACTTGAAAATATTAATTAGATGGTAGAAATATAATCAAACTCAATTAATCTTCATCCATCTATAAAAGTCATAATTATAGAGGTGTTAAAAGAAGATATAGAGCTTTAAAATAAAGAGATAAATGCTAATAAGTTCAAAAAAATTGTCTTCTAATAATAGGGTTTCAAAGCCATGTAAGTGTTCCACCCATACCATATTTGAATAAGCAGTTGACATATGAGGTTCCTAATTAATCGTTTCTATTTACCCCGAAGAAAAAATATGTATAGAGACCTGAAATAGTTTTTTTGGTAGGATGGAATGAAAAGAGATTATTTATAGTACGACTCTTTATGCATGATACATTAGGAATTTAAGGACGAGAGACCTCATTTTGGGGGATTTTTAAAACCATTTCTCATAAGATAATTGAAATGTGAAAACATCACGATGGATTGTTCCCTCAGACTCCCCAAAATATGTAAATTCCATAATTCTATACGGATTATATTTAATCAATATAAATTTTTTTTAAAATTAGTTTATATTATCGAAGGATCATCACTTAATTATGTTTTCGTAATATAGGTTATTTGAATTTTTACATTTAATAGAGTATAACATTCCATTGAATTGGATTAGGATATTATGTCTTCCTTGATGTTCTTGAATTTTATTCAACTTGATTTAGATATAGAGTTATGTTTTAACACTTCTTATCATCTTCCCAAAGATATTCAGTCTAAAAAGAAATTTCTAGCTCTATAATACATATTGAGATATTAATATATGGATTTAATAGTTGTTTTGTATCAATAACAATAGTTTATATAATATTTGTAAATAATAGAATTTAGACCATAATTTTGAAGAACATTATGATTCCCTCTTTGGTAAGAAGTGAACTACTCCAACATGATAGAATGATGTTGGATAAATAAATATATTGGGACAAGATAAAGTTGAGAAAAATTAATTAGAATACTAAATTCGTTAAATAACACATAATAGCATCTAAGATTTGAAAAAGATATTATACTGAAATCATAGGAAAGATCTAGAGTCTGAATTGGGTTATAAGTTATTCTTATGAATATATACCATGAAGAGAGTGATGAGATTGGGATGAAGTGGATGCTAATACCACGATATATTGATGCATTTGATATTCATTATTATTTTAGTATAATATCTTATTGATGGGTGATTACACTAAATATATTTGATGTTCATGATGTATTTTATGTATATATTTTATGTACATAACTAACTATTAACATTTAATAAAAATAAAGGTCACACCACTAGAGAGAAATGTTTCTTATAAAATAAAATTTATATATATTTTGGATCATAATGAGATGTTTTTACCAAATATGTCCACTTCTATAGTTATAGTTTAAAAGTGAAACCACCAATTAGAGAAATCTATGTCGGAACCTGAGAATAGGATGAGGAAAGCGTGTCCTTATTTTTTTGTGAATGAATAACTTCATTGAAGGGTGAAATTAATTTCAATGGTGGGTGGGTAATAATTTAATGTACCAATTTTTTTTACAAATATTTCTCTATAAATAATTTTATTTCATAGAAATCTTATCCTGCATGTAACATCAAGTTTAAATGTACCACATAACATTATTAAAGTATTATTTTTCTATTATCACCAAAAAATTATATTGGTTCATATTAATATTAATAAATAAATTAGATATAATAAAAGTTCTATTAATTTAAAAAATGAATTCTTTATTATTAAAAAAAATTAATTTAAAATAAAAGAGGCAGTTTACTAAAAAAATATTCATTGTGTGAAATGAATATTATATCAATAAACTATGATAATATTGGTGAATGATATTAAATAAATTTATATATTATTTACATAATATAATGTTTTACACATTAAAAAAATTCTTTTCAAAGCATAGTATATGAATATATCTATTTTTATGAATTAATGTGTAATCATGAAAAAATGGTTTTTGTTACATGTTGAACACAGACATTAAAATAATTTTTCCCCTTATTTATATCAAATTAGATATAATTAATTTGATATATATAACCATTACATTAAAATTGGTTAATTAATCACATTTTTTGTAAATATGATTTGTAATTCTGTAAAATTGTATTCCCTCATTAAAGGGTTAAAATAATTCATCTAGATTAATATTCAGGGATACTATAACACCCAATTATTTAATTTTATATTAGATGAAGATAATTTTAATCTAAGAACACTATTTATCATATTGAGTTATTTAGAGGATACTTTTCCATAAAAGTTAATTATATATTAATACAATTAATGAAAATGATCAAATGCCCCAATATTTTTTTAATAAGTATAATAATTTTAATAATGGGTTTTCTATAAAATATTCAAGACTATTAATATTAATTAACAATATAAAATATTTATCATCATCATAGTAATTAATTTTTAATTTTAATTAATTGAATAATTAAACTAAAACCTTATAGAATGTTGATGCAGTAATTATTTTGTTACAATAAATACTAGATAAATTATATTTAAAATATATAATGTAAACTAATTCAAGATATTGAATGTGTTAAAAATAATTATTGGTGAAATTTAAATTTTATGGATATAATAAAAATGTTTTTTATAATTTTCCATAATTAATTTAATTTATTAAAAATCAATGTGATGAATATAATAAAAATTAACAGTAAATATATTTATGGTAAAAATATTTTATTAAATTTTGTAAAAATAGTAAAAAAATATAGAAAGAAAAATTCATTATGAAATATTAAATAATATCATAAATAATTCATTTATGGTCCAATTGACATCATATAAGTAAAAATTAAAACCATTTAATATTAAAACATTTGATATCATAATAAAAATTAAAATAGTTTAACGAATGGTTAATAAAATAAATAGGATTAAATAAAATAAAAACTTATCTAAAATATATTTTCTGGTGATATTAAACCATTATATTACATTTTTTCATTATATTTCAATTTTTTGGTGGTAGTATAGAAATTTGATTTATTAAAATTTAGTATTTGGAGAAATTTCAACAGTACCCCTCTCCTCAATTATAAAAGGGAACATCCTCCATCACTTATCTTAACCGAAATTGGTCTTACATATTGTCCATAATATGATAATTCATTTTCCTCTCATACCTATACAAATTTTAGGGGTGATTTTCCTCTCAAAATACTATCACTAGATCCATTTATAAGAGATACAAATGAGATGTTATAGAAAATATATAATTTCACTAGGTGATCAGTTTCTTTTTCTATTTCTCTTTACCTCCAATTAATTATTAATATTTGAAAAAATATTAAATGAATGATTTTTAATATTATTAAATGTTATTATGATAAAGAAAACATCATAATACAACCTATTTAAAATTACACAGCAAGTGTATTTGTCACATATGCATATGTGTGGATTATCGTTTCTACATTGAGATAGCATTTTTCATCACCTACATATATGGATGGGTATTGTGATGGGTTTGATAACATCCTGATATTTTTTGAATTTTTTTTCTAATAAATATATATTTTTTATTTTTATCATGTCACACGACACTGATAATGGTCTATGTATATATATTAAAGCATTAAGTGGAACAACCCTTAAACAATTCACTATCATTTCTTTCTCTACATGAAAAATAAAATTTAGTTTATCTACAAGTAACACTAAGGATTATTTAATTACACATTATAATTATTTTCCTTTTTGGATTTCATAACACCCAAGATAGTGTTTTACCAAATAATAATTTATTATTATTTAAAATATAAGATATAACCTAGACTTTAAATTTGAAGTGTTGAATATAATTAACTAACATATCAAAATAAATTGTTTATAAAAATATAATATGAATTCAATTGTTACCAAATAATTATAAATATTAATATAATAACCACAACAATATAATTGATATATTTTTAAATTTATGATTTTATAAGTGATTTTACTTCATAAGTTAAATTATATAAAATTACTGTATGATATTAATGTATTATATATTATATAAATTCAATAAAATATTTTTTTATTTATCTGAGATATTCGATAGACATAAGATAATAAAAAAATAAATTTTATGCTCAAAAACCAACAATTTTTTAAAGGTTGTTTTCCACATTTAATTGTAGAACCATTTTTAAATTAAATATTTGTAACTTTTATAGATATAACAGGTATAAATAAACATCGTATTTGAAAAATATACCTTAAAATTATGTTGGGATACATATTATTATCATATTTTCATGTTTTCATTTTTTTAATGAATAATTCACCATACTAAATTTTAATACAAAACATCTTTTTCATCTAATATATTAATATTTTTAAATTATATTTTAATTTAGTTTTTGTTATAATTATATAAAATATAAATAAATTAATATATTTTATGTCATTGGAAATAATATCACAATGAAATGGGATATGGAAACCTAGAGAACATTTAATCATCTTTACATTAAAAAACTATAGTGTCGTCCCTTCATATGGATTAAATTTTAAATAATTTATACCATTGGGAGATTTTAATATGGATAATTTTTATTTAGTATTTATAATATTCATAATTTAGAATTTCCAATATGGTTAACATAGTTTTTACCAAAAGGATTGCTTAATGTAATGAAAATTAATCACAATAAATAAAATGAAATAAACCTTGATGTGGGAATAAACCATAAAGGTTAGTTCCCAAATGAACTAGAAAATTTACCAAATCCCTGATTATTTAATTTTTTTTATAAATAAACCTTAAATAATTGAGTTTAATTCGTTTTGGATGACTTTTTAAGTAAAAATGTGGGTAAACCGTTCTTGTAGAAAAAAATTCTACGTGAGTCTTTTCCCACCCCTATAAAAGGCCACCACCTATCCCACATACTCGCACCTGTCAAACCACTTATTTCATTCCATGATCATTCTAATAAACATTCCAAAATCACAAAAATCCCCAATGAGACCTCCCTTTAAGAGTAAAGAATTTCTAGGAATCCATTTGGTTTAAACCAAAAGATGTTACATGATAAAGATGTTACACCCTCCCTCAAGATCCTTTAATCATTTTCCATTATCACCTCCCTAAAATATTATTATTACTTAATTTTATAAAAATATCCATAATATAATATAATTTTTTCTATGTTTTTTAACTACACATACACACACATAGATATTAAGGGTAATGAACATGTTATTTATATGTATGACAAACTGCCACCTCATGAAATGATGACTATTTATTATTCATTTACGGTCGTTGATGGCATACACTATGATGGAAACTCTAATAACATATTATATTTATTATATATATATATTCTTATGTATTTTTTATTTATTATATTACATTTTCCCTTACATCTTGTAGAAATATTATAATTTCATTTGAGAAAGTGTAGACTACTACCCCCTCAAAGCCATCCGATTCATTCACACACTACATAGAACATATTATGGATATTTTTATGAAAATATATGATATATATTATATAATAATTCTGATTTAATGGTATAATATACATATATATAAATATACAGATTTCTCATTTATTTTATTTCTTTCAAAAAATAAATAAAATAGATGTAGCATTCATGCGTACTTTTGAACTATCATCTCCATGATCATTGTATTCCATTTCATACTTCTATATTCAAAATATTATATAAATAAAATTATACTCAAAATTAATTATATTTAAATTATGGTATAATTTCAATAAATAATGATATATGTATATAGTACAATGTTATGAAAAAGTAATACACATATGAAAAACAATGTGAATATTACCCAATTCTCATCATCAACATAGAATTTTTTTAATAAAAGGTAATATATAGTAACAATTAATCAATTAATGGAATTAGATATAAGAATATGGTTCTATAAATATTTTAAAATGAACTTCTATTAATTATAAAAAAGGTTCTTATGAGCATGAAGAGTGTTTAGATATTTGGTAATTTAATTTCATCACACTTTATATATTTGTAGGATATATTCCATGTTCATAGCTCTTATCCATTTACTTGTGTATATAATTGTGATGAATTTTTTATATGAATAATGTAATTAAATATTTGGGTATTTAAATATTCTTTTGATGATATTTATTTCATGTGGTTTATATTTCAAATATTAAAAAATCGATGAGGTAATTTTTTTATCAATTTTCCTTTATTGAGGTACATGTCACGTAATGACCCTATATTTTTTCATGAGTTGAAAATAATTCCACTGAAACTATATAACATGAATCTGAAATTTTCATGATATTTTCAGATTCATGAAATTTCATTTTATTACATTAATAGTATGGTTCAATTTTACTATTTAGTAATAGTTTATTGAAATAATATCATTGCTTTCCAAGAATGTTTATGTTTATAGTTCCTTTGAGTAAATCATATAATCCATCACTTTTTTATTATCCTATTTTTATTCTTTATTTATTCATATATTTTTACCATTTTCCAATATGTTTTATATGATATAGTTAATATTTTTTTTCTAAAAACCCCACTTTACCCTCTCTTTAGTAAAATATTTTTGATTCTTCAAAACCATGTTTTCTAAAATGGGTTTCAAATAATATTATAATTTTATAAAATAATATTTAAAATTCAATTTTACCCTTTTTAATTAATTTTTTCAAAGTAATCTTCTTGTCTCTTTTTAAATAGGGAATTTTATATCATTTTTACTAAGATAAAGGGATATTATTTTTACCTCATACGAAATGTATGTAATATCCAACCATGAATTAATTGAAGATTCCATTTTATGTCTAAAAGGATAATTGTTAATTAATGTTATGTATAATTAATTTTCATAGAAATAGTTTTTAAATAGTTTTGAAATAGTTTTCATGATTTATTTAGAAATATTCACTATATTTTTAAAGGAAAATGTTTTTCAGATATATTTTTTATTCTTTTATAAGTTTTTATAGGAAATCATTTTTGAAATTCATTCAGAATTTTTTTCTATGTGTTCCTGGGAATTGTTATTCAACATAACTTTAGGTGTTATTTCAATGTTAAGAATTCATATTAAATGAAAAAAAAATTCAAAATGGTTTTTTTTTCAAAAATATATTTCATATAAGAGTGAATATTTTCCTCAAATAATGTATTCAAAATATCATTCTAGATAATTCTCAATCTAATTTGATGTCTTTTGATGTTAATCATTCTATTATAAGAAATTTTAAAATGGTTCAAAAAATAATCATTCTTGAATTGTTCATAATTTTATTGAATGATGTTTATGGAATCAATTTATATTCCATGACTTATAATAATTTGAAACCCACTTATTTTATTAGGCTACTCTATGATAAATTATTATGGAACCTATTTATTTATAAAGGGTTTTATGTGATAAAATATTAACGGAAGCCATTTCATTTCATGGGATATGATTTTCTTTTTATATAGAACATATATTTTCATCACTCAAGAAGTAATTAATGTTTTATTCACATGAATGTATGATTTTCATACCTATTGGGTGAGACCCATATATCACTATTATTAATTTCATAATTTTGGGTGAATCATGAGTATAAATGTTATGAATGAACCTAATTACATATTGATAATGTTATGAATGGACTTGGTTTTATTTCTATAACATAATGTGTTATCCTAATTACGTTTTCACAATGTTAGGAGTGAATATTTTATATATTCATAATTATATTTGTGAACCTGATTACGTGTTATAAATGTTATGCATGGACATGGTTTCATGTCTTTATGTTTATGAATGATCATGATTTCATGTTCACATCGTTGTTTATAAACATGATTTCATGTTTACACCATTATGCATGGACCTGGTTTCATGCCCAAAAGTCTATGAGAGTGATGAGATTGGGATGAAGTGGATGCTAATACCACGATATATTGATGCATTTGATATTCATTATTATTTTAGTATAATATCTTATTGATGGGTGATTCCACTAAATATATTTGATGTTCATGATGTATTTTATGTATATATTTTATGTACATAACTAACTATTAACATTTAATAAAAATAGAGGTCACACCACTAGAGAGAAATGTTTCTTATAAAATAAAATTTATATATATTTTGGATCATAATGAGATGTTTTTACCAAATATGTCCACTCCCATAGTTATAGTTTAAAAGTGAAACCACCAATTAGAAAAATCTATGTCGGAACCTGAGAATAGGATGAGGAAAGCGTGTCCTTATTTTTCTGTGAATGAATAACTTCATTGAACGGTGAAATTAATTTCAATGGTGGGTGGGTAATAATTTAATGTACCAAATTTTTTTACAAATATTTCTCTATAAATAATTTTATTTCATAGAAATCTTATCCTGCATGTAACATCAAGTTTAAATGTACCACATAACATTATTAAAGTATTATTTTTCTATTATCACCAAAAAATTATATTGGTTCATATTAATATTAATAAATAAATTAGATATAATAAAAGGTCTATTAATTTAAAAAATGTATTCTTTATTATTAAAAAAAATTAATTTAAAATAAAAGAGGCAGTTTACTAAAAAAATATTCATTGTGTGAAATGAATATTATATCAGTAAACTATGATAATATTGGTGAATGATATTAAATAAATTTATATATTATTTACATAATATAATGTTTTACACATTAAAAAAATTCTTTTCAAAGCATAGTATATGAATATATCTATTTTTATGAATTAACGTGTAATCATGAAAAAATGGTTTTTGTTACATGTTGAACACAGACATTAAAATAATTTTTCCCCTTATTTATATCAAATTAGATATAATTAATTTGATATATATAACCATTACATTAAAATTGGTTAATTAATCACATTTTTTGTAAATATGATTTGTAATTCTGTAAAATTGTATTCCCTCATTAAAGGGTTAAAATAATTCATCTAGATTAATATTCAGGGATGCTATAACACCCAATTATTTAATTTTATATTAGATGAAGATAATTTTAAACTAAGAACACTATTTATCATATTGAGTTATTTAGAGGATACTTTTCCATAAAAGTTAATTATATATTAATACAATTAATGAAAATGATCAAATGCCCCAATATTTTTTTAATAAGTATAATAATTTTAATAAGGGGTTTTCTATAAAATATTCAAGACTATTAATATTAATTAACAATATAAAATATTTATCATCATCATAGTAATTAATTTTTAATTTTTATTAATTGAATAATTAAACTAAAAGCTTATAGAATATTGATGCGGTAATTATTTTGTTACAATAAATACTAGATAAATTATATTTAAAATATATAATGTAAACTAATTCAAGATATTGAATGTGTTAAAAATAATTATTGGTGAAATTTAAATTTTATGGATATAATAAAAATGTTTTTTATAATTTTCCATAATTAATTTAATTTATTAAAAATCAATGTGATGAATATAATAATAATTAACAGTAAATATATTTATGGTAAAAATATTTTATTAAATTTTGTAAAAATAGTAAAAAAAATTAGAAAGAAAAATTCATTATGAAATATTAAATAATATCATAAATAATTCATTTATGGTCCAATTGACATCATATAAGTAAAAATTAAAACCATTTAATATTAAAACATTTGATATCATAATAAAAATTAAAATAGTTTAACGAATGGTTAATAAAATAAATAGGATTAAATAAAATAAAAACTTATCTAAAATATATTTTCTGGTGATATTAAACCATTATATTACATTTTTTTCATTATATTTCAATTTTTTGGTGGTAGTATAGAAATTTGATTTATTAAAATTTAGTATTTGGAGAAATTTCAACAGTACCCCTCTCCTCAATTATAAAAGGGAACATCCTCCATTACTTATCTTAACCGAAATTGGTCTTACATATTGTCCATAATATGATAATTCATTTTCCTCTCATACCTATACAAATTTTAGGGGTGATTTTCCTCTCAAAATACTATCACTAGATCCATTTATAAGAGATACAAATGAGATGTTATAGAAAATATATAATTTCACTAGGTGATCAGTTTCTTTTTCTATTTCTCTTTACCTCCAATTAATTATTAATATTTGAAAAAATATTAAATGAATGATTTTTAATATTATTAAATGTTATTATGATAAAGAAAACATCATAATACAACCTATTTAAAATTACACAGCAAGTGTATTTGTCACATATGCATATGTGTGGATTATCGTTTCTACATTGAGATAGCATTTTTCATCACCTACATATATGGATGGGTATTGTGATGGGTTTGATAACATCCTGATATTTTTTGAATTTTTTTTCTAATAAATATATATTTTTTATTTTTATCATGTCACACGACACTGATAATGATCTATGTATATATATTAAAGCATTAAGTGGAACAACCCTTAAACAATTCACTATCATTTCTTTCTCTACATGAAAAATAAAATTTAGTTTATCTACAAGTAACACTAAGGATCGTTTAATTACACATTATAATTATTTTCCTTTTTGGATTTCATAACACCCAAGATAGTGTTTTACCAAATAATAATTTATTATTATTTAAAATATAAGATATAACCTAGACATTAAATTTGAAGTGTTGAATATAATTAACTAACATATCAAAATAAATTGTTTATAAAAATATAATATGAATTCAATTGTTACCAAATAATTATAAATATTAATATAATAACCACAGCAATATAATTGATATATTTTTAAATTTATGATTTTATAAGTGATTTTACTTCATAAGTTAAATTATTTAAAATTACTGTATGATATTAATGTATTATATATTATATAAATTCAATAAAATATTTTTTTATTTATCTGAGATATTCGATAGACATAAGATAATAAAAAATAAATTTTATGCTCAAAAACCAACAATTTTTTAAAGGTTGTTTTCCACATTTAATTGTAGAACGATTTTTAAATTAAATATTTGTAACTTTTATAGATATAACAGGTATAAATAAACATCGTATTTGAAAAATATACCTTAAAATTATGTTGGGATACATATTATTATCATATTTTCATGTTTTCATTTTTTTAATGAATAATTAACCATACTAAATTTTAATACAAAACATCTTTTTCATCTAATATATTAATATTTTTAAATTATATTTTAATTTAGTTTTTGTTATAATTATATAAAATATAAATAAATTAATATATTTTATGTCATTGGAAATAATATCACAATGAAATGGGATATGGAAACCTAGAGAACATTTAATCATCTTTACATTAAAAAACTATAGTGTCGTCCCTTCATATGGATTAAATTTTAAATAATTTATACCATTGGGAGATTTTAATATGGATAATTTTTATTTAGTATTTATAATATTCATAATTTAGAATTTCCAATATGGTTAACATAGTTTTTACCAAAAGGATTGCTTAATGTAATGAAAATTAATCACAATAAATAAAATGAAATAAACCTTGATGTGGGAATAAACCATAAAGGTTAGTTCCCAAATGAACTAGAAAATTTACCAAATCCCTGATTATTTAATTTTTTTTATAAATAAACCTTAAATAATTGAGTTTAATTCGTTTTGGATGACTTTTTAAGTAAAAATGTGGGTAAACCTTTCTTGTAGAAAAAAATTCTACGTGAGTCTTTTCCCACCCCTATAAAAGGCCACCACCTATCCCACATACTCGCACCTGTCAAACCACTTATTTCATTCCATGATCATTCTAATAAACATTCCAAAATCACAAAAATCCCCAATGAGACCTCCCTTTAAGAGTAAAGAATTTCTAGGAATCCATTTGGTTTAAACCAAAAGATGTTACATGATAAAGATGTTACACCCTCCCTCAAGATCCTTTAATCATTTTCCATTATCACCTTTCTAAAATATTATTATTACTTAATTTTATAAAAATATCCATAATATAATATAATTTTTTCTATGTTTTTAACTACACATACACACACATAGATATTAAGGGTAATGAACATGTTATTTATATGTACGACAAACTGCCACCTCATGAAATGATGACTATTTATTATTCATTTACGGTCGTTGATGGCATACACTATGATGGAAACTCTAATAACATATTATATTTATTATATATATATATTCTTATGTATTTTTTATTTATTATATTACATTTTTCCTTACATCTTGTAGAAATATTATAATTTCATTTGAGAAAGTGTAGACTACTACCCCCTCAAAGCCATCCGATTCATTCACACACTACATAGAACATATTATGGATATTTTTATGAAATTATATGATATATATTAAATAATAATTCTGATTTAATGGTATAATATACATATATATAAATATACAGATTTCTCATTTATTTTATTTCTTTCAAAAAATAAATAAAATAGATGTACCATTCATGCGTACTTTTGAACTATCATCTCCACGATCATTGTATTCCATTTCATACTTCTATATTCAAAATATTATATAAATAAAATTATACTCAAAATTAATTATATTTAAATTATGGTATAATTTCAATAAATAATGATATATGTATATAGTACAATGTTATGAAAAAGTAATACACATATGAAAAACAATGTGAATATTACCCAATTCTCATCATCAACATAGAATTTTTTTAATAAAAGGTAATATATAGTAACAATAAAACAATTAATGGAATTAGATATAAGAATATGGTTCTATAAATATTTTAAAATGAACTTCTATTAAATATAAAAAAGGTTCTTATGAGCATGAAGAGTGTTTAGATATTTGGTAATTTAATTTCATCACACTTTATATATTTGTAGGATATATTCCATGTTCATAGCTCTTATCCATTTACTTGTGTATATAATTGTGATGAATTTTTTATATGAATAATGTAATTAAATATTTGGGTATTTAAATATGCTTTTGATGATATTTATTTCATGTGGTTTATATTTCAAATATTAAAAAATCGATGAGGTAATTTTTTTCTCAATTTTCCTTTATTGAGGTACATGTCACGTAATGACCCTATATTTTTTCATGAGTTGAAAATAATTCCACTGAAACTATATAACATGAATCTGAAATTTTCATGATATTTTCAGATTCATGAAATTTCATTTTATTACATTAATAGTATGGTTCAATTTTACTATTTAGTAATAGTTTATTGAAATAATATCATTGCTTTCCAAGAATGTTTATGTTTATAGTTCCTTTGAGTAAATCATATAATCCATCACTTTTTTATTATCCTATTTTTATTCTTTATTTATTCATATATTTTTACCATTTTCCAATATGTTTTATATGATATAGTTAATATTTTTTTCTGAAAACCCCACTTTACCCTCTCTTTAGTAAAATATTTTTGATTCTTCAAAACCAAGTTTTCTAAAATGGGTTTCAAATAATATTATAATTTTATAAAATAATATTTAAAATTCAATTTTACCCTTTTTAATTAATTTTTTCAAAGTAATCTTCTTGTCTTTTTTTAAATAGGGAATTTTATATCATTTTTACTAAGATAAAGGGATATTATTTTTACCTCATACAAAATGTATGTAATATCCAACCATGAATTAATTGAAGATTCCATTTTATGTCTAAAAGGATAATTGTTAATTAATGTTATGTATAATTAATTTTCATAGAAATAGTTTTTAAATAGTTTTGAAATAGTTTTCATGATTTATTTAGAAAGATTCACTATATTTTTAAAGGAAAATGTTTTTCAGATATATATTTTTATTCTTTTATAAGTTTTTATAGGAAATTATTTTTGAAATTCATTCAGAATTTTTTTCTATGTGTTCCTGGGAATTGTTATTCAACATAACTTTAGGTGTTATTTCAATGTTAAGAATTCATATTAAATGAAAAAAAAATTCAAAATGGTTTTTTTTTCAAAAATATATTTCATATAAGAGTGAATATTTTCCTCAAATAATGTATTCAAAATATCATTCTAGATAATTCTCAATCTAATTTGATGTCTTTTGATGTTAATCATTCTACTATAAGAAATTTTAAAATGGTTCAAAAAATAATCATTCTTGAAATGTTCATAATTTTATTGAATGATGTTTATGGAATCAATTTATATTCCATGACTTATAATAATTTGAAACCCACATATTTTATTAGGCTACTCTATGATAAATTATTATGAAACCTATTTATTTATAAAGGGTTTTATGTGATAAAATATTAACGGAAGCCATTTCATTTCATGGGATATGATTTTATTTTTATATAGAACATATATTTTCAACACTCAAGAAGTAATTAATGTTTTATTCACATGAATGTATGATTTTCATACCTATTGGGTGAGACCCATATATCACTATAATTAATTTCATAATTTTGGGTGAATCATGAGTATAAATGTTATGAATGAACCTAATTACATATTGATAATGTTAAGAATGGACTTGGTTTTATTTCTATAACATAATGTGTTATCCTAATTACGTTTTCACAATGTTAGGAGTGAATATTTTATATATTCATAATTATATTTGTGAACCTGATTACATGTTATAAATGTTATGTATGGACATGGTTTCATGTCTTTATGTTTATGAATGAACATGATTTCATGTTCACATCGTTGTTTATAAACATGATTTCATGTTTACACCATTATGCATGGACCTGGTTTCATGCCCAAAAGTCTATGAGAGGGAAAGATTTCCTTTCATTATCTAAAGGTGTGAACCGGTTTCTACGTATACATGTTCTCTATTTTATATACTGATGTGTATTCCAAAATCCATTTTATTATTCCTATGTTTATCTTTCATGGATTTTTCTCTTGATTTCATAATTATTCATGTCCTGTGATCTAAAAATATTTATGCCATGATTTCTGAATATGATATTTTATATGCATGGTATGATCATATAATGATATAGATCATGATCTCATACCATTATACTGATGAGAATAATATAACTTTCTGTTATTCACTACCCATTTCTTATGTTTCCTTTCCCCAGGCCATGGATAATGTTTTTTAAGTAGAATTACTAAGGGGGAAGATGTTTGTGGGAAATTTTGAAGATCTTTCACCGAGCTATAAGATTTTTTCTATGTTTGAAATGAAGTAAAATAATGCAGTCATTGCACAACCATTTTAGTAATGTTTAAATTATTTATCAAAAGTGATGTAATTTCTATGGATGTTAAGACATTAAATTTAATTTTGGTATCATAGAAAAGGTTAGCCACCCTTCTCAAACTTTTATGAGTAATGTTTATCAAAATACCTACGTAAATTTCTATGGATATATCCTAGGATGTCTCTAAGGTTATGTTGATGGAATAGTTATCATTTTGGAAATTTACATTATATTTTTGTAAATTATAGAGTGAGTGGTTTCCTAGAAATATATCCATGTCTGTATACTAGAAGTGGACATGGTTCATGAAAAATTGTACCTAAGAGAAACAACTATAAAATGGTGTGTTGAACCTGAGCTGGCATAACCTGGTAAAAAACAATAGGCCTTACTACGTACCTGGTTTGACACATCCAAGGGGTCTTCTTGGGGAATTAACAGAATCTTCCCAAACCATCATAAATGTTTTAAAATTAAGTTCGGTGTGAATTACCTAGGATAAACATTGGGTTTCATGGATTAGATACGGTTTCATAATTTAGGCATCTTATAACTGGGTTTCCATGATTACATGTTTCCCCTCTATGATAATTTATTAAGAATCTATGGTATTTTTGTTTTAGTAAATGGATAAAACCAAAAGAAACCATGATAATGGTTATTCCGATGGGAAATTCAATGATTGTTCTTTTGATTATATGAATAACATATGTGATGGAATACAAAACCACTTTACTATAATATAATAAATTTCTCAAGAAATTATTCATAATGATCTTATAAATAGGAAAAGCAGGTATTAATGTTCTATTGATTCCATCATAAGGAGTTATCAACACTCATTTAGTGGGTCTGTTGATCCAATATTTGTTGAACACTAGACAATTACCAATAACATGATATTCTCCATTCTCTAATGTTTGTATTATGAAAAATTAATTATTTTTTTATCGACTAGAATATGTATATGACTGGTGTAGAAATATAATCTAGAATACAATGAATAAACATGAAATTTATTCCATGTACTTATATGTGTTCAATAAATTATTCTTCAATAAAAAATTCTTCATGTTCATCAAATTAAGAGAGAAAATTATTTCATTGATTTGAAGAATATTAATGTTTAAATATTTGGTACTTATTAGGCTAATTTCAAAAGACTTATGGGGTACACACCTGATATTATAATCCAACCTAAAAATGTAGTTGATATGTACTTCATTGTCTTAAATACAAGTATTAAAACGGAATTGGACATAAGATAATTATGTATTTATTAAGATATTGTGGGTTGTGAAGACAAATTTGAATCATATGTTTGCTTTTTGTATTATTCTAATTGTTTTAACATGATTTGGAAGATTTATTTCAATGGGAAATATAAAAACATAGAGGGAAAAAAATGTTTCAAACTCGGACTATCAAAAACTAACTAAAAGAGATCATATTAGAGTCCCTAAAATGAATATGTAGTTGGCTTATGTGCAGGAATATTGGTCACCAGGTAATAGAATGTAGAACTGATGAGAAGAGAAAATTCAATGAAATGAGTGTAGAGAAAGCTCAACAGAATTAACCTCGCACACTACAGTCTTTCAAGTTCATGGAGTTTTAGAATTATGTGAATCAATACCCTCATCCAATGGATAATCTATAAGACACGAGAAAATAGCATATTGGAAGAAATGATAAAGGTAAAGTATATATAATCAATATAGATGAAGTGAAAAATGAAAATTTATTGAAAATATATCCCCCCTAGTTGAGAATTTCATGTTTTATTTTTTTTGAAGAAGACCTATGATAATCATTTTGTTAAGACTTTATTGATTCTTTATGTGATTATATCCCTATACATATATTTTTGAATAAGAAAATCACATTTAATTTTCTATCGGTGCATGGATTAACCCATGTATGCAATGAAAATGTTTTTGATATATGATAAGATCATATTTAAGGAAGAAGGGTTGAATTATATTTTAAAAGGGTTATAAGGTAAAACATTTATGGAACATGTAATTTGATCATTCTATAATTGTTTTAGAAAAATGTATTATCTCACCACATGAGGACATATACATATAGGATAACCTGTTTTGTTGATGAAAAATGAAGACATATGGAATGAATTATCATGGATCACGTAATCTCTAAGTTCACCAGGAATGGAAAAAATTATCATTAATTTATTATGGAAAGATATAATATTAAAATAAATAAATGAAATAACAAAGGATGATATTGTACATATTAAAGGGAATACAATATATTAAGTATAACTTCTCATGAAAATTCATTTACACTAGAAACAAAATCTTGACATTGAAATGGTTATCCTAGTTCATTGTTTTCTGATAAATCAAATGGTTTATTAGATAATAAAAGATTTATGGTCTGATGATTGCTAACATTCCCTTGACCAAGATCTAAATCACTCTCCACTATAACATGATAATTATATAAATCTTTTATTTCCATGTTTTCACCTTCCTTTTATGTTCCAATACATGGGATACTATTTATATGTTTCTTTGTGAATCTATTATGTATAAATCATTACTTTTTTAAAAGGATGTTTTTGTACTGATTTTTAGGAATTTGTTTTCAATGAATGGAATATTCAATTATCAATCCTTTTAAGAACCAGTTGAATTTATATGTTGAAATTAATTTTATGGGTGGTGTAATATAACACATATAGATATTGTGAATTAATATTTTTGTGTTAATTTTACTTTTAGATAATTAAAAATTCACACGACACTGAAAATAGTTTTTAATATATTAATGCACTATGTCAAACATCCCTTAAACTGGGCCATAACTTCTATTATTCTAAAAAACAAAAATATTAGCTTTCTCTACATGAAACACTAATGGTAGATTGTGTCACACGCAATAATGACTTTCCTCGATGTCATGTGCGACACGAAAGACTGAGTTTTACACGATAATAATATATTATTATATAAAATAATAAGATATATCATAGAGATTAAATAGGTGATTCTGAGTATTATTAAATAACGTAAGAAAATATGTGGTTTAAAAAAATATAATTTGAATTCATATTTTATAATTTCATTAGAAATTAAATAATAAGAACCAATGGAATATAATGGACAATTTTTTTCACTCAAATTTGTTTTTCATAATAAATTAAATTTTCTGAAATTATTGAGTGATATTAAGGTAATATGTATGTTAAATATTAAATACAATAATATTTATATTCATCCAATATATATTACAGACATAAGATATGAAGAAATCCAATTTTAGGTTGAAAACTATATATTTCTAAAAAGGTAGTTTTACCACCATATCATGGAGAATGAATTTTAAATCTAATTATTAAATATTTTATGGAATTAAATTGTTAATATAAAATTTATATTAATAATGTAAACATAAAAATTATTTTTGAATGATTTTTATTTCTTTTTCTATATGTTGTCATTTTTTATGAATAGTTAAAAATACAGTATTTTGATTCAAAACATTTTTTCATCTAATTAATTCATATAGTTAAACTATAATTTAAGTTGGTTTAATAGAATAATTATATCATGTACACATAAATTTATTCAATTACAGTCATTTGAAACACTTTCACGTTGAAATTGATTCTAAAAATTTATCAATATTTTGATATTTTTTTGTTGAAAACCTACTGGGTCGTCCCATGAGAGGGATTAAATTAAAATTAATTTATCAGACTTCTATGATCAAAATTTTGATTAATCGATAAAATATTTTTAGTAATAATAATATATAATGTATAATAAGGTCTAGTTATTATTTGAAAAAAAAATATAAGTGAATGTAATTAAAATTAATTACAATGAATACAATGAAATAAAACATAAAAGGGAATAAACTATAAACATATGGTCCAAAATTACATAGGCATATGTAAAAAAACCATTTTAATGCAATTATTCATACATGTACCTTCAATTATTTATGACTTTTATTTATGTAATCACATGGGTTCACCAAACATGTAATCAAAAATACAAAGTGGGTCCTTTTTATCCCCAATAAAAGGTCACCCCCACTCGCACATCCTTAGACCTCTAAAAAGACATAGATTTGTCCATAATATACCTAAAACACATTAAAAAATTTATTCAATACTAGAATAATTCTGTAGTGTCCCGGAGCCACTATGTCCATTACTTTTCCAAAACACAGCTCCACCGTGACGGTCGTACACCATTGACAGTGGCACTGTGACAGTTGCACACTGATCACGGTGGCATGATGACAGTGTCACTGGTCACGGTGACACTGTGACCATGGAACCATGAGGGTGGCACAATGTCTTCACTTAGCGGTATTTGTTCTTTCCCAGTTACCGACATTTCCACTCCCGCAACATATTTTTTGACGTAAAAATGATTTAATTTCCCCTTTAGAAGCCATTTAAAGACCATAAATAATATCTAAAATACCCCATGAGTCGGGCAACCCTTAACATACCAAAACATGTGGTTTTTTCTCGGTGGCACACCCTTCCTCATACCTTCATGTTCCGCCCTTATTACGCATTTCCTTATGGTTTAGGAAAACTGTTTAACATATAGCCATTATGACAACCCCTCTAAGGAGAATTGTTAAATGACAATTAATTCCATCATGCGTAACTGCCCAACCGCATGGGGAACCACGATCTGACTTTAATGCCGTTCAGATTTTTATATCCTGAAACAATGGGATCTCATATTTATATCACCATAGAAGTTCTTTCATCTTCTGCTTGGCCAGTCACCATTTCTTCCTTGTGAGTTTGGAGTTCCCCTTCCCGAGGAAAGTGGTGTGCATGTGCCAGAGCCTTTCTTCTCATCCTTGGATTCCCCAGTGTTCTTCCCCTGCAAGTCGTGTATCCCCAATTCTTTTTGTCTGGAGAAGAACTTTGATCCATGATCAACCATGTAGAGATTTTTCCTTCATCTCTCATTATTGTGTATCATGTGGGGTGGGTACGCTACTATTTCTGTGGGAATGGATGAAACCAACCCTTAACAAAAATAATAAACAGACTGTTAAAGAATGATGGGGTGCATTTGACAATTCTACTATACTCTTTTATAATTTCTATTATGTTGTGAACTGTATGGGATTATGCTCACTGAAAATCAGGTCTGAATAGTAGTCTTTCCTTGTGCACGAATTAACCCTTGTCTTCTGTGATGATTAAATAACTATAACAAGGAAAATAGTTAATCACCTAAAATTGGTTGGTTACATGGATACCACGTGAACATCAATCCTTGTGTGGTCACCCCATTTAACCAACAATATGAAGAACCAAATTAATGATGTTCTTGAACTTGGAAGTTTCCCTACTCTGTTTTGGATGAAGGTGTGTTGTTATGTTTGATGCTTATGGGGTGATGTGGGTGAGGATGGGTTCCTCGATTGTTTCACAGTTGTTGGTTGTGAATCTGAAGCTGTGTGGGGTTGTATCTCGAGGCTTAGTTTGGTTTCAGTTCATTGATGGATCTCACTGATCCCTTTATTCTCGTGACTTCACAAGAGAACCGAGTGTGAATGGTTAAATTGTTGTTCAGTTGTTTCTCTTTTTTGGGCTTGTGGTTTTGTCGATTAGTTGCCCAGTAGAGCAGAATTTATTTTAATGGGATCACTTGAACATGGAATCATGAATCGGTTAAATGGGGCATTGGTGTTGGGAATGAGTTGTGAGTTTCCCGTGAGTGTTGTGCCTTACTTTTATGAATGAATAGTAATTAGGGTGTTTGTTTTTAGGATGGATTTGGAAACCCTAGGTTGGGATTATTTCTTGTTACCTAAACATATAATTTTAGTTCTAATGTTTCTTATTCGCGCCCCACCCCTGGTTGAGCACTTAGTTCCGAACACCCCCATTTCTTGGGAGAGAGTGGTTTTTACACTACTCCAATGAGTGGATAGTTATTATCTCCTTGTCTAGTCTCATTACCTAATATCCCATGACTCTTCGGGCAGCTGTGATGGCTTGAGATCCATTATATCCCAAGATTCTTTTAGTAGGGTAGTTGTGGTGGTTGGCCCTGGTGTGTGTGGGCTGGTTGTTTCCCAAGAGTCATTGAGATGATGCACAAGTGTCTTCGGGTGTGGGAGTAGTTGTTCTGGACTAGGTGTTCTAGGGAGTGGTTACGTGTGGTGGTTGTGGACCAAGTGTTTGTAGGAAGGGTGTTGGTTGTGGCCCAGGTGTTTGCAGGAGGGATGCGTGGTTGTGGCCCAGGTGTGTACGGGCAGGGTGTGGCAATGGGACTGTGGTGAGAATAGTGGGAGAGGTTCGATGCGTAGGATGTATTCAATAACTAGTTGGAAAGTGCAACAAGGTGACCATATATCGATGTTCTATTACTATACATTACTTGACTTGCATTGTTTGGGGAGTTTGCCTTGGTGAGGCTTGGGTGGATAGTTTTCCTTGCTATGTGATTTAGTTATTACTTTTCTAATAGGGAATTAGAATTTCTCCCCACTTGTGCATGAGAGTCTTTGGTTATCCCTACTGAGTATACATGTATGCTCACCCTATGTATATGAAACTGCTTGCAGGTTTCTAGGAGGACATCAAGAATCGTGCAAGGTCGTACTAGCTCAGACATTGGGACAATTGTAGTTACTGTTTTTTAGGTACTTTATGTTTGTAGTCTCCTTGTACTTTGTGGTATTTACTTTTGTAACATGTATATGAGAATGGTTTTCTTTGGATTACTTTTTACCCCCCACATTTCGGGCTGTTGGGATTTACTATATTTTCTGCCAATCCTATTTAAGAAAAAGGGTAATGACTTCCATCTTGTGTGTGATTCTATACCTTTGGTTCTAGTCACCACTCTGGGACCGAATAAAGGCGGGTCTTGGGGGGTCATTATCTCTCCTTCAACTTGAAGAAGGAAGGGTCTGGCAGTCAACTATCCCTTATCTCATCTTGGTGAAGGTGGGTCGTGACTAAATGGTATCAGAGGGAGGTTGAGAGATAGGATGGAGTTCATATTTAGGCACAATGAGGATTTCATGTGATGGTAGGGAAACATTGTTGTACAATCTTGTTGAGTGAAATAGGCCAATGAAGACTGGCTAGGACATGGGATTTTAGGGCCCCCTGTGATCTGATGCAAGGACTCTGGTCCTACCGAACGTCGAAGTGAGGCTATAATAATTGCAGGGTAGAGATGCTAGGGAAGGTGCATGGACCATAATGACTTGTTTTTTTATGGTTCATGGGTATTTTTGGGGATTTAAAATGAATAATAAGTCTATGAAAATTTAAGAAAAATATTCTACACCACTCTGGATTAGGAATTCTTTGTTTACCTTGCAGCTATGGAACCTCGGAGACGACCATGAGTAGTGCGGGCGATCAAGACCCAGAAGGTTGACTTGGCTGATCGATAGAGGGTTGACTAAGAGGAGGAGGACAATCAGTGGAATAAGATTCTTCTTTCCGTTCTACGACAAACCCTTGGGAAGTACAAGGGCTGCATCTTTGATGTGGAGATAGAGAGCTGGCTAGAGGAGATGGTGATCGCTTTAAGCTTGATCTGTGCTCCGATGGGGTAATGGGTTACTCTGGAAGTAAACTTGATGCATGGAGTATCACATCAGTGGTGGACACTATATCTGGGAGAGAAGATGATGGCTGAGGTGACGTGGACTGACTTCGAGAAGGGGTTCCAGGAAGAATTCCTCTCCTCCATGATGAAGGTTGAGAAGAGGAAACAACTACTCTCCCTACAGTAGGGGATCATGTCAATGAGAGAGTTGGGGGTCATGTTTTAGGATCACCTTTAGTTCGCTCCCGACCTTTTTCCTGATGAAGAGTCATGGGTGAGATGTTTAGATGAGGCACTCTGACCTTCTCTTCAGTATGATGTTACTCCCTTCACCCAACCGACGTGCTTAGTGGTCCATAAGAATGTTGAAGTAGAAGAGATAATTCACATGATGGGAGGTGTATCACGAGAGGGAATCCAGTTTGGCTCATCAAAGGGGATGGAAGTTAGCAGTAGGCCTCTAGCATCAGGACCCTCTAAGTTTTGACCAGTAGGAAGCAGGCCTCAACAGTTCCAATTTCAATCTCCCAGCCCTCTACCATTTCTTTCAGGCCAAAGGATGAGATTCTTAATAATTGAAAGCCATGGGAACCTTCAGAATCAGTTCCCGAACATAGTGAAGTATGGCGGGGGTGGGAAGGTTCAACGCCCACCTTAGTAGAAGTGGTTTCTAGCTATGCCCTTTCAGCAGCAGCTGTAGGGGAAGCAAGCTCCTGCTCCTCTGAGGGAAGGCATTGTAGGAGAGGGACGACCTCAGAGCACTCCTCAGGGACCTATACTAAGGCACGGTCAGGGAGGCAGGCGAAATTCGAGGGGCAGGGGAGCTGGGCATGGGCAGTTACACACCATAGAGGAAGTAGTTCAAGTAGGGACATATGTCATTCGAGGTACGATCTTCTTTTTTAGTACTCTTGCTTATGCCTTGTTTGATAATGGTGCTTCGAACTCCTTTGATTCACCCGGTCTGGCCCGTGCAATGGTATAAGATACAGATAGTCTTCTAGTTCCCCTGGTGCTGAGCACACAATTTTATGGTCAGACTGACTTGTTTTATGTTTTTTGACGGTGTAGACTGATGATAGGGCCACATCAGTCTTTCTGGGATCGTTTACTGTGGAAGATACAACCATACGATGACATACTATGAAATGACTGGATGTTACCTTTATGTTATGTCATTGAATGCTTCTGAGGATGGGTAATGTTTTCAGATTCGGGTAGCCGACGTGTAACTTACATAGGTGAGCGGTGTTCCGAGAAAAGCAGCAGGTGAGAGCAGCCCCTCCATTGTTTGTTAGCTAAGATATCCGTGGAGTTGGTGGATTAAAAAATGTTGGATGTTCCATGGGTCTTCAGTGAGTTTATGAACGTCTTCCCAGAAGAGGTGGCGACTCTACCCCTCGGCGTGATGTTGAGTTTGGGATAGACTTACAACCTAGTGCCCGTCCGATTTCGATTGCACCCTACCGGATGGAACCATCTGAGTTACGGGAATTTTAGATTCAGATTGATGATCTGATGATGAAGAGTTTTGTTTGACCAACTGCATCACCGTGGGGTGCTCCAGTCCTCTTCGAAAGGAAGGAAGATGGTGGTCTGAGAATGTGCATAGACTATAGGATACTGAACCAAGTAACAGTTATGAATCGTTACCCCCTCCCAAGGATAGACGATCTCATTGAAAAGCTGAGGAGAGCAGTTTGGTTCTCTATGATCGATCTTCGGTCTGGCTATCACCAGTTGATGGTGAAAGAGGGACACATCTCAATGACTTACTTCATTTGTAGGTATGGAAACTTTGATTTTGTTGTCATTCCATTCGGCATTATGAATGCACCAGCTGTGTTCATGGGACTCATGAACTCCGCCTTCCGGGAATACATTGATTTGTTATTAGTCGTGTTTAGTAAAGACATCCTAAGTTATTCGAGAAGAGAGGGGGATCACACTGAGCACATGTGAATGGTTTTATAGGTCCTCCGATAGAACCAACTCTATGGGATGTTGTCCAAGTGAATGTTCTGGATGTGAGAAGTGAATTTCCTTGGAAATTTGGTTTCCGAGCGGGGAATAGTGGAGGACCCATCAATGGTCTAAGTGGTTGTTTCTTGGGCAGTGCCCAAGAACGTGGTAGAAGTTCATTGGTTCCATAGACAATAGGCTACTATCAGTGGTTTGTGGCCAACTTCTCTCAAGTTTCATCACCTTTGATATCTTTGACCATTGATGCTTCATGACAAGGCCTCATGTGTGTTTTGATGCAATGACAATGGGTGATGTCTTATGGGTCTATATAGTTACATCCTCATGAGCATAATTAGGCCAATCACAATCTATAGCTTGCGACAGTCATTTTTGCACTAAAGTTGTGGCGGCATTACCTCACCGAGGAGCATTTCTTGGTCTTCACAGATCAAAATCTCTTGAAGTGTATCTTCTTTTAGTAGGACCTGAACTTACGAAAGGGAAGGTGGATGGAGTTTTTTTAGGACTACGACTTTGATATTTACTAAAACCCGGTAAAGGGGAATGTGGTGGTCGGCGCCTTGAGTAGGATGTCGCAGAAGGATACAGTTCGAGAGTAAACAGATGGTTGGATGTTGATGGAGGAATTGGCTGCCTTGCACCTGGATACGAGGACCGATGGTTGTAGGGGATGCCTGTATCAGATGATAGTGTAGTCTTTTCTGTTGCCGTAGGTAGATGTCTCTCAATGGGGAGACTCTTGAAGTGAAGCGATGCGTGACCTGGTTGACCAATTTGATGCTCCGGAAGGGTGGAAGGAGGATGGTCAGAATTGGTTTCCCTTCCAAGGTATGTTGTTTTATCCAGATACAATGCACGAGAGGGTTCTTGGTGAGTTCCACAACTCACCCCTAGCAGTGCACCTGGGAGTTTCCAGGATGTACCAGGGTCTGAGGAGTCAGTTTTGGTGGCCTGGGGTAAAGCGGGTGGTGGCAGAGTTCGTAGACAGGAGCCTAGTGTGTCAGCAGGTGAAGGCTGAACACAATGTTCCATGCGGACTGTAATAACCTTTATATGTCCCCGAGTGGAAGTGGGACAACATCTCAATGGATTTTTTCACTAGGATATCAAAGGTTCAAGGAGGTTGTGACTCTTTCTTGGTATTGGTGGACCGGTTGACGAAATCAGATCACTTTTTGGAGATCAAGGTGTCGGGTGTAGTGGATGCCTTATCATAGATGTACATGGATTAGGTGGTGCGATTTCATAGAGTTTCGAGGTCCATTATCTCAGATAGGGATGCACAGTTTACCTCACTAGTCTTGAGGGGATTGCGTCATTCTTTTGGAACTCAGCTACGTTTTATTACTACCTTCCACACCCAGAAAGATGGGTTGAAAGAGCACACCATCCAAACAATGGAGGATATGCTACAAGCATGTGTGTTGGATTTTGGGGGATCTTAGGTGTGACACATGCCTATGGTAGAGTTTTCCTACAATAATAGATATCACTCTACCATTGGCATGGCTCAGTTCGAAGCTTTTTATGGTAGTCCATGTCACTCACCCGTGTGATGGACCGAGGTTGGGGAAGCAGGTGTTCATGGCCCGGAAGTGGTGCAGAGCACGAAGGAGAAGGATCATCTTCTACAAGAGAGGATGATGGAATCCCAGGACCAACATAAATCATATACCTATAATTGGAGGGGACCCTTGGAGTCCAAGGTCTGGGACTATGATTTCATGAAGGTCTCTACTCAGGGTGGTAAACTGAGGTTCGGAAGGGGGTGTAAACTTTATCCAAGGTTCATCAGACCGTTTTAAGTGTTGCATCGAGTCAGTAAAGTGGATTATCAGCTAGTATTACCACTCCTGCTACTGAGACATCACGGTGACTTCTATGTGTCTCAGCTACGATGATATCTACATGACAATTCACACGTCCTCAACTGGGGATAGCTAGATATCGAGCACAACATGACCATTGTGGAATGACCGGTGAGGATTGAGGATCGTCAGGAGAAGGTTCTCTGTGGATGGACCATTACCTTTGTTCGTGTGTTGTGGAGGCATGGCGGGCTCGAGGAAAGTTCCTGGGAATGGGTGATGCAGATGCATGCCCAGTACCCAGAGATATTTTGAGTTTTGTTCTGTTTTTTTTGTACTTTTTTGTGATGGAACGCTTTACCATGTTAACTATAGAACTTGCAGTTTTCCTTATTCAAGGGATGTGTGTGAAGAGTACTGACTATGGGGATGGAAGGACCGTATCTCTAATCAAGAAATATTAATGTTGATGCGATTAATCCTGTGTGGGAAAGTCAGTGCCACACAAAGAGGATAGTATCTTGACATGGAGGAAGAAACTCCCTAACCCATATGACTGGACAGTTTGACCATCGAATGTTTCCTGGTTACTTAAGGGAGAGTTATTACTATATGTCGATGAGGTTTACTCTTGAGAGGTATCTTTTGACCTGGTTGTTCGTAACCCCTTCTTTCTTCAGGTCTAGTTTTCATTCTTGAGGGAAATAATAGTGTGACAAGTATCTGATGTAATGACCCTGACCCACCGAGTCCATTACTTTTCCAAAACATGGCTCTACCGTGACGGTGGCACTGTGACGGTCACACACTGATCACAGTGGCACTATGAAGGTGGCATTGTATGGGTGAAAACGTGAAGGTGGGACCTTGAGGGTGACACCGTGAAGGTGGCACCGTGGGGGTGACCCCATGACGGTGGTACCATGAGGTTGGCACCATGTCCTCACCAAGGAGTCTTCGTTGTTTCCCAGTTCCCTACTTTTCCGCTTCAGCAACATATCTTTTGACGTAAAAATGATTTAATGTCCCCTTTCAAATCCATTTAAAGACCATAAATAATATCTAAAATCCTCCAAAATCCGGGAAACCCTTAACTTACCAAAACATGTGGTTTTTCCTTGGCGTCACACCCTTCCCCATACCTTTTACTTTCGCTCCCGTTACGTGTTTCCTTATGGTTAAAGAAAACCATTTAACATATAGTTGTTATCACCACCCCTCTAAGGAAAATTGTTAAATGACAATTAATTCCATCATACGTAAATTCCTAACCATGTGGGGAATGACAATCTGACTAGAAATCTGTTCAAATTTCCATATCCTGTTACAACGAGATCTCATTAATATATCACCCTAGATGTTCCTTCTTCTTTCACTTGGCTAGTCTCTTTTTCTTACTTGTGTGTTTGGATTTCCCCTTCCTGAGGCATGTAGTGTGCCTGTGCCGGAGCCTTTCTTCTCATCCTTGGAGTCCCTGGTGTTCCTCCCCTAAAAATCATGCATCCCCAGTTCTTGGTGCATGGAGAATAATTTTGATCCTTGATCATCCAGGTATGGATTTTTTTCATCGTCACTCTTTATTGTGTATCATGCGGGGTGGGTACACTACTTTTTCTATTGGAATGGATTAATCCAACCCTTAACAAAGATAATAAATAGAATGTTAAATAATTATGGTGTGAATTGGACATTTCTACTGTACTCTTTTATAATTTCTATTATATTGCAAACTGTATGGGATTATGCTCACTGAAAATCATGTGTGATTAGTAGTCTTTCCTTAAGAACTAATGAACCCTTATCTTATGTGATGATTAAATAAATATAACATGGAAATTGGATAATCACCTAAACTCAGTTGGTTCAATTGATACCCAGTGAACATCAATCCTTATGTGGTCACCCCTGTTAACCAACAACAAAGAAGAACCTTATGAATGATGTGCTCGAAGATGGATATTTCCCTACTCTGTTTTGGTAGTTCTATTTGATTATTATTGGGTTATGTGGATGAGAATGGGATCCTCTATTGTGGCACATATTCTAGTTGTGAATCTGAAGCTGTGTGAGGATATATCTCGAGGCTTGGTTTTGTTCCAATAGATTGAGGGATCTCATTGATCCCTTTGTTATTGTTACATAACAATAAAAACAGGTGTGAATTCTTAAATTTTTGTTTGGCAACTTCCCTTTCACTAGCTTGTGGTTATGCCGATTAGTTTCCCAGTAGTATAGAATTTACTTAAATGTGATCACTTGAACATAATAGAAAGAATGGGTTAAATGGGGAGTTGGTTTTGGGAATGAGTTGTGACTTCGCCGTGAGTGATGTGCCTTTATATTATGAATGAATAGTACCGAGGGTGTTTGTTCTTAGGTTGCCTCTGGAAACACTAGGATGGGATGAGTTCTTGTTACCAGTTCATATAATTGTAGTTCTTATGTTTCTTATTTGCGCCACACCCCAGGTTGAGAACTTAGTGCTGAACACCCCCATTTCAAGGGGGAGGGTGTTTATCCAACACTCCTATGAGTGCCTAGTTATTAGATCCTTTTCTGATCCCCATCCCGAATATCCCAAGACTCTTCGGGTGGGCTGTGACGGCCTGAGGTCCATTATAGCCCATGATTCTCTGGGAAGGGTAGTTGTGGTGATTGGACCAGGAGTGTGCGGGTGGGTTGTTTCCTAAGAGTCTTCGGGATGAGGCCCAGTTTTTTCCGAGCATGATAGTAGTTGTTCTAGCCTAGGTGCTTTCGGGCGTGGTTACGCATGGTGGTTGTGGCCCAGGTGTTTTCGGGCGGGATGGTGGTTTTGGCCTTGGTGTTTGTGGGCGGGATGCGTGGTTGTGACCCATGTGTGTGCGGGTGGGGTTTGGAAGTGGGATTGTGGTGATAATGGAGGTAGAGGTTTGATGCATAATATGTCTTCAATAACCACTGGGAAAGTGGCACGAGGTACAAAAATATCGATGTTCTATTACTATACATTACTTGAATTGCGTTATTTGGGGAGTGTGCCTTAGTGAGGATTGGGTGGATAGTTTTCCTTTCTAGGTTCTGTGGTAAACTCTTTTCTCACAGAGCATTAGAATGCCTCCCCACTTGTGCATGAGAGTCTTTGGTTTTCCCTACTGAGTATACTTCTATGCTCACCCTATATATATAAATATGCTTTTAGGTTTCCAGGAGGACATTAGGGTTCGTGCCGGGTCGTACTAGCTCGGATATTGGGATAATTGCAGTTGCTGTTTTTTTCTTCCTTGGTACTTTACCTTTGAAGTATCCTTGTACATTGTGGAATTCAATTTTGTAACATGCATATGGGAATGGTTTTCATTGGAATAATTTTTACCCCCTAGTTTTGGTGTTGTTGGGATTTACTATCTTATCTTCCGATCCTGAAAAAGTGTAATGTCTTCCATCTTGTGTGTGATTATATACCCTTGGTGCACGTCGCCACTTCAAGACCTATTGAAGGCGGGTGTTGGGGATCATTATATCTCTATCAACTTGATGAAGGAAGGGTATGGAAATCTGATATGCCTTCTCTCATCTTGGTGAAGGAAGTTAATGAATAATTCTTTTGAAATTAAGACTTCTAACAAATCTCTTTGCTGCAAACCAAAAAAAGTGACCCAATTAAGAAGTAACAAACTCCCTCAAGCTTCTATAATTTATTTCCATTATCTACTAAATAAAATCTCTTTATTCAAGTATTTTATAAGAAAAATATAATAAAAATTATTCTAGGATGTTTTATTTAATTTTTGGACTTACACTTACACAAACTTCCATCAAATGGGTAACAAATTTACTATTTACGTGTACAATTAATTACCACCTCACAAAACGATGATTATTAAAATTTTCAATACTGATTATCATGGTGGAAATTATGATGGAAACGTTATTTATAATTTATATATATATAATTTTTATTAATTTTTTATATAACTTATTTCGCAGCAAACCCTTATGCTTTCCATATTGTGTAAAAACCATAATTTCATTTGAGGAAGTGTTGAATACCACCCCTCAACGTGATGTGATTCATTTACACACTAAATGAAATGTACTATATATATGTTTAGTGAAAATATATAATATATATGACATAATATTTATACTTTAATTATATTATATACATATATTTCATTTACTTACATTCATTCAATACATCAATAATTTTGAAGCAGCATTCATGCATACATACGACCTACCATCTCTAGGAATGGTGTATTCCATTTCATACTTTTATACATATAGATTATTATAAACCACATATAATTAATTTTAGTGATATTTATATCACGTTTTACATTCTATGAATAATATTATATTTATAATTACAACTTTTATAGAAAATGAAGATACGTACAAAAACCCAATTGACTTTTACACAAAGCGCAACCATATCATAGAATTGTTAACAAAATGGTAATATACAGTCATATTAAATCCTTATGTTGAATAAGTTGTAATAATATGGTTCTCTATAATATATATAAAAATCCTATATATATATATATATTATACAAGCGGTTCTTAAAATAATCAGTAGAGTCAAGACACAGGGTAATGGAATTTTATCTATCTATTTATGTCTGTTAGTACATTCCATGTTCACAACTCATTTTTTTTGTTCTGTGTATATAATTCCCATGAATTTCATAAATGAAACATATACATAAATATATGGTATATTACATATCAATTTTTTATCTTTATTTCATGGAACCATGTTTCAATAGTTACTAAACAGGAAATGTAATTATGTATTAATTTTCCACCATTGGGACACACGCCACATAATTAACTTATATTATTTCATGAGGGGTATGTAATACCATTTAAATATTATATGATTAATATACATAATTTCATGATATTTTATGTTAAATGTAATTCTATTTTCTTACAAGGTGATTATGTTTCAAAGATACCTACTAGTAAGAGTTTATTGAAATAATCACATCACATTTTGAGATGTTTACATTAATGGTTCCTATGATGAAATATTATGATCCATATATTACTGGATTTAAGGATTTTTATTATCGTATGTTTATTAATGATATATTCATGTATTTTTTTCATTTTCAACTCTTTTATAAATAATATAGTTACGAACATGTTTTTAATGATGTCTCACGTTACCCTCACATCCATCAGAATTATATCTTCCTTTAAACACATGTTTTTAATAATGGTTTACAAGAATATTATTTATTTTTCCGATAAGAATTAAAATAAATTTTTATGCTTTAGTTATTTTAGTAATTTATTCTAGGTATTATTATTATCTCTTTCAAGAAAATCTATTTTTATTCATTTTATTGGGGAAAAGGAATGTTCTTTTTTCCTTGTATGAAAAGTAAGGATTTACCTACCACCAATTCATTAAAGCATAATTTGATAGTTTATAAGGTGATTTTTTTACAATGTTTTTAAATTAATTTTCAATGAAATAGTTTTCAAATAGTTTTCCTAATTTCTTTGTAATTTTTGAAATTATTTTTCAAAAAAATTATTTTTTAAAAGGTTTTTTATTCTTTAAAAAAATTTCAAATAAAATGTTTCTTAATATGTTTTAAATATTATTTTAATATTATATATGAGGTAAAGGGTTTGGAAATGACATCTAGTGTTGTCTTTGACAACTCAATTAATTTTTAATAAAAAAAATTCTTAAAGGGTTTATGTTTGAAAAAATATTTTCAATTAATATATGATATTTTACTTATGAAATGTATTTAAAATATAATTACTAGTTAATTTCATATAGTAAGAAATTATTTGATGTTACTCATGACCTTATTTGAAATTATCCAATGGTTCAATTCATATTATTTCATGACTGATTAATGTTTTAACTAAATGATATTTATGACACACATTTTTAATGCATGAAATACATTCTTTATAACCCCATTTCTTTTCAATCATTATGATTTAATGAAATTATTATGAACCCTATCTCTTTTAATAGGTTATGATGTTATAAAATTCTAATGATACCATTTCATTTTATGGGTTTCATTTGATCTTTATGAAACCCATTAATTTTCACCTGTTATAAAATGATGAATATTTTGTGGCACATGCTTGTATGATTTCATTATGTGATTGGTGGGGGCGATTTCCCACTAAAATTAATTGGGTAATGATTTATTTCTCATGAATAAAAATTCTGTGCATGAAAAACCATTCATGTTCACAATATCCATGATGGACCTAGCTGAATGTCCATATGTTTATGTGTGAACCTCATTGCATGTTCAAAATGTTATTAGTGAACATTATTATATGTACATAATGTAATACAATAACATTATTACAACTTCAATATTTTATTCATTGACATGGTTTCATATCTATATGTTTAGGTGTAATATTAATTACATGTTCACAATGTTATTTGTGAACCATATTACATGTTCACAACATTATGCATAGACATAGATACCTGTCCATAAGATTATGAGAGGGCCTGATTTAATGTCCTTAACATAACTTATGAACCTATTTATACATATAAATTGTAACTATATTATATGTTGATGTGTATTCTAGTATTCCTTGTATTATTATTTTGTTATGATTTCATGGATTGATATATTACTTTATTTATGATTCATGACTTTTGAACTGAAAAAAACTAATTCCATGATTATTGTTTATGATATATAATATGAAAATTTTGATTTTATTTTTTTCATGATCACATTCTTGTACCCTCACACACTTGATATGCATACACATTTCCTTTATTTACCCTTACTAAGCATTTGCTGTCACGCTTTTCTTATATTTCCACTTCCCATGTTATGTAGAATTATTTTTAAGTAGAATTTTTAATGGGGAAGATATTTTGGGGAAAACGGAAGTTACTTCATAGATTTATATGTTTTTTTCATTTTTCCAATGTCACTTGACTAATAGTGTATTTAGGTGTTTGCCTTTACAATGTTTCTAGGATATCAAAAATTTGATGTAAAATCGATGTATGTTATGAATGGGTCATTATATGTTTAATGAATATATATGATATATAATAATTAATAATGATTCTGAAATATTAATTATTATATTTATTTATTTACATAAATAAACAAATGTAAACATTGTTTATATATATGTAGGGCCTACTATTTTCCTTAATAATGTAATTCAATTTTCTATTTACACTATCAATGAATGACAGTAAATAATTATATAATTGTTATATATAATTTTTATATTATGATTAATGATCAATAAATTATGTTAATATGATCAATGTATAAGGACCAAGATTCTGTACCAAATCATGTATGGAAAACATTGAATTTATCGACTAGAAACATGATTTTAATAACAAATTACTAATAAACATGAGATATGAAGTTTTAAATAAATAATAAACTATATTGTATACTTATTTTTTCTGGAATAAATGTATAATTAATCTTCTATTATTATTTTATATGTTTTAACAAGATCCGAGAAATGCAATACGTGATGTAAGGTTTTATTTCACAATATCATCATTATTCGAGATTTTTTACAATTACATCTGCACTAGAGAATGTTTCTCTTCAATTTTAATGGTTTCTCTAAATTTGTATTATTTTTTTAATTGAAAAAAATTATTTAAATTCATTTTTATCCATGTAATAATAATTTTAAAAAATGGTTTCAGATAAATATTATTATCATTTTCAAAATAATGTACTTTGTGACATTTTTGAAAGAAATATTAACGGAATATTTTTTTGACTTATATGGGGGATATAAATTTCTTACCATCATGATTTGTTAATTCATTGAATCATACAATAAAATCATATAAAATCATTTTCAAATAAAAATTTTTCCCCTTAAATTTCTTGTCCTTCCTAAAAAAATGTTTTCCAAAAGGAAATGATATTTTTCTCATGAATTATTTCAAGTTATATTTTAAAATAATTTTTCATCTATGTCAAAATTATTTGATTCTATTTATTTAGTGGTGATATGAACCAATTATTACATAAATATTCTATTCCGACATGTTTTTTTAGGGTGACATGATGTTTATGAATAACATTATGTTTTCATGGGTTATTCAATGACCAAATGTTTATAAACCCAATTTATTTACATGGTTTATTATATGATGATTGATTTATATTATTATTGAACATATATGTATTGTTTTAATTATGTGATGGGTGGGACAAATATATTCCTCTAATGCATTGTGTAATGATTTATATCTAATGAGATAGATGTGAATCGAATGGGGAGTGATCCTGGTTCCGTAAAACCGGGAAAGAACATTGAGTGAACCCAGTTCAATAAGGGATAATATCTAAAATTGAATTATGGGGGGGTGAGAAAATTCTAATTTTTTAGTCTTTTATATGTTCCATGACTACAATTAAAATTTTTTATATGCTTTTGTGTATTCCACAATTTCATCATTTATTCCAATGTTATTATCACAGAAATCATTTATTTTTCCATGATTCATATCTTATTAATGTACTTTAATTGGTACATGGATCAATATTAGGATCATTGATATAAAGGGTATATTTTCATAATTTTATATTGATTTTATTATTCTCTTATGCCTATAATATGACTTATATTTCCCATTTTACCGTTATGGAGCATATGTTTTCACCCATTTGTTATGTTTTTCCCCATTACAGGAAGTATGTTATTAAATTATATATGTAAAATTGAGTTATAATAAAGAATGAATAAGTTAGATATAATGTATATGTTTTATGAAATATTTTTGTATGTTTCCAAGATTACGAATACACTTTACCTATACATTCCTTTCATGGATTTGTTTTCATATGTATTGAATATTCATCAAAAAATATATTATATATATTAATGAAAAGTATGGTTATTTATAAAATAATGATAATGTAGATGAATATTTTATATATATATTAAATTATAATGATACAAATGAAATATTTATCATCATGAAAAGATAATAATTAATTTTATTTATTACACTAAAAAATGATAGTGTTTTTCGTGTACGGGTGTAATATCGCCTCTAAGAAGTGATGTTATAGTTTTTCCATCACAAAATCACCAAAAAATATATATATATAATTATTTATGATGAAATAATATGGTTTATATGATATTTATATATTTATAGTAGGATTAAATAATAGATTCATTCCTTCTGTAATGATCGTTGAAATTAGAAACATTATTCATCTATATATAGGACATCCCATATCAATAATCATATTGTAGTTCCTTTTTCCTAACCATATTTAAATTATTGGTTTTAAAAGAACAATTGATATATATATATATATATGATTATTATTTCATTACAATGTTTCCATTTATTTTTCAATAATGACCCCTTTTGCAATGTCCAACACACCAAACACATTTTGAAACAATCAATCCAATGTCCTCAAAACACCAAATGTGGACATAAATGATTATGTATTAAATTATATGTTTAGATATAAATAAAATAAATTGTTTATGTATAATTTTTTAAACATGGAAATTTTTATTAATAAATCAAAATATAGTTTCATTCTTGTTACACATGAGTTAACTAACATACAAGGAATCTATGGACTCGATGTAAGGGTTTTTTCATGTAACTTTTTATATCTATGAGGTGTATGAAATATTCCCTATTTTTTTATATAGTGGTGTATATAATACTCAATTTAACTTTAATATCATGAATCCTTTATATATAATGATGTTTTATATTTCATTTTAATACAATTTTTCCAATGGACTATGAATTGAAGGTTACCATATTGTAATGAATTTCATATCATAATTTCATTTCATATTGTAGTATTAATTATCCCTTTTCGTTGATATTGTATGAATATGTGTGTAAATTTTTTTTATTATCTTGTATTTGAATTCAGAATATTTTTTTATATAAATTTTATCTAAATAATTGATAAATTTATTAATTCTAAAATTTAATGGTACGATTTTTTGTAACTGTCATTCATCTCAAATTATATTTCATTGACATATAAATTTATGATTTATACCTATATTATCTTTTGATTAGTATATAATAACATTTTAAAAGATATATCATGAAACTACTTACGTTAAATTAATTTTATGTATAATTTCATGTTATTATTTACTGGTGATTAATATTGAAGAGTTTCCAAATTTCCAAATTCATTAAGTAAAAATCTCTTTTCTTTCAGGATTGTTTATCTTCACATGTCTTGTAGGGAAAAAAATTTATATTGATTCTATGAATCAAATTTCTTTTACTCTCATCTATTTATGAATGTGTTTCACATTCATTACATCCATTACCCAATTGGTTGATTATTAAATATCAATAATTTCATTTACAAGTGATTATGATCATATATTTTCTTTTAGATCATGTGACTTTATCTTCCATGAACATGATTTAAAAAATATTTTTCTTAAAAATTGATTTAATACAGAAATTTTACATGTTCTATATCCTTATTTTAAAAGGTTTTTAAAATTAAATTTCTTATCATTTTTTTAATCGAGTAATTTTTCATTGTATTGTCAAAATGTTTTGAAAAGAATGTTTATTTTTAACATTAATGACGTGAATGTATTTTCCCTCCATCATGTCTATTTTTTCTTTGATAATTTATATGATTACATGGTTTTCTTAAATGAAACAATTTTTTGAAATATTTTTTATATGTTGTTTTTTAGGAATTGATTTTCAAAATGAATGGTAATTTCCTAGAAACATTTTTAATGATCGTTGAATGGTAGTTATATTAAGAAACATTAACAACCCTAGTTATTATATCTACTACTACCAATTTATTTAGTAATGATACCTTTATCATTATATCTGTTGAATGATTACGATCATTTCAATGTTATTTTTATCAAACCTCTTATTTCTATTATTTAATCAATTTTCAAAGATACTATTAATAAACATGTTTTTTAAATGGGATAATCATGTTTAAAATTTATTTTCATGGAAATCATTTATTTAACATTTTAAATGATTTTATAAAAGAAATAACTATTGTTTCTATGATTTCATAATGATTTAATAACTCTATTTTCCTTATTTATGATTCCTTGAAATTATTATATAATGTTTGTTCCCATACAACACTTGGGGATCCCATTACAACTTATATGATGGGTGTTACCCAATAACATTAGTTAATCTTGTTATAAAATTTATGATGGTTGCACACAAATAGTAACAGTTTAACCCAATAAGGATTTTATAATGGGTGTGACTAGATAGTGATCAAAGGAATTGGATAATAATTACAATATTTGGAGAATTATATTCTGATTTGGTCATATAGTTATTTTAATTGTGAGTGTTGTTTAACAGTTCAATAAAGATAATATCCCATGATACCAACACAATTATGTCACACTGTTATAGTTTAAAAACATTTTATTTGAGGATGATTAATATCACAATGATCAGGATTTTTTATTTTGAGAATTATTTCTTTATTTAAATCCACGTAGCAGTTTTCATGTTTGATTATCTTGGTGTAATGTTTGTGTTTCACTAAATGATTTTTTCATTCACTCGGAAAATGAAATCACAATATTATGCAATACTAATTCCCATTGATCAAATTAAAATTTTAATGAACATATTTACCCTTATTGAAAAATTCAGTTCACAGATTGAATGTTACCTTTTTCCTAGGCTATCAAGAATGATGTTGAATGACTTCTATCTATATAGGTTCCATATTGATGGAGAGGCTAGCATAATGGGAAATCGGAAATGGTGGTTTAAATGGATGGGTATAAATATTATTTACTAATTTTTGATATATATATATATATATATATATTTTCATGACCCATCCCCCGGGTCCCGTTCCATTACTACCCAAAGCTCACCTTCTATAGGCCAAGGGCAGGCGACTAGCACCGAAAGGCATATTCCCTAAAACTGGGAAGGTGTTTCCTATATAACCTGTAAACACATGCAACCAAGAACACAGAAAGATACAAACTCATGTAAACATAATATTAAATATAATGTTTAATGTAACTAAAAGAGGGCCAAAATACAATCCCAACTGGAAAGTACATGGAAAACTAGAAAGTACTAGACGTTTGATAGGTGAAAAGAAGCTCCTGGATCGTCCACCACTAATCCTACCAGAAGGGTAAGTACAGCTCAGGAACGACTGTCTCTATGGTTCGCCTCGTCTAACGTCAACCTCTATTCTACCTCTAATCCTGGTACTCTCATCGACAATTAGTGTTATCCCTCATCTGCACCAAACACAATAGGGTGCGGTCATAGCCTATACATGGGTGAGTATAACGATACTTAGTAGGGATCCTGAGACACTCAAGGTCTCATAAATCCACCAAGGATAAACGACACAGCATTAACTCAACTGACAACCAAACATTGGTATATGTCTATACATATACCTATGTTATCTTGTAAACCCATATAAATCAAGAGGAAAACACAGAGTCCAACTCAAAAGCCCAATGTCAAATGTTCCAGAAATGATGGAGTACCACATTGGTAAGTACCACACTGGTACGCCATATAGAATAATACCACCAAGGTATTACCTCAAAGTAAAGTACCACACAGGAATGGACACATATCAACCCAAGTATTTCTTATCTAATGTAGTAGAGATGATTAGATGTAACTACTGAATCATCATACTCTGTTAAAAGGAAGACCCATGAAGGATCCCTAATCATTATCATACCCACGGAGGATCGTAGTAAATTTTCAGACCCACAAAAAATCATAGCACACCGTCAGTACTTCGTCAGACCCACACAAGATCCTAGTACATCGCTAGTATTTCATCAGACCCGCATAGGATCTCTAGGTGCTGGCCCACATAAGATTGCTCAGTGCTGTCCCACACATGATCGCTCAGTGCTGACCCACAAGGATCCTATTACATTGCCAGTATTTCGTGAGGGGGCGAGGAAGCGGGGCACCACAGAGGCCGCGGGGTTACACTGGGACAATGTGGTGGCAAGGATCCACTAGACCATCTCCTTCATCGCGGATGGTGATGTTCCTATCGTCGCATACATTCGTCGTCGTTGCACAAATCCTTCTTCTTCCATCGTCAATGACACACCATTAAAAGAAGAATGGATGAGGGTTTATGCCATGTTTTTATGGCCCACACCCTCCACATTATAGTGGTAGCAAGTGGCTCATGAAAAATTTAAATCATGAATTTGAATCCCTAAAACCACCCGCAAATGATTATTCCAAGACCCACAAAAAACCGTCCTTGGATCAACATGTTAGAGAGTTCATCCACGTTCACTGTTTTAGAAGGGAAGAAGATGGGAAAAATAATCACAAAAAATTAAACCCATACCTCAGATATTTGTTGATGGAGGTCTCGAGGAAAGAGAAGAAGGCGTTGGGGATAGACGGATGTTGGTGAGACCGACATTTCCTAGATCATTGGTTTTTTGTTGTTGAAGACGTTCCTCATCGGTGTGATCACTCTTCGTTGAAGATCATCTTCTTTTTTGGATAAAAATAATCCTCCAATAGCTTCACCACTCCCAATTCCACCCAAAATGTGAAAATAGTTCCTTGTTAATTTATGTTTATCAAATTAAGAGGTTGGAACAATTAATTGTAGGCACAATTAATTGTCCCATGATGGAATAATTAATTGGCTCCTATTAATGTGAGGAAAGAAATAATGGGGAGTTGTGAGGTTTCTACTCCAATAAGAGGGGTCGTGTGGTCCCCACCTCTAAATTCAAAATGGGTGTTAGTTCAGGTGGCCCACACCTCTAAACATCCAAATGGGAGTTTTATGATTGGGTGTTACCCACCACTATAACCCATGTTGAGTGGTTTCAGCAAATAAAATAAAAATGTTATCATTTTTTACTTCATTCTTTCACGAAAGAAAAACTATTTTTCACTCTCTACCCAATATGATAGAGGTGAAGGTCTCTTTAAGAGAATACCAGTGCGGCGAGTTCAGCGGTTACCTCATATTTCAATTCTAATCACCAGTTCAAAAGTTAAAAAAACACGCACGCACGTCTACTGAATGTTCCTGAAAAAATTTTCAAAAAATAATTCCGGACACATCGGGACTTTGAATCACACGTCGTCAATTTTTTCATAATGGTAAAATTCATTTATAATAAAAAAATTACATTCAATTTCTGGGTCTTTACATTCTCCCCAACTCATGGCTGTACATCCCCATAAGCCACATCACAAAATTAGGAAACAATTGGGCGTACTGAGCACTAATCTGAGCCTCACGCTCCCATGCGCTCTTTTGGAGGTTCATGTGCTTTCAGCGAATGCGCACCAAAGGTATTGACCACCCGCGAAGGACCCGGACCTATCAATCCTCAATCTCAACTAGATCCTCTGAAAATGACATCCCATTGTCTGTGTCCAGCTCACTCTGGTCGATGACGTGGGATTGGTCATGCACATTTATTCTTAGCTAGGATACAGGGAAGACATCTTGCACCCGGTGTAGCTGTGGTGGAAGAGTTACATGGTAATCCACCTCGCCATCTCTGATGAGGACCAAAAAGGGTCCAATGAACCTTTGAGATAACTTGATGCCTCATCCAAATCTCAGAAAACATCATTGGGATGAGACCCATAAAAATACTTGGTTACCATCCTCAAACAATAGAGGTCTTCGTCTCCTATTAGTACAAGACTTTCACCTGCTATGTGCAGTCTTCTTCCACTCTTGGATGATATGCACTTTCACTTTGGTAGCTCATACCATCACTGGTCCCACTAGTTCAGACTAACCTTGGTTAGTGTAGCACAAAGGTGATATTCAAGGTCTCTCGTAAAACATGTCAAAAGGCGTAATCCTAATGAGGGAGTGATAGTTGTTGTTATATTCAAACTCCACTAAAGGCAAGTGATCCTCCCTACTACGACATATGTCGAGGATGCAAGCAAACTGCATGTCCTTGAGGGTCTAAATGGTCCGTTCAGTTTGGCCACCTGTCTGTGGATAGAAGGTGGTGCTCAAATGATGCTGCATCCCAAAATCCTCTTGCAAACACTTACATAGCCAAGAAGTAAATGATGCATCATGATCATAGACAATTGTTGAGGGTACTTCATGTAGCCACACAGTCTTCTGCACATTGAGGCGTCCAAAGATCTATACTTTATTTTGTTCTCTGATTTGTAGTTAGTGGGCTGACTTAGTGAGTCGATCGGTGATCACCCAGATAGAATCATGACCTCCGGATGTATGTTTAAATCTTGTCATGATTTCCATGGATATAACATCCCACTTCAACTCTATAACCTCTAAAGGCGGAACCAAGCCTGCTAGTACTTGATGATATGCCTTCACATAATGAAAAGTGAGGCACCGAGAGACAATCCCTTCTACTTCATTATTCATTATCAGCCACCAATGATGTCTTTGTAGATCTTGGTACATCTTCGCCACTGTTAGATATACCGCTAGAGTGGATGTGTGGAAATCCCTCATCACTTCCTCCCTAAGTGACACTGTTACCAAGGTACATCCTCTGAATATGATGACGTGCTCCCCAACTTTTGAAATTTCATCAGGTGCCTACCCTGTGGATATCTGAGCACATTATGCCTCGTAGTTAGAATCCCCATGCCACACCTCCTAGACTCGTTGAACGAGTGTGAGAGTGATTTTAAGAGACAAAAGAAAAGATGATCCATCCCGATCAACAAAGGAAATCTGTAAAGCGCCCATCTACTCTCTCTCCTCACCTAGAAGTTTTATACCAGATATCCTACTATATGCATCTTCCACAATGTTCCCATTCCCCTGTGTATAGATTATCTCGAAGTCATAGTCATGGGGGAACTCAGGCCGTCATCATTGTCTCATGTTCAAGTCCTTCGGAGAGAAGATATACCTAAGACTTTTGTGATCTGAGTAGACTGTAAAACATTCACCCATCAGATAGTTTTACCAAATCATCAAGGCGAAGACCACTGATTCTGACACTAGGTCATGGGTAACATAGTTCTTCTCATGTTTTCTCAATTGTCGAGAACCATATGTGATCAATACTCGCTTCTACATAAGGACACATCAGAGCCTGGTTCCGGATGCATTGTAGTAGACTATGTACCCTACACCCTCATCTAGAAGGCTCAAGATGGGGGCACTAGTCAGCCTCTTCCTCAGCACCAGAAAACTCTGCAAGCATCTCTCTGACCACACGAAGGATTGCCCATTCTTCATCAATGATGATAAAGGTGCTACAACTCTGGGGAAATCTGGTTCAAACCTATGGTAGTATACATCCAAAACCTAGGAATATTCGTACCTCCCTCACACACCGGGGTGTCTCCCAAGAATGTACTGCCTCCATCATCACTAGATCCACTGCCACTCTAGCCACCGATATGAAATCTCACAGAATGTGAACCTCTCAGATCTAGAACTACCACTGCGAGAGCTTTGCATTAAGCTAGTGCTCTCGGAGTGTGTCCAGTATGACCTGCAAATGATAGGCATGATCCTCCTCTGTAGTTGAGTAGATCAAAATGCCTTCAATGAAGACACTACAAAGTGATCAATGTATGGCTGAATGATCCTGTTCATGAGTCCCATGGACACTCATGGAGCGTTGTTCATACCGAATGGAATAACGAAGAACTCATAATCGACGTACTAATATTAGAAAGCTATATTCTACAAATCCTTGTCTCTTTCTCTAAGCTGGTGATAGCCTGATCTGAGGGCTATCATTGAGAACATTCGTGATCACTTTAGCTGATCGAATAGATAATCTATATTTGGAAGTGGGTACATGTTCTTCACAGTCACCTAGTTAAGGTGTCGATAGTCAACATAGAGTCTCAATCTCCAATCCAGAACAAAATCGGGGCTGCTGAAGGAGAAACACTGGGCCGAATGAACCCTTTCCCCTGTAAGTTCTCTAGGTGTACCTGCTGCTCACAAATCTCCGCATGAGAAATCCAATATGCTGTTGTAGATATCGGTTTCATCCCGGGGGTAAAATTCAATGTAAAAGTCCACCTTTCTATGAGGTGGTTAACCTGAAACATCATTAGGGAAGACATCAATGTACTAGTCCACCACTATAGGATAACACAAACTCTCCACATTAACTGCTCCGAGGGTAAGGCTAACCAATTGATGATTGATCGGCTGCACTCTCCTCCAGGTAAGTCCATCATGTGATGCAACGGTTCCCTTGTCACTGATGATGGTAATCCTAGTCCATCCTTGTGAACACACTTCACATTGTACCAAATACAGTCAATCTAATCATGGATTGTAGATAAATATTACATACACATCAAGATGTCATAAGGCCTCGACACTGCTACTAGGAGATCCTAGCCGCATCTCTCATCTCCTAGAGTAAGCTCACACTGCATGCACCAGTTCTTAATAATCACATCCTCTATCGTATGAGTCTCTAGCCAAACAGATCAAGTCAACAGCTCCATCTGAATCTCCGAGATCCGAACGTGACCAGTGATAATAAAAGAATGATTGGCACCTAGGTATATATGTACTACGACTATGGGGGAGTAGACATAGATCGTACCTCGTATCATCTTCGGAGCACCATGATTGTAGGCCTCATCTGCCTGGAGAAGATCTCCCCACATTCTTCATGCTCCCTGTGGTCTGGGAGGAACACCTGGTTGTGGTGGTGGTAACATCTTGAATCATCTCCCACCACCTGCTGTACGGATAGCTCCTCTGCCACATCTTCCTGCTCCTTGGAGACCTCCTTGGTAGAACCTCTCTCTCTGCTTGGGTGGTCCCTAGACTGTGAGCTGATCATCTGTACGATGGGTCGGATAGTCACAAGCCATGTGACCCTACCTGACTCTTGTGTAACACAACCCACTCCTGGCATGACTGGATCTACCTCAGGTTCCACGCACAACTGAACCTGAATCCTATGGTCGCCAACCTATAGGTCCAGTACTTTTGGACCTCTATGACCTCTTTCTGCTCCTAGATTGGTAACAACTCCGCTACGTGATGTCCGGTGGTGGGTCCTGATGCTGGTGACAACTCAGCAAAGAAACTCTCCACTAAGAGAGCTATCTCTAGCACCACTTCCAGTGTCGGGATGCTAAAAGAAATCATCGAAGCCCTGATCTCTCACATGTTACCGTGCTTGATGGTATGGACCTTGAAGAATGGGTCTTGCACCATATCAGTGGAGTAGTGTGAGTGTTTGGTGAAACTCATTTATTTCTGAGCCACATTCATGCTTCACTGCTTCATATTATGTATCTATTAAATGCACACTGTGTGAAGATTTTATGGGAAAATCTCTGCCCGAATCAGGCCCTCGACGTCTTCCTAGATAAGTGTCACCTTTTCGTGAGCCTGGAGCATCAACTGCCCCCATCTTCCTACAGCTACCTGTATTAGACTGTTGGAAAGGATCACCATGAGATCAGTTGGTGTCCCTACCAGTCAGAAGACTCTCACCAGGGCCTCCAGCCAATATGCAACTGCCTGTGGGTCCATCTCTCCCCTGATACTGGGTGGCCTTTGGCGTTGGAAATCATGCAACACGCTCAAGCTGCATGCACCATCTTCTACTAGGGCTGGTGGCATCAGTTTCCCAATGGGTAATGGTACCACATGTTCCTCCATTGGTACCTCTATTGGAAAAGGGTCATGCACCTAGGCCTCATCGATTGGTGGGATATCAATGCGTACTGTACCCAGAACTGTAGCGGGCGGTCTACGTGGAGGAATCCTGAAAAGAAACTGGTGAACTACGGTCAATAATTTATACCTACTGAGATGAATTAAAGTGATCATAATGAAAACTCTTCAAAACACACACGCTATCAGTTTTTTTGTGCACTGAGTCAGAAATCAGAAGTTGGGGTCTCAATGTATGGATACGTTGGATGCTGCACCGACACATGATTCCCTACACTGATAACGACATGCCCTAAACCTAACACTATTTACATTAAAAAGATTAGATTCATATGTTCTATTGTATAACTAACTCATCGGATATGAATTATTAATGACCCGTCCCCCATGTCCCATGCCATGACTACCCCAAGCCCGCCTTCCATAGGCCCGGGGCTAGAAACAAGCACCAAAAGACGTATTCCCTAAAATTGTGAAGGCATTGCCTTTATAACCTATAAACACACGCAACCAAGGACACATCATGATATGACGTCAACAAAACAGAATAGTAAATAGAGTGTGTACAGTAAGTAAAAGGGGCTAGAATAAAAGCCCAACTGGAAAGTATGAGGAAAACTGGAATTTACAAGACGATAGTTAGGTGAAAATCCACTCCTAGATCCTCCACCACAAATCCTACATAAAGGGTTGGTACAACTCATGAATGAATGTCTCTGTGGTTCTCCTTGTCTAACATCCACCTCCATTCTACCTCCATCCCACGTACTCTCATCCTTAGTCAATGTTGTCCATCATCTGCACTAAACACAATAGGGTTCGGGCACATCCCTTGTAGAGTTGAGTATAACGATACTCTGTAGGGACCCTGAGACCCTCCAGGTCTCACAAAACCACCAAGGATAAACCAAACAACATTGAATCAACTAAAAACCCTACTTAGGTATATGCCCATACATATACCTAAGTTATCAAGTAAACCCATCTAAATCAGGAGGAAAACACAGAGTCCAACTCAAAATCTCCAAGATCAACTATCCCATAAAGGATTGAATACCAAATAGGTAAGTATCACATAGGTACTCCACACAAAAGAATACAATCAAGTTATTACTAAAAAGAAATGTACCACATAGGTACGAGCTCATCGCACACCAGGTATTTATTTGTTACAATAGTAGAGATGATTAGATGTAACTGGTGAATCATCTTACTCTATTAAGCGGCAGACCCTCTAAAGATTCCTAATCATCATCAAACCAATAGAGGAATATAGTACATTGTCATGACCCACACATGATCTTAGTACCACGTCAGTACATCGTCATACCGACACATTATCCTAGTACATTTCCAGTATGTCGTCAGGCCCACATAGGATATCTAGGTGCTGACCCGCCCAGGATCACTCAGTGTTGACCCACACATGATCGTTCAGTGCTGACCCACATAAGATCGATGGGTGCTAACACACACCATATCGCTAGGTGATGACCGACACAAGATCACTCGGGGATGACCCCCAAAGGATCGTTGGTGCTGAACCACATAGGATCGCTATTCATTCGTCACGTCACGGCCAGCTACTGGGATCCTGTACAATTCTTTCTCATCTTCGAGAGGGACTTCTCCTCAAGCCACTGGTCGATACTATAATAGCCATGATTTTCCACAAAAAATTACCACAAAGGACCGCCACATCATAGGGGTATCAACGCAACAGTTGGCGCGTCAATTGGATGCCCAGTCTGTGTGTTATTAGAATTTTAGTTCTCAGGGCCTCATTGGATTCGTGCTCGATCCAACCTACCCATATTCCAAATTTTTTCAAAACACAAGTGGGTTATACTAAAAGATACCATCTTGATCCAAGTTTTCTAGTGCCACTAACAGTCCGTCAAACCGATGCACGGTACCACTGTTATGGCCGAAAGAGAGAAAAGTTCGATGATGTCCCGGGACAGGTCTGACCTGATCGGACCGACACGGCCTTCTTGGTCCGGTCTCACCCGCTGGATCTGGACCAGCCTGCTGGGTTCAGCCCAACCCGTTCTGTGTTGTATGAGGCCACAGAGGCCGCAAGGTCCGCGGAGGCCGTGAGTATGGAAAGATGTCCTGGGGGCCTCAGTGGCCACAATGCGATGAGGGTGCGGAGTGGCACGAAGGGCCACGAGGCCACAGGGTGGCGGAGAGGGAAACGATGGGGCAAGGCTGTGGGGTAGCGCAGAGGATGCAGGGTGCCTCAGAGGCTGTAGTGAGGCGAGGAGCCGTGGGTCCATCACCTTTGTCACGGCCAATGATGTTCCGGCCGCCACATCCATTTGTCGTCCTGCCACAAATCCGCCTTTTCCATCGTGAAGGACACACCATTCTAGAAGAAAAGAGGAGGGTTCAGGCCACGTTTTTTTGGCCCTCACCCTCTACATTAGAGCGGTAGAAAGTATCTTATCAAAAAATGATCAAAGAAATTCATACCCAAATACCTCATGCAATTGATTGTTCCCAGACACACAAAAGAAATAATTCGAAGATCAAATAGCTAGATAGTTGATCCACATTCTTTTTTTAGAAGGGGAAAAATGGGAAATAATAATCACATATTATTAAACCCCTATCTTAGAGATTTGTCGACATAGGATACGAGGAATGAGACAAAGGAATTAGTGATAGATGGACATTAGTGACGTCAGCGTTTCCTCGATCACCGGTTCAATTTCACTGAAAATGTTCCTCATCGGTGAGAGCATTCTTCATTGGGGAGAGCGTTCTATATTGGAGAAAAATAATTCTCCAAAAGGTTCTCCTCTCCCAATTCCACCCAAAATGGGAAAATAACCCCTTTATTAATATTAGTTTATCAAATTAAAAGGTTGGAAGAATTAATTGTACCACAGTGGCATAATTTGTTGGCTCCAATTAATGTGAGGAAAGGATTAATGGGGAGTTGAGAGGGTTCTCCCCCATTAAATGGGGTTAGGTGTTCCCCTCCCCTATATTCAAAATTGGGGTTAGCTCAGGTGGTAACCACCTCTAATCATCCAAATGGGTTGTTTATGCTCTTGTGGTCCCCACCACCATAACCCATGTTGAAGTATTTCAAAAAGTAAAATAAAAATGTTAACTTTTTTATTTATATCATTATTTCATGAAAAACAGAAAAACTATTTTTCACTCTCATCCCACTACGGTCGAGGTGATGGTCTCATTATGAAAATACAAGCATTGCGATTTCGAAGGTGTCCTCAGATTTAAATTATGAGTAGTGGTTCAAAAGTTACAAAAACAGGCTTGCACATTTAATGTAGGTAACCGAAAAAAGTTTTTAAATTCATTTCGGGCACACCGGGCCTCGGAAGCACATGCCGTCAATTTCCGCATACTCGTAAAATTACCATATAGAAATATTTACATTTAATTTCAGGGTATTTAAATATATATATTTATATATCTTACTCTAATAAAAAAAATTATTTACCATTTTTTAGTAAATAATCAGTAATTGTTTTTTAATGTAAAATTTTTCTTGAAAAATATATATTTTTTGAAAAATAATTTGTATTGATTTTCATTAAAAAAAAATTATAACTAATACATGGAATGTTAATATAATTTATTCTATAAAAATAAAATCATTTATGATATTAGAAAATAAAAATTATCTTTTGGTAAAATATTGGTAATTTTAAGATAATATTGATTTTTCAGTGAATACCAAAAAAAATATAAAATGAAATAAATTTCAATATATTGGGAATTTTAAAAGAATAAAAATGATTTGAATATTATTAAAATTTATATATGTTATATATAGTTATATTTAAACCATTAATTTTCTTTTTAGTCGATTTCACCTTCGTTTTTTGTATATTGTTTTACTTAAAAACATGATTTTATAAAAAATTTAAAATGAACAATGTTTATAAATATTAATTAATTATGAAACTGCATAATGAGAAATTTATTAAATGAAAATTTTATAATTTATATCTATTAATATTAATTTACATTCACTCACTAAATAAAATTAGTCATAGAATTAATATAATATCATCTTTCCATAAAAAATACACTTTTTAAAAAATAGAAATTTCACCGTGTTTATGGGATTGCTTTTAAATTTAAATTCTACAACATGTCAGAATATAATTAGGTAAAATAGATTATATAATTTAAAATATAATAAATTATATTATAAAATAATTCAATTTATATTTTAACTCTAATGAATATTGAAAACAATCCAAAAATTACCTTGGTGAAAATGATTAAGGGTGTATCTAGTGATTAAACTAAAACTATTATAGTTAAAAAAACATGTAAAATTGTACAAAACTATTTTATTACCATATATATGACGTATAGTGTCTAAGACAAGATAATAATATTTTTTTATGCCTTCTTCTTGTGAAAAAAACATGGGTATACCTTTTTGTTTTAAATAAATTCAGGTGGTCCACTCACCACACATATAAAAGGCCTTCCACTATCTTCACTATTTAACACCTTAAATTTTTTTGGATAATCCTATAACTATCCAAATAACATTATTCCTTTCATAAAATAATTATTTAAATCATGGTTTGGTCATAAGTATATTCTAGGAATAAATTAGGTATAATCCTAAAGAGATGACATGTAAAGAGGTAAAATTACTAATTTTTTCATTTTTTACATTATTTATTCTTACACATATTAATAATCCTAATAAAATATTATAATATAAAAAACAATAATATAAAAGAAAATATGATGTTATTGTATTGTTTTAATAACCAAAATAACTCTCATCTTCCATCAAATGGAATATGGAATCATCATTCATGTGTTTGGAGGACTGTCGCCTCGCAAACTTATGTCATTCAGGTTCCAGCATTACCTATCATGTATAATTATATAGATGGATTTAAATTATATATATTATATTTCTATAAAAATTATGCACATTCATTTATGAGATCACTTATACCTTTTCACATTCCACTCTGTAGGGAATATGATAAAATCATTTTTGTGTGAAGTGGACTTCTTCCATATGAAACAATGTGATTCGTTTTTCAATATCACATTAAATGGACGACAATAAGGATAAGAATAATTAATATGTACTTTATATTAGACACTATAATTATATTCATGGAATAATTTTATGTATTATAATAAAATGTATTATTTTATTTCATGCAAAAAAATCATAACGTCATTTATGTCCGTGTGGAATGCCACCTCCATGAAGCTATGTCATTATTTTTCATCACCACATTAGAATAATGATATATATATAAGAATATTTGAAGAAAATTATGGTGTTTATGATATTTTGAACACTATGTATGTATATAATAATTCATACCTTCTTTCCGTAATGATCAATGAAAATTGAAACATTAGTCATGCATGAGTAGGGCCGAAAATCTCTATAATCATAACATAGTTTCTTTGTCATGATTGAGGTTAAGAATATAATTGATTAATAAATATAAAATTTATCATGTATTTATTATAATCTATTTATTGAAATAATGACTTTTTTACCATGGTCTAAAAACTAACGTTGTTTCTAAACAACGAACCAATTATCCTGAAAACATTTGACATGGACTTAACTAAATAAGTATTCATATAAATATTGATCAATAAATAAGTATAATTATTTAATTTTAATGGGTAAAATTTAGAGATTTTTATTAATAAATAATGTATCTAATTTAATATTATTATTATGGAGTTAAATTATATAAATTGAATTATTTGATTATATATAAGGTGTTTTCTCATCTCACCTATTATTTTTGTGATACATATGCAATATTTAGAATTTTTTTATTTTGTGGTGTATATAAAACCGATTTTGAATGTTATTTCATGTATAGTTCAAATATAATGTAATTATATGTTTCAATTTATTGTACACTTCTCATAGGGTTTTAATTTTAAAATTTTAGAGTGGTATATAATTTCGTAACTCAATTTCATTTCATTGGGTTATATTACATTTCCATTATCATTTATTTTATATAATTATGTGTATCTTTAATTTTTATTATGATATTATTTATGTCCAGTTATTTAAAATTTATTTATATTTCATTCATAAAATCTATATATTTATTAATTCTCATATTCAGTGGTATGAATTTTTAAGGACTATTTATCAAAATTTCTCTTTCATTGCAAAATACATTTATACAATGATACAATATTAATTATTAATTATAATATACTTTCCTTTTATAGGTTATATCATGAAAATAAATATTTTTTTTGTTTTTTAATGTATCATTTGATGTTATTTTTATGGGGCATTTGTCGAAGAGTATCCAAAGAGGAAAATGATTTATGTTACGAGATCAATTTTTTGTACTATTTTTGTTCATGTATATTGTATAGGAAATAATGTGATATTATTTTCATAAAACACATCTAATTCATTATATTATGGTATTGAATATGACTATAAGGTTTACCATTTATGTCCTTTATTATTGATTATGATCTATTAATAAAGTCAGATGTAAGTAATAATGATCTTTTATTTTCATTTAAATCATGTTTCTTTTTCATTAGTGTCCTTGTCTATCAAAATATTTTCATAAATGTAATTTTTAAACATTAAATTATTTAATAATCCCATTTTACATGATATTTTACCTTTTTTTTAAATTTTTTTATAAAAGGAATGTCTTTATCAATTTCCAAATGGGTCAATTTTGACTACCTTATTTAATATGTTTTGAATATAATTGTTTTATAAATTTTGAAAAGAAGGAATATTCTATCTGTCATTTCTATAATTTTAAATGAATATTACTTCATATTTCTACTTTTATTTCACAGAAAATATATTTCAAAATATTTTTTCAATTTGTTTAAAAACTAATTTTCAATATTAAATGTTCATTATGTTGAAATTTTTTTTAATGACAATGAAATAGTTTAACCACTCTCCATAGTCCACAAAATTTGTTATAGTTTATTATCAAATAGTTATATTTTGTAATGATATAATCATCATTATTTCTCTAGCTGAATTGTTATTATTCTATGAAATTGATATAGAACCCATTTATTTTAAATGGAATTATAATGTGTTAAATATATTGATATGAAACCAATGTTTTTCATAGTTTAATCATGTATTAAGGATATTATCATGGAACCTTTTTTAATGAGTAATTCAAATTAGGAATGGAATAACATGTTTTTATTATATTTTAAGGTAAACTGAATTCTCTTTTTACTTTATTTATGGATTGTGGAAATTATTATATAATGGGAGCTCCCAAATAGCCTTTGGTGAGCCCATTAATTCTTATACAAGGGGTGCTCTCAGATAGCATCTCTTGAGCCAGTTATATATTATAGGATTTTTCCCACCAAATTTCAATATGTTGAACTGATATAGATTATAGGATGGATGTGTATTAATAAAAATAAAATGAATTGGATAATGATTACATTCTATGAAAAATTATATAGAATTAATATATTTGGTTATTCCAATTTTATGAATTCTTTAAGCGTTCTATATCCAAGGAATCCAACACAGTTTTGATGTTGGCATATGATATAAATGATTTATTTGATTATGATTTATATGACATGGATCTAGATTCATGATTGTGTTAACATTTTTCATTTTATAATTCCTTATACCATGTGTTCATGTTTGATGATCATGGTTTAGATGGTTATGAGTTATTTTAGAATTATTTTATGAACTCTGATTGTGTTGTCATATACTTATGATATTCTTATAATCATGGATGAAATTTAATTTTAAATACGTATACATACACTTCTACACCAGTTGATATCTCTATTATTATGTATGATATCCCATAGGTTATCATTACTGATGTTTAATTAATTATATCTTGATTATTTTAATATCGATATTAATGATGAATTAATGTTAGAAAAGAAAATATGGGTTTAGTGGGAGAAATTATCATTTAAATTCATATCAATTGTTTAGGTATGAGTTTTTATTTTTTATATTAAACTATAAATATAAAATTTCCTGTAGAATATATGTGATCAAACATTTCATTGAATTTTTTATAGTTTGGATGGAAAAAATTATATCCCCATCATCGGTATAAAAGAAGAAAATGTAAAGTTCATGTATTTTACACCGGTTCTGGTTGTATTGTTCTTGGGTTATTTTAAATACCCATAATTTTATAACTATATTTGTGACATAAATACCTTTTTATTACTGATATTAATCCCAGATACTACCCTTGATATGTGGTAAAGAAAAAAAGGAAAACATCCCTTTATAGAGGTGGGGGAGTAAACATAAACAAAATTAATGTTACTTTGATTTAAATGTGGATGGGAAATATTGAATATTCGTTGTCAAGTTAATATAATGAAATTTAATTATAATAAAGATACTGACAAAATTATATTAATATGGGTTATGATTAATTATAAAGAAGAAGAGTAAAATAAAAGATTGAGTGTAAGTAATACTCACGTCTAAATCATTAGTTTTCTCTTATAAAATTCCTTATAAATTATTCCCTTAAGGAATAATAGCACAATATAATATTATGAAATTAGGAGAGGCACTTATAGAGATAAAAATTACACAATTCCAATAATAAATTGAAATAATAACTGAAACCTTTAGTGATGGATGTTTTATCCTTTAATAAATGAAGGGCATGGTAGTTTTTTATGTAACTATTAGATTTTTAATAATAACTATTACTATTTAATTTTTATTGGTCCCAACATCGATATATGTGGATTAGAAGTATTTTTTTATATTATACATATCCTAACATTTTCCAGATTACGTAGTGTGTTTTATTTCAATTTATTTTTTCATTTTAACTATCACCATAATTTACTTTTACCTTCGTAAATATTTTTCTACCTTAGTAATCAATATTAACGAATAAAATAATATTGAATCATTACGTACATTATTTACATATAATTCACATATTTTATATCTTTTTAGGATCAAAATAATGATGTAGATGCTCAATATACAATAGGGGGGGTGAATTGTACACATTAATATTTTCCTTAAACAAAGGAAAGAGCTATGTTTAACAAAGATAAACTAAGAAAATGCACAACACCTCTAATACCAAATGAAAAATTAGAATAGGGAATGAAGTTATTAACTTCAAGTTCTATGTACTTGCTTAAAACTGGAAAGAGATTCCAAAATTAGATTCAGTAAATATGAATCCCGAAATTGAAACTTAACTAAAGATCACAATATGAGATTCTACCTTAAAGAGTATAGAATCTAAATTTATCAAAGTACATTTTAGGATGTATAAGAAAGTTATACATTGCATAAAATACAATATGTAGAGGAAACAAACAAGTAGTAAAACTACAAGTAACAAGATATGAGTCTTTTAATCCCAAAGAGAAGGTTATCCAACAACCTTGGATAAAGGTCCCTTGATTTATACATTCATGCAAGTCTGTCTTACCCACACCAGGGTAATCCCTCGATACGAATATCGGAATCTCTGTCTTGCTATCCCCGCAATCCCTCAACTTCAAGGTAGTTGGAACCTCTGTCTTCCTCATCAAGGAATCCCTCAAACATCATGGTAGTCAACACCTCTATCTTCCTGTCCCCGGATGTCCTCGAATGTAATCACCAAAATTCGGAGTCACACGAAACAAATCTATAGAAGGAAATGTTTTAACAAGCAGTTCAATCTTTCATGCATGAAGCCGAGAATTAATAAGAGCCTCTCTCTCTATAAATCACTTCAATAGCATGTGTGAACAATGTCGAAGAAGTTGTTTTGAGCACATTCAAACGAGCTCCTATTTATAGGCAAGGTCAGCCACCTTTCCAACGGTCATATTTTCCTTAAAAATCAGCGGGACCTGTACATGTGTAGCTTAACCAACGGTTAGTTTATAACAGAATAGACAACATCGTTTTATAACAAAACAAGTTTAATAGAATGTACGACATTGTATTAAGTCTAACTCAAAAGTTTAGAGTGAAGGTTCGGAGTGTAAACAAAATTTCAAAGAGTAGACAAATTATAAAAGTGTATGCAAAATGAATGATCAGATTTTAACAAAAAATAATATTCGGAGTCTAAATAAATTCGGAGTGTATAAAGCAAAGATGATCAGATTCTGTTTAATAGGTGAATTCAGAATGATAATTCGGAATGAGAATTCGTCATCAGAATTCGTAATGAGAATTCGTAAGAAGGATTCGTCATTAGATTTCGATGTCAAACATCATGAGAGTTCGTATCCAGAATTCGGAGTAGAACATTATCAGAGTTCATATCCAGAATTCGGAGTGGAACATCATTACAGTTCTCATCTAGAATTCAAAGCCTAAAATAGAATATTTCTTATCAATGTTTTAAACGATTCTGAGAATATATAAATGAATCTGATTCTTATACATAAGAAATATATGGATATAGATAATGAAAATATGATAAGGATAATTTTCCTTACAAAAGAGATTTTCCTTATAAAAGCAATTTTCCTTATAAAATCAACTTTCCTTATAAAAGAAATTTTCTTTATAAAAGTGATATTCCATAAAGATAAGGTTTTTGTGATTTTCAAAACAAAAATGAATGGAAATTTTATTAGTAAAACCTTATTGAATTAACAATATCCCGATTTTTGGAAAGCACAAACATCCTTACGAAAAAGAAAGACTAAGTAGAATGAAAGAAAAAATGAAAACATTAATGATTATCTCCCTTTGCTTATGGAAGTTGATGAATACGACTAACTCCCCCTTAGGATCTGAAACTCTGAGGATCATATTCTGGATTTCTGGAATGATATTTCATTAAGAAAAAGAATGTCTTCTTTAATGAAAAACTCCCCCATTGATGAATTCTATTAGAGTTCTTTTTCTTTCTCACCCTTTGTTAAGGTTCTTTTTCCCTTTCCCCCTTTGATAAGGTTCTTTTTCCTTCTCACCGTTTTTATTTTAAAAAATAATTCGAGGGAATGGAAAATATAAAAAAGTACCTGAAATATTAGTAAAAACATCAAAATATATGAGAAAGAAAAATTTTCATTATGTTTGAAAGTTAAAAAACAAGGAAGCTAAGATACAACAAAAGATAAGATTTGTCTATTTTGGATCTTTTTCCTTCGCCATGAGACCCTTGATAATAGTCTTTATATTCTTCAAGTATTTATGATCTTCCTCGGCTTGCTTCTCTAACAAAACTATTCTTGCACTTTGAGCTTCAATATTTTCTTCCTGAGCTTCAAGCTTTTCTTCCTGAGATTTCAAAACTTGTTCTTGCTTTAATAACTTCTCATCAATATCAATCTGATGATCCCTTTCATTCCTCTTGTTTTGAGCAACAGAATTCAGCTTCCCATTCAGATCTCTATCTTCATGAATCTAGGAATTCTTCTCAGCTATCAACTTTTATTCAAAGGAACAATTAAGTTAATTTAGCTTCTTGTCTTCTATATCAAAAGAATCCTTAACATTATCTTGAAATTCATCAAAGAACATAATATCTTCTACAATTTTCCTCGACTAACTAGTCATTCTATTATAAGATCTTTTGTGAGCTTCATAGCCGACAAAAAAAAGTTTTGAACTGAGCCTCCATCTCTACAAATTTATCCATAACCATGGATACAGAGTCTGTTTTCTGATTCAAAGTATGTTGAAGCATTTGGAATCTTGAATCAATACATGAGAAGGTCAGAATATAACCCACCAACATCTTTAATGACTGAACAACAAATTCATTCCCCAATGAAGATGACTCCGAATCTGACACTTTTCTTGGAGAATTTTCTTCTTCAATTTGCTCATCCTTATTATTAGAAGAACAAGAAGTTCCCTTATCCTTACAGCCACTGAGCTCGGGGTATCGACAACATGTTACTTTCCCTTGACCTTTTTCGAAATGGATTCTAGTTCCAGAGTTATCTTTTCACTATCAGACACCTGAACAACATCTTCTTCATCATCAATAACATTTTGAGCACCATCCTCTACATTATTCATTTGAGAAATATCAAGTAGAAGTTGTTCTTCCTCTGAATAATAAGCTACTTCTTGTTCTCCTTTCTCCTCATCCTTCCCTGGAGTGACTAACTTAGAGGACTCGGCACTTGATGTTTGGAGAGACAAATGTTTTGAAGGTTTCACCTTATAATCGTCTACTTTCTTCAATAGATCTATGGTTTCACCACTAACTTCAGCAACTGCTTCTTCCTCAACATCTTGTTCAATGTTCTCAACATCCTTAACATGCTCAACTGCTACCTCTTCCAGAGTGACACAGTTTCTTCCTGGAGTTTCAGGTAATGATTCCACAGAGAATGATCTTGGAACTGGAATGTTTTCCGAGACCATCTCATTAATATTTAACAATGTCTGAGCTACCTCAGCTTCTGACATCTTCTTCTTAAGCTTCTTTTGTTTCACTTATTTTTCTAATTCATCAGCTGTTTTTTCCTTCAAGGCCTTAGCCTCCGCTGGATCCAATCCAAATTGATGCTCCCCTTGCGCTCTCTTCTCTTTGATTTCCCTCAACTTAGGAACTACCTCATCATGGTATGATTTCTTCTTCATTGTTTTTGGAGGTGCAGAATGAACTTCCTTAGATTTGGGATTCCCTGCTTCAACGTCAACTTCTTTCAACATTCTCTTCTTCACTGGCAAAGAAGATTCAAATTCAACAACTTTCAGAACCGCTTCTTCATGAACTGGTAAATCAAAGAACTCGTCAGTCTTCTTATCTAAGGCAACATCCATCCTTTTGAGGGTACCATCACTCAGCAAAATTATTTTGAAAACTCTTGGCTTAGACCTGCAAGCCTCCTTGAAATACTGAAGGCACCAAACTATTAACATCGAGATGATTGCTGGATACATTATGATCTATGCTCTCAGATTCAATTTCTTAACATTCTCAATGGTAACAAGAATGTGTTTCATTAGGTTATACTTCCTTAGATTCATCAGAAAATCTTGAATATAGATCTCGCTCTTCTTCAAACTGTCTTTGTCACCCTTTCTCCGTAAGATAAAGCCTTGTACCCATAACTCTAGAATACAAAAATTCATAGACAGAGTATCAATATTTAGAGCCTTGTCATCTGGCAGTCTGAGAGTCTTCAACGCCTTTTCATTGTTGAAGCTTCCTTTTGAATCTGGTAAAACATGAGAGATGAACTCAGATTCTCCTTCATAGGTCAGCTCTACGAAGCTAGCTGCCTTGACATAAGAAATCTTATAAGTCTTTCCATAATACTTAAACGAAAATTTCTCCCTATCATTTTCATTAAACAATTAAACTGTCTCAAAGAACTCAATAAGAAAGTCTGAAAAAAACTTTATCTTGATTCCCAGGCTTAGACACAACAACATCTTCCCATCTATTAAGATTTATGATCTTGGATATAAGAGAGTCATACTTGTTAATGAAATCAGGATGAACCAAACATTCTATATATACTAACCACTTGTAAATCATCTTAGAGGAAGACATGTCTTAAGAAGATTCTTCCACAAACATTCAGATCTAAAGACTTCTGATAAGTTCGAAACAGAGATTGCTGAAGATCAGAACGACCTTAAACCAGAGAGGTCGAGATTCTGGATGCTGGGGCTTGAAAAACAGATGTGGGACGACCTTTTGTGGTCCCCATTATATAGGAAACGATATAACGGGTCATCTTTCTCATTTGATCGAACGATTATAAAAAGCTGAAAACAGATCGGATGGTTGAAAAACCAATTCTCAAGAAAACTTGAATCCGACCTTTTGAGGTTTTTATTAAAACAATGATTTAAGAAAATTATAATCCAAAAAACAAAATATAATAAAGTACTAGCTAATAAAATATGATTATGAAAATATGAGTAAGGAATCATACCATTCGAATTAGCTTAGGAGGATTATTCATAATAGGTAACATTCATCCTAAAAAATGACTATGAAAAAACATTATTACGAAAAGACATAGTTTGCAAAATTCTCTATGAAAAACTCAACAAAGAAAATGAAAATTCATTACAATATTTTCAGCATGAAAATTTCATTACAAAAGTTTGAATACAAAAAGATCTTTATGAAAGCCCTGGTACGAAAATCTCGTTACGGAAACACCAGTACAAAATTTTCTATTCCAGATGTTTTCAATAGGAAAATTTCCATTCCAGAAGTTTTCTATACAAAAATATACATTCTATAGAATTTTAGTTCCGGAAATTCCCATTCCGGAAATGTTAGTTCCGAAAAGTTTGCAAAACTAACTTTGAAAATTTTAGTTACTCTAACAAACAAATGTACTCCCCCTATGAAAAGGAGTTTATTACTGTTAGGAGAATTGTTCAACAAGAAGTTAATGAAGAATCATTAAATTACAGTTATCATTCCCAACTTTTGTTTAATATATTCAAATCTATAATAAGGCAATGATTTTGTGAAAATATCAGCAAGTTGATCTTGCGTTCCGATAAACTAAGGAACAATATCTCCTTTTAGTGTGTGATCCCTAAGAAAGTGATGTCTAATATCTATGTGTTTTTCACGAGAGTGATGTGCATGATTCTTACTTAGGGCAATGGCACTTGTGTTATCACACAAAATTTTAGTTTTAGTAAAACTCAAGCCATAGTCTATGAGTGTGTGTTGCATCCACAACACTTGAGCACAACAACTTACAGCTGCTACATATTCGACTACAGCAGTGGAAAGTGCTACAGAATGTTGTATCTTGCAAGAACAAGAAACTAGTGAATAACCTAAGAAATGAAAAGTCTCGGATATACTTTTTCTATCCATTCTACATCCACCTAAGTCAGCATCAGAAAAGAATTTTAGAATAAAATCATTTCCAGCAGTATAAAATAATCCTAGATCCATGGTTCCCATAAGGTAGCGAAAAATTATTTTTACTTCTTTTAAGTGATATTCCTTAGGATTGGATTGATATCTTGTACATAAGCATACTGAGAAAATTATGTCTGGTCGACTAGCTGTTAATTAATGTAAACTTCCTATCATACCTCTAAAAGATGTGTGATCTACTGGTTTCCCAGCTTGATCAAGATCTACAGGGTTTGAGGTAACAATGGGAGTACTTATACTCTTAGTGTTGTCATAACCATACTTTTTGAGAATATCTTTAATATACTTATGTTGAGATATGTATGTTTCTTCCGGTTTTTAAGAAATTTGAAAATCAAGGAAAAAAGTTAACTCACCAATCATACTCATTTCAAACTCAGATTTCATTAGACTTCCAAAAGAGTCAGTTAAAGATTGCTGAGTTGAACCAAATATGATGTCATCAACATAAATTTGAACAATCAAAACATTTTTCATATCTCTATTTATAAAAAGGGTTGGATCTGCATTTCCATTAACAAAGTTATTTTGAAGCAAAAATCCAGTGAGTGTATCATATCATGCTTGTGGGGCTTGTTTAAGACCATACAGAGCTTTGGTAAGTCTAAAAACATGACCAGGATGTTTTTTATCTTCAAAGCCAAGAGGTTGTTCAACAAAAACTTCATCATGGACATATCCATTAAGAAAAGCAAATTTCACGCCCATTTGAAAAATTTTGAAATTAAAGAATGCTTCAAAGGAAAGTAGAATACAGATAGATTCAAGTCTAGCTACTGGAGCATAGGTTTCCTCATATTCTATTCCCTCTTGATGATTATAGAATTTAGCAACTTTTCTAGCATTATTTCTTACTATGACTCCATATTCATCACATTTGTTCCGGAAGAACCACTTTACTCCAATAACAGAAGTTTCCTTAGGTCTTTTAACCAAGACCCAGACTTTGTTCCTTTCAAATTCATTAAGTTCATCATACATAGCTTTGATCCAATCATCATCACCTAAAGCTTCATCAGTTCTTTTTTGTTCTAATTGGGAAAGAAATGATATATGTTCTATTTAATTTCTTAAGGAACATCTAGTTATTACAAGTTGATTTACATCACCAATGATACTATCACTGGGATAATACTTATGAAACAACTGATTTGGGTTTTGAAAAGACTGTTCATAAACATAGGGTTGAATGTCTTCTGGGGTAAATGTTTTAGAAGTATTTTCTTGAACATTTTACTTATCAGAAGGATCTTCTATCAAAGGATGAAAATCAGTTTTTGAAAACACATCTGAGGATGAAGATTCGGATGGTTTGAAAAAAAAAGGATCAGACACATAAAATTTTACATGTACTGTTTCTTCAACAATACAAGTATTTCTATTGAAAACTCTATATGCCTTAGAAGTTTTGGAGTAGCCTAAGAAAATTACTTCATCAGATTTTGGTGCCAATTTATATATATTATATTTAGTATTTATAATGAATACATTGCATCCAAAAACCTTGAAGTAGGATAGTCTTGGTTTTCTACCATTCCATAACTCATAAGGTTTTTTATTATGAAAAGGTCTAATTAAAACTCGATTTATAGTGTAACAAGCAGTACATACAACTTCATCCCAGAAATGTCTAGCAATAGAATATTCACTCAACATGGTTCTAGTTATCTATTAAATATTTCTATTTCTTCTTTCAACTACACCATTCTGTTGAGGAGTTCTAGGTGCTGAAAAATTGAGAGTAATACCTTTTCTACTACAAAATGTTTCAAAATCAGAATGTTGAAATTCTCCTACATGATAACTATGAATTGTTTTCAATGAAAGGTTTTTCTCATTTTTAACTTGAGCTCTAAAACTTTTGAAATATGAAAAAGATTCTAACTTCTTTGCTAGAAAATAAACCCAAGTAAATATAGTGTAATCATCAACTAGAACAAACACATGGTATTTGACTCCAATACATCCAGTTTGTGTTGGACCAAAAAGATCCATGTGCACTAACTATAATGCATCAGTTGTTGAGACTTCACCGATTGATTTAAAACTAGGTTTATGTTTCTTTCCATATTGACAAGGATCATGAACTTTAGAAGAATTAAATCTAAGCTTCGGTATATCCTTAACTAGTTTCTTCTTAGAGAGTTTTCATAAGTTCCTAAGGTTACAGTGACCTAGTCTTCTATGCCATAACCAGGAATGATCTCCATTGCACTTAGGAAAGGTAAATCATGGCTCCTGAGGTCTTTTAAGTTTAAGGTGTAAACATTCTCTGGCCTATTGGCCGAGAGAATAAATTCTTCCTTGGAATTGTGAACTAAACACTTATCATTCCTAAAATTCACAATGTATCCTTCAGCACATAACTGAATTATGCTAATGAGATTATTCTTAAGTCCCTTAAAAATGAACATTTGAAATCAATGTTTTACCTAGAAGAACAATATTACCAATAACAACAATTTCTCCCTTAGCGTTATCTCCGAAAGTTACCTTTCCTCCTTTCATTTTGATAATTTTTTCAAAATAGTTTTTTTTACCAGTCATGTGCCGGGAACATCCACTATATAAGTACCATTTGTTTCTATTAGTACTCTCTTTATTTTCCTGAAATCAAGAAGATAATTAGACTTTCGGAATTCAAACTTGTTTGGATTCGAGATTTCCAGACAACAAAATTTTAGGAACCCACATCTTCTTAGAGAAATAATCTTTGTGAAATCCTAGAGATTGGGTTTTGATTAAGGAACAATTATTTTCCCAGTGACCACCACATTGACACTTGGTACAAAATGGGGCACTTTGAGGAACAAAATAATTGTTACTGAAAATAGGTTTTTCATGGGTATAACCAAATCTAGATTTATTTCTTAAAGGTCGTATTTGGTAATACATTTTATCAAAATTTTCTTTACCATGACTAATGTTTGATAAACACTTATTTAAGGAAAATATTTCTGACTTGAGTTTTATAACCAAGTTTTTATCTTCAAAATAATTATAATTAAAACTAGGGCTAGGATCGAATACATTTTTCTTAGAAATTATGTTTTCTAACTCTTTAGAAAGATTGTTCTTCTATGAATTTACTTCCTCAAGATTTTTTGAACCACTTTTAAAATCAGTATTTTACATATCAAGATATTTAGAAAGATCTGAAATTTATTTAATAAGAATAAAATTCCTAGAGTTTTCCTTATAATGTTTATTATTGAGTTTAGAATTATCAATTTCAAGAAGTTCCGCAATCCTTGAAACTTTTTCATAGGTAGGTAAAGTATTTTCTTCATCAGATGAAGATTCTTCATCAGAAGAGTTATAATACTTATATCACAAGAATTTAAGGATACATTGGTCAATGATTCAAAATTTCATACCTTAGCCATAATGTAATGATTGTCAATAGGTATTCTGGCGATAAGACCAAGATTCTTCTATCATGAAGATTCATAATCAGATGATTCATCTTAAGAGTCACCACCACTGGAACTCCAAGTATCACTACCTTTCAGAACCTTTTTATCTTTGACTTTTTAGTACATCTTTCTCTTCCTGTCTGAATGCATTTCATTCCTTTCTTTCTTTTTGAGCAAAGGGTAGTCTGGTCTAATATTTCCAACTCTCTTGCATTCGTAACAAGTAACTTCTAAATCTTTTCTATCATGCCTTTCCTTTTTATTATACATGGATTGGAAATTTATCTGACCGTCTATCTGGTTCATCCTTTGATCAAGGTTTGCTAACTCATTTTCAGAGACTTCACTTTCACTAGAATCTGATTGGATAACCATCTTCTTAGACTTGGATCTGGTTACTCTCTCTCGAGTCTTAGCTTTGATATGATTTGATGTTGTTGTAAAAGAAATAATACCATTTCCATTTATCTATTTGATTTTGTCAGCATCCCTCTTCATTCTGGTTTCATTTTGGAGAAGAGTTCCAAATAGCTCATCAAGAGAAATTTTAGTGACCTTCCTGTTCTCATCTATAGCATTTATTTTTGATTTCCCACTCATTGGGCATAATATCAATTATCGTATCCATAAGAGATTCATAATCCAAACCTTTCCCTTCTATAGACTCTAAGCTGTTGACTATAGTCATAAATCTCTGTTGAAATTTACAAATTGGTTCACCACAAGGAAAATTGAAGCCATGGTATTCAGCTCTAAGACTAGCTCTCCTAGTCTCAATCACTTTAGAAGTTCCAAAGTCTGTTACCTCTAACTTCTTCCAGATACAATTAGCATCTTCACAAGATGAAATTTGGCTATATATATTTCTAGTAATTGAGCATAGTAAAGTATTTCGTACCATATAATTGAGTTGATACTCTTTCTTTTCCTCGTTAGTGAAAGTTCTAACATCCTTATCAGGACTTTTATAATCTCTGGTAAGAATAACAAAGTTTTCCACTCCAGTATTGATAACAAAATTCTTTATTCGATCTCTCCAGTACTCATAGTCATTACCATCATAGATTGGTGGTCTTTTAGGATTTAGATTGTCAATAGAGCCATCATTTATTCCTGCCATACTTATAAAAACTTTCGGAACACTAACTTGTTAGTAGAAAAAGTTCTTAATCACAGTGTTCGGAATGAAAATGTTCGGAATGTCAAAGTTCAGAATGAAAAAGAACTTTCTAAACAAGTATGAAGAATAAAGAAAATGAACAAGAAAAACTTATATGTGAGTATAAGTATTTCAGAGACCTGATCTGATACCAATTTTTGGATCGAAATAATGATTTAGATGCTCAATATTTTAGAGGGGATGAATTTTACACTTTAAATATTTCCTTAAACAAAGGAAAAAAGCTATGTTTAACAATGTTAAACTAAGAAAATTATCAACACCTCTAATACCAAATGAAAAATTGGAATAAGGAATGAATTTATAAACTTCATGTTCTATGTACTTGCTTAAAACTTGAAAGAGATTCCGAAAGTAGATTCTAAAAATATGAATCCGGAAAATGAAACTTAACTAAAGATCACAATATGAGATTCAACCTTAAAGCGTATAGAATCTAAATTTATCAAAGTATAAGTAAGGAGGTATAAGAATGTTATGCTTTCCTTATATTACAATATGCAGCGGAAACAGACAAGTAGTAAAACTACATGTAATAAGATATGAGTCTTTTAACCTAAACAGAAGGGTATCCATCAACCTTGGATAAAGGTCCCTTGATTTATACTTTCAAGCAAGGCTGTCTTTCCCACACCAGGGTAAGCCCTCGATACGAATATCGGAATCTCTGTCTTGAAATCCCCGCAAGCCCTAAACATCAAGGTAGTAGGAACCTCTGTCTTCCTCAACAAGGAATCCCTAAAACGTCAAGGTATTCGGCACCTCTGTCTTCCTATACCCGGAAGTCCTCGAATGTAATCACCAACATTCAAAGTCGCATGAAGAAAATATGCACAGGGAAAAGTTTAAACAAGCAATTCAAACTTTCTGCACGAAGCTGAGAGTTAATAAGAGCCTCTATCTCTATAAATCACTTCAACAACATGTGTGAACAATATCGAAGAAGTTGTTTTGAGCTCCTTCAAACGAGCTCCTATTTATAGGCAACGTCGGCCTCCTTTCCAACGGTCATATTTTCCTTAAAAAATGGTGGGACCTGTACACATGTAACTTAACCAATGGTTAGTTTATAACAGAATAGAAGGCATCGTTTTATAAAAAACAAGTGTAACAGAATGTACAACATCATTTTAAGTCTAACTCAAAAGTTTGGAGTGAAGGTTCTGAGTTTAAACAAAATTTCAAAGAGTACAAAAAATATAAAAGTGTAAACAAAATGAATGATCGGAGTCTAACAAAAAATAATATTCGGAGTCAAAATAAATTCGGAGTGTATAAAGCAAAGATGATCAGATTTTGTTTCATAGGTGAATTCAGAATGATAATTCGGAATGAGAATTCATCATCAAAATTTGTAATGAGAATTCGTAAGCAGGATTCGTCATTAGATTTCGATGTCGAACTTCATGAGAGTTTGTATCTAGAATTCAGAGTGGAACTTTATCAGAGTTCGTATCCAGAATTCGGAGTGGAACTTCATTACAGTTCTCATCCAGAATTCGGAGCCTAAAACAGAATGCTTCATATCAAAATTTTAAACGATTATGAGAATATTGAAATGAATCTGATTCTTATACTTAAGAAATATATGGATATAGATAATGAAAATATGATAAGGATAATTTTCCTTACAAAAGATATTTTCCTTATAAAAGCAATTTTCCTTATAAAAGAAACTTTCCTTATAATAGAAATTTTCCTTATAAAAGCGATTTTCCATAAAGATAAGGTGTTTTTGATTTTCAAAAAAATGAATGGAAAAGTCAGATGGAAACCTTATTGACTCAACAATCATCTTATCAAATAATATTTTGAATCCTTAGAAATATTAATTTTAAAACAAACACACATAATTAATAACAAATGTTTGGTAATAAACTGCATTATTATATTTAAAAAGGTATTAACAATATATCATTATCAAGGATATAAACTCTTATGATATAATTGTTTTATAATAAATTATAAAATGGAGATTTTTACAATATTAATCCCAAATAGGATTGATCTATATACTACGACTTTGGAAGCCCAGTGTAAGTGGTTACATTATTATAATGAAACTAAATAAAAGGAATAACATACCAAAATACAAAATAGTTATGTTGTATTGGTATAGTAGATACATAATTAATCTCCCATTACAATTGAGAACATCAAATATAATATAATATTTTCATTAGGTACACCAATATTTATTTTAGAATATTACATCTCATAAAAAAAACACTTCCTAGAATCATAGGGAAAGGAAACATAAAAATGGGATAATCTATAATGATCAGTATGGGTATGAGAATAATTTATGATATCATAAATAAATAAAAAATAATAAAAATGGATTCATTTATAACAAAAAACACATTCCATTTAAAAATTAGATTTAACATGAAGAGTAATATTGAAGGAATAAATAATAGCTGAATAATTCTATATAAATAACAATATATTATTGAAACTTATCCATTGACATTATAACATGTCTAATATTCAAATATAGATCTATTTTTAATCTTATAATTAGGGAAAGATAAATTTCAGACATCATAAATAAACATTCATGCCTCGTTCGAAGACATCTTACATAAATGGGTATATTGTTGGCCAAATACCCAAGATAATTTGTCTCTAGAGACATGCTAATGAATAAAGGGGGTATTTAATTATAGTCCACACCATCACTACTTAATTAAAATTAATTCATCAATGAATAAATATTACAACAAAATCAACATCATTAAAAATCAATAACTGTCAATATATGATGATATAACTTACAAAGTATCATAAATTGCCCAATCAAATAGTCCACTAACTATCCATAAAAATATGGGGGTGTTAATATAAGATAATTTACTTAGTAAATCATAATATGCAACAAATTAGTTTTCCATATATGAGAACTCTTCAAAAATATCATTAGAAAATTCATGATATGAATACCCTTTAACTTTGGAATAAGTTATTTAAAGACATTAAAAAAATGAAGTAAATTATTTTATTTTAAAAATTTTTAAAAAGAAAAAGGATGCATCAATGAATAATTTATTCATGAATTTAGAGAATAAATTCATTTTTATAACATAAAAAACATTCCACACAAACTTTTGTAAAATTGTCAAAATGTACCTTTTTCGGAAAAAATCAATAATATTCCATTAAATGCAATTTTATAATTCAAAAAAGACAATTAATTATTCAATAAATAATTAGGTTAATATTTATAATATTTGTTTTCTCAAAACTTGTATATAGATGATAAATATTCCCCCATCAATGACTTAAATTTAAAGAATCTTCAATAGTGATAATATTGTTAAATAAACCCGTACGGCTTTGGTATCTTTTAAATTGAATGCTCCATAAAATAAATAAATTAAAATGAAACCTTAAAAATATAAATGTGTTTCCTGATATAGTATATAAAATGGAAAATATATAGTCAATTCAAATGAAATAAGTAGTCAATATGGCACATGTCTCCTGGAAGTAAATGTGAGATTACAAACCCTTCACATTTAATGGACTTCCTTCATATGGGTTTGAACCACCTTATAATAAATATATATTTATTATAAAAATTTTAAATGAAAATAATTATATATATATATAATAAAATATAGGATTTACAGATAAGATTTTATCATCCAATTATTAATAAATATATATTAAAAACATTATTCTGTGTAGTAACTACTGCATTTATAATATATGTTTGGGTTTGGTATGTCTCATTGATGTAAAATTATCTTATTTATATACTACTAAGAATATTAATCATGATATAAATATAATATATATTCATTATTTACATATTAAGGGCTATCATAAAAAAGTTTATATAAAAATTAATTACAATGTTCATGGAGATGTTAAGCTATAAGTACACATAAATGTTGTTTCAATTTTTTGACAGATTGAATAAAAGAATATTAAATAATAATTAGCATTAAATTAATAATAATTATATCATATAAATAATTTATATTAATAAAATCAATCCTTATTACAATACATGTTAAATAAAAATGAAAACAAATCACATTGCTTTGTTAACATGGTAATCCGCACATACTCACAAGCGATGACAATGTTTCCTAATGGTTTAGAAGGAGATGATATATATATGATATTAATTTTAAAAAATATAATTATTTAATAAATTTTGTATATAAAAATTTAATCCATCATATTTCTTATCCATGAATGACGATAACATAAAACTGATTGTATTCCATGGAGGAGACTGTAAGTCATTTGTTCACCCGAGCGATACGTCATCTTCCCATTTGATGGGAAAGTGGGTGGAAAATGGTGGTTTAATAATTTCTCAATTTTTTAGTATATTTAGGACAATTTTATTATAATTTTATAATGCATACAATGTATTTTTAGGATGTTAATGAAGAAGTAAAAATAATAGTTATTTATTAAGATGATTACCTATTTTTGGGAAGAACACCACTGGACATCCTATAATGTATCTCATGGGTAGTCTTTTAGGAATAAAAACCCCACTATAATTTGGATAGGTATATTTTTAATCGAAATTATTGTTGGGAATGATGATATAGTATGATCAATTTGTTGTAAATAATTGGGGGAGGAGGTTTCCGTTTATAATTGAGGTGAGGGGAATTATTGAAATTTCATAAAAGAATTAATTATAATAAATTCATTTTCAATCCTAATGAACCCAAATTTCAAGGATTCTAACCTATTATTTTATATGGTTTACATATCATCACAAAATAAATGTTTGAAAAGTTTATGTTGTTTTTATGCCGTATATTTTGGAATAACTTCTCAATTTATATATTTTATCATTAGACATGATAACATATTTTTCACTCCTAAAGGGTTATAATTTTCACTATTAATTAATTATTGATACATAAATGTAAATGTGATGAAATATTAAACCATGCGTTATAATCTTTTGAATCTTTGAATATTATTATGATTATTAAACAGTTTAATATTTTACTATTTTGAGAAAATATCAATAATGTCAATTTTTACACTATTTATTTAACTCAAATTCAAATATACTTCAATAGATAAATTTATATAAAATGAAATTAATTTAAAAATAACTTTTATTTAATTATATTATAGAAAATTTAAAACTATAAATCACTCAAATGATATCACTTTTACTATTTTTTTTATATTTTTTTATTTTCTATAAATTCGAAAAATTATATATCAAGGTTACTAGGAATTTTAGGTAATTATAGAATGAAAAAATACAAGAAATAAATTAACATCATAATGATAAATTCATTATAATAAAATTTAACATTTATATTCAATCATAACAATTTTTTACTTGTGGACACATAATAAATATTTATAACTAAGAGAGTGACATTTTCTAAAAATCATTAATTTATATATTTAATATGTAATTTTATTCGACAAATATCAAATATAAATACTAATTTTATTCAAATTGTTAAAATTTTAGAATTCCTTTAATCTAATGGGAAATAATATGGAATATTATTAGGATACCAAAATGTTTTATCTATGAATATCCATATTTACCTTTTCCTAAGGTGATAAATTTTTTCATTGTTACTATTTATATTGAGAGAAAATAAAAACTACATTAACAAAATATGAACCATTAGATTAAAAAATATGAAATCCATTTTATCAAATTTAATACCTTATAACTAGAATAAATTAATTTAATTTCAATACAAAAAATGCTATTCAAATCGGTTTTTTAGACAAATGTAATTTATGTTTAAATGAATTTTAATATCAAATCCAATTTTGAAATTGATACACATAAATTTAATTGTTTTATTAATAATATAACAGAACTAATTTTTTTAAAAACATTAAATCCTAATACTTAATACAAAATTAAAGGATTCAATTAAATTTTATATTTTCACTATTCACTAGAAAAACGATCTTTTAATAAAAATAAAAAAATTTCTCCCTAAGATAATTTTGATATTATATTTTCTATAATAAAATTATTTTTATAAATAATATATTAGTATATGAAATTAATTAAAACTTTTTCAAAATATAGTTCATTTTTGAAGGAAATATGTTTTTAAAAAATAAAATAATTTTACCAATTATTTATTACTAATATTCAAAAAAAAACAATTGAACTATTTTAATTAGATACATTACATATATATATATCTCATTATTTAATTGACATTATTTATACCCTCTAATTAAATATCATGGTTATAATGGTAATATTTAAATAATAATATTTAATTTTTCATTTTGGATTGTTTTTTTATATTGTATATGTTGTAAAATAATGCGCTCTATTACAATATTGGGGAGTCACATTGTCCCCCACCCCTAACCCTCCATGAATAACTTTAATCCTCAAAATTTAAAATATTTCATGGTTGTAAATGGTTTGACACTATAAAATTATGATATGGAAAACCCTAATCTTAGAAAGTGTTAATAAAACATCATCTTAAAGACAGTATAAGATAAATATGATGTTCATCACAAAAAAATGTTTATGAATAGGGAACATCATTGGAAATAAAATATTTTACAAGGAAGGGTAAAAATAACCCAAAAGGATTAATTAATTACTCTCTAAAATTTTAATTAAATTATTATCCATCACAATATGATAATGTTATAATGGGTTAATAGACCATTGATTTCAATGTAAGAAAAGTTTATAGAGAATTTTTTCATTTCAATTTAATTTTTTTATTTGTTGGGATTGTTATACAATCATGATAAATAAATCGATAAAATAAATATTAATTTCTATCCATTTCTGAATCGTAAGGTAATATCCTATTACAATTTTTTGGTATCGTAAACTCCACATTGGATCATGATATGTTTGGGGTTCATTTAAGGAAACATATCTTGAATTTTTATGAAATTTCTAATATTTGGGGGTGTGAAGTCATGGAGCATTGTTTTCCTAAACCATGAATCATATAAATTAAAACCATAAAATCCCAAACATTATGGGCTTTCATGGTTGGCACACCATTTTAAAAACTCTTCCCCATCTAGGAGAAAAAGTTAAAACCCATTTAAAAGGGATGAAGTGTTAGGGGCATAATATTTCTTACCATGCATCCCTATGAAAGAGATTATGAGGGTGGTATTTCCTTAATCTGATAATTAATTTTTAAAATCCTATAACCCACTTTTTTGGTGCCTAAAAAGCCGGTTTTATCAAATAAAGCTTTCTTCTTCCATAATGGCTCCCAAGTTGTATTTTTTGCCCCTCTAAACCTCTCAAAAAGTGGATCTATTAATGTTTAATGTTTTTTGAAATCATACATGTAAATATACTCTTCATTTTTTCTTTATCCCTATCTCTCATTTTTCGTCATAATGGTTTTCATGACCTCTATGTTCCTAGATGATCTAATCTAAACTACATTGGATCTTGATACTTGGTTTGAATCTGGGATAATAATTGTTAATGTTACTTTTTTTAGATTCCTAATTTTGGATTTGTGTCTTGTGATCCAGTAATCCCATGTTATTTGGTTTTTTTATGATGGGAAATTGATTAACCCTAACTTTTTTGGTTTGAATTGAATATTTGATTTCAAATCAATTTATTGATATAAATGAATATATTTTCGATTGGTTTATTAAAACCCATTTTTTTCAATAGAGGATTGTGATATTTTATATGTAATGAAACTATTGAATGCCATAAATTCAATTAAATTGGTGTATGTTATGTAACTAGTTATAAATTATTTAAAATAAATTACATAAATAAGTTATTTAAATTGATATTTGAAATTTATTTGATGAAATTTATTTCAAAATTATATATGAGAAAGTATAATAATATGGGTTTTATAGAACCAAGGTGGTTTTTGTAAAGTCATGTGTTTTTTAATTGGGTTAAAATATGAAATTTTTTTATTGTTTCAGTTTATTGATGTGTTGATTTTTTTAAAATGTGCTTCGAAACTTTATTCTGATTGTAGGAAAACCTAAAGGTCTCATTTTAAGACTTGATTAATTACATGATAATTTTAGTGTGTTTTCCAATGAGTCTTGGGAGAACTGAATTCAAAAATACAGACTTTAATGAATGTTCACCGGCTGTGCATGGTTGTGGTTCAACCCATACAACTTACCTAGTTTAATATTTTATTTATTTTAATTAAGTAATATTAAATAAGGTTTTTAATGTGTTTTAATAGAGTAATGTTCTAATAATAATAATGTTATTATTATTTATATTATGGTGTCATAAATTATCTTTATTCTTTTAGATTTTTATTATAAGTAAAATGAGTTTATCATTTATGAGAATTTAATGTGGATATTGAGCTTCTAAAAAAACATTTAATTAAACGAGGGGTTTCAGATTTAATAAAGAATTGTTATCGAAATGATGTGTTGGTTTTATCAAAGGATTGAAAAAACATAATAATGAGATTATTACTATTTTACATTTTTGAAGGTAAGAATAATTGTTATTATTATGGAAATTAAATTAGGGGTTATGGGTTGCAATTTTTATCAAATTAATGATATAATAATAAATTAGGGGTTTGGGTTTTAAATAAATTAATTTTGGAATAATAATAATTATGATGTTATTATTATTAATGTGGTTATTTATTTAAATAAAAGTTAAAATAATTTAACCAAATGATCAATAGGGTGTTTCATAATTAATTATGAAACATTTATTAATAGAATAGTAAATGGAGAAGTGTTTTTAATTAAATGGTGAGTTTTTATCTTAATAGATAACTGTTTAATGTGTATAATAATAATAATAAAATGAATATTATTATTTTAATTATTACATCAAAATAATTGATTAATTATTGTGGAAAAAATAAATTAAAAAGAAGAGGTTTGACTTGTAGGTGAGGCACATGACCCCCCCCACGTTTTTTCCTCCTTAGGCGATGCACTACGTGTGTATCACCCATGCACTCTAGCTTCTCCAGATCCTTCCCTATGAAAATAACTCTAGTATCTCGTGGCCCCTTCTCCCTATTGTGCATCCCTCATCCGGACATCGTTACAACTGTTCATGACACTCCCAGGTATAACCTGTAGCACGCCACACCCTATGCCTGACTCCACTTTGCATGTGATGATTCCTCTCAAACACTTCACAAATCTTCTACGCCTCACCAAGGTGAGTTCATATGAATTTAATTCATGATTCACATCATCTATTTTACTCCTCTCTATATTCTTTCATTCTAAGTAAAAACCCTAATGATCAGTTTTTTGCGGTTGTAATGTTTTTCTAATTTTTAGGATATGTGAATGTTGTTTAGGGACCCGTAGGTCCACGTTCCGACATCCACCGCCAAGGGCGAGCCAGATGGGATTGATTTTGTTTTGGATATATTGGTTTGGGTAGGATTTTAAACCATCTTTTTGGGTTTTCAACATTTATAATAAGGTCTATTTATTAATCTATGAGTCCCTACTACCATATTAGAGGTGTATTGTTCATTAATAGTTTGATTTTGGGTACCTGTTTAATGTATTTAATTTTTTTGATCAATACTAGCAATGCACATATATATATATATGAAGGTGTGAACTGGTGAGACTACACACTAGTTGTGTATTGGTTTCCTCCATGTACATTAAATCAGAGCAGAATAAATATGGTGGTACCCTGAGGTAGGGTCCCAAATCTCTATAACATTCTTTTTGAATCAATGTTGCTTAGAATAAATTGATAATGTGTGTTTCTTTGATAATGTAAGTGATATGTTTCCATTAAATGATTACTAAAGTTATATTATTGGTTAGTGGTAATGGCATATCATGTTTGCTGTGGTTTGGCTTTTCATATGTCTTCTTTCTGGTGTTGATAGATGATATATCAATGTAGGTCACATTTGATGTTATTAAATGATGTCGCCCATGTGAGATAAATGAGTACTTGATCATGTGTTGGTTTTAAGAATGTAATGATAATTTGGTTAAAGTGATATGATTAAAAAGATAAATTATTTGAATGGAGAAGAATGGGTAATATGGTAATTAATTGAGGAAAAAATTATCAGCCCACATGTTGGAATTTTTTTTACATTTTATGAATATATAGATTATTGAATATTTATACATGATTGGGATATAAATTTGAAACTATTAATAATTAATGGAATGGTTAATTATTACCTAATCAATGGTAATTGGATAATTATTTGAAGATCTGGTTAAAGAGATATGATTTGATTAATTATTTGATGAATAAATTAATTTTCATGAATTAATTTAAGTGTGTGAATTGATTGTTTGTTATGACTGTTGGCCAAGGGTACCTTTTTATTCATGTTTTTGTTCCATGGATTAAGTTGTTTTGGATGGATTTGTTACAAAATATGATATTTGGGTTTAGATGGATGCTAAATATCGTGGAGTTTCTTATCATGTTTGACTTGAGATGTTTATGTCATGCATGTAAATTGTTAATGTCCAAGATGAATCACTGTTTGAGAAGACAAATTCAAACTTGTTAAAGAGTATTGATAAATAATAATTGAGTTAATTATTATTTTGGGATATCTAAGAAAAATTAATGTTAATTAATTATTAACTATTTATAATTTGAATCTTTAATTAATTATTGACTTTTTTGATGGGTGATTTATTTTTTTAATTAGTTGTTAAATTAATTAATAGATTGGATTAATTAATTAATTAAATAATAGATTGGATTAATTAATTAATTATTTAATTAATTTATGGTTTCAGGGTATTATACATGGAGTTATATAACAATGATTAATATATATGTATGATTGATGAATGAGTTGTGAGAGAGGGACTAATGCTCTAAATACTAATGGGGTACTATACATGGTCTTCTACACCCAACATGCATGAAAACATTATTTTATTGGACATGGATGGGTGATACCAATACCAATTGATAGTGAGACAAATATTGAAACCATAAATACTCTCAAGGGTTCTAGAAAAGATTTTATACAACTATTAATTGACATTGGATTGTGGTTCCAATTGTACGTTCAAGAATTGAATTAATTTGTTAATGAAAACTGTTGTGACAAAATGATTAGTGATTTGAATATGAGAAATTGTTATTACTTGTAAATGAATTTGGCGTCAATGGATGAACCAAGGAGAGAATCACTATTTCAAGTGGACGAGCTCAGAATTTGTATATGAATATTAAATAAATTTTTTATGATTCTTTATTTAAGAAAAATCACAATCTTCGATTCAGTATTTTCATTGTTTACATAGATGGTCTTTAGATACATCTGTGGTGAGGGACTTACACGGGCGATGTCAGGCTTAGTCTGGATCCTGAGAATTATATAATTTATCAAGTTTTGAATAAATGATAAATTAAAATTATTGTGCATTGATTGTTGGGTATACATGACAAATGTATATTGTAGGTTCAGACACTATATGGGAGCTGAAGTAGGTACTTGGGTATATAATGACATTGTACTACATAGTTCAATTATGAATTCTTTCGAAATGATAAAATTATTTACTCAATGTCTGGGTTTGTGGTAGACACCAGTGGTCCTAGCGTACTGTGGTTTATATCTCACACCTTACTAAGGCAGCCATTTCACTCAGGTACCTCATTAGATTTTATTTGGTATCAGGATTGTGCTGTTAGAAAATTAATTGTATATTAGACTATAAGACTGAGTGGGAGCTCAGGATTCCCGAGTTGGAATCTCATAGGGCTTAATTGTCTTATATATTATAGTACATGATGTGTAAAGAATGATGTATTTTTTATTGGTTTCAATTATGTATCCATAACATGTCATGAATTCATCTACTATATAATTTGCGTTGGCCACTTTTATAAAATGATTACTATTTTTCTTCTGTTGTTTTGTCAATTATGTATTAATTAATTTTCTATTGTTTGTTATTTACTCTGATATAATATAGTGAAACTCTGATAAGAGGGTGTATTTACCCCACTAACTATCCTTAGACCCTCGCTGCTAGTTGGAATCCTCTAGTATACGGGGAGATGTGTTGAGGGCATGTGGTAACCAGTCCGGCCACCGGTTTAGGGCTGATCTATTTCAGGATGTTACCAAGTGGCATTAAAGTGTTTCTTTTTTGTTTGCCTTTATATTTTCTGTTGGTAGATATAATACTATGAAAGTATCAGTGTTTGGGTTAATAGCTTTGCATGGGCCTAAACACCCCATGTACGAGAAATGACCATGTGGGAGGGAATGTTAATTGGTGTTTGTAGTATATGAGGTTACGGTTGATATGATTTCACATTGATTTACTGGTGTATTTTCTACGTCTTTTTTATTTTGATAATTTTGGAAAAATAATTTTCTTTTCCTGATATGGAACAAATGATTCATACATGATTCATCTTATGCACATACAAGTTCACATGTCCTGAATATAACATGCCATGTATTTGCATTAGTAGGATGCCATCTAATTTTCATTTTTTTCCTTGGGTGAAATTCCATGTTTTTATATTCTTTAGCATGCATCTGTAGAAATATTGTTTTGGTGAAAGGCATAACATTATTGAGTGATTATATGCCATATTTCCTCAGTTATTAGCTAGTTTTGTTGTTGTGACATGATTCTTTGTTGTAGCATGTTGTTGTGTTACCTACTTATGCTAACATTATAGATATGTTTTGATATATGAAAGGGATACTAATGGTAAAATGTTAAAGGATTTTTCCGTGATAAATGGAATCCAAATTTCAACGATAAGGTTTATGGGAACCTTATCGATCGGATGATGGCCACCCATGTGTTTGAATGTTATATAACCATAATATGGTTGAAAATGGTTATAAAGGTAAAACTGCTAAGTTTTGATTAAAATGATATATTATTGGGTTTCTTATTGAAGATCCTGAATTGAATTAATGGGACCCTTGAGGGTCGCCTTCATGGTAAATAGAATTTCAATGCTAAATTTACTGTTTAAATTTGAATAACACTGAATTTTAATTGATTAATGAAGATGTTTGTGATTGCATTCCTATTTTTTCTATATGGAATTGTTTGGAAAACCATGTAACTTGTTATGAAAAATTACATGTGTGTTTGGTGAAATTAATTATAATGATTAATGGTTGAAATGAATTAATTAAAATGTATAAAATGAAAAAGGGTATTCTGAATCTTGTGATTTATGTTTTGTGTGACATAGAGAGAGGGTCATGGTTTATGTTTCGTAAGTGGCTAACCCATGGTGAGAAGTACCCTTAGAATGTTATAAGTTTCAAATCCCATTCATCCCACTGCTCGGGAGGACTTCTTTGAACTTGGCTGTTATGGCACACCGATATGTATATGTTATGGCTATTATGATCAATATTTGATGTGGTGATTGTGGTTCAAGAAATGACACAATAACGTGTTAATGTGTTCTAAAATAACACTCTTCTCAACAGATGATCTTTTCTTGTGATTTCATGGAAAATCCTAAGGTGGGTACTATCGCATTGTTTTCGGTGAATATGTCAGAAAGAGAGGCCGATATTTTAGCACAGAGTTGTTCGGAAGTTATTTGACTGATCTTCCTAATGCCCTTGAGTTTTCACTTAGTGCACTTTTCTGAATATGATGAGCATGTCCCCTATGTTGACCTTGTCTTGTAGATACTATGATATCATTGGTCTTACGCCGTACAATAGTTTAAATGTTGTTGGGCTTGAGGAGTGGTTGTTATCTATATATTACACGGGATGTGTGGTTTCATTGGGCTACTACATTATTTGGGTTGGGGCACGACTCTTTTTAAAATAGACTTGAGATGTCTTGACTTGTAAATTTCACAGGAGGATGAGTAAGGACATAGATATACATGCAAGTGGTTTTAAAATTGTTATAAAGGCATGTTTTCAGTTAAAGAGAGAATGTGTATTTTTTGTTTGTGTCGTCTTTTGAGGGAAGCATGCATAACCTGTTCTGTTGGTTGATCGAAATTCAACTATTTTCATTAAAGAGGTCCCTGAAATGTCTTTAGATATATGTTCTGTTTCAATGATTAAGATATTTATTGAGCTTTAGCTCTGGTTGTAAAGGCTTAGTTGTTATGTTTTTGATGTGTTAATTGTTTTTTAGTGTTGGGAATGCAACGTGACAATTTTAACATGAATAAATGGCCTTGGTGTGCTTATTTAGTTGTTCTCAATTTCTTCTTGAGGATGAGATGTTATTATGGTTGTTATATTTTAATCTCCTGTGTTTTTTATGTAGGTTAAAATACGAAGGTTTTTTATTTTTATTTCAGTTTATCAATGGGTCCGTTTTTTTCTTCAACTTAGTTTTTGAAACATTATTCCGAGTGTCGGAACACCTAAAGGTGTCTCTTTTGGACTTCCATAGTTACCCAATACTTTAAGAGGGTGTCCCAGTGAGTCAGAAGAGCACCTAATTTGAAAAAGTATACATTAATGGATCTGTTGGGCTACCCATAGTTCCATTCCAACCCGTGCAACTTACCCAGTTTCGTTTTTTATTTATTTTATTCAAAAAATATTAAATGGGTCATTAGTGTTTAAATAATGGAATGTGCTAATAATGATAATGTTATTATTATTATTATGGTGTCATAAATTATTATGATTCTTTGAGATTTCAATTACATATTAAAATATTGTAACATTTATAATAATTTTATTTTGTTTTTGAGATTCACAAAAAACGTTTAACTAAATGAGGGGATTAAGATTTAATAAAGCATTTTTATAAAATTAGGTGTTGGGTTTATCAATGTTTTTAATAATTCTAATAATGTGATTATTATTATTATATATTTATGAAGGTAATACAAATTATTATTGTCGAAATTAAATTATGGATTATGGGTTGTATTTTTTATCATATTAATGATATTATAAAAAATTGGTGTGTTGGGTTTTAAATAAATGAAAGTTGGAATGATAATAATAATTATGCAATTATTATTATTGTGTTTATATAATTAAATAATTGTTAAAATTATTTAATTAAATGACTAATAGGGGGTTTAATAATTAACTATGAAATTCTTAATAAGATAATATTAAATAAAGACGTGTTATTAATTAAATGGTTAGTTTTTCCCTTATTATATAAGTGTTTAATGTGTTTAATAATAATAAAAAATGATTATTTTTATAATTATCACTTTAAATTAATTATATTAATTTTAGGGGAAAAAGAAATAATAATGAAACTAAAAAGGGGAGGCACGAACTGCAGGTGAGGTGCATAACCCCCCTATTTTATTCCTCCATATGGGATGCACCAAGTGTTCAGTTCCCTCATTTTCCTTAGATTACCCTTTATGTGTTACCCCAAACATTCTTTTTATTCTATCCAATTGTCGAAAATAGGAGGACTAGGGATAAAAACTGATGTGAAGATCAATGCAATAACTGTTCAAATGAGATACCCAATCTGATGGGTGCCAGAATCGTGAACTTCATCAACATACTCTCTCAGTTTACTAAATATTTTAAATTAAACGATGGTCAAGAGGAATGTTTAACCCCAACCCCCTATGAATGAACAAGTCTCCATCGAGTGCTTCAAGAGACATAGGCCTCTATCTTTTAATTGGTCGCATGATCCCTCAATCATTGAGAAATTGTTCAACACCATTGAAAAGGTCTTCTCTAACCTTAAAAGATCTAAATTAGATAAGGTTGTTTTGTTTACATATCGTATAAAGGGTGAATATGATCATTGGTAGGAATTCATCAAAAATATGAAGCCTGAGGAAGTGATCGAAGCATTAGAATGGAAGGATTTCTAAAAAATGTTTTTCGATAAATATTTTTCCCACACCCTCCTTCATAAGATGGATTGGTACATCCTTTACCTCATGAAAATATATGATGAATCCATCCAACCAAAGAAGGAAAACATCACATGTCTTGCGTGATGCGCCTCTCACTTTTTTGTTACACCGGAATGAAAGGTTAACTGCTTCTTTTAGAGGTCTGAAACCTATATGGTGGAAATCCCGGGCGATCCGTGACTTCGACAGATATGATAAAATTGTATGATGTGCCCTAAAGGTCAAAATGTAGATCGAAGAATTTTAGGGATGTCATGGGGATAAGAAGTATAAGTTGGAATTCATTTATGGAAGTCCGATGGATAAACCCATTAGTTATAAGAAAATATAGCACCACACATTCCTAAGGTGTGGTATGAATCACCCTAGAAATGGGTGAAGGGGATGAAGAAATTCATTATGTGTGGAAGAGAAAGTAACCTAGTTGTTAACTACTGACATGAAAAACCCACATCTGTGATAGTGGAGAGGAACTCTATGTTCGACTATTAATGCATTGTTTATTTATTTATATTCAATGAACAAGGAAACCTTGCAACTAAATTCCCAAATCCAAGGGTTTTCGGAGGCAACAAATGACCTCTAAGGAAGCAAAGGTGATATTTTTCCAAAACTACCACCAGAGTGAACACTAACAATGACGTGGTGATAGATATTCAAGTTATTCATTCATGATTATTGAATATTATTTTTGATTATAGTACTACACATTCTTGAATATCCTTAAATTTTAGTAGAAAAATCCCAGCACCACTAAAAGTCATGGAACTAAAGAAGTCGATGAGTACAGAAAATGGGGAAATAATTACATACCAATAATATAACTCATCCTCTATCATAATTTGTGGATTGAACTTCTGGGATAACCTCACAATACTCCCTAAGGTATAATTGGATGCAATTATTGTAATTCATTTTACTTACTTATATAGAGCCAACCCAAATTTCCATGAGAGGGAAATCACCCTCTATTTGGAGAATTGACCCCCAATTATGTACAACTGCAAAGAGGAGGAAGAATCTTCTTTAATGAAATCATCTCAAGCATGTATATTATGGTCCCATGAGCATGAATTTTATACTCAAATGATTTAATCTAAGGATGGAAGTTTTCCTGAAGAAATTTTTAACTTGATGGAATTCAACGAAGTGTTTCACGAAAAATTGTCTGGTATCTATCCTAGAAGAGATGTGGAATTATCAATTGACCTTATACCTATTTCATTCCCAGTATCCATGACTCTATATAGAATGAAATTTTTGGAACATGAGGAGAAAAAGAAACAACTATATGAGAATATGGATAATGGGTTTATATGCCCAATTCCACCACGATGGGGTGCTCCAGACCTCTTCATCAAGAAGAATGATGAGTCAATGTGACTTTTAATTAATTATCGTGAGATCAAAAAAATCCCGATAATGAACAAGTATGCTCTGCCTCCAATTGATGACTTGTTTGATCTTCTACATGAAGCACCATACATATCCAAGGGGGATCTACGGTTGGATATTACCAAGTATGGGTAAAGAAGTAGGATATCCCCAAGACTTATTTTTGTACAAGGTAGAGGCACGATGAAGTCATTGTACTTTGTTTTAGACTCACTAATGCTCAACAAGATGAATAGGGTCATTAGATATTACCTTGAAAAATATTTGGTAGTCTTTATAGATGATATTATAATATCTCAAAAACAATAATATCATGTAGATAATATAAGAACATTACTAGAGACCCTGAGAAAGGGGAAGCTCTATGCGAAGTACAAAAAGTGTGAGCTATAGTTGAAGGAGGTTATTATTAGGCCATATCATCACAAGCATTGGGATATCTATGGATACCTCTATGGTAGCTTCAATTTAGGGATGACTAAGGACAAAATTAGTAATAGATATCCGAAGAATCCTACAGTTAGCAAAATATTATCACCGATTTGTGAGGAATTTCTCACAATTGACCAACCCTCTTACCAAGATAACTCGGAAGGGAGTAAAGTGTGCTTGGAGTGATGAATGTGAAGAGAGATTCAAAGTGTAAAGAAGGAGGCTTATTATTGCTCCCATGCTCATATTACCCAAAAGTAGAGAATGTTTTATGGTATTTAGTGATGCATCAAAGAAGGGAATGGGTTGTGTGTTGTTGTAGAATGGAAAATTCATTGCTTATGTTTCAAGGAAATTGAAATTTCTTGATAAAAAATATCCAACACATGATCTTGTGCTAGTTGTAGTGATGTTTGCATTAGAAATTTTCTGGCAATACCACATTGAGGAGAAGTGTAAAATATATTAACCAAAAAAGCCTCATGTATATTTTTACATAGAAAAAACTGAACATTCACCAATGAAGATTGTTAGAGTTGATCAAATACTATGACATCTCAATCTACTACCACCTTGTGCATACTTATTGGTTTCAATTTCTTTCATTATGTTTGGGATAATTCATTACCACTTTCATTTTGTTTAATTCCATGTTCATGTTGAAAATCCCTAGGATTTATAAATTTTATTTGGGCCTCTTCTGGTTAGGCTTGGTAATTATGTTAACTAGGTATTTGTGTTAGTTTATGAAAAAAATTTATCAAACCTCTAGTATAACATTATTAATATGATTATAGTATGTGATTCTGTAATCTTGTCATGACAATGTTGGTTTTTATGATTGAGTTCTTAACCATATCACACTTGAATGAGAAATAAATCAATATTGGTGGATAGGGAAAGTCATTATGGGTATATTATTGGAATTTTAATCCATTTTATTTTGATTGAATGAAATACAAATCATTATTATATATATTAGGGAATTTATTTCCACTTTTTCATTATTTTGGAATTAATATGATGTATATGTTATTATCTATTAATGTTGTGTAGAATCATTCCTCTAAGATGACATGTGATGAAGATATAATGGGAAGATACTAATGAAGTAAAGTAAGAATATCTTTTCATGGTCCTATGTTTAGTTTAATTGATTTTATGTACTATCCAATATTATGGATATGAACCTCCACCAATTCATATTCTGACTCCAACTATGGAAAATCAAAGGAATGTTTTCTAGAATCATTATTTGGAGTCCCTCAAGTAGAATACAGTTGCGTTAAAGTGGTAAAATGTTCCCTAAGAATATATTGAATGATTGATTAGGATTCATAATTGTTTTAGTTCATGGAGAAACCTCATTAAATAAAGGTAATGTGTGTCATATTCATTCTAGAGGGACCTAGCAACAGATAGTGAGACATAATGGGGGGTGAAGAAAAAAAGTGATCAATTATAGTGCAACATCTTTAAATAAAATTTCACCCACTATTTATATTGAGATTGGATGGTGTTGACTAAGGATATTACGTTTTTCAATCTCACATAAGCTGACATGACCGTGATTGAGAAATAAAACCATTTTCTAAAAGATAGTATTGTTTTCACCTAATACATTATTGAATGGGGAGATTAAGACTCGTTGGTTTAGGATGAGATGGAGAACATATATTCATTATTAGGCTTTCTTTCAGAATATTCTATATTGTGATCATACTATAGATTGATTTCATATTGTTGAAACGGACATAGTTGGGTAGTAAACATCTATGAGAATACCATTTTATTCAAGTGGAGGTTGAATTAATTCCACTGAGGGAAATATTAAGCATGATTATTCTCATAGTTGTTCTTAACAAAAATATTTCTACAGACCTCATATAGTTCCTAGAATAAGACTTTTTATTTTTTTTGATTGTGGTAATACTAGTAATTCAAATGTATTTTGGATCTAGGCATCCATGATATGTGTCTCCTCTGGATGATCAGGAAAAATATAGATGTTACTATTTTCTTTTTTACTATGAAAGTAGATTGAGATCATCTGATCCAATTAAAAATATGACAAAATTAGATGGATTACATAAATATAAATTCTAGCCATAAGCATCCCAAACAATGGTTCTTTATTCAGTTAATGAGTCTCTAGAAGATACAGATACAGGTCTAGTGACTTTTAGAGGTACCATCAATATCGATTTTTCATTAGGGACAATTTATTTGATTCTGTTTCATCTCATTTATTTGTTTCAAACATATTATTAATCTTCTTAATCATCCTTTGAATATTTCATATTTTGTGATGTTTATTACTATACCCCTTTGAACAAAGAGAGAGAAGGTACAACATAGTATTTATTGTGTCTTATCTATTTCAGATGTCGAGATTCTATGGGGTTTTCTAATTCTATTCATGAAACCTCTTGATTTCATATTTGAGACAAAATTTCTCATTTCTCATAAACCTAAAATTTAATTCTCCCTTATTTAGGTCACATTTACTACACCTTATTGTGTATTTTTAATCTTTCATAGAGCATAGGACCCAAGGATTACTAGTTCTAGGATATCTTATACAGAGTTGTAGAATTAAATATCATATTTTTAATTTCATCTGGATAAATAATATTTCAGAGGTGTCTCAATTAATGATTCAATGAGGTTAAAAAAATTTCTATTTAGATTATTTTTTTCGCTAGTATGTTTTGTAGGGTTTTATATCTATGTAGTACATGGTATTCAGACACATTTTATTCCTTCTTACAGAATGGAACTTCCTAAAATGAAATAGTTGAATACTTGGTTGGTGATATTCTTGATAGAGGATTTATATAACCAAGTGTGTAAAATTGGGAGTCTCTAATTCTCATTGCTATGATTTCCTATAGTTCACTTCACCATTGTGTAGATTACCAAAAACTCAATAGAGTTACAATAATGAACAAACATTAATGTTTAGTGATTAAATGTTTTTTCATTACAATAAATGGTTGGAGTGGTTATTAGAGATTTATTTTAATTCTTGTTACCAAAAAATAAGAATAAAAATTATGATATTTTGAAATCTTCTTTTTAGAGTAGGTATGCCCATTATGAGTACCTTTTAATTCTATTTTGTTAAACCAATTCTCCCATGATAATTATTGACATAATGAATTTTATTTTCCATGTGTATTTTAGTAACTTTATGTTAGTTACTTTGGAAGAATTCATGGTTTAATATAAATCAATGTAATATCATGTATTTCATCTAATACAAGATCTAATATTTTTAAAAATCACAGATTATATGCCAAGAATTATAATATTTTTTTCAGGATTTGGGAAGTGAATTTATTTTGACACATGGTTTCAGAACATGATATATTAGTTGATCCTAAGAAGGTGAAAGATTTTAACGCATGGATAAACCATGTTTTCTTTTTTTGGATTTAGAGAATCTTGGTTGTAGTTGGTTTTTGTCGCTTGATAGTTTTGGAATTCCCAGAGATGGATTCATTGATGACTTATTTAACTCTGAAGGGAATAATGTTTTATTGGGATGGAAACTATCAAAATTAATTTGTTGAGCTGAAAGGACCTTTGACTACCACAGAGGTGTTGACTCTCCCAGAGTCTACGTAGAGATTTGTTTTATTCTATCATGAATCAGCTTTAGCTTTTTTTTTTTGAATTATTATACAGGGTGTTCATGTTATTACATATCTCTCTCATCATCTTTGTCCACATGAGAAAAATTATCCAACAAACGAGAATGAACTTGTATATGTGATTCACACACTAGTAACTTATTGGAATTTCCAAATTAATGAAAGGTTTACCATGTATCAAAACCATAATATCTTGATTTATATATTCTTTCCAACATATTTTATTATATACCAGATTAATTGGGAGGAATAACCAAAATATTTCAACTTAACATCAGCTATTCCCAAGGGAATGTGAATTTTGTCAAATATTCTATGTGAAAGAATATTCTAAACAATGTAATGACATAATCATCTAAATAATGGAAATCAATCGATATCATTTCACAATATAATATCTGAGATTGGGAATTAGGGTTCGAGGATGATTTACCAGTTTTCAGTTGACCTCTGATAATGTTGAGATGAATCCTTAGAAATATTATCTTGATAATGTGTACAGTATTATTAAATACAATCTATATGGTGGGGAGATCTTGACCATCTATTCAATCTATACTGATGGAATTATATTCTATTATAATTTAATTTTTTGTTAATTTGTGTTCATGAAATCATTGATGCATTATTTCCATAACTCCTAGTGGCCAGTGCAATGAGGATCCTTGAAAATGTTCTATGACTTATGGTATAGATTTTGGTGGCTAGGTATGAGATGAGGCATTGATTAATTTTTATCTCACTACTATAAATGACCGGATGTTATGTATATGAACCAGAAACCACCAAGTATGCTTCATCCACTTATAGTACTAACATGGAATGGGATGAGGTCTCAATGTATTTTGTGTTTGTGTTTTCATGTACCTAGACAAAGAGGAATGTGATTTGTTTATTGGTTGATATGCTGACAAAATCAGTTCACTTTATTCCAATTTTTTGTATAACCAATTATAAGGAGTTGAAAAATATATATATGAATTAGTTTATTCATTTTCATGTACTTATATTAGTTATAGACCTTAATAGGGATCCTATATTTTCTTTTCACTTTTGGAAAGGAATTCATCTAACACTAGGATCTTTGTTCCAGTTTTTAATAGCATTCCATCTCCAATCAGATGCATATATAGAAAGAGATATATATATTCTAGAGGATGTGACTCATGAATGCATTCTAAACTATGGTGGATCTTGGGAGAAAAATCATGGGATGGTTGAGTATAGTTATAAAAATAGTTACCTACCAACGATCAGAATGACTCCATCTGTAGACTTTTATTTCTGTCTATTTAAATATTGGTCATTATAGTCAAGGATTTGTGAACGTTATGTGGTTAGTCATAGTATTGTTCAAGAGATGAAAGTAATGATTTAGTTGATTCCATTGATAATTATGATGACAAACTACTTCTACAAATACTATGTTGATCATTATCATAGACCATTTGAATTCTCATTTAGTGATTATTTGAACATGAAATTTTGAACTCATTTGGGTAATCCATGGATTTAGAGAAAATGGAAAATTTCTACGTGATTTTTGGGATCTTTCAATATGTTTGAGATAGAGGGTAATGTTTCCTTCCTTTTGAACTTACACTGCTGCTGACATCAATATATAACGTATTTTCTGGGTCTTAGCTACATATGTATATATCTGATCTATGTCATGTTCTGAGAGGGAGTGATCTTGAGATTGAATACGATTCATCTATGATTGAGAATAAAGATAATGTGGTTGATTGTAAAATCCATGTGATTCATAAGAAGAAGATAAACATGGTCTCAGTTCTATTGTAGAATGATTCATATTCCCCTAATAAATGGGATAGATGTGTACTAATGACAAAGAACTATCCTCATTATTTTTTACATGGAACATTATTATTAGAATTTATAGGGAAAAAAGGGTTATATGTTGGGTAGGTTGTAACATTCTATAATTTTTATGGTATTTTTCAACCACTATTTTGAACACAATTTAGTTGTTTATTATTTAAGTTTTTTTGGGGGAATTTTTCAATTTTTTTATAGTTTACGAGTTCTGTACGGATGGTGCAATGTATTCCAATATCAAGAACCCCCATAAGGAAAACTGTTAAAATTTGAGAAGTAAGGGCTAACATTGTCGTCACATGGTTTTGTAAGCTGTTCACCCACCTTGGAGAAAATATGAATCCTTATTTAAAAGGGGTACATAGTTATGGAACACGATTTCTCTAATCGCATGGCCTACCAATCTAACTATTCATATTTTATTTGTTAATATGAAAATTAATTTCTTAAATCCCAAATCATTTATAATAGGTTTATAAGGGGAAGGTAAGAAACAATATCATTTTTGTCTTCCTTGGAGGCTACCAATATGTTTTTATCCCCTCTATAGCCCTCTGAATGTAGATCTAATATTGGAGAATGTTGTTCGAACTCTTCTCGGTATGTATTCTATTTACATTCTCTTCATTTTTCTCTCATATGTTTCATACCTAAGGTTTTATTAATCTATGTGATTTTAGGATCAAATCCCCATCATATCAGATCTTGAATTAGGGTTTTATTATCATGTATTCATTTATAATTTTTTTTGTTGGCTTTTCACAATTAGGTATTTGTGTTGCATCATCCAGTTTTTTTAATGTATATGGTTCAATTATGATAGATAATTTTGATTAACCCAACACTACCTTATCTGAATTTAATTATTTCATTTAAATAAAATTTCATATTATGAGGAGAATTTATTTAGATTTGTTTTTTAGAATCTCAATTATAATGAATTGGGAATTGTGAAATTTCTATGGCAGGAAATAGAAAAAAACATCAACTCTAATGAATTTGGATGTGTTGTCAAATTCAATGTAAATATTTAGAAATAAATTATGGAATTTAATTATGGGAATTGATTTTGGAAATTTATATGATTAAATTTATTTGAAAATTTTATTTTTGAAAATGGATTTAATGGTTTTGAAGGAAACCCAGTGGTTCATCTTTGAAGAAGACATGTTTTGATAAAAAAAACTCATGTATTGTTTTATAAATGGAATATTGGAATATTTGAAATAGGTGAATTTTTTTAATTTTATTTTTAAAACTATATAAAAAATAATCAATCAATGATTTTTATTAGAGATCATAATCCTCGGTAGTTAGTGGGTTAATGGGATAAAACTATTTTTAATGCATTACAACTAAAAGAAAACCTCGTTTTTTAGTTCAAATCCCTAATGGGACAATGATGAGTCCAATTTGACCAGTGTCATAAAAAATGTGTTTAAACATATTTCAATGATCACCTTCGAGTGTGTGAGGATATTGTAGACTATAACTATTTCTTAAATTACCAGATGACCACATTAATTGGTGTTTATATTTAAAATATGATATATTTTTTTTTAAATTTTTAACATAGATTATGAATTCCTATATACTATTTCATATACTGATATTATTAAGCCATTTTTATAAATTATTTTTCAAAATAAAAAAATTAATCCTGATTTTTTTAAAATTATCTTTTTAAATACCATTCCTGATGATTTAAAATAGAAATATTTCTATGGAATATTAAATATTGGAATCATATTATGGAATCTGTTGTGAGCCCCTACTAGAAATTTATCTTTTACAATACTTATACCTTCGAGGGTTTACATATTTTATTCTTCTAGGTTTGAGAATGAGTAAGGTGCCACTTGTGGATGGGAGTAGTTTTTGATACATGGGCTTGGAGAGTTGTGTCCATTAAGACTTTTGAATTTATCCCTTTTTACAGTATATTGAAGTTCCATTTTATGCTTTTTATTCCTGTTTGACTTCTGGTAGACATCACTCTATGAATTTTCTCTTATATATATAATGAATTTATTTTCATTATTTTTTTATTTTGTGGGAAATTTTTCCCACAATCATATTTTTTAATACCAAGTGCTAGTCACCAATATAAGTGATCGAGAATACCCTTCATATCATATTACGTCCATCTTCGTTACAATTTTACAAGGGTATATGGGTTGGTTTTTGACACATTATCCCATCCATTAGTTATGCATGGATAAATTTCCATTTCAACTCTTCCAACATGTAATAAATATTGGAGTTGTTTTTTTTTTTGAAACACATTTAACAAATAATATTTTTCAAAATTTATTCTGTTGGCCACTAAGAATTATCCAACCACAACATGGTTATCAAAATTTATCCAATACCACCAAAATTTAAATTCTTACATTAAACTAATAGTTTACATTTTGTATCATCAAAAATATGTTTTACAGAAAATAAAAAATCCCATAAATTTGGAAAAAGGTAACTAAATTTCCAAAATAAACATCTTATTAACCCACCATAATGTATCTATTAATTTCTAATGTAAATATACACTATATTACTAAAAAAATTAAAATAATATCCATACGAGAAAATGGATTCATTTAAGAAAAAAAAATGTCATGTTATTATATATACTTCATAAATTGGAAAATTCATTAAACACTATATGTAATTACTTTTTTATCAAACTACATACCAATTTTATTTTTAGTGATATTATACTATTTATTTCATCAAATTATATCTTCACATTAAACAAACATATCATTATAAACTCAAATAAAAGAACACATTACGTGTTATCTTTCCCTTATTAATGTATTCTCTTAAAATTTCACCTTACCATAGAATCAAAATTCATGCTTATCTATACCATTAATAAAGTGATTTAAACTCCTTAATGATTAACTAATTTGGTACTAACCTTACACATTTCATATTTCCTATGAATATAAAATCATTGGTAAAATATTTATAATGTATTGTTATATAATCTAACTACACAATCCCAGTAATCATTCAACTTCGACTGTAAAAATAGCCCAAGAGTTACATTTATCCATTTAATTCTTCTATAGTATAGTCCCATGATTGTTGTGGAATTAATTTATTTAGTTCCCAATATAGAATTATATGATGCAATGAATATTAGAGGTGTTTTTTCTTACCCTATAATAGATGTTCCTAATGGAATTTATCTCCACACGTGAAGAAAATTCCTATTCCCATTAAGTATGAACTAGGGTGTTGATTTCAATAATTATTAGTTGTGGGAAAATATTTCATTCCCTTATTCCACTGATCCCTTTTTAACTCTTCTTTCGTCTTCTTCCCACACACTCTATTGTATCCATAAAACATTACTAAATATTTCACTATCTTAATAGAATATGATACTATATCCTCATATGATGAGAATATTTGGGAGGCTATTACCCATCAAAGGAATAATTTTAAATCCTCATATGAATTTATATTTTTTTTCCTTCGATGAACTATATAGTCTGTAGAATAACTTTTTAACCTATTATAGTTAGATTCGTACATATCAATGTTTTCCTCTTCATTTATTCTTAGAACATATATTTTTCTTCTTTATATTCTAATTATTATTAGGGAATATATATTTTAATGAAATTTTCCTTATAATTATTCCATTTAATACTCAATATTTATTCTTAATCATAAAATTTTAAAACATGGAAAACAATTTCATCTGCATCCCCCAACAAAAAATTAACGACTATTTAAACCGTACCCATTTAATTATATCCAAATGAAAGAAAATTCATCAAATGTATACATATCATTTTATAATCAATAAATATATAGTTTCCTCCATGAAATTTTAAAGGATTCTAGTACATTAATTAGGATAAAATTGTTACAACACATTATGATTCAATTATAAACTCTTCACGGGCAAGGTTATTGTTCATAACATAATTGAAATGCCACAAAATAGTTATAATTTGTTCATATCTATTTGTAGATCCAACTCAAGCTTCATTATCAACTCTCGGTGAGAAATCCATTCAGAGATAAGATGTATTAAAATTTATTTCATTCCATCCCATATTCTCTATTTTTAAATAATATGTTAGGGTATATTTTTATTATAAGATTATAGATCATAAAATATAATTTTAAATTTTTTGAATCACATTACATTAAATTATATATATATATATAACTAATTTCAAAATAATAATATTGTTTTCATTTTGAATATTGTCAATCTCTTTCAAATGGTTTAGTTCTCTACTCCATGTTTATCCTAAATCTAGTTATTGACGTTCTACTAAATAGCCTTTGATAAAAAATTATAAAGATACCAAATGTAGTATCCTTGAGTTAGTGGTTACATTATTACATTTGAAATAGATTCCAAGTGATGTATGACAAAGGGCCATTTATTTGATTATTATTGATAATCTAGATTTTTACATAATTCTCATAGTACATTTGAAGACATTAATTAAATATTTTATTTTATTTCAGTAAACTATTATTCCATTTAGGATAACACTACATAATATCATAATACACTTCCTTAAAACATGGAGAACGAAATCATAAAAAGGGTTGAGATATAATTATTAGTAAAAAACTCATAATACAAAATATATCATGAATAATTAATGTATAATTAACTTGTAATGATAAATACCCAAACCAATATGTTATTTAATTCAAATTTTGAACATGAAGAATAATATGGTAGAAAAAATGGGTCATAAAATAATTCTATATAAATAATCACATGAAATTCAAACATAACCTTGGATATTAAATATAACTAAATATTTACAGAAACATCATTAATTATTCTCATAATAAAGAATGTTGAGTTATGGACATCATAATCATACAAGAAATTTCTCAGGCCCATACATCTTACAAAAGTGGGTAGGGCCTAGGACAAATACCCAAGCTTTCTGGTCTCATGAGACAAGCTGATGAATGGAGGTTCTATATAATTTTGTTCCAAATCCATAAAATTATAATTAAAATTAATTCCTCAAATTAATAAATCAAAAATAATATCAACAACAATATAATTAATAACTATATGTATTAATAGAACATTAATATGAAATATCAATACATTCCACAAAAAACCTAGTGAAAACCATATATAAAAATATGGTGGATGGTAAATAGGTTAAAAAACATAGTAAACAATAATATTAAAAAAAAATATTCACATCTATTAAAATACATTAAAACTATATTTGGATGACTCTTGAGAAAACCAATATTTTCATTTTGAAATCAAATTTTTAATGTGTTGCAAAATATGAAAGAAGTATTTCTATTTGAAAAAAATATAAACATGAAAAGGAGTATAAAAATAAAATGACATTTAAGATGGTAGAAAATATAATATGGTAAAATATTTGAAGATTATTCCTTTAACACTATTATAACATTGTTAAAAATTACCTCATCTGGAAAAAGTGAAAATAATACCTTTGAAAACATTTTTTATATAGTAAAAAATGTGTAAAAATCTCCCCAATTAATCTTATATAGAATTTTTAAAGTATATATGAAAATATATTTAGAAATATGTATATCGAATACAGATATTTCTCGAGTGAGGCGTTAAACATAGAAAATTCTGAATAATTATCAAATTGTGTAATAAACCCTTAGAACTTGATTATCTTTTGAATCACAATCCCCATGAAAGAAATAATATAAAATGTGTTTTATATAGAATAAATAAAATTATATTCATGAAATAAAATATCAAAGGGTAAATATATATAACAACGAAAGGAAATAAGTGTTTGTTAAGAAATATTTCTCACTGAATTAAATGTGACAAGAGATACACTAACCTCAGGTGCAACATCCATCATATAATTTCGAAAATCCTATATAATACATATTTTTTAATATATATATATATAATATAACCACAATAATATATATATATATATATATATATTATATCATATGATTTTATTACAACCATTAACACCTATTTGTCAATAATTATTTATTAAAATATTTTTTTAGGTGGTAAATATTCAATCTTCCATGATGTTTAGGTATGATAGTTTTGGTATTTCTAATTTGATCAAGGTTATAACAACATAAAAATTATAATCATGATATAATTATCATTTATATTAATTATAAATGTACTTAGTGTCATCCAAAAAATTTATTAATAAAAAATTAATTACACCATTCAAAAACCTGATCACTCACTCATATGCATTAACATTGTTTCCATTTTGTAACGGATAAAGAAAAATAAATCTAAAAAATAATTAACACTCAATAATAATTATTTTAACATAAAAATCATTTATATTCATAAAATTCATCAATATTAACACCAATGTGTAATATAAATGAAAAATAAATCATGTCGCTTCGTGGAGGTGGCGGTCCACATATACGCATGAGAAATGTTATCATATCCCAAATAAATTAAAGTTAATAAGGTTTATATTATATAATTATTCATGAACAATAAATATATCATTAATATTGTATATAAATATAAATTCCTTTATAATTTTTTCCATAAAATATGGAGATTATATATATTTTTTATGTCTATGTGAAGATGATAGGTCATATGTACGCCCAAATGATATATTCACATCCCATTTGACGGGAAGGAGGGAGGATAATTGTGTATTTATTATCATGAAAACATTTATATATATTTATGTTTCTTATTTTTATAATTTTATTATGTATAAAATTGGTTTATAATAGGATAATGGAGATATGAAAAATAAATTGATCTGTTAATCCATCAATCTATTCTTGGGAAGAATTCATCTATATCTCCACTTATAGATGATAGGGTTTGTATTTTTGGAAAAAACCTCTATTATTGGTCTTTAGATATTTTTAATAAAATGGGTTGGTTATGCTTGATCTAGAAGGATTAAAGTGGTTTAAATAACTAACGACGGTGGTATAATTTTATAATTGAGGTAAAGAAAATTTTGGAATTTCTAAAAGGATAAAATTATAATAAATTTATTATAAGGAAAAAGGCATCCAAATGCATATGGATTTGATAAATGGGTAGGATATGGTTTAAATTTCATTATGAAATAAAAAGTTTGTTAGATTAAGTTTTTCTCCCCAACCCCAAAAATCCCAGAGTTGTTATTAGTTATCAATTACACTTGCATGATTATTAGATATCAAATACAAAAGGACCAATGAGTATAGTAGTATTGGTAAATAATCAACATAAAATATACATTTATTACAAAATAATACATTATATACCAAATAATGATTTCCTTCCTTCAAAATAAATAATATTGAGGATGACTCCGATCCATCTACTGAATCCTTACATATCATTCACAATATGCTTCATTTATCCTATTGAAAAAACATAATAGGGGTGATCTTTAATGGTTAGTAAATGAAAAATAATAAATCAATGATAATAGTCATTATGAAAAGGTAAATAACTGAACATACACTCCATGTAATCAATAATCTATATAAATGTGGGTAAAAAATATGGAATGTTATGAATTGGAAAGATAATTAATTAAAATAACTAGATAATGAAACATAATTTTTACTTTGTACAAAACTAAAAAAATGAAATCTAAATAACTAATAATGAAATTTATCCATATATAAGTTGACTAGAAGTATCATGGATGTATAATAACTAAAACATAATTAATGAAATTATTGATTATTGGACGTCATGATTCCTATGTACATTGTACCTTTACCATAAATAACATTTACAATATAGTTTATAACATATTGGTTAAAACCCATCTAAGGAAGCTAACCTAATGAATTATCTAATTATACCACTGATGAATCAAGGTAATATATATAAACAGGCCCCACCCATGCCAAACCTGTCCAAAACATTCCACATATATCGAATAATAGTTTTAATAATGTTCCTTATGAAATATCTGTATGAATTAAGAGATTAAAATTATCAACACTTCCCAAATAATAAAATAACCTTCAATGTTAAAAATATATAAAAAAATATATTCGAATTATATAATGAAAAAATAAATGACAAATGATATGGTAAAATTGGATAAATTCAGTGGTCACTAATCATAGGAAATTGAATATTTCGAGTGGACAAAATGAGTCAAGGAAGTTAACGTTATTAATATCATTGGGGAAATCAGTCATGAACTATACAGAGTAATATTAAAACCAGTTTCAGTATAATATACCAAATTTGGAGTAATATAATTTTTTTTTCATTGATAATTTAAAAATTATTAAAATGTATTTTAATATAATTCTTAGGGAAAATATCATTTTTTTGAAAAATATTTTGAAATAATTTCCCATTGAAAATAAATATTTAAATAATATACATTAATAATTATTCTTTTAAAAATGATAAGTACTAGTTAATGGAATGAAGAAAGCTATATCCATTCATTTCATATATAATAAAAATAATATTGTTTTTTCATGGTAAAAAGTTAATAAAAACTCTAAATATGGAAAGGGGTAAGATGATTCCATTGATAACATCAGTGAATGGAAAAAAGGGAAAAGAAAATTTTCCAAATCATTGTATAAAATTATTTTAAAATTCTTTAAAAATAATTGTTTTTAGAAGAAAATAGGTTGTCTGAGTAAAAAGGGGAATAAAAATGTAGGTTTTGAAAAAAAAAACTAAAACAATTAGAATACCAATGAGTTGGAAAATGGCACCAACTCATAAGTGTCATGAAAGAATAAAATTAAATATAATTTATAATATAATTTTTCTATTGATATTTATGATATATCATGTAATATATAATTATTTACTTCATTAAATATAAATTGAGTTTATAAAAACAAATAATACAATATATAATTTAAATTTAGATGAAATCCATTACCTTGAATTTAATTTCAGGTGAACATCATTTAACATCATATATAATAGAATTATGTTAATTAAATAATATATTCATATATTTTTACATTTTTATCAAGATATTTATTTAACTTATTACAATTTTTTAAACATATAATTATACAATTACGTTTACATGATTTGTTTTGATTAAATTTGATATATGTGTCAGAAATAACAATAGCATGTCAAAGGGGGTCATTAAATAAAATCTTCAAAATAAAAATGCTGACATAATTATCATATTTATATATGAATTATACTTATAAAAACTATAATTAAATTTGGTAATAAAAAATTAATCAATGATATAACCCTAAAGAGGGTAGGTCGTACATACGTATAAGTAACATTCTCATTTTTCAATGATCGTTATATAAAGAAGGTAAGTGGAAATATACCCTTACATAATTATAATTATATAAAAACATAAAAAATTTAGTCATATATATATTTAATTATTTTTATGTGAAAGGAATCGAATCATTTCGAGGATATGGTAGTCCACATAGCCACAACTGACTATATTAATATTTATAATGTGAAATGATAATAATAAAAAAAGATATATATATATATATTCCCATAAATATAATAATTTCTTGAATATAATATATATGTATTTATGTTAAATATTATTTATGAAACCCATCCTTTATACATTTCATGTATGATGGGAATGAATCGCATAGCTTTGAGGGGGTAATATCCCCACTTTCTCAAACAATTTTATCATATTCACACAAAATGAAGTGTATAAGTGAATATGATATATATTAACTAAAACAGATAAAATACATTAAAACTATCATATATATAATATAATTATAAATTATATCATAATTTACACCCTGATATGTGGTAAAAGGAAAAATTAACAATCATCATTTCATAAGGCAGTAGTTCATCGTACACGGAAACCATATGATCATTACCTATTAGATAAAAGTTTGTGAATGCTTATATATAAACCTTATCATAAATACATACTATTATATTAATTATATTTTTTATATATCCATTTAATAATAATATTTTATGGGTGGAAGAAATTAAATAAATCTAAGAATCACATGAATAGATGTTAACACTAAATCATGTAACTCATTTTTGTTTGAACCGAAAACATTAAGGTATTTCATTATTACAACGGGTAGTGTTATAAGATAAAGGAAGAGATTTTTAGAATCTATTTGGGAAGATCATGGAAAATCCAATGTGTCTTGATAGGTTTCAGAAAGTAGGATGATTAGATTGATTTTTATATTTGAGTAAGATTGATAATATTTTAATATTTTTACAATAGTATTACATGCACGTTTTTCACATTGAAAATGGCTCCAATAATGGTGAAAATTATACAAAATATAGTACAGTGTATAAATATTTCCATGAAATATATCTTTTACATGATTATATGTTATTTTTGGCCCTTTAAGATTAAGTTTAATTCCCTTATTAATCATAATTTTACCATAATTATTGTAATTAATTTTAATTGCGTTCAATAATAATTTTGTAAAAAAATATGATGAACATATTAGAAATTAGAAATTATTCTTATTAAAAAGTGCAAAATATTTATTCAAATTCTAATAATATTTTTGGAATAAATTACTTTAAATATTATCCTGGAGACGGTACGAAAATGCGGGTTTTGAAAGAATGAATTTCCCAAAAAATTACGTGTTTCGATTGTTAATTTCAATGTTATATTAATTTAAATGTGCTAAATTAGATTATAAAATTTAAAATATAAATAATTAAAAATTAAAAAAATTGAATATATATTTTAAACTTATCAAATAATTAAATGAATAAGTAGTTTTGATCTAAAATTCATTATTTTAAACTATTCATTAAGAAAATTATTTCTGAAAAATATGAAAAATTCACTCTTACATAATTTTAATGTTTTAAATAAATTTATAATTTTTATTTTGATATATTAAATAAATAAATTTTTCCATATTTATATTTTAAATGGGTTCTCCATTAAAAGGTGGAAAATTGTATTTATATAAATATAGGATTTTATGTGTGAAATTGGGTTTGTTTTTGTCACATGCCTATAAAACTGAATGGGTGAAAATAATACAAGTATATTGAATATATTACATATATCTTTCATCAAATTAATTCTATAACAATAAATATTTATTTTTTTAAGACAATATACCAGAAGAATCTATAAAATAATATTCTTTATATCCAATATGTTATTTTTTATTAATTATTATTTAGTAACCAATTAATTCATTTTATTTTTTTATAAGCCATAAATTTTCAAAATATTATTATTATTATTCAAAAATTCAAACATAATGTCTAGGTTGTATCATATTATATTAAATGATAATATTTTTAAAATATAATGTTATTTGGTGAAGCTCGGTCTTGCGTCTAACGTAAATTATCATGGACAATATCTATTTCATGGGATACAAGACAACATAGTGCATCTTGAATTAAAAGATATATAATATAAAATATTTATTTAATTTTCTATTTTATCGTGCTAGTATATTAACTTTTACACTTGTTTTTGAGTGTCATATACACAAGGGAATAAAAATATATACTTTACAATTTCAGGGTGTCTCATTCTCCCCACATTAATTAAGTTGTGTCCTCACAATTTAAAATCATTCTTTGGTAATAATTTCTTGTTATTTTATATGTTGAAATACCACATCATTAGAAGGGGTCACCAAAATCATTTTGATTATAGAGAATATGAAATAAAATATTCACACGGTCTTTTATATAACAAGGCTTCTATGTAGGAGAAAATTAGTGGAAAGTAGATATATATATATACTTGGAGGAATAACATTAATATTTATATATATATTAATTGAGTTCATCTATAAAATTATATTGAATGAAAAAAAGAATGTTGAGGGTCTCAAATTTATAAAACTTTGATTATTTATGAGACCATCGGTTCAACAATAATTAATTAATCAGGGAAACATTTTATTCCTAATTAATTTTTCAAATGTTACGTAATTATTTTATTAACAAATATTATAAATAAATATTCTTACACGATAAATTTGAATTTTATATGAACAATCCAAACATTTTTTAATTCAATTAAGTTCAAATTCATCCCTCTACTCCTAGATAACAATTAACCAGTAACGAATTATATATTACTAGACCACAAAAAAATATTCTTAAAGGGTCGTAAGGACTATAAAAGTGAGACAAGTCTAACTATCATTCCTTAACTATCTTCCAAAACCAATATAATTTATTGATTAATCTCCAATTGTATGATTTGGTAATACTAGTTCATCATTAACGGTTATCTGTCTAATTACTAAACTAAAACATAAGAACAATTAATGAGGACATAAAATCTGTTAGTGGTTCGTGTGAAAACCTTATCATTCTTCCGTCATGGTTTCCAGACCCATGATGTTGCCAAATTTTATTGGTTGTAACATGTATTATAGGTTTCCCTAATTTAAAATTATATAATTTTAAAAATTAATATGAGGGACATCCTTGAAATAAGTTTATAAACTACATTTAATTTTAAAAAATGCTTTCAATACAACCATAATACATTTATACTTCATCCATTTTATTTTATCACACGTCCTTCCATGGTCTAATGTTTATCCATAATATCATATTTTGTATTTCTAAATTAGGAATCCTTATTTTCTATCTAAAAAATATTAGTATTTACCAGGTATATTTATTTTCAATCTCTATTAAAATCAACATAATTTTTTGAAAATACAATTGGAATTATCCAATGCATATCAATCGAGAGTGTCAAATCTAGTGCACAGTAAGGCATGTTGTCATGTACCATGTTATCGCGATTAAGGCTTATAACAAATTTGGGAATATATTAAACCTTGGAATACCCACATTATCTCTACATAAACAAAATTAAAGGATAATATTCTATACATATAATTAAATTCTACCTTAGGGTGATCTTCTCTTATATATGTTTTTGTAAAGGTTGTTTCAATGGATACTAATAAATTTCCTTTAATTACAACTATATCAACCTATCCCCAGAAATCAGGTATCTAGTGTCTGTAATCAATTACATTGGTATGATTACGAGGAATCAAATCTCAAAATAATGAATAATTTAGTGGTCTTGATAAACTAGACACAAAAAAGATATTTTTATTAAAAAATTACACACAAAATAAAAATATTTTTTTCCTTATTTTTAAATAAATAATTTCAAGGATAAATAAATTTAATTTATTAAATACCGTAATATATATTATAGTACGCTTCCTGGATTCCTATGTAATGAAGCTTAACAAGGGTTGTCTCACATGATTACTAAGGGACAACAATAGTTAAAGCAATATTGATTCATTTGAATAGTCAATATTGAATGGTAAATAACATAACTCAAATTCTATATTGTCGATAAAAAAATGGAAGTTATAAACAATATGGAAACTTACTAACTAGAAATAGATGACATTTCAATTACTAGAAAGGGGAAAATAAATATGGAAATGTACGAAATTGAATCATATTAAATCAAAATAATTGATAATGAAATGTATCCATGGATATGTTGACATAAAATCTTAGTAATGGAAAATATCTAAAATTTAATGAGGTAACTGCTTGATTATTTGATTCCATGTTTCATAGGTACATGGTAACTTTACCGTCAAGACCTTTAACCAGATGGTTTATAAAATATTTGTTAAAACCCCATCTAAGTTAGCTAGCCAAATGAATTGTCCCATGATAATATCGATGCATTGAGGGAATATTTATAACTGTGCCCCACCATTGTTTTACCTGTCCCAAACATTCATCAAATATCAAAGAATTGATTTAACAATTTTCCTTATCATATATCCATATGAAGTAAGGGATACAAATTTTTCAATATTTACTATCTATTTAAATATCGTTCAAAATGAACACCATATAAAAATTTATACATATTTATGTTTTATAAAAACAACAAGATAAATTATATGGTAAACATGGAGAAATTTAATGTTAAATGATATTGTTAATTGAGTATTCTAGTGGAAGAAAATAAATCATGGAAAAGAATGTTAATTCCATCTCTTTCTAAATCAACTAAAAACCATTTAGATGAATATTGAGGATGGTTTATGTAAAACATACCCCATGTGTTGTAAAAAAATGGCTTGTTGTCCTTGATGAATATATATATTATAAATATATATTTTTAAAAAATCATTCTAAATGTATAATTTTTTTGAAATCATTTTGAAAAAAAATTTCTTTAAATTTAATTTTAAAAACAATTCCTATAAAATTTAATATTATAAAAATTAAAATGATTCATTTATATAATAATGGTGGGTAAATCTATTAAATTTATAAAATGAAAAAACATTCATTTTTCACGGTTAAGAGTTACTAAAATTGTGTAGCTAAGAAAGTGACTTGAATATTCTATTTAAAAAATTAGTAAAATACAACAAGGGGTAAAAATACCATTAACAAATCATTTTAATATATATTTGGATTTTTTTAAATCAAGTTATTTATAAGAAAACAACTTCCCCGACTAAATAGAGAAAAAAGGTGGGTTTTCTAAAAAGAATTTTTTTCAAAATTTTGAGTAATAAAAAATTTGAAAATGGTACTAAATGTTGAAAAATATAATCAGTAATTAGAGGGGAGTAAAATGAATTATTATATTTAAAATTTCTCATATAAGATTCATCAAATAGAAACACCATTGAATGATAATTGAAATTATTCTTGAGGAACATAATCTTTAAACATTGAAACATGTATCATATCACATTGTATCATTTTAAAGCATCAGCCTCATAAAGGAATAATGTTAAATTAATGTTATAATATGATCTGCGAAAAAATATTAATGGTATATCATGTTAAATGGATGTATATAGACCATATAAATTAAAATATGTCAATATTAATAAATTAGTCTTAGAATAATTTAAAATGTGAAGAAATATCTTACTTTGTGTTTCCATTTAGGTAAATGTCATTTAGCTTTATCTAAAAAAAAATAATGATGATGGTCTACTTGATTTAGAACCGTTTTCATTTTAATAATTAATTTTATTTTATTTATTGCTATGTAATATATAAATACATAAATAAATTTTTTTACATAATTAGTTTGGAAAAAATTACTTTTTGTGCCAAAAAAAATTTTGTAGGACAAAAAGTGTAATTTTGTACATATCCATTATAATAATAAAAAAAATAGTTACCATATTTATACATGAATTATACATTTATAAAATATCATTAAATATTTATAATAAATAATCAATGATTCAATCATTGATACTGTAGGTCGTACGTACACATGAGTAATGTTCTCATTTTTCAATGATTTTTATGGAAAAAAGGTATGTAAATCTATGTAATTATATAATGATAAATATATAACAATACCGTATTATTTTATCATATATACTTATATTTGTATAATTGTTGTGATGAAAAAGGAATCACATCATGTCAAGGAGGTGGTAGTCCCCACGCCTATGACTGATAATAATTCTTTTTAGTGTGTGAAAATATAATAAAGAAAATTATAAATAAATATATATATATATAAAGTTAATTCATTAATTAATATCACATATATAATACTTATATATAATATTTTTAATTAAAACAATACTTTATAAATTCTAGGTATCGTGTGAATGAATCTCATTGATTTGAGGGGGCAGTAGTCCACACATTCTCAAATGAGGTCATTATATTCCCAAAAATTATAATGGACACGGGTATGTGTTATAAAAATATTACATAATTACAAATAATTTTATAATATCATATATGACATATATAATTAAACCTTTCAACATATTTTCTTGAATGATATGTGGTAATAGTAAAAATAAACAATCATTGTTTTGTGAGGTAGCAGTTCACCATACACAGAAACAATATCTCTATTATCCATTACAAGGAAGTTTTTATAAGTTTTGGTTTAATCCTTACCACATTAAAATTTATGTATAATTATAATAATGATGTTTCAATACACAAAAATAATATTGAGATTTTACGATTGGGTGAATATATATAAATCTACAAATCATACTGATGGATGTTACCACTTAATTAGGTAACTCATTTTGGCTTGATTTAAAGGATTCCTTGGATTGATTTATGGAAAAGTGGAGGATTATATGAGTAGGGTAAGGATTATATGTAATTATTTTTGGATATAATTATTGAGACAATAGTGTCTTAAGATGTGTGGGGATGTGGGAGGATGGGAGGTCCTTTTATAGTGGAGGAGGAGTGGCACATTGGTAGTATTTTCATAATGGAATTAAATGATATTTTTTGACATTTAAATAGGAGTAATAATGGTAAAAATTATATAGAAAGTGTTATTTGTCGAAATATGGACTTCCATTATTCTTTGGACATTTATATTTGTCATTTGGTGCCCTTATGACTAATTTTTTGTCAGTTATTAGGCCTAATTTTACCTTAGTAACTATAATTAATATTAGTTAAATTCAATACATTTTTATTCAAAAAAATGAGTAATTTATTAGATATTATAAATTATTTTGATTCCAAATATTGAATCCATTTTTCTAAATCCCAATTATATAAGTGGAATAAACTAATTTAATTTTATTCCCACATGTGGGATGACAATGATGGTTTTTAATGTAATATTGTCTCAATGATTTCTTATGTTTCAAGAGTAAATAACAATGTTAATTTGATTTTAAAGACCTAAATTGGATTAATTCATAATTTTTTTATTAAACATTTGAAATTATTAGAAATATAATTTCACCTTATAAATAAAGTATTTGAAAAAGTAGTTTGAACTAAAATTCGGTATTTTCCAATATTCTTTAAAAAATATTATATTTCCAAATACAATAAAAATTCAACCAAAAATATTTATTATATTTATACTTAAATGATATAGTTTATATTAAAATATTAAGAAAAAACAATATTTCAAAATTCATATTTGAAATGGGTTAGCCAATGAAAGTTATAAAAATTACCTTTAAAATAATAGATGTTTCTATGTGTTGAATTGGGCTTGTTCTTATCTTATTCCCATAAAACCTAATTGATGAATATATATAAAATTGATTGAATATATAAAATATATATTTCACTAAAGTCATTCACTATTTGTAATAGATTATTTTTACTGAGACAAAACTCTATTGGAAGCATAAAAATAAAAATATGTCTTTTTATATCAATTTCGTTATTGTTTCCATTTCTCATTAATTAGTAACCATGGAATTTATTTTATATTTTTATAAATCATATATTTTCATACAAAAGTTTATACTATTCAAAACTGCTATCATAATAGCAAGGTTATTTCATATTATACTAAATAATGAACTTTTAATAATATATTTCTATTTGGTGAAACATAGTTCTGCATATAACCCATGCTATCGATCAAGGATACTCTTACGTGTGATGAAATCTAACACAATGTTATGTTCATTGAAAGCTATAGAATATATGTTATTTATTTAATATTTTAATGTATCAGGTTAATGTATTCCCTTTTACACTTGGTGTTGTGTGTTATAAACACTATTTAATAAAATTTTGTACATTAGAATTTCCGAGTGTTACATTAATGCTATTTTTTAAACCATATATTTTGTTTTCACCCCTTAATTAAGAAATTTTAGCATTTAAGAGGTATGATATTTCTTATAACTAAATATTTATAATTTTAAATATATGTTTACTATTGAATTCAAAATAAAAAATCCGCGAAATTTCTAACAAATATTATCCACTTTATACCCTTTCAAAATCGTTAAATTTTTTAAACAATTTAATAAAATATTATTTTGATAAATTATCAATAATTTCATTTTGAAAAGGATAATTTTTTTTAATTCAAAATCATCTTGAAAAATTTTTATTTTAAATATAATAAAATTACAAATAAATATTAGGCCATATTAATCTATAAATATTTTAAACACCCAAAAAAAACTCAAATTATATCACATTTAAAAATTTCAATTTATTTTATTTAAATATTATATTTAAGGAATAAATTATGTAAGAGTGTTTCATAATAATTTTAATTTATTTTATAATAAATAATATATATAAATACATTATCAACGTCAAAATAATTTTATTGTTATAAAATTAGAATTTATATTCATTCGAATCATTCATTTGGAATGATGAGGAGCTATAATTGTTATTAAATACCAAGAGATTTAAATTCGGTAACAGTATTTGATTTAAATTTATCATTTATCATTTTAATGAAAAAATACGTATTTCACTTATTTATTTTCAGTTTTTGGTGGTTGGTCATGAATTTCATTCATCCCAAAATAATTATGATGAACTATTATGACCTTATAATTTAGTTTTAAACAATATTTTCTAAATTTACATTTAATATAGGTGATAAATATTTCCATGTTTACTAATTATAATGAAAAAAATATAATGGGATTATTTATAATTTTTGAACCTCAATATTCAAAATATGAATTATATTTTATCAAATCCAATACCTGTACATGAAAGAATTTATTTTAGAATAAAGAAATCATATAAAAAAAGGTTTTTAAGATAAGTTCATTTATAAAAATGATTTTATACTAAATTAAGTCATAAAATTTATTATAGTGAACATAATTTTATTATTACTAATATAATCTAACAAATTTTTATTTCAAATCCCTTTAATTATAAATGAAATTTCAAACAAAATTACAGGTGTCAAAAAATAGGTATTTTTTACTATTTATTAAAAAATCAATGATTTCATAAAATTTACTTAAAGAAACCATTAAAAAAATTTGATATTATAATTTTAAAAAATATATAAATTTTAGAAAATAACATTTATATATGGTCTGTAAAGTAATTATTAATTTTTTTTATAAAATATAATTTTTGATGGATTTTTTTTAAACATAAAACATATTTGCTATAGTATGAGTACTAATTTTATAAATCATTAACCAATGAGGTTTATTTGGTATCCCTCATATATATATACATATTTCATTATTTAGTTAATATTTTTTATTATGTCCAATTAAATTTTTTGTTAATAAAATTCATATTTAGATAATAATATTTTGATTTATGTTTTTTCTTTCCGTTTCGTGTTGTATATGATATTAATGGTAGAGTTCTATTTAAATATCAGTGTGTTAAAATTTCACCACAAAACCCCTTAATTGGGAAAAAATATAAATTTATTTTATTATGGTAATAGAATGATTTAGTTCAAAAAAATGTGGGACATAGAAATTATAACTTCAATAAATATTTGAAAATACATAATTTTATTCCATTAAAATAAATCTACTACAAAATAGTTTTTCGAATAATCTTGGATACAATTAGATAACAATGAAATCATAAAAATTATATATTTTAATGAAAAAATTATTTTTTTCAATTAAAAATCAACCATTTAAGAAAAACAATATTTATAATAAATTTTTGATATTGGGAATTAAAAAAATTGAATTTATTTTAAATAATATAAATCAATAAATATTAAATTTTTGTTTTTAAAAAATACATATAATATAACACAAAATAATATTATATTGAAAATAATATTTTCCAATATTAACTCATAGTTATTATTTATCTTGCAATCGAAATAAATTTTAAGGATTTACCATCATAATGGTAATTGTAGAGTTCTTATTAATATTATTATAATGTCATTTTTTTCATTTAAGATGGGTGTACTGTGTAAAATATATTAGAAAGAATAAAATCATTTTTATGACATTTTCGATTTCAATCCATTACATTATACCTCCTTAAATGAATTTCTTGGTAAATATTTTAATTATTTCTTTAAAATTTATAATTAGTTATATATTCCTTATCATTTTGATATATTATGTTTTAAAAAATGTGAAAACCGTAGTAACTTTAGTAAGTCATGGAAACTCTTGATTAACTTCACAATATAAAAATATTAACATGGTTTTTCTTCATAAAAGTTTGATATAAACATCCCTCATGACTATATATCATTAATCTTATAGTATAATTAGTCTTCCACATGACCTCATAGTCAACATTACATTACTAAGACATCATAGGTGGATATGAATTGTGATTCACTAATTGTAATAAATAATTTTGTTTCTCATTAACTAGAGAAAAAAAATCCATTTATAAAATCACAAGAACTTTTTTAATTGAAGGAAAATATTATTTACACAAAGAGAATTATAATGATACCCAACATGTAATAAAAAATTAATACCACTAGAATATTTCATTTCTAATGAAATTATTAGTTGTTGATTTAATGATAAAAAAATACATCAAATATATAATATATTTCTTATAATAAAATTCCAAAAAGACAAATAAAACACTATATTGGATGGTAAATATACCTTAAATATTAGGATCAAATTCAAGAGTATTCATTTAATAGGAAATTACATTTTCCACAATGTCTTATATTTTATTGAATTTCATCATATTGGTAATTCCTTGGATTTGGGAATTTACATTAATAATTCCTACTTACTCATCACATAGGTTATTGATTTATTAATGGTTCTTTAAGGATAACTCTATTTATATTAATTGTGTTAACATAAGTATTTATTTTATAATGAAAATTGGTTAATTGATGACCACCTATTTCATAAGTAAAAAATATTTCAATCCCAATAAAGAAATTAACATCGTGTTCTTTATGTATTTTTACAATATAAGAATTTTTTAAAAATTTCTTTAATAATATTCTTAAGTTTATATTTCATAAGACTTCATCATTAATTTATTATGCGTGTTTATGAAATTTAATATTATCATATATTTATAAATATTTTTTTGATTTCTATTTTAGAAATATAATAATGTTTATTAAACTTTCTCTCATTCTGATGTATTCTTCATGGACATAATCCATAAAATTTCCCTCACACTTATTATTGAATCTTATTCCAGGAAGTACTAAACCAGATGGGCTACCATATGTGATAAATATTTTCATTTTATGGGAATTATTGAAATCATAACCAATAATGTTTTTAATATTTGAAACCAACACATTATCATTTTTTTAACATAAATACAATATTTTATAATATAATTTTCATTAGGTTGGGTTGTCTCATATCAATTATCAAAATTATTTAATATTTTAAATACATCATAATGTCATGTAAAGATAAATTGATTATTCCAAATCATATCCCCAAATAGTGTCAAGCCATGTTTGAAATTTTCTTTTTTGCATGCAAAATGTGATGATTTAATTAATAAACAACAAAACATTTTCATGTTAATTACTTCTAGGTACATCTATATGAAATCCTATATATATTGTACTATCAAAAAAGGGATGTTATTTTGAGGAAAACCACATAATATCTACATTTCCAAAATTAAAGGATGTTATCCAATACATACACATATCTCATTAGTTTCACTAAATTTATATAATCATAAAACAAAGGAAATTATCTTGAAAAATAACCAAAACCTACCCAGATAAAGAATAAATTTCTCCAGAACCACACTCTCAGATATTATGCTAAAAAATTATTTAACCAATAGATTTTTAAAAAATATATATTAACCATTATTTGTTTGATACTGTTGCCATTTGCTAAAACTTACAAATTATAAATCCTCTCAAAAATCAAATAGAAAAATGTTATGTGTCTATGAGGATAATTTATATAAATAAAATATTGTAAGATACATAAGGAAATTCATCCACATTCGAACCACATTCGATTAAATTCAATAAACCACTGAGGTTATACTCATCTCTGTAAAACATCTATTGAAATTATATGAAATAAGTGGGGTTATAAACCGTTTAAGGTAATTTTAATCAATATTTAATCAATTTTTAGATAGATATCATGGGGGAAAAAATTGGTAGGTGATGAAAATCTCTATAAAATATCTTGGAAGAATAAAATTTTTCTATAATTACAAATAAGGGCCTTGAAAGGTCAATTAAAAAAAGAAAACTTATGAAAAGAGTTTGAAATGAGTATTTAATAAATAGGATTCATGGAGCATAATCATTTTCATATGGATTATTAATATAACATTTCCTTAAGAGCTAACATAAAAAAGAAAATTGGGTTGAAAATTACCAAGGAAATGTTATGACATTATGGAAAAATAAAATACCATTGTATAATGTGGTGAAACAATATACCTCATAAACAAATTTTTTTAATATACAAAAAATACCATTCATAATTTTGTGAGTGAACTAAATTGTAATGATTTTTTTATTGAACAAATAAATAGATTTATGTTGTGGAAGAGAAAATTTATATTGCATCATGTTATGAATAAGTGAAATTCCCATTCTTCATTTTGTGAAAATAATGACCATTCTTCATTCATGCGAATAGACAAAATTATGATGCTGCATGTTGTAAAAAAAATCACAGAACTGATGTTATGAAAAAATAAAATGCACAAGATTCATTTTAAAAATAAAAATATTTTTAACATGTAATTTTTTGAAAAATGTTCCTTCTTACTGTTTTATACAAAAAACAATTTCATGAATCCTATTGTGAAAAAATGTGCATGCTTGATGTTATAAAAGAATATAACTTCCACACATAACATCCATGTATCAAAAGATATAAACCATTAACCAATGCATTAGATTACGATATTAGACCCCACCCACAATCATCTACAAAAATGTGTTCCAATTGAATTCAATTATTTATCATTTAAAAAATAAAAAATGGAAATAAAATTATTTTATTATCATTTAAAAATAGAATCACATAATGAGAATATTCACAATTCGATCAATAATCATAATATGATAAAACTATAGAAAATAAATTGGAATCTAATGACATCAAGACAAATTATAGGAAATTTACCTTCCAAATTAGATAATAAATATTGTTCAAATAATATTGATATTTTATACATACCTTAGAAAAATATTTCTCAAAACAATTGAATTATGTAACATGGTAACGCCCATGAATCCAAGGAATCAAGAATTTGGTAATCATAGAGGAATGCTATGATATTATAAATCATGTTATTAAACAATATATGACTGAAAAAAATGTAGTGATGAATAGATTCATTTTAGAAAATATAATTATATAAAACATTCAGGTAAAGTTGGTGGATGATATCATTTAATGAATAACATATGAAATGCATAAGAAATGTCAATGGAAATTGAAAATGAGATAAAAAATACACTTAATTACATCTTGAAAAATGATATTTGGAATACATTCAATATATATGGTACCATAAAATTAATTTTAAGGAAATATTTTATATAAAATGAAGAAAAAATATTTCTAATTAAAATCATTAAAATGTATGGACCATGTTTAATAAAAAAAGAAAAATTTAGTGGAATAATTATTTCACATGGAAACAATAATAAATAATTTCTTTTCTATTGAAAATGTACCATAGAAAATATAATCATAGATTCAATTTTAAATCAATTATTAGTTGTGATGACATAAGTCAAAATAAAGTGTCCTAATTTTCTGAAAACAAATAAATTTGAATCCAAAAAATGTGAAATGAAAGAATAATATAAATGTGAAAATTAAGTCTTAAAAATATGATTTTCCAAAACCAATTTGTAAAACATATTTTTAAGTATAATGTTTAAAATGATTTCAAAATAAATTGAAGTTCACCAACCATATGTAGATAAAAAATGACTGTGATTTCATAATATTTGATCATATAATTTCCTTATATGGATGATCAAATATAGAAATATTAATTTTTATAATGAATATAGAAATAAATATTTATTACAAGAGTAAATTTCAAATTAAGAATATTTAATGAGGAAGGAAAATAAATTCAAATTAAAATACCTTGAATAATGAATTAATTCCTGATATAATTTATAAAATAAAATTTATAGAAACTACTTTATTAGAAATATGTGAATAAACAATTTCTCGATTTTTGTAAATGGATTTCAAAATCCCTTACCTTGTATTCCTAACTACTAAAAATTGCTGTAACCTCATGATTATAGAACATAAATGTAAGATCTAAGGTTTTTATTAAGGTACAAATAACTAATTTTGGGTTAATGTAGTTTTATTCCTTTTTGGATTAGACTCTAAGTAAGTTCATGGGATGGATGGGTTGTTTTTTGGAAATAAAGAAAAAACATACTAATACCTGGGTACATTCTATGAAAATTTCATTTACATTCCCTACAAATCATGTACTTATAGTAGAATCTATGGACAAGCTCGTCATAATGTGTAGCCTATATGGATAATGGAAAATACCTTGTAGTACACGCTGTGTACTAAACCTACATGTCATGTACATGCCCAATGTGTTTTTTATAAAAGAGGTTATTGCCTTATTTTTATTGAAATAACCTTTTTCCGCCATTTTTTAGATAAAAATAAACCCTAACCAAGATTTCATATCTAAAAGCCGTCTAGACACAGATTCAAACATGTTATGTTTCATTGTAACCACATCAATAAGTACTCATCTATTTTTTAGTCGTTCTTGATTCATTGGAACAACAACTGTGCTATTTGTATTTAGGCTCATATGCCTGAATATTCCATTCTTATATTTTTATTCCAATAACTTCTAAACTGGGATGAATATGGACACGATACTAGATGATTTTTCTACTACAGAGGTGAGGTAGGAGGTCTATATTGTATACAGCTTTTCGAGGGCTTTTCAGGCATTCGTGACAATCGCTGCCCATCGACCATTCCAGTGAGGCCTCTTTTTTTTTGAGTGAGTAGTTTACAGTAGCTGTAGTTGGGCCTATTGGGGATGCTCATAGGTTACTTTTAGGTTTTTTTCCACCCATTACATGTTTCAAGGTCACCCAATGTGGTCTACATAAAGAAATATCTTGTTTATTCCAATTTAAAAAAAATATGTGGTGAGTTGTTGTTCTTTCCTAGTTAGAGGAATACTTTTATTGACTTGTTAGCTAGAATAACCTATTTAGGAAATTTACTAAACCATTTATTAATTAATATCATTTTATTCCTTGTCTATTTTGATAGTTTGGCATGTTTAATGATATAAATGGAATCACTGAATCATATGCTTGTTTTTATAAATAGTTTTCATGAGTGGCTATACTCATGGATTGTGTAGGTTTATGTGAGTGGGTATAATAAAATGGAATGTTTGTTTAAATTGAATGTTATATTAAATGTGAGAATGAATGGATCTCGAAAATGATAATGGATGCCTTGGGTTCACTCTACCACATGGGTCTTGAATCCATGGGATGACTCAGCCCTTGCTACGCCGTAGATTCGGATTGCTTGGCCTCATGTGACTCTTTCTATTTCAATGCACTTAGGACCATGACCAGTGCATAACTATGTTTCTACCTGGGATACCCATGAAACTCAATGGGATTCCTTGGACAAGAACCTTGGATCCTGCCCTCCCTGCTCTAGAATTATTACATTGATGCATTGGTCTACTGAAACCTAAGATCTATCTCTTAAGGTATGATATTCACTATACGGCATGGACATGGGATTATACTCTTTACTATGCGACAAGGACATTTTATTCTACTCTTTACTCTATATCATGGTTGTAAGATACAGAAAAATAATTGATGTATGGTGTGGCCATGTGACTTGCTTGTATACTTTGTTATAACTTCCATGTTGGGAGGTGACTCTGTAACGCCCCGACCCTAGTTACCCAGAGCTGGTGCATTACTTTGTAACATTGGCATGATCACAAAATATCAAGTCTCAAAAGACCGATTAGTTTAGTAGCCACAGAAACACTAGATACATTCATAAATGTTACATTACATCACAAAGTGAAAAACTATAATAACATAGTCTTCATAGTCCACACTTCTATCCTCTTCGGACTATCCCTGCAGGTCATTCATAAAATACTTCTTCACATCCTGGAAAATATTAAAACATTGAAAGGGGTGAGCTCGGATGCTCAGTAAGGTTAACAATATAGCGGAAGCTTTCATAAATAAACCTTAACATTTAAGGCAATGTATAACTAAAACAAAAGCCTTTTAAACTTGAACTTCAACATAATATGGCAAAAGTAAAATGAGATAATGCCATTCACATCTTCACATGGATATTCTACTGGTCGAATAATCACATGCAATATCAATAACCATCTTCATAATGATGGAATGCATAATTCCAGACTATCATAACCATGTAGCCAAGGCCTCGTGCCAAGACCACAAATAAGATTTTGTCAAGGCCTCGTGCCAAGACAATAGTTTGTCTCATGATACCTGTTGATGCATCGAGGAGCTATAGCAGGCTCCACCCGTCACTTACTATGTCCAATGCATTCCTTATATGAAAAATGGTATATAAACATTTAGGAATACCATTTTTTTAAAATACCATTTGAAATTAATTGCGGTATCAAAATACCAGTTTAATTTTTTGAAGATACTTACTTTTAAAATTTCTCAAATATACTCTACTGTTTTTCTGAAAACATTATGCAAGCTTCTGAAAACAAAATAACTAATTCTGAGACTGCTTGACTAATTGCAGGCCATGATGGGTTCACGCCCAATCCCTTCCTGTCTACCACACTCGAGAGTCAGGTTTTCTAACAAAATTTTTAAGCTTGGGTTAAATACATATACATTTTCACTGGATTTACATACATTTGAGAGAAATATATCTCCTTTTTTAAATCATTTAAAAACAGTTATGGCTTGTAGAGGAAGCCGAAACTCAAATAATGGTCACGGCGGCAGAGAAGTCATTGTCGCCGCATATGTACGGAAAGAAAAACATTCCCTTTTTGTCGTTTAGTAAAACGCTTCATATAAAAAAGATTCCTTTTGAATAAAAGAAAAAGTCAAAGGGGTTTATACACCATATAAAAGAAAATTGTGTATAAAACCAAATATGCCTCAATGAAAGGAGATTGAGAAAAAGTCAATAAAAAGATCCTTTTTAAAATAAAATAGATCTATTATGTGTATTCAATATAGGTACACATAAAGAACGTAAATAAATACAAAATAGGACATAATAATATCATGACATAATTTGAAAGTAGGAGATTAACCCAAAGAATGGAAATTGGGTTAAGAAGTTCCCTTACCTCGTGTCTGACTTGACTCAACCATTCATTAACCTCCTGAATAATAAAATAGAGTTAATATATACCTTATTAAGAACCATTTTCAATTTCATTATCCTTATTGTATCACTTATTACAATGATATGAACATTATGTAATTATTTAAGTTAATAACGGTCGTTTTGTCGATCTTTGGTACTTGAGTCAACAATAAACTTCTTATAATTACAAGTTGTTTATGTGGTAGAATATCCATTATCTCCAGAATTATATTCATGATTTAGATGTCATATATATCTTATATATCCCATATATACATTCATTTATAATATTACATAACATTTGGTGGTAAGAAATTAAATGCACCGTTCATGGAGACGGTAAGCCGTACGTACGCATGAACGCTACTTTCATTTAAATTTCATATCTAATGGAACGAAATCATAATGATATAAATGTATAATATAATTCAATTATAATATAGTGTATAATACCATTTACTCCATCCTTTATACATACCACATATGGCATTAACGATTCAAATCACTTTGAGGGGGCAGTAGTCCGCACTTTCTAAAATGAAATTATCGCGTTTTACCCATAATGGAAATCATAAAGTATGCAATAAATGATAAATACAGGAGCATAAGTAAAAAAATAAACATATTATATATCATATATAAAAATAGTGACATCTTAATGACCACCTTTGAAGGTGTTATATGAGTGTTGAACAATCATCGTTTCATGAGGCAGAAATTCTCCATCCACAGAAACCGTATGTTCTTTAACCATTAGATGTAGGTGTGTGTAAGTGTAGCTAGAATACTTATTATAAAAACATCCTAGTATATTGAGGATACTGGTTTTGTTACAAAAGAAATGAATAAAAGTGTTTATGGGGTTGGAGAAGTAAAATTAAACAAAATAACATTAGAGAAGACATTACCTCAAAATCGGGTAACTCTTTTTGATTTGAGCCAAAGGCTTCCTTGGGAAGAGTTCTGCCCAACGTAATGCTTCTAGGAGTAAGAGGGGGAAGTTTAGAGAGTATTTGGGCAGAGTTTGGCCGAACCAAATGGATTGATGGTGTGAATAAGGTGGGAGTGGTGGGGGCCTTTTATAAGTAGAGAGGAGGGGCACTTTTGGAAAGTAATGAAATGTCACTTTATTATAAAATGGGTTTCGGATTTTAGAGGTCCCACACTTATATAATTAGAGTATAATATGATAAGGGTTCTAAATCTAATCATCCAATAGGCTTTGGACAAGTGTAAGCCTTGGATTTTGCATTATCATCTCATTTTATTTAAATCGTTAAATAATGAGGTCATCGCTGCAACATAATGATGTCATAAATAAATTAATTAATATAAAGTCTAAAAAGTATAAAAAAAATACTATGATGTAGGAAATCTTTTTAGCTTTCTAATGAATATTTATAGTCAAAATTTGGACTTGTGTAACCCCACTTAAAAACTGTTTTAGTAAAACAACTCATGTTTGTGACAATTTAATTTTAACATTAAATAAATATATATTAATGTCATTTTCCAACTAAAGTGGCTCCATGGGGTCCCCAAGTTGACCCATGGGTTGTCTTTGTCGGCAATGACTCTTCCAATAGGAGTAGGACAAGTGTCATGCACATCTCATATTATTAAACCATTATTTGTACCTTAAAGTACACTAATTACCTCTAATCGCAATTAAGAACATAAAAGTTACTATTCACCAAAAAATTATTTTAATCTCATTGAACCAAATTTTACTTCTTAATGAAAACCATGTATGTCGGATTTTTGAAAATCAAATAACAAAATTGGTAATATTTCATTTAAATGAAAAATCAGTTATTTAACTACCACATAGTGGTTTCACTATTCATCAAAAATTGATGTTTTTCAGAACAATGCCAAAATTTCACCCTAAGCTATAATTGATATTCCGAATTCAAAAATGATGTCTATTTTAAAAAATTACAAACATATAAGTTTCATTAATTAGTTTTATAATTAATTCCCACTGTCCCAACTAATAGCGTGTTTTTAAGAATCAATTTATATCAAAAGATTGGCAATTGTTTATGTCCAATTTCAATGTTAAATTAATTCTAATGACCACCATTGGATAAAATGGTAAAAATATATTCTAATTATACTTTAAAACCACTAAATAGTATAATTTATCAATATAAATTATTTTGTTTTAAAAAGTTGATTTTAAGTATTTTTCACTATTCATAAAAAATTAGAAATTCTCAGAAAGTTACAAAAAATTCAACTTAGGATAATTTTGATATTACGAATACAAAAATGAAGTCCATTTTGAAATATAAAATTTCTATAATTTAAAAAGTGGTTATTACTATTCATAACGGCTACTTTGATTAGTCGTGGTGTTTTAGAACTCGAAGTTGCGTACAATGAAAGCTATTGCATTATTGAATGAGAAGCGTATCGTGGAAGCTCAGGGTGTTACATTTTCCCCTCCTTCAATGAATTGCGTCTTCGCAATTTGAAATTTTTCTTTGAAAAAAAAAGGTTGAAAATATAAAATACCTTTGTGGAAAACCCACATCGGAAATAAGGTTAATAAATATATAACATTAAAAGTAAGCAAGATAAGTACAAAGGTCACCCGGTATAGCCCATTCTAGGATTATATGAAAATATGGATATGGAGGAGAAAAAAACCATCAAGGTCTGATGGAGAGTTATAGAAAACAGGATTAGGAGAATGTTTAACCACAAGAAAATCAAAAACTTGGGATTGGTTAAACGGTCATTGAATCCCCAGTTGGAAAAGTTAACTGAAAACATTTTTTTTAGTTTCCTTTTATAATGTTGAGGAATTTATTTAGGAGATTTACTATGAACGTAAGGGAATATACATACTTGTTATGTATACTTCCATTCATTAATAAATTTTTACCACAAACCCAACTTTTACTTCAAATGGTAACGAAACTCAAAAATATTCTATTTATCCTAATTGTATAAGGTTCCAAATGATAACACATACCATTTAGATTAGTAAAACTATTTTGTAATAACCAGGGACTTCCTGTAGGCTGATGGTAGGAAATAAAGGCTTGTCGCACTATGGTTGTGGGTTCGATTCCTGTAGCTTTGTCCGACATGACGGGTTATTCCCCACCCTGCAGGTTGTCCTTTTCCTAAAACTATAGTATCATAATATTCCAAAAATAATCTTCATAAATTTTTTAACCTTAAACAATACTATCCAAAAATCAACTTAATCCACTACAACCTTTATAGTTATCCAAACTACCTCTATCCAGACATTCTCTAAAAGGTCTCTTAATTCCAAAATCAATTGTAACAGCAGATTCCCCCAAAAAAAGAAAAGTTTCTCTTATTATCACATACTAAAAATATGATTACCTTAATCATATTACCTTAATCAAAAAGTACTACAATACAATCTTTATATATATCACATTATTCTTATAACCATAATATAATCCTTGAGTCCAAAAGCACCAATACATTAATTATTCCGCTTCAACTGTAGTCACAGTATAAGATTGGCCTAGATCCCTTGGCCTTTTCTGAGGTAAGTTTCCTTGACGCTTAGGACATTAATTTTCATAATGCCCCATTTCCCTACAATTGTAGCATTCAACTTTGACAGCCTCTTTCTTTCCCTTGCATTCACGAGCCTGGTGACCCTTTTCTCCACATTTATAACAAACTCCCATTCCTTTTAGGCACGTACCAGGGTGATTCTTCCCACAATTATCACATAATGGAAAATCCTTCTTTCCCTTTTTCCCTTTATCTGTCTCTTGTTCCCCCGTTCTCTTCTTCTCTTTCTTTACATTGTTGTCATAAGACTTAGAGAATTCCTTTTCTGTCTTGATAGCACACGAGACAATATCATCGTATGATGAGAAGGATTGTGATACTAAAGCTCGACGGAGAAATGGTTTTAACCCATCAAAGAAACGATCAATCTTACTCCTTGGGTTACGTATATAATCGGCAGCATTCCTTTCTAACCTTGTAATGTTAGCCTCATACTTTGTGACACTTTCATCCTCCTTCTGCCTCAAACTCAGAAATTGCCTTTCCATATCTTCTCGATGGTCACGAGGAAAGTATTTTTCTAAGAAAATATCTTTGAACTCCCTCCATTCCATATTTGATACGTCATCATCTTCCTTTGTGTTTTGAATTAGCGACCACCACTGATCGACATCTCCAGTGAGGCGGTAAACTACCATGACAACCTTCTCCCTTTCGCTACTCCCCAAGGCATGGAATATTTTCTCTAAGGAGTTTATCCATTTCTCAGCTACTAACGTATTTGTACCCCCATTGAAGGTTGGTGGTTGTTGGCTCATGAAACGTTCTATCATTGATCCTCCACGTTCCGGATCAGGGTGCTCCATACGAGTAAGGTTATTATTCATAACCTGAGTAAGTTGTCCCAGTATGGTGATTAGCTGATCGGCACCAGTTTCATCACCTGCCCCACTATAATTATCCTGAGCAGGAGGGCAATCCCTACATGGAGTGCGTGCATTGATACGGTTTCCATCTCTTCCACTAGGCGCCATTTCTAAACAATTACATAAACTAGATCAGTTTAGGAATCAAAATACATAATCCCGTACTTATAAAACACTTAACATAAATTGAACTATTTATGGATATAATCCATAATCATAAAAATGTTTTCTTTGAGGAAGTATATACTCATAAACCCTTCATAATGATTTGTAAATAAAATTAGTGTTATCCTAAGCATATCCCCTAGGAGTGTCGTAACCAAGAGTGCAGCAAGGCCCGTTGTCATGCACCAGTTCCCGTTCGAGTCTATCTCAAAGCGGTGTTTTCGGGTTTTACCCCTAGGTACATCTGTGCCAGAGTCACCTCTACCTGCTCGTATCCAGACAGGGATGTATTGCTCGGAAAACTCACAAAATCTCTACAATACCAAAATTCTAGGAAGTTCTTCAATACTAATTCTCAAAGTTCATCTTATGTCTACGTGCTCTAATCAGAATTATCTAAATCTAGCTTCCAAGGTTTGTACTAAACATCCTCTGATACCAACTGTAACGCCCCGACCCTAGTTACCCTGAGCTGGTGCATTACTTCGTAACATTGGCATGATCACAAAAGATCAAGTCTCGAAAGACTGATTAGTATAGTAGCCTTGGAAACACTAGATACATTCATAAATGTTACATTACATCACAAAGTGAAAAACTATAATAACATAGTCTCCATAGTCCACACTTCTATCCTCTTCGGACTATCCCTGCAGGTCATTCATAAAATACTTCTTCACATCCTGGAAAATATTAAAACATTGAAAGGGGTGAGCTCGGATGCTCAGTAAGGTTAACAATATAGCGGAAGCTTTCATAAATAAACATTAACATTTAAGGCAATGTATAACTAAAACAAATGCCTTTTAAACTTGAACTTCAACATAATATGGCAAAAGTAAAATGAGATAATGCCATTCACTTCTTCACATGGATATTCTACTGGTCGAATAATCACATGCAATATCAATAACCATCTTCATAATGATGGAATGCATAATGCCAGACTATCATGACCACGTAGCCAAGGCCTCGTGCCAAGACCACAAATAATATTTTTTCAAGGCCTCGTGCCAAGACACTAGTTTGTCTCATGAGACCTGCTAATCCATCGAGGAGCTATAGCAGGCTCCACCCGTCACTTACTAAGTCCACTGCATTCCTTATATGAAAAATGGTATATAAACATTTAGGAATACCATTTTTTTTAAAATACCATTTGAAATTTATTGCGGTATCAAAATACCAGTTTAATTTTTTAAAAGATACTTACATTTAAAATTGCTCAAATATACTCTAGTGTTTTTCTGAAAGCATTATGCAAGCTTCTGAAAACAAAATAACTAATTCTGAGACTGCTCGACTAATTGTAGGCCATGAAGGGTCCACGCCCAATCCCTTCCTGTCTACCACACTCGAGAGTCAGGTTTTCTAACAACATTTTTAAGCTTGCGTTAAATACGTATACATTTTCACTAGATTTTCATACATTTGAGAGAAATATATCTCCTTTTTTAAATCATTTAAAAACAGTTATGGCTTGTAGAGGAAGCCGGAACTCAAATAATGGTCACAGCGGCGGAGAAGTCAGTGTCGCCGCATATGTACGAAAAGAAAAACATTCCCTTTTTGTTGTTTAGTAAAACGCTTCGTATAAAAAAGATTCCTTTTGAATAAAAGTAAAAGTCAAAGGGGTTTATACACCATATAAACGAAAATTGTGTATAAAACCAAATATGCCTCAATGAAAGGAGATTGAGACGAGGTCCATAAAAAGATCATTTTTAAAATAAAATAGATCTATTATGTGTATTCAATATAGGTACACATAAATAACGTAAAGAAATACAATATAGAACATAATAATATCATGACATAATTTGAAAGTAGGAGATTAACCCAAAGAATGGAACTTGGGTTAAGAAGTTCTCTTACCTCGTGTCTGACTTGACTCAACTATTCTTTAACCTCCTGAATAATGAACTAGAGTTAATATATACCTTATTAAGAACCATTTTCAATTTCATTATCATTATTATATCACTTATTACAATGATATGAACATTATGTAATTATTTAAGTTAATAACGGTCGTTTTGTCGATCTTTGGTACTTGAGTCAACAATAAACTTCTTATAATTACAAGTTGTTTATGTGGTAGAATATCCATTATCTCTAGAATTATATTCATGATGTAGATGTCATATATATCTTATATATCTAGTATATATATTCATTTATAATATTACATAACATTTAGAGGTAAGAAATTAAATGCACCGTTCATGGAGACGGTAAGCCGTACGTACGCATGAACGGTACTTTCATTTCAATTTCATATTTAATGGAACGAAATCATAATGATATAAATGTATAACATAATTCCAGTATAATATAGTGTATAATACCATTTACTCCATCCTTTATAAATACCACATATGGCATTAACGATTCAAATCACTTTGAGGGGGCGGTAGTCCGCACTTCCTAAAATGAAATTATCACGTTTTACCCATAATGGAAATCATAAAGTATTCCATAAATGAGAAATACAGGAGCATAAGTAAAACATAAACATATTATATATCATATATAAAAATAGTGGCATCTTAATGTCCACCTTTGAAGGTGTTATATGAGTGTTGAACAATCATCGTTTCATGAGGCAGAAATTCGCCATCCACAGAAACCGTATGTTCTTTAACCATTAGATGTAGGTGTGTGTAAGTGTAGCTCGAATACTTCTTATAAAAACATCCTAGTATATTGAGGATACTTTTTTTGTTACAACAGAAATTAATAAAAGAGTTTAGGGGGTTGGAGAAGAAAAATGAAACAAAATAACATTAGAGAAGACATTACCTCAAAATCGGGTAACTCTTTTTGATTTGAGCCAAAAGCTTCATTGGGAGAAGTTCTGCCCAAAGTGATGCTTCTATGAGTAATAGGGGGAAGTTGGGAGAGTATTTGGGAAGAGTTTGTCTGAGCCAAATGTCTTGAAGGTGTGAATAAGGTGGGAGTGGTGGGGGCCTTTTATAAGTGGAGAGGAGGGGCACTTTTGGAAAGTAATGAAAAGTCACTTTATTATAAAATGGGTTTCGGATTTTAGAGGTCCCACACTTATATAATTCGAGGATAAGATGATAAGGGTTATAAATATACTCATCCAATAGGCTTTGGACAAGTTTAAGACTTGGATTTTTCATTATCTTCTCATTTTATTTAAATCATTAAATAATGAGGTCATTACTGCATCATAATGATGTCGTAAATAATTTAATTTATTTAATGTCTAAAAATTATAAAAAAAATACTATGATGTTGGAAATCCTTTTAGATTTCTAATGGATATTTATTGTCAAAATTTGGACTTGTTTAACCCCACTTAAAAACTGTTTTAGTAAAACAACTCATGTTTGTGTCAATTTAATTTTAACATTAAATAAATATATATTAATCTCATTTTCCAACTAAAGTGCTCCATGGGGTCCCCAAGTTAACCCATGGGTTGTCTTGGTCGGCCATGACTCATCCAATAGTAGTAGTACAAGTTTCATTCTCATATCATATTATTAAAAATTTATTTGTACCTTAAACTACACTAATTACCTCTAATCGCAATTAAGAACATAAAAGTTACTATTCACCAAAAAATTATTTTAATCTCATTGAACCAAATTTTACTTCTTAATGAAAACCATGTATGTCGGATTTTTGAAAATCAAATAACAAAATTGGTAATATTTCATTTAAATGAAAAATCAGTTATTTAACTACCACATAGTGGTTTCACTATTCATCAAAAATTGATGTTTTTCAGAACAATGCCAAAATTTCACCCTAAGATATAATTGATATTCCGAATTCAAAAATGATGTCTATTTTAAAAAATTACAAACATATAAGTTTCATTAATTAGTTTTATAATTAATTCCCACTGTCCCAACTAATAGCGTGTTTTTAAGAATCAATTTATATCTAAAGATTGGCAATTGTTTATGTCCAATTTCAATGTTAAATTAATTCTAATGACCACCATTGGGTAAAATGGTAAAAATATATTCTAATTATACTTTAAAACCACTAAATAGTATAATTTATCAATATAAATTATTTTGTTTTAAAAAGTTGATTTTAAGTATTTTTCACTATTCATAAAAAATTAGAAATTCTCAGAAAGTTACAAAAAATTCAACTTAGGATAATTTTGATATTACGAATACAAAAATGAAGTCCATTTTGAAATATAAAATTTCTATAATTTAAAAAGTGGTTATTACTATTCATAACGGCTACTTTGATTAGTCGCGGTGTTTTAGAACTCGAAGTTGCGTACAATGAAAGCTATTGCATTATTGAATGAGAAGCGTATCGTGGAAGCTCAGGGTGTTACATTCTCCCCTCCTTCAATGAATTGCGTCTTCGCAATTTGAAATTTTTCTTTGAAAAAAAAAGGTTGAAAATATAAAATACCTTTGTGGAAAACCCACATCGGAAATAAGGTTAATAAATATATAACATTAAAAGTAAGCAAGATAAGTACAAAGGTCACCCGGTATAGCCCATTCTAGGATTATTTGAAAATATGGATATGGAGGAGAAAAAAACCATCAAGGTCTGATGGAGAGTTATAGAAAACAGGATTAGGAGAATGTTTAACCACAAGAAAATCAAAAACTTGGGATTGGTTAAACGGTCATTGAATCCCCAGTTGGAAAAGTTAACTGAAAACATTTTTTTTTAGTTTCCTTTTATAATGTTGAGGAATTTATTTAGGAGATTTACTATGAACGTAAGGGAATATACATACTTGTTATGCATACTTTCATTCATTAATAAATTTTTACCACAAACCCAACTTTTACTTCAAATGGTAACGAAACTCAAAAATATTCTATTTATCCTAATTGTATAAGGTTCCAAATGATAACACATACCATTTAGATTAGTAAAACTATTTTGTAATAACCAGGGACTTCCTGTAGGCTGATGGTAGGAAATAAAGGCTTGTCGCACTATGGTTGTGGGTTCGATTCCTGTAGCTTTGTCCGACATGACGGGTTATTCCCCACCCTGCAGGTTGTCCTTTTCCTAAAACTATAGTATCATAATATTCCAAAAATAATCTTCATAAATTTTTTAACCTTAAACAATACTATCCAAAGATCAACTTAATCCACTCCAACCTTTATAGTTATCCAAACTACCTCTGTCCAGACATTCTCTAAAAGGTCTCTTAATTCCAATATCAATTGTAACAGCAGATTCCCCCAAAAAAAGAAAAGTTTCTCTTATTATCACATACTAAAAATATGATTACCTTAATCATATTACCTTAATCAAAAAGTACTACAATACAATCTTTATATATATCACATTATTCTTATAACCATAATATAATCCTTGAGTCCAAAAGCACCAATACATTAATTATTCCGCTTCAACTGTAGTCACAGCATAAGATTGGCCTAGATCCCTTGGCCTTTTCTGTGGTAAGTTTCCTTGACGCTTAGGACATTCATTTTCATAATGCCCCATTTCCCTACAATTGTAGCATTCAACTTTGACAGCCTCTTTCTTTCCCTTGCATTCACGAGCCTGGTGACCCTTTTCTCCACATTTATAACAAACTCCCATTCCTTTTAGGCACGTACCAGGGTGATTCTTCCCACAATTATCACATAATGGAAAATCCTTCTTTCCCTTTTTCCCTTTATCTGTCTCTTGTTCCCCCGTTCTCTTCTTCTCTTGCTTTACATTGTTGTCATAAGACTTAGAGAATTCCTTTTCTGTCTTGATAGCACACGAGACAATATCTTCGTATGATGAGAAGGATTGTGATACTAAAGCTCGACGGAGAAATGGTTTTAACCCATCAAAGAAACGATCAATCTTACTCCTTGGGTTACGTATATAATCGGCAGCATTCCTTTCTAACCTTGTAATGTTAGCCTCATACTTTGTTACACTTTCATCCTCCTTCTGCCTCAAACTCAGAAATTGCCTTTCCATATCTTCTCGATGGTCACGAGGAAAGTATTTTTCTAAGAAAATATCTTTGAACTCCCTCCATTCCATATTTGATACGTCATCATCTTCCTTTGTGTTTTGAATTAGCGACCACCACTGATCGACATCTCCAGTGAGGCGGTAAACTGCCATGACAACCTTCTCCCTTTCGCTACTCCCCAAGGCATGGAATATTTTCTCTAAGGAGTTTATCCATTTCTCAGCTACTAACGTATTTGTACCCCCATTGAAGGTTGGTGGTTGTTGGCTCATGAAACGTTCTATCATTGATCCTCCACGTTCCGGATCAGGGTGCTCCATACGAGTAAGGTTATTATTCATAACCTGAGTAAGTTGTCCCAGTATGGTGATTAGCTGATCGACACCAGTTTCATCACCTGCCCCACTATAATTATCCTGAGCAGGAGGGCAATCCCTACATGAAGTGCGTGCATTGATACGATTTCCATCTCTTCCACTAGGCGCCATTTCTAAACAATTACATAAACTAGATCAGTTTAGGAATCAAAATACATAATCCCGTACTTATAAAACACTTAACATAAATTGAACTATTTATGGATATAATCCATAATCATAAAAATGTTTTCTTTGAGAAAGTATATACTCATAAACCCTTCATAATGATTTGTAAATAAAATTAGTGTTATCCTAAGCATATCCCCTAGGAGTGTCGTAACCAAGAGTGCAGCAAGGCCCGTTGTCATGCACCAGTTCCCGTTCGAGTCTATCTCAAAGCGGTGTTTTCGGGTTTTACCCCTAGGTACATCTGTTCCAGAGTCACCTCTACCTGCTCGTATCCAGACAGGGATGTATTGCTCGGAAAACTCACAAAATCTCTACAATACCAAAATTCTAGGAAGTTCTTCAATACTAATTCTCAAAGTTCATCTTATGTCTACGTGCTCTAATCAGAGTTTATCTAAATCTAGCTTCCAAGGTTTGTACTAAACATCCTCTGATACCAACTGTAACGCCCCGACCCTAGTTACCCTGAGCTGGTGCATTACTTCGTAACATTGGCATGATCACAAAAGATCATGTCTCGAAAGACTGATTAGTTTAGTAGCCTTGGAAACACTAGATACATTCATAAATGTTACATTACATCACAAAGTGAAAAACTATAATAACATAGTCTCCATAGTCCACACATCTATCCTCTTCGGACTATCCCTGCAGGTCATTCATAAAATACTTCTTCACATCCTGGAAAATATTAAAACATTGAAAGGGGTGAGCTCGGATGCTCAGTAAGGTTAACAATATAGCGGAAGCTTTCATAAATAAACATTAACATTTAAGGCAATGTATAACTAAAACAAATGCCTTTTAAACTTGAACTTCAACATAATATGGCAAAAGTAAAATGAGATAATGCCATTCACTTCTTCACATGGATATTCTACTGGTCGAATAATCACATGCAATATCAATAACCATCTTCATAATGATGGAATGCATAATGCCAGACTATCATAACCACGTAGCCAAGGCCTCGTGCCAAGACCACAAATAATATTTTTTCAAGGCCTCGTGCCAAGACACTAGTTTGTCTCATGAGACCTGCTAATCCATCGAGGAGCTATAGCAGGCTCCACCCGTCACTTACTAAGTCCACTGCATTCCTTATATGAAAAATGGTATATAAACATTTAGGAATACCATTTTTTTTAAAATACCATTTGAAATTTATTGCGGTATCAAAATACCAGTTTAATTTTTTAGAAGATACTTACATTTAAAATTGCTCAAATATACTCTAGTGTTTTTCTGAAAGCATTATGCAAGCTTCTGAAAACAAAATAACTAATTCTGAGACTGCTCGACTAATTGTAGGCCATGAAGGGTCCACGCCCAATCCCTTCCTGTCTACCACACTCGAGAGTCAGGTTTTCTAACAACATTTTTAAGCTTGCGTTAAATACGTATACATTTTCACTAGATTTTCATACATTTGAGAGAAATATCTCTCCTTTTTTAAATCATTTAAAAACAGTTATGGCTTGTAGAGGAAGCCGGAACTCAAATAATGGTCACAGCGGCGGAGAAGTCAGTGTCGCCGCATATGTACGGAATGAAAAACATTCCCTTTTTGTTGTTTAGTAAAACGCTTCGTATAAAAAAGATTCCTTTTGAATAAAAGTAAAAGTCAAAGGGGTTTATACACCATATAAACGAAAATTGTGTATAAAACCAAATATGCCTCAATGAAAGGAGATTGAGACGAGGTCCATAAAAAGATCATTTTTAAAATAAAATAGATCTATTATGTGTATTCAATATAGGTACACATAAATAACGTAAAGAAATACAATATAGAACATAATAATATCATGACATAATTTGAAAGTAGGAGATTAACCCAAAGAATGGAACTTGGGTTAAGAATTTCTCTTACCTCATGTCTGACTTGACTCAACTATTCTTTAACCTCCTGAATAATGAACTAGAGTTAATATATACCTTATTAAGAACCATTTTCAATTTCATTATCATTATTATATCACTTATTACAATGATATAAACATTATGTAATTATTTAAGTTAATAACGGTCGTTTTGTCGATCTTTGGTACTTGAGTCAACAATAAACTTCTTATAATTACAAGTTGTTTATGTGGTAGAATATCCATTATCTCTAGAATTATATTCATGATGTAGATGTCATATATATCTTATATATCTAGTATATATATTCATTTATAATATTACATAACATTTAGAGGTAAGAAATTAAATGCACCGTTCATGGAGACGGTAAGCCGTACGTACGCATGAACGCTACTTTCATTTCAATTTCATATTTAATGGAACGAAATCATAATGATATAAATGTATAATATAATTCCAGTATAATATAGTGTATAATACCATTTACTCCATCCTTTATAAATACCACATATGGAATTAACGATTCAAATCACTTTGAGGGGGCGGTAGTCCGCACTTCCTAAAATGAAATTATCACGTTTTACCCATAATGGAAATCATAAAGTATTCCATAAATGAGAAATACAGGAGCATAAGTAAAACATAAACATATTATATATCATATATAAAAATAGTGGCATCTTAATGTCCACCTTTGAAGGTGTTATATGAGTGTTGAACAATCATCGTTTCATGAGGCAGAAATTCTCCATCCACAGAAACCGTATGTTCTTTAACCATTAGATGTAGGTGTGTGTAAGTGTAGCTCGAATACTTCTTATAAAAACATCCTAGTATATTGAGGATACTTTTGTTGTTACAACAGAAATTAATAAAAGAGTTTAGGGGGTTGGAGAAGAAAAATGAAACAAAATAACATTAGAGAAGACATTACCTCAAAATCGGGTAACTCTTTTTGATTTGAGCCAAAAGCTTCATTGGGAGAAGTTCTGCCCAAAGTGATGCTTCTATGAGTAATAGGGGGAAGTTGGGAGAGTATTTGGGCAGAGTTTGTCTGAGCCAAATGTCTTGAAGGTGTGAATAAGGTGGGAGTGGTGGGGGCCTTTTATAAGTGGAGAGGAGGGGCACTTTTGGAAAGTAATGAAAAGTCACTTTATTATAAAATGGGTTTCGGATTTTAGAGGTCCCACACTTATATAATTCGAGGATAAGATGATAAGGGTTATAAATATACTCATCCAATAGGCTTTGGACAAGTTTAAGACTTGGATTTTTCATTATCTTCTCATTTTATTTAAATCATTAAATAATGAGGTCATTACTGCATCATAATGATGTCGTAAATAATTTAATTTATTTAATGTCTAAAAATTATAAAAAAATACTATGATGTTGGAAATCCTTTTAGATTTCTAATGGATATTTATTGTCAAAATTTGGACTTGTTTAACCCCACTTAAAAACTGTTTTAGTAAAACAACTCATGTTTGTGTCAATTTAATTTTAACATTAAATAAATATATATTAATCTCATTTTCCAACTAAAGTGCTCCATGGGGTCCCCAAGTTAACCCATGGGTTGTCTTGGTCGGCCATGACTCATCCAATAGTAGTAGTACAAGTTTCATTCTCATATCATATTATTAAAAATTTATTTGTACCTTAAACTACACTAATTACCTCTAATCGCGATTAAGAACTTAAAAGTTACTATTCCCCAAAAAATTATTTTAATCTCATTGAACCACATTTTAATTCTTAATGACAATCATGTATGTCTGATTTTTGAAAATCAAATCACAAAAGTGGTAATATTTCATTTAAACGATAAATCGGTTATTTAACTACCACTTAGTGGTTTCACTATTCATCAAAAATTGAAGCTTTTCAGAACAATCCCAAAATTTCACCCTAAGCTATAATTGACATTCCGAATTCAAAAATGATGTCTATTTTACAAAATTCCAAACATATAAGTTGAATTAATTTTTAATTAATTCCCGCTGTCACAACACATAGCGTGTTTTTAAGAAACAATTTATATCAAAAGATTGGCAATTGTTTATGTCCAATTTCAATGTTAAATTAATTCTAATGACCACCATTGGATAAAATGGTAAAAATATATTCTAATTATACTTTAAAACCACTAAATAGTATAATTTATCACTATAAATTATTTTGATTTAAAAAGTTGTTTTTAAGTATTTTTCACTATTCATAAAAAATTAGAAGTTCTCAGAAAGTTACAAAAAAATCAACTTAGGATAATTTCGATATTACGAATACAAAAATTAAGTCCATTTTGAAATATAAAATATCTTTAATTTAAAAAGTGGTTATTACTATTAATAACGGCTACATTGATTAGTCGCGGTGTTATAGAACTCGAAGTTGCGTACAATGAAAGCTATTGCATTATTGAATGAGAAGCGTATCGTGGAAGCTCGGGGTGTTACAGACTCCATTTTTTTTGTTATCGTTGAGGGCTGGTAGATTTTATTTAATGTTATAGACTTATTCCATGGGCATACACAATTGAAATACTTCTTATTTAAACATTTGTGCGCTTTTTAATATTGATATTGTAAATGTATAGTCTTGGGTGGCTGATTAATGGTATTTTCATCTCACACACTATTTGGACCTATTTAGGGTCCCAAACAGATTATATGATTATAGGTGATGATAGGGGTAAGCGCCCTGGTACTGGTTGTTGACAGTGGATTTAGATCAAGGGAGCATATGACCAAGATAAGGCTTGAAATGATGGGATCCCTTTTTGGTAATTTTTTGGGACATGTACTATATTACATTTCCATGTCATGTTTTGGGATTCTTTCTAGATACTTGTAGAATATGCATCATTGTGAATATGAATAAATTCTAGTTTTTGATATTTTTTCCTATCATTTCTTACTTTCTGTTAACTACTATTTTTTACTTCCTCTATTTATTGTATGTTCAACTTATATTGTGATACTCTTGGAATGAGTGCATAGTCTCCCAACTGAATCACCTAGTCCCTCGATTCTAGTTAGTAGCCTCTTTCATTTGAAGAGATGCGCTTGAGTCCATGTGTCCAAATGGGCTCGAGCACTGTTTGTAGGGGAATCATGGTCTGGGACATCATAAAGGGGTATTAGAATATTTCCTTGCGATTTCACATATTGTATGGTGACATTTAACTGGGATAGAAAGGATGTAAAATTTGGTAGTCAACTATGCCCGAGATTAGCTACCCCAAAAATAGATAATATCCAAATTTCCATGAATTGAGTTTTGATTTTATAGATTTTTACAATTAAAGATGACTCAATTTCATCAGTTGGTGATGAACATGATTTCATTTATTACTATAGATGCAATTGTGGGTTCTATTTCATCTCAAAACTGATGAGATCAGTGTGTTCCATCTCATACATCATATAGTCATTTGTTCGGATCATATTCCATGAATTATTACATGTCATCTAGGTTAAATTACAAATTTCATTTTATTGGAATAATAACTCTGATATTAGTGATTGTTGTCATTTTAGATGGTTGTAGTAGATAAACGTGTGATGAAATCATTCCATCCATAAGTAATATGGGACCTTATGAATTTGGAAATGACTCATCATTGAAATATAAATGTTGAATGTAATTTTTATATGTATGTTTTGAATCGGGGCCATATTTTGTGTTTTTGAGATGTTATGGGCCCTCATGGATTCAGAAATTTGTAAACCCTGGGTGGATTTTCCTATATAACTGAATGTGAAATGAAAAAGGAACATTAATGGTGGATAGAGACTTGACATAGACCTTACTTTTGAGTGTTTAATAGGAATATTTTCTTATGCTTTGATGGATTCTCTTTATACAGTCCTGAAATTAGGAGCAATATGTGGGTTTGAAACAGTCTCTAGGAGGTATTTGACTGGTCCTATGCTTTGATATTTTTTTGTGGATTTTGATATTTACATAGGTATTTGTTGTCAATCTTAGATAAATGACCCAAAAATTAGATATAGTTATACGTCGTGATGGAGGAAATGACCATATGTTGGACACAATGGGCCATGAGTTACTGTTTGATCCCCTAATAGTTTGAGCTACGTCACTCGAGGCATATATGGACACATGTGCTGAGGCACAGTTATGTGAGGGTTTCCATCATTATATGAAGACTTTATAAGGAGCACCATATACATAATTTTCTATTCCTAAGCTAATATAGGTGTTCCAGCAGCAACATCCTTCTATGTTTTCATGGGATGGTAGACCACAGGCTTCAGAGATGTTTCTTGAAAAAATATTAGTAATCTTTGAGAATATAGAGATTCCTCTTTAGTAGAGGGTCATGCTTGTGACTTATTTGGTACTTAGAGCATAAAATCACTTGTAAGATGTGTTTATATTGGATCATGGTATGCGATGTATGTGTTTGGATTATTCCAAAACAGCTTCTATGACTACTTTTTACCCACGACTCTGCGATCAGAGTGGTCAACTGAGATTATTTGTCTGCATAAGGGAGCAATGAGTGTTATGGAAGACTTGACATACTTTACAGAGCTACAATGTTTTTCACTGATGTATCTTACTGATGAGATGATTATGTAGAGGTGCATAGAGTAAGGTCTCAAACATGCTATCAAATCTCAGGTCAATAGGATCAGGTTTTCATCTGTCACAAATATTGTGAATTCAGCAATGATTACAGAGAAGATCCTAATGTTTGATGGTGGTACAGAACATGGGAGTGTCATTTCTCAACTCATTGAATCTTTGGCATCAAGCAAGAAGTTCTATTTTGAGTCTTCCTGCAACGTGAGTACTAGTCAGGTTGTGGGTGCATGTATATTTGTTTATTTCCATTAGTGTGTTAGCCGAGGGAACATAAAAATAAACGTGATTATGACCCAATGAAGTGATGATCTTGTAGCAGGATGGGGCACATGTATTAATTATTCAGGACCTTCCAATCAGATGTGAGTGGTAGGGTTTCAGGTCCGACATCGGGGTTAGTAGAAGGTTCTTACGCTCTGCGTCAAGCTTGGAGTAGATGTAGAGTAGGCCAGTCCTGAGTGGGTAGTGGTGGTTGTGGTCTCGGTATCCAAATGGTTGGATCTTAGAGATAATAGGTGGGATCAACATAGGGTAGTTAGGTTGGGTCCCAGGTCTGTGGTACAAGCCATATAAATGTAGTGAAATATACCCAATATAATAAAGATCTCAGACCATGTACAGTGAGAGGTACAATCATATTATCTTCTACAATAAAATCTTCTCTTTTCGATATAGGTGTCTCTTATAGTTTCATCACTACACGAGTGGTAAAAATTCATAGGCTTGTGGGTTTTCATTGTAAGGGTTTTTTGATACCAGAGACACCATTGAGAGTTATAATGGGTGATGTTTTCCAGTTTATGGAGTGTCCCCTTGAGGTCATAGGGTGTCACTTCATCTGGAATTATTATTCCCTCGAGATTATGGGGTTTGACATCAATCACGGAATAGAATGTCTAGTGGATTATCAAGAGAACATTAAATGCTATCGGTAGAGGGTGACATTCATATCACTATAGGGTGTACTTTTTATTCTCAAGGGTGAATAGGATTTCCAAGTGAGAAAAGATGGACCCGAGCATCATAGACTGGGTGGGACGATAGTCCATATTTCTAGTTTGTTTTGGGATGATAAGGGATTGAGTATGGTGGACATTCCTAAAGTGGTTGAGCACTTCAGAGAAATATTTCCCGATGAATATTCTTGTTTACCTCCAAATAGAGAGGTTGAGTTCTCCATCGAGCTAGTTCCAAGAGCTAAACCGGTATCCTTTCCTCGTTAAAGGGTGGATCTGATCAAGTTTCAGGAACTCAATAGGTAGCTAGAGGATTTGGAGGTGATGGTTTCCATCTGACATAGTACTTCCTTGTGGGGTTTGGTAGTCTTTTTTATAAAAATATGTGGACAGAACACTTAAAATATGCATGTATTATTGATAACTGGTCATGCTAATAGTTAAAAACTGATATCCTTTTCCATAAATAGATGAACATTTAGACATCTTCAAGGAGCTTGAATGTTCTCAAAGATCAACTTGAGGTTAGGATATCATTATCTATGTGTTTGACATGCATACATACCACATACATGCTTTTTTATAAGTTATGGGTTATACAAGTATTTTATTATGCTGTTCAGCCTCATGAATGTGCCAACTGTTTTAATAGAATTGATGAACCGAGTGTTCCATCCATACATGGATTTTTTTTTGGTGGATTTTGAGGATAATTTCTTGGTGTATTTTTACAATTGACATGACCATTCCATCCATTGTGATATTTTTTTGAATACACTTAGAGAGAATCTATTATATGAAAAACTCGCAAAGTGTCACTTTTGGATGGATCAGGTTCACATCCAAGGTCACATCTTCGTGGGGACAAGAGTGTCAATGGACCTAGAATATATAAGAGCAATAGTCTCCTAGGAACATCCCTAGAATTCCATTTTCATATGAAGTTTCATGGGGATAACTGGTTACTATATAATTTTATATAGGAATTCACAATATTAGAATCACCATTGTTGGGATTGACTAAGATGTGACTAAATTTTGTGTGGTCATAATCATGTGATACATCCTTTCAAGATATAAAAGGGAGGTTTCCATCAGCAATAGTCCTAATACATTCAAAGTATGGAAAGAGTCACATGGTGTACTATGACTGTTTAGGTATTGGGCAGGGGTAGTCTTGTGCATGGAGATAGAGATGTGGAATATGGGTCTCAATAGCTAAGGCCTCATGAAAGGAAATAACTTATGAATTATAATGAGTTATCTATAGTTGTTCACATGTTTCACTACTGGAGGCACTATTTACTAGTAGATTGTCCTATTGTGTAAAATAACCACAAAAAATCAAGAAAATATTATGAAATGTGATCTATATTTAATGTAGTGATGGTGGGGGAGTACCTACAGTTCTTTGACTTCGATCTTTCCAGAACACCTGGTAAGAGAAATTTTGTGGTTGATGCAATGAGTAGGAGGACTCAGATACGAGCAGTGCAGTAGGCCAGTAGAAAATGGAAGCTTATGGAATTGTTTTCTGGGATTCATCTAGAGGTGCATGACAATAAGGGGAAGAATCTTCAATCACCTTTATTTGTGACCTCTACCATACTAGATAGAGTTAATCTGATACAACTATTAGGTTTATAAGGCCTAGTTATACAAGAGGGTGAGTCCGTTCTGGACCCTCCTCCTAGTTGGACAGTAGGTGGTGATGTGATCTTGCTTATCCATGGATGTGTTTGGGTTCCAGTGGATATATGTGAGGAGTTAATGTTGGAGATTTATGCTTCACCCTGGGAATTGAATCCTAGTGTCACCAATATGTACCATAATATATTATTTTAGTACCAGTGTATGAGAATTAAGTTTTAGGTTTCTAGTTTTGTTACGAGGTGTCCAACCAGTTAGTAGGTAAAGGAAGAACATCAACGACCAGCTGGGATTTTATTATAGTCACCTATACTAGAGTGGAAATGGGATGAGGTTTATATGGATTTTGTGATGTTTTTCTTGAGGTCTCGTTGAGGTAATTATCTTGTTTGGGTTGTTGTTGATAGGTTTACAAATGTAACACATTTTATTCTGATCAAGGATACCTTCAGGGTTGATGATATTTAAAATTTTTACATCTGATAGGTGGTATGAATTCATGGGGTCTCAAAAACTATTGTTTTAGATAATGCATCGCACTTTATGTATCGTGTTTTGGATGTGTTTTAAGAGGGAATTTGGTACCCAGTTTCATCTGAGAAAAAAATACCACTATAAGACTAATGGTAAGTCAAGGCATATGATACTTGTGCTAGAGGACATGTTGTGAGCTTGCGTCCTGGATTTTGGGGACTCTTGGTGGAGCCTCATTCCCTTGGTTGTGTTTTTTATAGTAATATTAATTAGGAGACAAAAGAATGGAAACTGATGTGGCTCTATATGGTATACCATGATGTTATCTCCTATGATGGTAAGTGGAAGGATGTGTAGCTTTATTGGGATAACATCTCATGTAAGAGACTTCTATGCAGGTCAAGAAAATTCAAATGCGGATAGATATTTCAAAGTATTTCAAGAAAACCTACACCAATCATTGTAGATGACCTCTAGAGTTCGAGGTCAGGGATCAGGTTTTCTTGCATGTTTCACCAAGGCTGGGCACAAGTGGATCCGGAGATAGAGTAATCATTAACTAAGATATGGTTGGACGTTCAAGATAGATGATAGAGTCAGGTATATTTTCTAAGGGATGTAGTTACATTAGAGGTACCGATCCATGCACGAAATCTTCCATGTATCTTAGCTACGCCAATATCACGAAGACCCATCTAACTTTTTTCAGCTCGAGGAGGTTGAACTTCGGGTTGATGAATCCTTTGAGGACAATCTGATATGTATATTTTAAAAGATCATAAATGTTCTCTGAGGCACATCAGTTCCACTATAATGGGTTCTATGGAATCTGGGCTGTTTACAGGACTAAACACGGGAGTGGGAGACTAACATATGTTCTTAGTGGCCAAATATTCTTTCATCAAATATTGGCCTCCCTTTATATATAAATTCAGGGATGAATTTCTATAAGAGGTGAAGATTGTAACATCCTATGTTTTTCATGAGGTATAGATCTTTCTTCCTGGGATAATGTTGTAGATTTAATTTTTTCCTAAGTACATAATCTGGGCCATGGGACGGTTGGTTTGTTTTGGGGATAGAAGGGGAAAAAATGCTAAAAATGGCTTTAGGCCAGCTACAATTTTTTGTAATTAGCCTACATGTTATGTACTTCCAGTAAATTCCATGTGTTATCCCGTCACTATGTGTATCATGTATGCCACATAAAAAATATAGGGAAGTACACGTCGTTTTCATGGCATAGACGTGGTGTACATGCCCAGTCTGATTTTTTTATAAAAGAGGTAGTATCCTCAAATTTCATTGACATAAAATTTTTCCTCTGTTTTGAGATCCAAAACCACTACATACTAGGTTTTCATATCTATAACTCATTGGATATCTGATTTAAGAGTGGTATGTCTCGTTGGAACCACATCAGTTAGAAATCAATTCCCATTTAGTAGTTCTTGATTATTTATTTCAACGGCTATGCTGTTTAGATTTAGGTCATACACCCTAATATCCAATTATTTGTCCATTCATCATATTTATTCCAAAGTTGTATGATTCGGGACTTCATACTGGATGATCTGTCTATTACTGAGGTGAGGTAGGTGGTCTATATTTACTTTTGTCTTTTCAAGTGTGTTTCCGGCATTTGGCCTTTTCGCTGCCTGTCATGCATTCCATCGAGACCTCATTTTTGAGAGAGTATATTCTTGTAAAGTAAGTTAGACCTAGTGGGTGTGAATTTAGGTTTTTTTTACATGTGAATTGGCTCCCGTTAGATGTTTTAATGTCACTCAAGGGGTGTTCCTTAATTAAATAACCTTGTAATGCATGTCTAAATCACCCATGGGATTAGTTCTTGTGCTTTCTTATTTAGATGAATATTGTGAAAGCCTTTATATCTTCAATATCTTATTCATTACATAAACTTCATCCTTTATTAATGAATATACATTTAAGACTTGTCTATTTTGATTGTTTCTCTTGTTTAATTTTTTAAATGGGATGGTTAGCCCATACATTTGTCTTGATAAATGGCTTGCATGACTGTGTATACTCATGGATTATGTAGGGTCATGTGAGTTGGTATAGCCACGTGGAATGTTTTTTTAAACATAATTTCATATTAAATGATTGAATGGATGGATTTGGAACGTAGTTGTGGATTCATGTGGTTAAATGTTCACCTTCGGTCTTAATTCCATGGGATTCCTCGAGAATTGAAACCCCGTGGATCCAACTTGATTGGGCTCATGTAGGACATGCTATTACTATGATCCTAGTACCTCAAAAGTTTCCTATCTAATTTTCCACCAAGGATGCATGTGGGACTTGTTGGGATTCCATAGATAAGCTCCTTGGATCTGGACATCCGTGGTCTAGAATTATTAAATGGATTCCATGGTCTGCTGACACCATGTATCTACCCCTTGAGGTATACATTTCACTATACATCCTAGCAATGAGATTTTACTCTTCACTATATGGTGCGTGCGTGGGATTATACACTTCACTATATAGCATGATGGTAGGATACAGAAAACAGATGGATGTTTTGTGTAGTCATGTGACAAATTACATTGTTATAGGTACCTTGTTAGGAGCTGACCCTATTTTGTAGGAATCATTGAGGGATATTTGGTTTTACCTACTACTATAGAATTATTCCATGGACATACAGACTTTACATACTTCTTGTTTATACATTCTATCAATTTTGTATGTTGTTGTTAGAACTTTATAGACCTGGGTAGTTACCTACTATGATTTTTATCTCACAACATTTTTGGGCATCCTTTGGGACCTAAACAGATTATATGGTTGTAGGTTATGATAGGGTAATTTACCCTAGAAATGTTTTTTGACTTTATCATTGGTGTTGGGGAGAATAAAACCAAGTCGAGGCTTGTGATGCTGGGATCCATTTTTGGTCATTTTTTCTTTTTTTGGACGTGTGCTGTATTAAAAGGCCATATCCATTTTTTGTATTCATTCTGTACACTTATATCATATGTAACATTTTGTATACAAGACACTTCTTGTTATTGATATATATTCAGGTATTTTCATACATTCAGTTGACTTCTATTTATTTATCTTTTATTATTTATTGTATGTCGGACATCCACAATGATACTGTGGTAATGAAGAAATAGTCTCCCCACTGACTCACCTAAGCCCTCGCTGCTAGTCTATAGCCAATGGAATTTTGGGAGACGTGCATAAGGCGCTGGGGCCAACTGGGATCGTGCCACCTTTTTGGGTGGTATTTGGGTCAGGGAAGTTATAATAATTTCCATAATAAATTATATTATAACCATAAGATAAACACAATAAACCTTTTGTAGTTGATTTGAAAAACATATATCACTATTATATTAAAATATTATATATTTTTTAAATTTTAATGTGTTTGAACTTTTAGTTGTTTATTTGGAACAAAAATCACAATTAAGAGATAGAATCTCACTAAGTGTTGTCAAGTTAATATTTATAATTTTATTCAAAAGAGAATAATAAATTATTCCAAATAATTCCATAAGAACTATATTCATCTGGATATAAGGATGAATATGATAGTTGAAAATTGAAATTATTTGAATTGTATTTTGATAAATTTAACAATCAAATGATTATATATTCATAATAATTATAAAAAAGAGTATTAAATAACAAAACTATTAAAAATTATTAATATATCATTATTAAATTCTACTAAAATAGTTTGGAATCTAATAATCATTATGATATAATATTTAAAATATTTTTATATTTGTAGTCGAATACCCCAAATTGTAACATGTTATAATGATTTATTAGGAAGTCTGACGTCTTTAGTTTATGATAATTTCTCATATAGAGAGGATTAAAAATGCCATAAAATTATATGTCCTCAATAGTTATTTTCTATGAACCATCAATGATTGGTGGTGATGATAAATGAAATTCATCATTTATGGAGGTGGTACTCTATCGTATCCACGATTATCGACACCATTTCTCAAAGAATGTGTGGAATGGAGCTATATTTGAAATGATAATTTCATAATTGTGTCTATAAAAAATAAAATAAAAAATTCATCAAATTCATCCTTGAAACTAAACATGATATTCAATATTGAAAAATAAATAACATAGCTTCAGGGGGATGTATTCTTCATGTACAAATGATCGATGAAATCTTTTTACATAGTGGATAAAATGTGTATACCAATTTTTTATAAATAATATAAATAAATTTAACTATATTAATGATACAAATTTTATCATATTAATATGGTATGGTATTATTTAGGAAGGAGTAGAGTAAACATAATGTGCATGTAAATTTAATTCTCACATCTGATGTTTGAGTTATAGCTTAATAAAATTACTCAAAAGGAAGGATATCGGAAAATTAATGTTGACTAGAAGCCTATGAAAAACAGAGTGGGTTCTAGCCGTAGAATCATTGAAAATAATAAATAATAAATTCAGAGGACAATTGATTATTTATGTGGTATAATTTTTACCCTTTTATAAGTGATTAGATGGGTTATTTTGAAATTAACCAAAAAAATATCAATATTATAATGTTTCCATTAAAAGGAAAATGGATAAAAATGAAAATATTTGTGGGGGTGTGGGTTAAGTGAATATTATTAAAATCCACTAATTTTTTAGAAATCATATTGTTATTTAAAATTTTAAATTTTTTACTTATTCACATTAAACATAGTTTACTTCTTCATTGGAAATTAATTTTCAACCATACTAATTAAAATTAATAACAATTTATTGTTGAAGCATTTTACTAATATAAAATTTCTATTTTCTAATTTATAATTCATTTCACCAAATAGAAATTTTCCTTGTTGGAAACATTAAACTTAATAAAAGAAATATATATAGTGAATTTTTTAGTGTTGTGGGTTGTTATGTTCAATAAATTTTCTACCATGTAAGATTATAATTTTAATGACTTGTTCATTTTTACATTGTCTAATTCAATTGAAAATTTCATTGTTTCATTCAGACTCTCATGAGGGGTAAAATTTCCACATTCCCCTATTACATGATCCTGTATATTTTCTCTAACCACTTTAATGGTCTTAGAATAAGGTTTTCACCATAGGATAGTAGTTTTTTTGGAAATAGTGTCCTTTAACTTTTTAATATTTAGTTGATATTTAATATTTAACTAATAAATTATTAATTTGTTCATTACTTTTTGTTCAATGGAATATTTTTATTATATCATTATATCGAGATATTATCTTATTCATTGAGTGATTAATCTGGGGTTTTCCTAGAAGATTTATGAAATCATATTGTGCACTAGGGTCAGGCCTATGCCCCTTTTAGTATTTATTTTCTTTTATTATTTGTTAAATTACATTATTAATTATTATCCTATCCTAAGATTATCATATTTAGAACATGTAAGATTCCCAATACATGATTGATAGAGAAATTTTAAATGAGGATATAGGGAGGGAGAAAGGAAAGGTGTCACCATAAAGCTTTGGTGGGGCTGGATCATTATGCAATAACTAGAGATCATAGAAATGTGAAACAAATATGATAGATTTTTCTCAAATATTTGTATTTTATGTATATTCCATGAATCCAGATGGATTTACTACATTATAGTTCTATATCCCGTATATTAAAATAAATTACTCCTAGTTTATCGATGTATTATTAATCAATAGAATATGGTGTTTGAACCCATTTAAATGGATTTCTTATTCAGGAGCTTCGATCAAAAGAAATAATGTTCAAGAACACACACAATGTTTTCATACTATTAAATGAATATGGGCTTTTGGTGTATACTCTATGTACATGGGGAACATGAAATGTACTCTTACTCAGTCATGTATTCGTGCACATGGCCAGATAGACAGAGTAGTGGTACTTGGTCATGTAGTGTGCACGACTAGTCCCCGAGTGGCTTAAACATCATATAGAAGTACATGAAAAGGAATATATACATATCTAACCCATGTTAAGTACATGGGAATGTTCCCAGTGTATGGTAAATGACATGTTCATGAGCTTCAAATTCCTTGTTTGATTGTAATACAAGACCATATAGGGAATTGGTGGTACATATCATGTTCTCAGGTATAAATTTTATGTACTTCTCCATTTTTACCATTCTAATAATTTTTCATGTTTTAATTCCTTGAAATAAAATCTTGACACATGATTTGAATATATTCTTTTCTTCATAGATTGTGATGGTGGTTGACATGGGATCTTTTTTGGGCTTCAAAGTGGTGTTTCAGGAAAATAGAAAAACATATACAAACTGCCTATAGTATTAAAATTCTATTTTCTCATGAGGTTGAGACATGGGATAATAAAAAATATGGGATTGTAATTAATGTATAGTGAAATTTGAATTAAATTCACCAAGTTCCTCATTTGATGTTTCTTGAAAATTTCATCATTAGTGGGACTAAGATGTAACATGTTGAGACTATTTTTTTTGTGTTTAACCAATCCAAGAGTAAGATATTGATTTGTGGTGGTCCACGAGCGCTCTCACTTGACTAATAAAAACATAAAATGCTCCCAAAATATTTATCACATTCATGATTCTATCTTCTATCCCAGGAGGCCATGAGATATTAGATCTTGGTTTTTGGGATGTGTTACATATAGATCAGGTTGTGATCAAGGATCCCATTTACGATTCCCAAAAATATGTAATGACCTAGAAGATATCATGTTAGCTGACTCCAATAACTCATTATAAGGAACATGTGTAGGATTCTTCCACATAGTAATATTTCACAGTATCCTGTATAGTATGAATCGATATACCTACTCATTTAGACAATCCTGGGTAGGATTCCACTATTTAATTACCAATTTTGAGGATACCTAAAGTGTTGAATTTTGTAACATGATGAATAATAGGATCTCAACAAAAAATAAATTTCTTATTTGTGGACCATGACGATATTGAGATAGGTTAATCTCTTATTTTTTTTAAAATTAGGTTCCTAGGTGGTATCTTGGTGTCTTAACAACCCTCGTATATTGTATTATGTTTTTGGGTAAAGATGGTGGATGGGGTCACAACAGAACTCATACCAAACACGTAAACCATATTGTTTGAGGTAGTAATGATGGGTTTATCCATTTTACAACCATCACTCTTGTATTTATTCTTGAATAAATTATTATTGATAAATATTTGATTTTGATAGTTGATTTCAAGAACTTTGATAAGGATACTAACATGAGGCAATTTATGATCAGGAATCCAGTACATCTTCATGTCCAGTTTCTAAGGCTAATTGATTAGTAGATATTTATGATTTGTATTAATTGATTTAATTCATTGGATATGGATTATAATACATTTTTATGGATGATTTACATGGTGATCCTAACCATTAATTAATATTAGTGGACATGACCTTCCTCAATGATATGATTGCTATTAATGCACATGACAGTACATAATGATTTTATTTTAATTATTACTCACAACATTATGTACTCATAAGATTGATATTAGTAGACCTATAATTCTATATTGGACATGGAATTCCACATACATGATTAAGGTTAATGGTCTCGGAGATCCACAGTGGACATGACCTACCATTATTATGGTGAGATTATATTGTTCATTAAATGATACATGGATTCCTTAAACATAATACCATGGATGATGTAATATAATTAATGTAATCATATATTTTATGCTTTCCTATTATGATTAATGGATTCCTTGTTGAATCACCATGGGTCCAGAGTATAAAAAAATTGTTAATGGTTCAGATACATTTATAAGGATATCCAAATTAGTTATTCTTGATGAGGATCAAAGAAAAAAAGGATCATCATTATTTTTATTGTATTTATTTATTTCAGTTTTATATCAGGATGATGGGAATATTTCATGAGAATTCACTTATAGAAGTAAATTATTTAATCTCTATTTGTGGAGGTATACAAAAATTTATTTACTACCCCTTATATGTTCAACTCTACATCTGTGAAATCCTAATATATTTTATGATGATTATTAGAGAAACATGATTTATTTGGTGAGGCCTATGGTTTCATGACCTAGTAAAGACAACCATATTGACTTTTATGATTAGGCTAGTGTAGCAAAATATTTTCCTTGATATTAGGTAGTGGATTAGCTTGAAGTTAGAAGGAAATCCATGTAATTTCATTTTTATTTCATTTATTTACTAGAATATTTGTGATCGACCTAGTGGTTGATCATCAGTTTTATGTATGGAATGTTCATTCGGACCATTAATGCATTACATAATTTATTACACCCAAGTTTATATTTATAAAATTTTCACTCTAATTATTCACTACTATGGATGATGGAAATTTATTTCTTCTATTTCTCTTAGACTGGTATGAGGGATTTGTCTCCCCATAGACACACTCTAGTCTCCACTACCAATAGGTGGGGTATTATATAAGTGGAGGTTAAATTTTGGTCATTTGATAAAATGGATCATGGAAATTTTTTACAGTTATCTAGGATGGAATGTTACAAGGTTGTGTCAGAGACATTCCTTTCATACTTTTTGATAATTTAGTTTATGTGAATCAAGAGAATAAGGAATTTTTTAAAACCTATAATGGATATCATATTAGTTTATCATGAACACTTATTTATTTAGGAAGTTGTAGTTTCCATGGAAATGGGATTGAGGTTTCTGATAAGTAATTTTACTATTTTATATGAATTTTACATTAATTGATTCACATATTGTGTATATTTTTTGATTAATTATGGACTTATTCCTTTATACCAGTTTATATGATGTTATTGGTGGATTTATACTGGTTTATATAAATTTAAAGAGGCCTCCCATGAATCATATTAATCACATGTGTTTCATATGTGATAGTATTTCTAGTCTATAATTAATGGTTTCGATAGAGGCTAGTTTTTTATTATCTAAACAACAACCTATGTATTTTTTTCCTATATAGGATCTTATTCTAATTGTTATAAATATTGAAATTATAGGTCAATTTTTTCTATACCACCCACATGATGTTTTTAAATTTCATTTTATGTTCTTTTTGTTGTAATGGTTCTATGGATTAAATTCTATCAGACATGAGCTATATGAAATCTTGATCAATAGTCTAGGATACCAGACATGGTGGTCATATTAGGAGAAATGATTGAAATATATGTGTGGGATACCTAGAGTCCATTATATGAGACTCATAACCATATAGGGATAACATTATTTTGACAAAGGGGAACATATGAGAGGTGCTGGCACATGTGTTCAGAAATAGTGAACATTTTTAGACTTGGTCTATGGGATAGGTGGTCAGACATTTTGACCCTTTTTTGAGACCAGATTGATAGGGCTAAGTAGGAAACCTATATACTCATAGTCATGACCCAAGACCATATAGGGTTAAATTCAGTTTGATCAAGGGAATCTCATGAGAGGGGTCAGACCAGGTGTATGGATGGCTTTTTTTAGTCAGTAACTATTGTGCTATGCTCGAGTGGAAATAATTTCATATTAGGTTCTCTAATTTTATAATATAAGTTGGGAGATGACATTGGATTTTATATAAGCTCCAAGGTTTTTTAGATATTAAGACCTACATCTAGGGGAAGCACTATTATGCTATATAAACATATTGAATAGTTGTTTTTTGGTAAGAAGATTTGCTGGTTTGTGGTTAGATTATTATGACTCGAATTCTGTTGTGTGATGGAAGGTCATTGAATATTTCATAAAACGAATTGGATTTCATGATTTTTAAAAGTAGATACAAGGGATATTCTAGATTAGTGAGGCTCATGTTTCATAAGTCATTGTAATTTGACTTTATAATAGACGACCCATGAGACTATGAGTCGGGTGATAATGGAACATGTTGGTTGCTTGTGGTATTGCTGAAATCATTGATAGGTGAGTGGTGTGTGTGAATAAAAGACAACTTGATTCAAATAAATGTTTATAGGAAATAAAAAACAAATCATTGGGTAAGATTGAAATATGTAATCTCGTTATTAAGGATGTATTTGACATAAAATGGGTTCTATGAAGTGGATGAACAATGTCTGGACCAAGATAAAAATTTTCAAGAGACAAGGTTTCAAGTTCCAGTTAAATGTATGTGTGTTCTGGTTTATTAGATTATGGCTAGGGAAGAGTGATTCTATCCAATCGATACAATCTTAATGTATACTGACTTGTATATGGCCAAGCCCAATCACTTGAAATCAACCTGTGTATTCTAATAAACTGCAATCAATTCATTGAGATTTGTAATTATATTTTATGGTTTTACAAATGAACTCCATGGGAGATTTTCTCGAATTGTGGTATAAGGTAAGATATTTAGTATGGAGAGAACCATTGGTTGTTTTATGGTGGTGATCCTCATTTATGTTGAAGTTATATTTTTTCTATGAAAATTGTAATTGAGAATCAGGAACATACGATGTTTTGATGTTGTGGGTTGATGTTAGGGAAGAATAGTTTTCCCCACTATAGTCATAACAACCAATAATGGATGGATTTTGGGACATTAGTTAAGGAGATCAGTTGTGAGGTTATGATAAGAATACTCTAATAGTGGGGACTATTAGATCTAATATGATTGTATGACATTCATGTTGTGGGAGTTATGAACATTGTGGGACTAGTTGTTGGACATTCAATAAAGTGTATTTGTGTAGAATATCATGAGGGGGGATGGATATTATTTGACAACAATGGAATCTTGAGGGTGAGATGGGTTATAATTGGATGGTTGAAATGACTTTTTCTTCGTTAGACTGTGAAATAAATAATAATTTTAATTTTAATTTCTGATACTATTGAGGGTAAAAATAGTCATTTACCTATATAATTTTATCTCAAACAACTATCTTGACCACTTACCTGGTTGTGGAATTGGGTTTTTACACTAGTATTAGTGTTTTGTGTAAATTTGGGCTGCTTAATTTTTGTTGAATATTTATTATTGAATAATTAATTAATTAAATGTTAATTTCTACACATATGTTATTTCTGGGATACATATTGATCCTAATCTTGGACTGAGACTCTTTCCCTACAATTGATTGTAGAATGGGGATTTTTTTCTAGTCACAGTATAAACTCATTTTGTTTATTAACACCGGGTCATTGTGCAATTTTAATTTTCTTTTCACTTCCATTATTCTTATTTTCTTATTTTCATTCTTCTCCTACCCCTTTATTTTAATGCCCATCCCCTATGGGCTTCCCACAAATTTTTTAAATGGAAATAGGTGAAGGAGAGGGAAATATAAAGAGGGAAAAGGGGGTGTGTCATTACAGAACTCTAGAAGAGACTGATCATCATGTGACAACTGTGGATCATGGAAATTTGAAAATCTATAAAAGATTCCACCAAAATGATGGTAATTTTTATGTTTTTTATTAGTATACCCATTTGAATAAATTTTTTATAGTTTTAGAGACCATTTATGAATGATAAGGACCCAGGTGGGTTGATATAGGTTTAATTAAGATAACATTGGGTTTAGACCATTCACATGGGTATCCATTATACGAAATCTGATCACATGTTGAGTAATTCATGAAAAAATCCATGTATTCTTATTATTACATGAATGTATATTATATTGAGTACACTCCACGTACTCAGAGTACACTTCATGTTGTTGAACTCATCCAAATAGAAATATACATGGATTGATATCATGTGTAATGGAACGTGCCTATGTAGAGTACATAATCAAATCCCATGGGGTTTACACCAGATATTGAAGTACTCAACCAAGGAACGATATATGACCATTCCATGGAAGGTACATGGATAGATAATACATGTTGGGTACATTCCATTTACATGTTTTACATGTCTTTAATATGGGAATTACACATATTTTTAGTTAGAGAAGTCAACCAGGTGGGGTTGTGGGGACACACTCTATGTACTCAGTTATATAAGCCATGTAGATCGTCGTCACTTCCATTTTTATGGGTTTCAGGTTTAGAATTCATGACATAATAATTTTATACATTAGTACCCTATTTGTAGCATTTTTTCATTGATATTGTGATGGTGGAAAAATTGCATTATTTTGATTCCTTTTATGAGATTTTTCGATGCGACATAATTAATAGAGGTGTGGTTCCTCAAGTAATTTAATTCGGTTTTTTCCTAGGGTTTATATATGGTAAGAGACAATGTTGATGGTTTTATTGATTGTTTGTGGGATTCACATGGTCTTTCTAAGTTACCCATTTTATGTGTCATGAAATGATTAGGGTTATAGGGACTAAGGTGTAACATGTGAAAACTCTTTTGTATGGTTTTCAAACCATCATAGTGTGATATCATGATGTATGATGGGTCATGATCCATCTCCTAATACGGATGCTTTTATATACTATTCATGTATCACCCGAGATTTTTATGAGAAATATTTAGTTTTTATGTTATATACATCATCAATGGAATATTTCACTACACACAACACTATATTGGGTTGCTTTACATGCAGTCTCAACCTTCTTCTATAGCTTGCATTGTACGCAATACCGAGTTTCACTAAACAACGATATGCTATTAAAATATTATTAAAACTAGCCGTTATGAATAGAAATACACAATTTTTGAAATTTTATATATTTTATCTTTCAAAATGGACATCATTTTTGTAATCGGAATATCTAAATTAGCCAAGGGTAAATTTTTGGTATATTTCTAAAAACTTTCAATTTTTGATGAATAGTTAAAACACTCGGTTACTATTTAAAAACCGAATTTTTATTTAAATAAATTTTTATATTATTTAAATTTATTTTTGGTCAAAATTGATACATAATACCTATATAAGTTCAAAGTAATTCATTAGAGTCATTTTATAATAATTTTAGATATATAAAATTTTTATTGAACTTTTCACCGTCTTTTACCCACCTCCTTGGAGAGTTTAAAAATTTACATAAAACATAATTTTACTAATTCTGTGAGTGAAATTTCAATAATTCGAGAGACACGGTTAATATCAAGTCGAAAAATTTTGTTCAATAAGATAAATTTTTTTTTTGGTGAAAAGTAACTTTTTACTTTTATTTACCACGGTTATATGTAAATAAGACAATAAATGGTAAAAATGATATTATTATTATTACCCTAACACATGTCCTAATTAAATTGGATATGTGTAATTCTACCAAAAACAATCTTAGGTATAAAATATTACCCTTTAGGTCCACTTGGATTAGATTAGGACATTTATTATTATTTTATTTAAAAAAGAGTTAAAATAGTTAAAATCAATGTTTAATAAATAAAAAATTTTAAATATAGGGTTATACATAAGATAAATTCATCTATAAATATTCATTAGAAATATAAAAGGATATAATACCTAATGGTATTTTATTTAGTATTTTTAGATATTATATAATTTAATTTATTTATGACTCAAGTGTGAGGCAGTAATTAGGTAAATAGTGAAATATTAAAATAATTGAAATTTTAAATACCCAAATAAATGTAATTTGAGAGTTTTTATGAATTCCACTAATTTTATATGTTCATATTACTTATTAGTATTGATTTAATTAACCTTTTTTGAACTAATCATGATGTTATGAGTTTCACAAATACCAATTACCATATAGTGTCTAAATTGACATCAAATAGTTTTTAAAACAAATATTATATTATTAATTGTTATTATATTCTTAAAAATCTAAGGTTCAGCCAAATGAATTATATAATGTTTTTTATATTAATAATGAACCACTTGGTGTTCTTTTGTCTTGTTATAGTAAGTTTAAGAACCATATATTGTAAGAAAACTAAAAGACACGGTAAAAGGTAAATTATTTAACATAGAGTTAAATCTAAATGATAAGGTTAAAATAGTAACCTAATCTTATCTAAAACCTATTGGATTAGAGTATTTAGACCCTTCCCCACTTTATCTTCGAAATAAATCAATTTTAAACTATTATAAACCGAATATGGCTTTATTTTAAAATAATATTTTATGTTTTTCCTAAGGTTCCCATCTTCTCCCTTATAAAAAAGCACCTTGTCCCTCTTCTCTTTACAAAAAAGATAGCCTTCATGCCCTGTCAACCCCTGACTATTTCCCTTAACATATTTATTATAAAAATTATAGACGTTCTGGTCTCCTAAAAAGACCAAATCTGGTTCCTTAAGAGGTTTCTTAAAAGAGGTGCGTCAAATAAGAGGGAATCTCTTCTACCGATTCTGTCATGTTTCATTCTTCTTCAACTTATTATTATTTAGTTTTTTCATTATAAAGTAATGACATCAGTATCAATAATATACTGATATGTTATTATTAATATGAAACAAAACCATTTCACCTTCTATCCATCCTACAGAAAATGAAATCACCACGCGTGCGTATGTACAGAATATCGTCTCCACGCCGTGGTGTAATCTATTTTCCACCACCACCATACATGGATGGGTATAATATTGTAAAGAGTAACTATATATATTTATTATAAAATCATACTGATTATGAGATATTATATCATACAATACAATAAAATTCAATAATTATGGGAATGATATCATTACTCGTTCTTACGTACTGATTACTGTCTCCACGATGTGATTAGATTCATTCTCCATGTTAACCATTCAAGAATGATTATAAAGTATATATAATGAATAATAATGAAGTATATTACATTATAAAGATACTATATTTATGTATATATATATATATATGTCATCTACTTACTTCATTTCAAGTCAATAAGGAAAGGAAAATAGCATTCATGCGTACGTGCGACCTACCATCTACATGAACGGTGTATTTAATTTCATTTATTTATCTATTATATATATATACTGAATATATATGATATTTAAATAATGATTTAAATTCTGTAAGTATGTAAAACATGATATAAGTAATAACAATATCACGAACAACAGGTCCAACCACGTATGATAAATAAAACGATTTTACCCAAAACACTGCTTCAACATGGAATTTACAAAAGAACGGGTAATATAAAGTCATAAGTGAACCATATATAATATCAAAACAATGAATATGATTCTCTAATATGTCAATGACATTATTCATATCATTATACAAGAGTTTAGGAAACGTACGAATCATATCAGACCTAAGGTAATGGAAAATCTCGCAATCTCATTTTTATTCGATATTTTTTATACTTCAGAATTTACTGGGGAATAGTTATCATCCACATCCATGTTTCCTCAATATTTAATATTATTTCGATCCTCCTACAGTTGTTTAAATCCAATTTTACCCATTGGAGAGTAATTTAGTAAAATATATGAAAGGAATCCTTTGTGGTTTTTAGTACGAGGTACTTTTCTGACTTTTCGACTAAAGTACGAGAAAAATGTTTTTCTTTACCTTATACAGCATGAATGTATTTTTAGAACATTATTTCCATTAAGATTCCTTTATAAGTTATCATGTTTATTTTTAATCAACTTATTTTTTTTAAATTGTATGGCATGTTAAAAAATGAAAAATGGTTTTGAAGTAGAAAGGATATTTTACTCAAGAATGAAGTTCAAGTGTTTTATCAAAATTATTTTCCATCAAAGATAATATATGGTTCTGTTTCTAACCCAATTTTGACATTTATTTTATTACATTATGAAGGAATTATTTTTATGATGTCCTTTTATCTTATATGGATTATGTTATGATGGCATGATGGTTAAGAATCCAGTTTTTATTACATGGGTTATGCTATGATGTATGATTTATGATCTTGTGGCACAAATAAGAATAGTATCATTATGAGATGGGTGGGACCTATATCTCCCTCCAATTCATTGGGTAAATATTTATATCTCATGAGATAGACATGGCTGGAATGGCAGGTTAATCCGGCTCAGTGAAACATGACTGAAACAAGGTGTGAACTCTGTTCAGAAATGGACTTTGTCCGCTAAGATAATCTTGGCAATGAGTCTTGACAACTAAGAAATGATTCTCTATGATTATGTGTGTATTCCACAATGTTTCATGTTTTATGTTATTATTATTAGGATTACATTTCATTACTATGATTTATCCCATGTTATGATATTATCAACTCTTTTGCAGGTTCTGATTTTTGAAATTCTATGTTCTTATGAATATGATATTTCCTTTGTTTATCCTTACTGAGCATTTGAACTCACTATTTTGTATGTTTTCTTTACCCAGATCAGGAAGATGGTTTTTAAGTTTAATATGCCAAAAGGGACTCTAGGAATGATGAAATAAACGGGAGACAATGTAGATTCTTTATGAACTAGTTGTTTATGTTTCCCAGTTTCTAAAGACACTATACCTATACGGTTCTACCTTGTTTTTTTAAATGTTTTAATAAGTATGGTTCGATTTTTTAGTAATAACAATGTATGAAATGTATGGTTCGTTAATGATGGTATCAAAGGAAAGGTATATTCAACCGTTGGAAACTAGGATGATAAAACCTTAGTAAGATCCCTAAGGATATGTCTAAGAATAGAACATAATCTTAGTGTTTTATAAATGGCCATGAATAACCTATGATAAGACATGAAGTGTGAAATTTTATTACTGATTATGTGGTTTTTCTATTGTAATTACTATTTATCACACTATGCTTCATGGTTTTAGTCAATGGCTGGAACCTGAAGTAACCATGTTAATGATAAATGCGATGGACAATGAAATGAATGTCCCTTGAGAAACCAAATGTTATGGGAGATGGAATGAAAAATCTTGTAGCCATACTCACACAACTTTCTCAAGCTATGAATCTTGAAGTACTTCCAAACAAGCAATGGAAGGTGAAACATTCTATTGAATCCTTCATGAGGCAGCGTCCACCCTCATTCAGCGGCTCTACTGATCCATTAGTGGCTGAATAGTGGATCAGTAACACTGAAAATATATTTTTAGTTCTTCAATGTTCTGAACACGATAAATTCATCTTAGAATTATATCATTTGGAAGGTGAAGCTGATCAATGGTGAAATCTTATCACGAATACAAGGCCAAGAGATGAAATTGAGTCCATGGAGTGGGACGAGTTCAAGAACTTATTTTTCAATAAGTACTTCCCTCATATTCTTCTAAAAATTATAGAGAAGGAGTTTATTGAACTAAAGAAAAAGGAGGATTAATCTGTTGGTACCTATGAAGAAAATTTTAAGGTAAGATTCTAGGATTATTATCCAACCTGAGAGTAAGATTGATCGATTCTTTAGTGGCATAAAACCAAGTATTTGAAGGGCGTTAGCTATAAGGGTCTTCAATAGCAATGGGGAAATCGTTTGATGTGCTCTCATGGTTGATATGAATATTGAAGTAACCCATCAGTCATATGTGTTTGGTAAAAAGAGGAAAATGGAATTCAAATGAAAAATCTAAAGAGCACGCTGAAAGGAAGAGGATGTTTCCCTTATGCTCAAAGTGAGGAATGAAACATGGAGGGATTTGTCTTAAAGGGGCAAGTAAATGTTTCAAATGTGGAAAGGAATCTCATCGAGAATTTTAATTCCGAAATGATGGGAAGAAGTTGTCTAGTGATACAAACAACAAAAAGGCTACAAAGAGTGAACTTCCTACAATTCAATGTTACAAGTGCAAGAAAATAGGGAATTATGCCAATGAATTCCCCAATCCAAGGGTTGTTGATGATGATCGATGTCAACAGACTCATAAGGCTAAAGACATAGGATAGTCACATGCAATTTCTATCAGCGATGTGGACTACGATAACGAAGTAGTGAAATGTAAGCGTACCATCCACTTTAATGTAGAAAATGTTTTATTTTATTCCAGATCCACCCAGTCTTTTATTTCTGAAGAATTTTCTAAGGGTATCGCAGAATTACATCAAAAACTAAATGTTGTATGAGTTGTGACAACCCCTAATGGAACAACAGTCGCATCAAAAGTTTATAATCTTCTCCGATTAAAGTTTGTGGGAAAGTGCTTCCATAAAATCTTGTGATCCTTCATATAGTGAAATTTTATGTGATTCTAGGCATGGATTGGATTTTTTATATGTATCTCATATCAATTTCCAAAGTAGGGAAGTCTCATTTCATATTCCAGATCAATCTATGATCATCTATCGATGCAAGGATGAACATAACCTTACAGTGGAAATTTCATCCATCTTATGGGTCTTGATTCTACAAAATGAAGGTTATTTATCTCAAATGGTTGGAGAGAAACTCACGATTAAGAATACACCCATTTTACGAGAGTTTGATGATGTCTTTCCAAATGAATTTCCAGGTCTTCAACCAAATCGTGAAGTTGTGTTTTCAAAAAAAACTCATACTGGGTGCTATGCCAATTTCGAAGACACCTTATAGAATGGCCCCAATTGAGTTGTAGGAATTGAAGAAGAAACTCTAAGAGAATCTTGATAAAGGATTCATACGCCATAGTGCGTCACCATGGGAATCACCTGTTCTGTTTGTTAAAGAAGAAAAATGGATCAGTGAGACTTTTCATTGATTATCGAGAACTTTACAATATCACTATCAAGAAAAAATATCACATACCATGCATTGATGAATTGTTTGACCAACTATGTGGAGCTTAATACTTTTCCAAGATTGATCTTCGTTTAGGGTAACATGAACTAATGGTCAAAAGGGAGGATATACTAAAGACAAGTTTTCGTACAAGGTATGGACACTATGAATTTATTGTGATTCCATATGGTCTTACTAATTCCCCTGCTATCTTCATGGATCTAATGAATAGAGTCTTTAGAGACTATCTTGATAAGTTTTTGGTAGTCTTTATAGATGATATTCTTGTCTATTAAAAGATCAAGGAAGAACATGATGATCATTTGTGAATTGTATTGAAGGCTCTGAGAAAGGAGAAGCATTATGCCAAATTTACCATGTGTGAATTTTGGCTTCAAAAAGTGGCTTTTTGGGTCACATAATCTCAAAAGAAGGGATATCTGTGGAACTAGAAAAAATAGAGGTTATCGAAAGATGGTCAAGACCAACAACAGTAACTAAGATCACAAGTTTTATTGGTTTGGATGGATATTATTGATTTTTTCTGAAAGATTTTTCCTTATTATCTAATCCACTCACCAGGTTGACTCGAAATGTTGTTATGTTCATTTGGACAGAGGATTGTGAAGATAATTTCAAAGAGTAAAAAAGAAGATTTTCCATTGCACTTATGCTCACACTTCCTTATAGTGGAGAAAGGTTTGTGATCTACCATGATGAATCCAATAAGGTACTGGAGTGTGTTATCATGCAAAATGATATGGTGATATCTTATGCCTCATGATAGTTGAAAATCCAAGAGAAAAATTACCCAACTCATGATTTGGAGTTATCTGCGGTAATATTTTCATTAATGATTTGGCGGAATTATCTTTATGGTGAAAGGTGTGATATTTATACTGATCATGAAAGTTTAAAGTATATTTTCACACAAAAGGACCTGAATATGAGCCAAATAAGGTGGTTGTAGCTAATTAAGGATTATGAATGCTCAATTCATTATCACCCTGGGAAAGCAAACAAGGTGGAATATGCATTAAGTAAACAAGACCATGCTACCCTATCCATGATGTGGATCACAAAAGATCCAATATTTATGGATTTACAATGGATGGATCTTGGAATTATAATGGAAGGCAGAAAATCTCATCTTTCTCAAATGAATGTTCAACCATCAAAACATGTGAATATTAAAGAGGCACATAAAGAAGATATAGAGTTACAAAAGAAGGATGAAATGTTCTTGAATTAAACCTTGATTGTGATGGGATAATAAGGTTTAGGATTCGGGTTTGTGTTACTCCCATCCCATAATTAAAGAAGGATCTTCTGGATGAGGCTCATAGTTCTTCATTATCTATTAATCCTGGAAGCACGATGATGTATAAGGACCTGAAAGAGTACTTTTGGTGGGATGTCATGAAAAAAGATGTTACTAAATATTTCTCTTGATGCTTGGTTTGTCAACAAGTTAAAGATGAGAGACAGAATTCTCATGGGATGTTACAACCATTACCCATACCAGAATGGAAATGGGAAAACATCACTATGGACTTTGTCACCAGAATTCCTAAAAAATCCAAATAAAATAATTCTATTTGGGTCATAGCTGATCGTCTTAAAAATTCAGCACACATCATTTCTATTAGAGAGGATTCCACTCTTGATCAGCTTTCCAGGATATATGTAAAGGAAGTGGTAAGATTTCATGGAGTACCACTTTCAATTATATCTGATCATGATCCAAAGTTTACCTCAATGTTTTGGCAAATTCATCAGCATACTCAGGATACAGAGTTGAGTTTCAGCACAACTTATCATACTTCGACAGATGGTCAGTCTGAGCGAACAATTCAAACTCTAGATGATATGTTAAGATCTTCCTCTATGTATTTAAAAGGTGTTTGGGATCAACACCTACCTTTGGTGCAATTTTCTTATAATAATAGCTTTCACTCTAGTATTCAGATGGCTCCTTATGAAGCTCTCTATGGGAAGAAATGTCGAACTCCAACTTGCTGGGATGACGTTGGGGAAAGAAAGCTATAAGGACCTGATCTTGTGGATGGGATGGAAGAAAAGGTCTGATCTATTCAACAACACCTAAAAGCAGCTCAGATTCGACAAAAATGTTATGCCGATAACCGAAGAAAAGACCTAGATTTTGAAGTGTGTGATAAAGTGTTCTTACGAATATCTCTTTGGAAGAGAGTAATGCGATTTGGAAAGAAGGGAAAGTTGAGCCCTAGGTATATTGGTCCTTTCGAAATACTGGATCATGTTGGGAAGGTAGCTTACCGATTGTCGCTTCCACCGAATCTCTCTCAAGTTCACTATGTGTTCCATGTATCTCTCTAGAGAACGTACATACCCGATCCTTCACATGTACTTAGCTCAGAAGCTATACTGTAACACCCCGAGATTTTATGAAAAATATTCTTTTTAATTTCTTTAATGTATTTTGTTGTACGCTACACCGAAAGAAGCATGCACGACATGCATCCTTGACTTTCCTTAGATTGCACGCAAGCGCGACCTTCCGCGATAGCGTGTGTTGTACACAATACTGAGTTTCTCTAAACAATGATATGCTATTAAAATATTATTAAAACTCGCCGTTATGAATAGTAATAACCACTTTTTTAAATCTTTTAAATTTTATTTTTCAAAATGGACTTCATTTTTGGATTCGGAATATCGAAATTAGCTTAGGGTGAAATTTTGGTACTTTTCGGATAACTTTCATTTTCTGATGAATATTTAAAATTACTATATTTTAATTAAAAACAACATTTTTAATCGAAATAATTAATAGTGATAAATTATTAATTTGAGTGGTTTTAAAGAATATTTAGAATATATTTTTATAATTTAATACAATTTTGGTCATTGGATTTAATTTCACATTTAAACCGGACATAAACAAATGTCAATCTTTTGATAGTTATTATCTCTTAAGAACACGCTATTTGTTTTGACGACGGAAATTAATTTTTAAATTAATTAATGCAACTTATATGTTTTTAATTTGGTAAAATAGACATCATTTTTGAATTCATAATATCAAATATATCTTTGGCCTAATTATTGGAATTTTTCAGGAAACTTTCATTTTTTGATGAATAGTGAAACCACTAAGTGGTAGTTAAAAAAAGGAATTTGTCATAAAACATAATTTACTGCTTCTGTGAGTGGAATTTCAAAAATCCGAGAGACACGGTTGATGTCAGTAAGTAAAATGTGGTTCAATGAGATGAAAATAATTTTTAGTGGATGGTAACTTTTTTTCATTTTTTTTACCACATTTAAAAGTAAATAGGGCAATTAAGGGTAAAAATGATATTATTATTACCCTAACACTTGTCCTAATCCTATTGGATAAGTGTAATTCGACCAAAAACAACCATAGGAATAAAATATGTCCATTTAGGTCCACTTGGATTAGATTAGGACATTTATTATTAATTTATTTAAAGAAGGGTTAAAATAGTTAAAATCAAAGTTTAATAAGTATATCCTTTTTAATATAGGGTTATACATAAGATAAATTAGATTGTAAATATTAATTAGAAAGATAATAATATTTCCTACATAATGATAGTTTATTTATAATTTTTAGACATTAAATAAATTAATTTATTTATGACACAATGATGATGCAGTAATTACCATAATAGTGAAAAATTAGAATAATTGATATTATAAATACCCAAATAAATATTATATGAGACTTTTTATGAATTCCACTAATTTTATAGTTTAATATGACATGTTAGTATTGATTTAAGTAAATTTTTTCTAACTAATAATTCTTTTATGATTTTCATAAAAATCAATTTCTATATAGTGTCAAAATTGACATAAAATAGTTTTTAAAACCAATATTATATTATTAATTGTTATTTTATTCTTAAAAAACTATGGTTCGGCCAAATGACTTATATACAGTTATATATATTAATAATAAACAACTTGGGGTTCTTTTGGCTTGTTATAGTAAGATTATTAACCTTATAGTATAAAAACACAAGAAGACACGGTAAAAGTAAAATTATTTAACTTAATGTTAAATCTAAATGATATGGTTAAAATAGGAACCTAAACTTGTCTATATTCTATTGGATAAGAGGATTTAGAACCATTACCACGTTAGCTTCTAAATAAATCAATTTGTAGATATTTAACATAGAATTTGGCTTTATAATAAAAATATATCTTTAGTTTTTCCAAAGGAGCCCCTCTCCTCCCTTATAAAAGGGCACCTCCTCTCTCTCTTCATCACACAACTTTGAGTCTTAAAACTCGAAAAAACCCTACCAAATTTCCTTCTACACATCCCTAAAAACATCCTAGAGGTTCTGGTCTCCCTCAATGACCAATTTTAGTTCCCGAAAAGGAGTTCTCAAAGAGGAGCTTCAATGAAGAGGTAATGTCCGTTACCGATTTTTCAACTTTATTTCTTCTTCCACTTCTTCTTATTAGGTTGTTTAATTATGAAATAATAACATAAGTATCACTCATATACTGATAAGTTATTATAAGTATGAAAAAACCCTATTTCACCATCTATCTATCCTACGGAAAATGAATTCACCGCGTATGCGTACGTACAGACTACCTTTTCCACGACGCGATGAGATTCATTCTCCATGTTAACGATAAATGAATGATCATAAAGTTTATTTAATGAATAATAATGAAATATATGAAATAATAATGCTACTGGATTTATGTATATATATATATGTATGTCGTCTATTTAGTTTCATTTAATTCAATCAGGAAACGAAAACAACGTTCATGCGTATATACGGCATACCGTCTCCATGAATGGTGTATTTAATTCCTTTTATCGACCTATAATATATATATGTATATGATGAATATATTTAATTCATGTTTTACATTCTGAATTTATGTAAATCAGGATATAAGTAATAACATCAAGAATGAAAAGTCGAAACACATACGATAAATGAAATGATTTTACCCAAAACGCTACATTAACATGGAATTTACAAAATAACGGGTAATATAAAGTCATAAGTGAAACATATATGATATAATAACAATGAATATGAATCTGTAATAAGCCAATGACATTATTTAAACCATTATACAGGAGTTTCAGACACTTACCAAGAAAATTGGACCTAAGGTAAGGGAAAATATCACAATCTCATTTTTATCCGAGAATGTTTATACTTTGGTATTTACTGGGGTGTATTTTATCATCCACATCCATGTTTATTCAATATATAATATTATTTCCATCCACATAAAAAAAATTTAAATCCATTTTTACCCTTCGGTGAGTTTTTAGTAAATGATATGATAGGAATCTTTTGATGTTTTTCGTACGAGGTACTTTTTGACTTTTTCGACAAAAGTACGAGAAGAATGTTTTTTTAACTTATAAGTCATGAATGGATTTTAAAAAAATTATTTCCAAGAAGCTTACATTACAATTTTTCATGTTTATTTTTAATAAACTTCTTTTAGTTTAAAATTTTATGACATGATAAGAATGGAAAATGTTTTTGAAGTAGAATGGATATTTTCTTCAAGAATGGAGTTCAAGTGTTTTATCAAAATTATTTTCCATCTTGGATAATAAAGGATTCTGTTTCTATACCTATTATTACATTTATTTGATTATATTGTTATGGAATTATTTTTATGAATTCCTTTATCTTATATGAATTGTTTTATGATGTCACGATGTTTAAGATTCCCATTTTTTTTACATGGGTTATACTATGATGTATGGGTTTTGATTTTGTGGCACACATAAGACTGGTATAATTAAGAGATGGGTGGGACCTATATCTCCCTCCAATGCATTGGGTAAAGATTCTATATCTCATGAGATAGACATGTCTAGAACTGCAGGTTAAACCGGTTCAGTGGAACAGGACTGAAATGAGGAGTGAACTCAGTTCATAAATTGACTTTGTCTACTAATATAGTCTTGGAAATGAGTCTTGACTAATAAGAAATGATTTCTCTTTGATTATGTGTGTATTCCACAAAGTTTCATGTTTTATTTTATTATTATTGGGATTACATTTCACTACTATGATTTATCCCATCTTATGATATTATGATCTCTTTTTCACGTTAAGATTTCCAAAATGTTATTTTCTTATGAATATGATGTGATTGATATTTCTTTTTTTTACCCTTAATGAGCATTTGAGCTCACCCTTTTATGTTTTTTCCCTAGGATATAAAGAAATGTTTTAGGTATAAAAAAAGGAAGATCTTTATGGGAGATGTTGAAGATCTTTCACAATGATTAGAAGATTATATTCCGAGTTTCCAAAGACAGTAAACTATTACGGTCCTTGTGTGTGTGTTTTTGTTATGTACTAAGTATTCTGAAAATGTAATGTAATGTCAATATACGTCAAGCTTTGTGTCTCTACAGTTGGTATCAAAGGAAACGTTTAGTCAGCCTTTGGAAACTAGCATTCGAGAACTTTAGTGAGATCCCTAGAGATATTTCTAAGGTATGTCTAGGTATGTCTCTAAGGATAAGTATATGTATAGGATATAGTACTAGAACTATGGTAACGATATTAGATTAATCCAAAGATGTTATATACTGAAGTTACTCCACCTTTATTATGATTTTTACCTCTCAAACTATTCTTTTTGGGTTTTAGATGATGGCTGGAACCCGAAGGAACCGTGTTGATAAATGTAATGGAAAATGCAATGATTGTCCTCTGGAACAAACAAATGTTATGGGAGATGGAGTGAAAAATCTTTTTGCTATACTTACACAAGCTATGAATCATTCTGGACATCCAAATGAGCAAAGAAGGGAACAATATTCTATTGAGTCCTTCATGAGGAAATGTCCACCTTCTTTCAGTGGGTCTTCTGATCCACTTGTTGCTGAACAATGGATCAGTACTACTGAAAATATATTTTCAGTTTTTCAATGTTATGAACATGATAAAGTCATCATATCAGTGTATCGTTTGGAAGGTGATGCTGATCAATGGTGGGATCTTATCAAGAATACAAGGCCAAGAGATGAAATTGAGTCCATGGAATGGGACGAGTTCAAGAACTTATTTTTCAATAATTACTTCCCTCGTATTCTTAGAACAAAGATGGAGAAGGAGTTTCTGGAACTAAAGCAAAAGGATGATGAATCTGTGGGTATATACGAAGAAAATTTTACAAGGCTTGCAAGGTATGCATATGGATTTATCATCCAATGTGAAAGTAAAGTTGATCGATTCTTCAGTGGATTAAAACCAAATCTTCAAAGGGCATTAACTATAAGATACTTCAGTAGCTATGAAGAAATTGTGTGTTGTGCTATCAAAGTAGAAATGGAAGTTGGTGTTACTTATCTATATCATAGTTTTGACAAGATACGAAAGATGGAGTTCAAGGAGAAATCTCAAAATACTGGTGAAAAGAAGATGAATGTTCTCTTATGCTCAAAGTGTGGATATAAGCATGGTGGAGATTGTCTTAAAGGGAGTAGAAAATGTTATAAGTGTGGAAAAGAAGTTCATCGAGTAGCTGAGTGTTTAAGTAATGGAAAAATGGTTTCTAATGATGTTAATAAAGAAAAGACTGCAAAGAACACACCACCAACACTTCATTGCTTCATGTTCAAGGAAATGGGGCATTATTCTAATAAATGCCCTAATCCATGGGTTCGTGATGATCGACATGAGAAACCACTTATGGAAAAGGACAAAGGGAAGTCATATGCGATCACTATTGGTGATGTTGAAAATGAAAACGAAGTGGTGGAATGATTAAGTGTTTATGTAATGGGATTCCAAAATAATGTTGAATATAGTATCGTGGAATATTGGAATATTTATGTATTGGTTTATTGTGGTTTTCAATAATTTTATGGTACCGGTAACCATGGAAAGTGATTGAGATATTTTTGGAAAAAAGATGATATGCCCATAATGAAGGGATAAGGAAAAAATGAAATGCTAGACAATATACATTATCTTATGATTGATATATGGACTATGTGATATCATTGTTTGAGTATATAGAACTTTTAGGATTTTGGTGTGTGGAAAGAGTTAACTTTTAATAGCATTCATGTTTTCAATAAGGTTCAATGGGTATTCATTTTTATTCAAGAGAATACATGATTAAGGCCTTTGAATGTTTGGAATGTGACCAACAAGACATATCTCATGATATATGGGGATCAACAATGGTATTAACATGCTAGTTGTATGAACTCTTTGGTAATCATTTTCACTATAATATGAGATTAAACAACATTATTTTGGATAAGACTAAAGATTGGAATGGATTATGTTGGACATAAGTCAAGATAGATCTTTTTCGATATTATTCATGTTATGTTATAGTAATATAGATTTAGAAAAAGGACAACCTGCAGGACGGGCGACAACCCATCGCGTCGGACAAGGATGTGGGGATTGAACCCACAACTGAAGTGAGACTGGCCTTTATCGCCTACAACAGGCCTACAGGAAGTCCCTGGTTAGTAGAAACTAGTTTTATTTTATTACACGGTATGATATATGAAGTATAAGTTCATTTTTGGAATCGTATACGATTAACCTCACCATATATGGACTTATGTATATTTGATAACTTTTACTAACCTTTTGCTTGAAACAGATGGAATGACCCATCATTCTATCACATGATCTATTAACACTTCATGAATAACAAATTCAACATCATTTCTTTAATAGATGAAGTGTAAATTGTTCAAAGCATGAAAAACAATGAAATTGTATCAAAATCATGTAAGTATTTCTTTTAATTCACCAACTTTAGGGAAATGATCTTGAAAACCAAAGATGTTATCCTAGTTCCCTTTTATCTAATGAATCAGATGGTACCTTAGATCATCACAAATCTATGGATTTGTGATTGTTGGATATTTTATAGCCATGTTCTCTACCACTCTCCATCAGAACTTCATGGTTAGATTTTTCTTCCATATCCATATGTTCACCTATGTTCTCCTATGTGGAAACCCAGTGATGAGTTAATTTGGGTAACCGTTAAATTTCATACATTAGTTTTTAAAGCCAAGTTTGGTTATTCCTTTTTACGATTTGAGTTTCTATTAAAAAAACTTTTTAGTAGTAAACCATTTATAACCCCAACGAATTTCGAGGGCGAAATTCATTTTAAGGGGGGTAGAATGTAACACCCCGAGATTTTAATGAAAATTATTATTTTTAATTTCATTAATATCTTGTGTTGTACGCTACACCAAATGAATCTTGCACAACACAAATCCTTGAATTTCCTTGCCTTACACGCATGCGCGACCTTCCACGATAGCGTGTGTTGTACGCAATACCGAGTTTTGCTAAACAATGATATGCTATTAAAATATTATAAAAACTAGCTGTTATGAATAGTAATAACCAATTTTTGAAATTTTGTAAATTTTATTTTTTAAAATGGACCTCTTTTTTTGATTCGGAATATCGAAATTAGCTTAGGGAGAAATTTTCATACTTTTCAGATAACTTTCATTTCCCGATTAATAGTGAAAATTATTAAATTTTAATTAAAAACAACCTTTTTAATAGAAAAAATTAATAGTGATAAATTATTAATTTGAGTGGGTTTAAAGTATATTTAGAATATATTTTTACAATTTAATACAATGTTGGTCATCAGATGTAATTTCACATTTAAACCAGACATAAACAAATGTCAATCTTTTGATAGTTATTATCTCTTAAGAACATGCTATTTGTTTTGACGACAGGAATCAATTTTTAAATAAATTAATGCAACTAATATGTTTTAAATTTGGTAAAATAGACATAATTTTTGAATTCATAATATCACATATATCTTAGGCCTAATTTCTGGTATTTTTCTGGAAACATTCTTTTTTTGATGAATAGTGAAACCACTAAGTGGTAGTTAAAAAATAAATTTTTCATAAAACATAATTTTACCGCTTCTGTGAGTGGAATTTCAAATATCCGAGAGACATGGTTAATTTCAGTACATAAAATTTGGTTCAATGAGAAGAAAATAATTTTTGGTGAATAGTAATTTTTTACTTTTTTTTATCCCGGTTAAAAGTAAATAGGGTAATTAAGGGAAAAAATGATATTATTATTACCCTGACAAATGTCCTAATTCTATTGGATAAGTTTAATTCGACCAAAAACAACCTTAGGAATAAAATATGACCATATAGGCCCACTTGGATTAGATTAGGACATTTATTATTAATTTATTTAAAGAAGGGTTAAAATAGTTAAAATCAATGTTTAATAAGTATATCATTTTTAATATAGGGTTATACATAAGATAAATTAGATTGCAAATATTTATTAGAATTCTAAAAATATTTCCTACATAATTATATTTTATTTATAATTTTTAGACTATAAATAAATAAATTTATTTATGACACAATGATGATGCAGTAATTACCATAATAGTGAAGAATTAGAATAATTGATATTATAAATTCCCAAATAAATATTATTTGAGACTTTTTATGAATTACACTAATATTATAGGTTAAAATTACATGTTAGTATTGATTTAATTAACTTTTTTCGAACTAATGATTCTGTTATTATTTTCTCAAAAATCAATTACTAAATAGTGTCAAAATTGACATAAAATATTTTCTAAAACCAATATTATGTTATTAATTGTTATTTTATTCTTAAAAATCTATGGTTCTGAAAAATTACTTTAAATATATTATATATATTAATAATAAACAAATTGTGGTTCTTTTGTCTTGTTATAGTAAGTTAATTAACCTTATAATATAAGAACACAAGAAGGAACAGTAAAAGTAAAATTATTTAACTTAATGTTAAATCTAAATGATAAGGTAAAAATAGGAACCTAAACTTGTCTAAATTCTATTGGATGAGTGGATTTCGACCCATCCCCACCTTAGATTTTAAATAAATCAATTTTCAGTTATTTATAACCGAATTTGGCTTTATAATAAAATAATATTTTTAGTTTTTCCAAAGGAGCCCCTCTCCTCCCTTATAAATGGGAACCTCCTCCCTCTCTTCCTCACACCACATTGAGCCTTCAAGCTCGGCCAACCCAAGCCAAATTCCCTTCTCCACTTCCCTAGAAACATCCTAGAGGTTCTGGTCTTCCTCAAAGACCAATTTTAGTTCCCTAAAAGGAGATCTCAAAGAGGCGCTTCAAAGAAGAGGTAATGTCCATTACCGATTCTTTCAACTTTATTTCTTCTTACACTTCTTCTTCTTAGGTTGTTTCATTATGAAGTAATAACATCATTATCACTCATATAATTATATGTTATTATAATTATGAAAAAACCCTATTTCACCACCTATCCATCCTACGGAAAATGAAATCACCGCACTTATGTACGTACAGACAACCGTCTCCACGACCTGATGAGATTCATTCTCCATGTTAACCATACATGAATGATAAAAAATTTTAATTAATGAATAATAATGAAATATATGAAATAATAATGCTACTAGATTTATGTATATATATATATATATGTCGTCTATTTAGTTTCATTCAATTCAATAAGGAAACGAAAACAGCGTTCATGCGTACGTACGACCTACCGTCTCCATGAACGGTGTATTTCATTCCTTTTATCGACCTATAATATATATATGTATATGATGAATATATGTAAATAATGATTTAAATTATGAAATTATGTAAATCAGGATATAATTAATAATATCAAGAACAACAAGTCGAAACACATACGATAAATGAAATGATTTTACCCAAAACGCTGCATTAACATGGAATTTACAAATGAACGGGTAATATAAAGTCATAACTGAAACATATATGATATCATAACAATTAATACGATTCTGTAATAAGTCAATGACATTATTTAAATCATTATAAAGGATCATTGGACACTTACGAATCAAATTAGACCTAAGGTAAGGTAAAATATCACAATCTCATTTTTATCTGAGATTGTTTATACTTTGGTATTACTAGGGTGTATTTTATCATCCACATCCATGTTTCTTCAATATGTAATATTATTTCCATCCACATAAAATTTTTTTAAATCCTATTTTACCCTTTGGTGATTTTTTAGTAAATGATATGAAAGGAATCTTTTGACGTTTTTCGTACGAGGTACTTTTTGACTTTTCCGACAAATGTAAGAGAAGAATGTTTTTTTAACTTATAAGACATGAATGGATTTTTAAAAAATTATTTCCAAGAGGATTACTTTACAAGTTTTCAATTTTAATTTTAATCAACTTCTTTTAGTTTAAAATTGTATGACATGTTAATAAAGGAAAATGTTTTTGAAGTAGAGAGGATATTTTCCTCAAGAATGGAGTTCAAGTGTATTATCAAAATTATTTTCCATATAAGATAATATAGGATTATATCTCTATCCCTAATATTACATTGATTTGATTATTTTGTGATGGAATTATTTTTTTGAATTACATTATCTTATATGAATTGTTTTATGATGTCACGATGTTTAAGATTCCCATTTTTATTACATGGGTTATGCTATGATGTATGGTTTATGATATTGTGGAAAACACAATAATGGTATCATTAAGAGTTGGGTGGGACCTATATCTCCCTCCAATGAATTGGGTAATGATTTTATATCTCATGAGATAGACATGTCTGGAACGGTAGGTTAAACCGGTTCAGTGAAACAGGACTGAAACGAGTAGTGAACTCTGATCAGAAATGGGATTTTCCACTAATATAGTCTTGTAAATTAGTCTTGACTAATAAGAAATGATTGTATATGATTATTTGTGTATGCCACAATGTTTCATGTTTTATGTTATGATTATTGGGATTACATTTCACTACTATTATTTATCCCATGTTATGATATTATGATCTCTTTTGCAGGTTAAGATTTCCAAAATGTTACGTTCTTATGAATATGATGTGATTGATATTTCTTTTGTTTACCCTTACTGAGAATTTGAGCTCACCCTTTTATGTTTTCTTTTCCCCAGGATATAAAGAAAGGGTTTTGGTAGAAAAAAAGGAAGATCTTTATGGGAAATGTTGAAGATCATTCACCATGATTAGAAGATTATATTCTGAGTTTCCAAAGACACTAAACTATTATGGTCCTTGTGTGTGTGTTTTTGTTATGTACTATGTATTCCAAAAAAGTAATCTAATGTCAATGTACGTCATGCATCGGGTCTCTACATGTACCGCTGGTGAAAAATCTTTCATGTAAAGAATAGCCGATAGTGATTCTTGGATCGTAGTGTAAAAGTTCTACGGAACAGGACCACTCACTTGGTGAATGTTTTATAGAGGAGACAACAATTAAAAGAAATCACATGGGTGCTTGAGGATATGACGTGGTAGAGGTATCCTCATCTGTTTGTTACAAAGTGACGAATTTCGAGTGAGAAATTAATTTTAAGGGGGTAGAATGTAACACCTGAGATTTTTATTAGAAATATTTTTTTATGTTATATACATCATAAAAGGAATCTTTCAATACACACAACACTATCTTTTCTTGATTTATAGGCAATAATGACCTCCCCCGATAGCTTGCATTGTACGCAATACCGAGTTTCACTATACAACGATATGGTATTAAAATATTATTAAAACTAGTCATTATGAATAGTAATACACACTTTTTGAAATATAATAAATATTATCTTTCAAAATGGACATCATTTTTTGATTCGTAATATCGAAATTATCCTAGGGTGAATTTTTGGTATTTTTCTGAAAACATTCAATTTTTGATGAATAGTGAAAACACTGGGTTACTATTTAAAAACCGACTATTTATTTAAATAATTTTTTACTTTATTTTAATTTATTTTATGTAAGAATTGATACATAATACCTATATAAGTTCAAGTTAATTAATTGGAGTCATTTTATAATAATTTTAGATATATAAATATTTTATGTAACTTTTCACTGTCTTTTACCCACCTCTTAGAAGAGTTTGAAAATTTACATAAAACGTAATTTTACTGCTTCTATGAGTGGATTTTTTTAAAATCCAATAGGCATGGTTAATATCAAAGTGTAAATTGTGGTTCAATAAGATAAAAATATTTTTTTGGTGAATAGTAACTTTTATCTTTTATTTACAACTGTTAAAAGTAAATTGGGTAATTAAGGATAAAAATGATATTATTATTACCCTAACACATGCCCTAATTTTAATAGATAAGCTTAATTCGACCAAAAAAAATCTTACGAATAAAATATTACCCTTTACGTCCACTTGTATTTGATTAGGACATTTATTATAATTTTATTTAAAAAAGAGTTAAAATAGTTAAAATTAATGTTTAATAACTAAAACATTTTTAATATAGGGTTATACATAAGATAAATTAATATATAAATATTCATCAAAAATATAAAAATATTTCCTACATAATGATATTTTATTTATAAATTTTAGACATTAAATAATTTAATTTATTTATGGCACAATGGTGATGCAGTAATTACCTAAATAATGAAATATTAAAATAATTGATATTATAAATATCCAAATAAATGTAATATGAGACTTTTTATGAATTAAACTAATTTTATAAGTTAATATAACTTGTTAGTATTTATTTAACTAACTTTTTTTTAACTAATCTTGCTGTTATGATTTTCACAAAAATCAATTACCAAATAGTGTCAAAATTGAAATAAAATAGTTATAAAAATAAATATTATATTATTAATTGTTATTATATTCCTAAAAATGTACGATTAGGAAAACTTATGTAGATAAGGTTATTTATATTAATAATGAAACACTAGGGGATCATTTTACATGTTATAGTATGTTTATTAACCATATAGTGTAAGAAAACAAGAAGACACGGTAAAAGTTAAATTATTTAGCTTAGAGTAAAATCTAAATGATAGGGTTAAAATAGTATCCTAAACATGTCTAAAACTTATTTTTTGAAATTCTTTGGACCCATACCCACTTTAGCTTCGATAAAAATCAATTTGGAGCTATTATAAACCGAATATGACTTTATTATAAAATAATATTTTATGTTTTTTCTAAGGTGCCCTTCCACTCCCTTAAAAAGGGCACCTCCCCCCTCTTCTCTTTACAGAAAATTGAGCCTTCATGCCCGGAGAAACCCAGCCCATATCCCTTATCAACTTCCCTATAAACATTATAGAGGTTCTGGTTTCCTCAAATGACCAAATCCAGTGCCTTAAGAGGAAGCTTAAAATAGGTGCGTCGAAGAACAGGTAATCTCTTCTACCGAATCTGTCACGTTTCTTACTTCTTCAACTTGTTCTTCTTTAGTTGTTTCATTATAAATTAATAATATCAGTATCAATAATGTACTTATATTTTATTATATATATGAACCAAAACCATTTCACCTTCTATCCATCCTATGGAAAACGAAATCACCGCACGTGCGTACGTATGGAATACCGTCTCCACGCAGTGGTGTAATCTGTTTTCCCACCACCACCATACTTAGATGGGTATTACGGTGTAAAGAATAACTATATATAGTATTTATAACATAATATTTAATCTTATATATTATATAATCTAATCCAATTCAATTCAATAATTATGGGAATGATATCATCGTTCCTGCGTACGTACGGATTACAGTCTCCACGACGCTATGAGATTCATTCTCCATGTTAACCATTCATGAATGATTATAAAGTATATATAATGATTAATAATGAAATATATGACATGATAAACCTAATGAATTTATGTATATATATATATATATCATTTACATACTTCAATTCAAGTCAATAAGGAAAGGAAAACAGCATTCAAGCGTACATATGACCTATCGTCTCCATAAACGGTGTATTTTATTTCATTTATCTATCTATAATATATATATACTAAATATATATGATATATAAATCATGATTTACATTATGGATTCAATTAAATCATGATATAAGTAATAATAATATCATTAACAACAAGTCCAACCACGTACGATAAATAAAACAATTTTACCCAAAATGCTGCTTTAACATGAAATTTACAAAAGAACGGGTAATATAAAGTCATAAGTGAACTATATATGATATCATAACAACTAATATGATTCTGTAATAAGTCAATGGAATTATTTAAATTATTATATAGGATGTTCAGATATGTACGAAGCATATTGGATATCAGGTAAGGGAAAATCTTGCTATCACATTTTTATCTAAGATTGTTTATATTTCAGTATTACTGGGGAATATTTAACATCCACATCCATGTTTCATCAATATGTAATATTATTATTATCCTCCCACAATTTTTTATATCCAATTTTACCCATTGGTTAGTTTTTTAGTAAAATATATGAAAGGAATCTTTTGTCATTTTTATTACGAGGTACTTTTTTGACTTTTCTGGTCAAAGTAAGAGAAGAATGGTTTTCTTTATCTTATACGGCATGAATGGATTTTTAGAACATTATTTCCATGAATCATAATTTAAATGTTTTCAAGTTTATTTTTAATCAACTTATTTTAGTTTAAAATTGTATGACATGTTATGAAATGGAAAAAAAATTTTGAAGTAGAAATGATATTTTCCTCGATAATGAAGTTCAAGTGTTTTATCAAAATTATTTTGCATCTATGATAATATAGGGTTATGTTTATATACCTATTTTTGAATTGATTTTTTTATGTTATGATGGAATTATTTTTATGATTTCAATTTATCTTATATGTATTTTGTTATGATGGCATGATGTTTAAGAATCCCAATTTTGTTACAGGGGTTATGCTATGATGTATGATTTATGATCTTGTGGAACACATAATAATGGTATCATTATGAGATGTGTGAGACCTATATCCCCTTCCAATGAATTGGTTAAAAATTTATATATTATGGGATTGACATGGATGGAACAGAAGGTTAATCCAGTTCAGTGAAACAGGATTAAAACGAGGAGTGAACTCGGTTCAGAAATGGACATTATCCCCTACGATAGTCTTGGCAATGCATCTTGACTACTAAGAAAGTATTATCTATGATTATGTGTGTATGCCAAAAAGTTTCATGTTTTATGTTATGATTATTGGGATTACATTTCACCATTATGATTTATCCCATGTTATGATATTATGATCTCTTTTGCAGGTTAATATTTTTGAAATGCTATGTTATTATGAATATGATATTTCCTTTGTTTACCCTTACTGAGAATTTGAGCTCCCCTTTTGTATGTTTTCTTTCCCCAGGTTAGGAAGAAAGATATTAAGTTGGATATTCCAAAAGTGACTCTAGATATGATGAAATAAATGGGATACAATGTAGATTCTTTATGAACCCATTGTTTTTGTTTCCCAGTTTCTAAAGACACTATACCTATATGTTCATACCATGGATTTGTTATATGTTGTAATAAATATTCTTCAATTATGAAGTAATAACAATGAATGTAAAGTATGGGTCGTTATAATTCCTATGAGGTGTTCTTCCTTGTTAGATCTGACCATCTGACCTTGGAGGCTATGAGATATTAGAGATTGGTTTGTATGATGAATTACCCACGAAAAGTTGTTTAATTGTGGAATCCATGTACGATTCCACTTCTTATGTCATGATGTATTGGATCCCGTGAAGGATGAAAGTAGTTACTCATTTCGAGGATCCTATGTAGCATGTCTCATCTTACTACCCTATAAGAGTATCGTACACCGGATTATTCAATTTAGAAAATCATTCTAATGGTCTTGAGTTGGAATCTTGGACATACACAACAATTATGTGGATCCCCCAATAGACACCCAATATTACGTGCTGACTTATATGATCCCAAGATGGAATCCTTCACTTATGTGTGGACAATGGGGATCCGATGTATGATGCCTTCACAATGTCTGATTTAGGGGACCTAGTGGGAACCCCAATGTTTGATCGACATTAAGCTAGTTTGTTATGGGTATGTATAGAGATGGTAGTCAGTTCCACCTTATAACACATAATAAGTATCTAACTTATAATCATGTGGCAGTAGTGGTGGGTTTATGAATTTGACCACCCTCACTCATGTAATTATGTATCCAAAAATTTAACATTATTTCAAACTGATTTTTCATAGGTGATTCCTTGATATTGGTTTATGAGCCAAATATTAGGTGTTTTATGATCAAGATAACCACATGTACTCTGGGGGTCAAGATTCTGAACATTTTTTTATTAGATGATATTTATGATAATGATTCCAAGAGGAACATCACAAGATCTGGATTATGTGACTTAGTTGATGTGATAATGGATATGGAGTTCATAATAATTTATAAGTATTATTATTCCTGAAGTTACGTAGTGATATTATATATATTATTGGACATGAAATTATATTGTGATTCGATAGAAATTAGTGGACATGAAGTACAAAAAATGATATGATTGTAATTAGTGGACATGTTATTCAAAATTAGACAGGGATCTATATATATTTATAATTGAGATTACTAGTCATGGTAATCAATAATGGATTTGGTGTTCAATTATATAAAGAGCTTATATGATAACATCATCGATATTTGGATCTTTTGAACTACATTCCTCAACATGATCATAAATTTAAAGGGATTGTTTATTTTATTCATGTTTTTTTGTTATGCACAAATGTCATGTGGATGTAATTTGGGTCCCAAGTTTTATATAATTATATTAATCATCTAGAAATTTTTCAGAACCAGATGAAATAGGTATTTCAAAGTGGGATCACTAACAAAAGGATCGAAATTTGTATTATTTTATTTAATTTAGGTGTATCTTGTCTACGTTGTGTGTATTTCATGGGAATTCACTAATGGAAGTTTATTATAAATTCAATATTGGTGGAGAGATACTTATATACATTTATCATGCCAAATATGTGCCTATTAGTTTGCATGCAGGCCATATTTCTACATTGTGGTTGAGAATAGATACATGATTGATAAGGTGAGGCTCATGCTTTATAGATTGGGTAGATATACTCATGAACAATTTTATGTTTGAGTTAGAGAAGCACAGTACTTTCTCAGAGACTAATTATGGGGTTCATCTCAAATCATATAGTAGAACAAAGAACATTTATTCGGTTTTCTTTTACATAACCATGTATATTTGTTTAACCCAGTGTTCTATAAATAAATGTTTGTAATACATGTGTATTATTGAAATTATTATATTTCATGATTTTCAAATCCTTTTTTATATGTATTTCTACCACACCGTTATTATATATAACTATATAAGGTGTTTATTTATATCTATTATTTATCTTCTTATGATATGACATCATAGTTTCCCCTCAAACACACCATAGGATCTCACTACAAGCTCCCATTCTCTACCGTATGAGGATGAAGTCTTGAGGCAATATGACATACCATTATGGGGAAACATTTTAGGGGGTACCAGAATTGGATGTTATAATAAAATATATTAATGTTTACAATATAAATCCATTTTCAATAAAAATTTAAAATGTATAATTCATTCAATGTAGGCTATAACTAAAATTCAAAATCAAAGAACTTAATTTAAATAAAATATGAAAATAGTTTTTAATATAATATTTTAATTTAGTAATAAAATTCATGGACATAGGATTTATATTCTCGTAGAATATTTCAAATGGCATAATTGTATTCTTGGAAATAAATATTTCATTACTTAAGATGTATTGAAATATCCTAGGATACACTAAAATAACTTTAAAAAAAATTATAATTTTCACAAAAAATTTATTTTTTACTAAAAATAAACATTTTTTTAGAAAAATAACAAAAAATAATACCTAGTGAATTTTAATGAGAGGAATTAGAAAATGAAATTCATTTTACCTATTTTAAATCAAAGAATTTTTAAATATAGTTCTTTAATGAAAATTAATAATATAATTTAAATAATTTTTAAAATATATGTTTTCAATATTAACTCATATTAATTTTGTTTCATTTTTAATGTAATGAGTTTTAATTATTTCCCATATTATTATGTTTTTATATATTTATTAATAAATATACTCCAATATATTATGTATCATTTATATTCGATGTAACATGTAACTCAAGTTATCAAGCATAACAATAGTTTTATATGGTCCAAAATTTCATGGCATTAGAAAAATTGAAAAATAATAAAAACCCATAAATTTTTAGTATGAAAACATAAATACAACATTCATCCACTAAATTTAAAAGAAGTAATAGTAATAATTTCATATAAAAAAATAATCAATACAAATATCTAGGTTGTTTAATCCATTTTAAGAGCTTCTAAAATATAAAAAAAATTCAAAACCATTTTTGACCGTATTTATGTGACCCATTGGTGTATGTACAAATCATAATCCAAACAACACAAAAAACCCGAATACCCAAATCCAGAATGAGTCCAAAACAGTGACTGTGGAAAAAGAACCATAATAATTTCATACATACAATATTTTATAAAGGGTGTGATAGAATAAATTTTTATTAGGATCACAATAAATGTTTTTTGTTATTCCATTCATATGACATTTAAAACACTCTAGTTTCAATATCATTACAAAATTGTTTTTAATATAATTTTAAATAAAAAAACATCACATCCATGGTATTTTTATAGCCATCCATTCATTTTTATTTAAATGAAAATAACAAATTTGGAAACATTTCTTCATCCTACCCCTCATTAATTAAAAAACATTTTTAAATTTAATATTTAAAAAACACATTCTAAATAATCATATTCAATTTTTATAGGAACACATTTATAAAATCTAGTAATTGCATTAAAGGTAAAACTCAATCTTGATGCACCACATTAATAATGAAGTGATGTCAGAAAGTAGTTTTATAAAATTACATTGGAATAAATTTCAATCGATGTAGGGATTAAAAAATATAATTTTCCCAATGGATTCATCTATAATCATCAGATAATAAATTTTTCCAAATATTTGATGCTCCTCAGTTTATTATCCAACACAAACTAGACAAATTTTTTATATATGAAATGTTTAAAAAATTCAAAACCCACCTAATTCAACTCACACTATATTCTTTGAGAGAACTCCAAAAGTATATAAATAGGCCCAATCCGAGACACTAAATGGTGTGTAACACCCAAAGCATCAACGATACACTTCTCATTAAATAATACAATAGCTTATGTTGTATAAAATATTCAATTCTAAAACACCATGACCTATACAACTAGTGGTTATGAATAGTAATAACAACATTTTCAAATTTTATAAATTTTATTTTTCAAAATGGACTTCATTTTTGGATTTGGAATATAAAAATTATCTGAGGGTGAATTTTTTGTATTATTTTGAAAACATTCAATTTCTGATGAATAGTGAAAAACACATTGTTATTATTTAAAACAACTTTTTATTTAAATAATTAGTTATTTTATTTAAATTTAATTTAGGTAAAAATAGATATATAATACCTATATAGGTTCAATGTAATTTATTTGAGTCATTATATAAGAATATTTGATATATATAATTTTGTAGAACTTTTTACAATCTCTTACGCACCTTCTTGAAACATTTTCAAAATTTGCATGAAACATAATTTTAAAGCTTCTTTTAATTGAATATAAAAATTATGAGAGACACAGTTGACATCAATAAGTAAAATTTGGTTCAATTGGGTAAATTATTTTTGGTATAGTAACTTTTGAATTTTATTTAACAAGGATAAAAGTTAATAGGGTAATTAAAGGTAAAAATGAAAATATAATTAATTTAATACATGTCCCAATTCTATTGGATAACTGTATTTCGACCAAAATAACACTTCAGAATAAAATATGATCTTTTTCATCCACTTGGATTAGATTATTACAATTATTATTATTTTATTTAAAGAAGATTTAATACTGTTAAATTCAATTATTAATAAATAAAATATTTTTAATATAGGGTTATACATAAGATAAATATGACTATAAATATTCATTACAAAGATAAAAATATTTCCTACATAATTTTATTTTTTCTATAAGTTTTAAACATTACTTAAATAAATTTAGTTATGACACAATGATGATGTTGTGGTTACCTTATAAATTAAATGTTGAATTAATTGATATTATAAATATCCAAATAAATGTAAAATGAGATTTATGATAAATTACAATAATTTTGTAAAATAATATAAAATTTTAGTTTTATTTAAAAGAACTTTTTGTGATGTGATAATTTTTTTATAAGTTTCACAAAAACAAAATACCAAATAGTGTAAAAATTTAAAAAATTGAGTTTTAAAACCATTACTATGTTATTAATTGATATAATATTCATAAATATTTGTGGTTTGACCAAAGGAACTATTTAACGTTATATAAATCAATATTTAACCACTTAGGTTTAGCTTTTATTTTTATTTAATGTTTATTAACAAATTATTATAATAATAATAGAATACATGGTAAAAGATAAACTATTTAACTAAGAGCTAAATCTAAAAGATAAGGTTAATATGGTGACCTAAACCAGTTTAAAACCCACTGGTTGAGAGTTTTAAATCCCTAAACACCTTATACTTTAAATAAATCATTTTGGAGAAATTATACACTAAATATAATTGTATAATAAAATAATATTTCATGCTTTTTCTAAAGTGACCCTTACCTCACTTAAAAGGGTACTTCACCTTCTGTAAAATTCACACAACAAAAGCCATTAGGCGTAGCCAACCCCTATTCTAATATCCTCTTAACTACCCTCAGATCGATCTATAGGCCTTACATTCATCATAAATAAACCTAAGAAGCCCTTTTGATCAACTCATAAGTAAACACCCGAAGAAAAGGTAAACATTTCACCACCTCATTCAATGTTTTTTCTTCTTCAACATCCACTTTCATTGTTATTTCCACACCAAAATTATAACTCCAGTAAAATATATATATAATTTGATGTTATTAAAAATATCGTACAACCATATTCATTATTCTATCCATCTTATGACTGACAAGTCACCATATGTGCGTACGTACGACATACCCTCTCCACATCGTGGGGTAGTTTGTTATTCAAAAACATCATTATTTGAATGGGTATAATAATGAGTGTAACCGATTTTAATAATAAATATAACATATTATTTATTCTTTATATATGATATATCATCCTATTATATAGGATTTCACCATCAATAGAATGATATTGTCTCCCATGTGTATGTACGGATTACCGTCTCCACAAACGCGATGAAATTCATTCCCGATCATAACCATTCATGAATAATTACCATTTTTTGATTAAAAATAATGTTTAAGAACTTAATATCATTCAAGATATGAATAAAATACATCCTATCCATAGAAAGAATGGTTATGTAACCAAGTACCCAAGGGAAAACAAATCAGTTAACACCTGAAACAATGATACTACTGAAATATTATTAACAAAGCAATAATAAATAATCATATATAATATCATATTTATGTATGTGGTTATTTTATAACCTAATAACACTGATTTTTCATTTATATAGGATTTTAAACTACCCTCAACTGATAAAATGTACAAGTTAAAGGTTAATTATACAATCAAATCATTATTTAAGGTTTTTTGAATGTGAGTATCTACTGGGACCTCTGTATCACCCACATTCATGTTTCTTAAAAAAATATTTCAAACCATTTTTACTATTTCCGATACTATGGTTTAATGTAATTTATATAGTTTTTTGATTTTTAATAATGTCTATATAATGGAATCTTTCTGTCGTTTTCCACAAAAGTTCCTTTACGACCTTTTCAAAAAAATTAAAGAATGAATGTTTTTTAACTTATAGAGAGGGTGTAATTATTTTTCACCGTTATAAGACATTCAAATCCTCCAATAAAAACATATAATAATATTTTAAAAATAAATTTTTTCTTTTATAATTAAATGTATTTTAAATGATTCCAAAATAAAAAGAGATATTTCTCTCAAACAGTTTTGATTTCATCTATGTCAATATCCTTTGCTGTATATTACACTTCTTTGAAGTTGATTTATTATGATTCAATATTCCATATTGTATTAATGATTTTGTGATGTGTTTTACTATGGATTTTTTATTTTTATAGCATTCATGGTTTATATTAATGTTGTATAACTTCATATGCTAATTTTATTATGAATGTTTATGTTATGTTTCAAACTTTTCATATGAGGAATGCATTGGACGTAGTAAGTGATGAGTGGAGCCCGATATAGCTCCTCGATTGATCTGTAGGTCTTAGAAGACAAACTGGAGTCTTGGTAAAAGGCCTTGAAAAATTATTATTTGTAGTCTTGGAACGAGGCCTTCACTATGGGGTTATAGATTCTATCATTAGGCATTCCATTATTATCAAATTGGCTATTGACGTTACATATGATTGTTCTACTAGAAAAATATCCATGTGAATTAGTATATTGTATTATTTGATTTATCAATTCCATATTTTTCTGATGATAATGTTTAAAAGTATTGTGTTTTAGTATTATACATTGCCTTAAATGTTTATGCTTATTTATGAATTTTTCTGATATATTATTATCCTCATTGAGAACTTGAGATCGTCCCTTTTAATGTTTTATTCTTAATAGGATGCGATGAAGTATATTATGACTGACCTACAGGGGTAGTCTAAGGGATATGAATTTTTGAAAATGATACACAATGTTGTTGTTGTTTTATTTCATAACGTAATTTAAAACTTATGTTTGTATCTATTATTTCCAAGGCTACTAAACTGATCAGATTTTCGGGATTTGATCCCTTGTGATCATTCCAATGTTATGTAATAATGCACACGCTCTAGATAAAATGGGTCGGGGTGGTACAACTTTTATTAGAGGAAGTTTATTACAAACCATTGAATCCAGATTTAGAAAAACACTGATTAAAAAACATTACCCTATGATATACTTTGGGGATTAGTATATAAGAATATCCGAGAATTTTTGTAATATAGATATTTTGTGAGTTTACCAAAAAATAAATCCTTGTATGGATATTATCAGGTAGAGGCAGCTCTAGAATAGGTGTTCCTAGAAGTGAAAACTCTGTAAAGGAGTTTTGGGTTTGACCCGGGGTATCCTAATACATGACCCCAAGCCTTGATGCACTCTTTGTAATGACACACCTGGGGGATATGCATAGTAGAATTCACATTTTCTTACAAACCGTTATGAATGATTTATGAGTATATACCTATTCAACGAATTTTTTATTATTATTATGGATTATATCCATAAATTTTTAAAATAATGTTAAGTGTATTACTGGTTTGGAATTTTGTATTGTGATTCATAAACTAATCTAGTGTATGCCATTGTTTATAAATGGTTCCTAGTGGAAGGAATGGAAATAATATAAACACACGTAATCCATGTAGGGATTTCCCTCCTACTCGTGATAATTATAGTAGAGTTGGTAATGACACTGGTGCTAATCAGCTTATCACCATTCTGGGAAAACTCACGCAGGTTATGAATAATAAACATACCCTTATGAAGCACCCTGATCCACAATGATGAAGATCAATGCTAGACCTCTTCATGAGGAAACAACCTCAAACATTCAAGGGGACTAAAAATAAATTTGTAGTTGAGAAATGGATAAGTTCCTTAGAGAAAATATTTCATGCTTTGTGGAGTAGCGAGAGAGAAAAAGTTTTCATGGTGATTTATTGCCTCAAAAGATATGTAGATCAATTGTGGTCATTAATTCAAAACGCAATGAAATATGAAGAAGTATCACATATTTAATGGAGGGAGATTAAAATGCAATTATAAGAAAAATACATTTCTCGCGACCATTGAGAGGATATGGAATGACAATTTCTATGAATGAGGAAAAAGGAGGATGCGAATGTCACAAAGTATGAGGTTAACTATACTAGGTTAGAAAATAATGAAGAATATTATATATGTTATCAAATGATTAAAATTTATCGATTATTCTATGGGTTAAAACCATTTCTCCTTCAAGAATTAGTCACACAATCCTTCCCCACATATGAAGATATTGTCTCATGTGTTATCAAGATAGAAAATGAATTTTCTAAGTGTTATGGATTAAAATCACAGAAAGATAATAAGAGATATACTAAAACATTGGAAATGGAAATATGGGTAATAATGAAAAACATGAATTTCTATTCTATGATAAATTTGGGAAGAAAGACCCTAGTACATTCCTGAAGGGAAATGGAGTCTGTTACAAGTGTGGTGGAAAATCAACTATGCTCAAGATTATAAGGGAAAAAATAGGATTTTAATGTTGAATGCAACAATTGTAGTGAAATGATGCATTATGAAAATGAATGTCTTATGTTCCAATTAAACATACCTCCGAAAAGGCCAAGTGATGAAGGCCAATCTTTTTAAATATCTTCTGTTGAGGTTGAAGCTCGAAAAGACTTGGTGGTTTATAAATTAATGGTTTTCTCCAGTTTGGCCAATGATTTATTTGATCCTGGATCATCATATCATTTCACATCTTCAGTGTTTTTTAAGAAAATTTCATATTTCCAATTTTATTTTTCAAGGGATTTATCAGTAAAATCTATTAAGGGAAGTATCATTGCAACAATGTATTGTGAATCAATTCCTGTGAGGATATATAATTGTTTTTATCTGCTGATATCATTGACATACCCATGATTGAATTTGATATAATTCTTAGTATGGATTGGATTTCAGACCATGATGCAAAAAAATTATTGTATGAAGAAGGAGGTTAAAATTTATGATGATGGAAATGAGTAATTTATCATTAGAGCAAAAACGTCACCAACTAATCATTATCTAGATCCACCCCAAGTAGCTCAAATAAATTTAATTATGAGGGATAATGAGAATAAAATTACTATTGGTGAGGAAAAATAATGTTCAATGATAGGATGTACCTATTGTTCAAGAATATGTTGATGTGTTTTTAGATAATTTTCTATTTACATCTTCCAAAATGAGAAATTAGGTTTCCATTGATTTAATTCATTATTAGAGGACCATATCAAAGACCCTTTATAGAATGGACACTATGGAATTAGTGGAACTAATGAAAAAACTAGATGAATTGATTAAGGAAGGATTTATTTACCCTAGTGTTTCTCTATTGGGATCCCATATTCTTTTTTTTAAGAAGAATGATGGATCTAAGAGGTTGTGCATTGACTACATGGTGATCAATGCTATAAAAATAAAGAACAAGTATCCCATACACTGTATGGATGATTTATTCAACCAATTTCATGGAGCTAAATATTTATCAATGATTAACCTTTGATCAATATATAATCATTAGTGTGTGAAGAAGTAAGACATTCTGAAAATTGTATTTCAAACTAGGTACGGCCATTAAAAGTTTATAGTAATGCCATTTGGACATCCTAATGCACCATCAGTTTTCATGGATCTAATGAATATAGTTTTCAAGGAATATCTTAATGAATTTGTGGTGGTACTTATTTATTATATCATGGAATACTAAAAAATCTATGAATATCATTAAAATAACTTGCACACTATTTTAAAGACTCATAGAAGAACTGAATTATATGGAATGTTTAGAAAGTTTGAAGTCTAGCTTCAGGGGTTTTCTTTTATTAGCCATATTTTCTCTAAGGATTCAATCTCTGTTGATTTTTCTTTAAAAGATAAATACAAGAGGGTCCACTAAAGATTACAACTGAGGTACACAATTCTATTGGATTAGTAGGTTATTTTCATCCTTTCATCAATAATGTTTTTGATTGGCTAACCTATAAACCAATTTCACATGTAAAGGGGATAAATTTTTCTGTACAAAAGAGTGTAAATAATGTTTTGAATAATTGAATACAAGATTAGTCAATGATCCTATCATGAATTTGTTGTTGGGGAATGATGGGTTTGTTATTTATAGTTATGCTTCCAAGAAATGACTCGGTTGTGTCCTTATACAGAATTATAGAGTTATTTTATACGAATCACAACAGCTAAAAATTCATGAACAAAACTATCCCACTCTTGATCTTTAGTTAGCATGTGTTATATTTTCTTTGATGATGTGGGGACACAATCTATATGGTAAAAAATGTGAGATATATACTAATCACAATAGTTTAATGTATATTTTCTCATGGAAATAAATCAACATGAGGCAATGACGATGGATTGAACTACTCAAAAAAAATGATTTCACTATACACTAACCCCCGGGGAAGGAAAATAAGGTGGAAGATGCTTTGAGCAGAAAAGATCGTGGAGTTATTAACAAAATGAGAGTTAAAATGGATCCAAGGTTCATGGATATAGTAAATATAGATATGGGAATAATCATGGAAGGTGAAACATCATCAATTTTTCAAATGGTTGCCTAACCGTCTTTACTAGAAAGGATAAAAATTTCTCAGACTGATGATGAGGAGTTTCAAAAGAAAATTAAAGATATAAATGATATAGGATTGATAAAAATCATATATGAAGATAGAACTTTGAAACTTGGAAGGAGAAATTGTGTTCCTGATATACCCAATCTAAAAAGAGAATTTTTGGATAATGCTCATATCTCCAATTATATTATACACCCTAGTAACACTAAGATGTATAAATATTTGAAAGAACATTATTGGTGCAACAACATGAAGAAGAAAATTATGATTATGTGTCAAGAGCTATGGTTTTTCAACAGGTGAAGGATGGAAGAAAACAACCTAGAGGATTCATAAAACCACATCCCATACCTGAGAGGAAATAAGATGATATTACAATAGAATTTTCCATGGGGCTACCAAAGACTCCTAGAATGAATGATTCAATAAAGTTCATTTTTGATTATCTTACCATGTCAACACATATTAATTTTATAATAGAATATTTACCACTTGAACTTCTATAAATACTATAGATCAATGAAGTTTTAAGACTTCATGGATTACCTCTATAGATTGATTCTGATCATGATCCTCATTTTACATCATGATTCTGCAAAAGTTTTCAGAAGTAATTGGATACTGTACAGCTTTTGAGCACTGCCCACCTCTATCAAAATGATGGTCAATTAGAATGGGTTATTCAATCCATATAAGACATGTTTATATCTTTCTAACACAACATTAAAGGTACGTGGGATCTATACTTACCACTGGTTTAATTTTCATTATAATAATAGCTTCCATTGAAGTATTCAGATGGCACCATATTAAGAATTTTATTGAAATAGATGTCTCACACCCACTTGTTAGGATGATTATTGTGAAAGAGAACTCTTAGGGATAGAACATGTTAATGAAATAATCAAAAAGGTTATTATTATCCAAATCCACATCAAAGCAGATCAATGTATGGAAAAGTGCTATATCAATAACTAAAAGGAGGATTTGGAATTTCAAGTATGTGATAAAGTTTTAATGAAGTTATATACATGGAAAGGTGTTATACATTTCAATAAGAAGGGTAAATTAAGTCTCTGGTACATCAGACCTTTCTATATCATAGACCAAAATGTATTTGTAGCTTACTATTTGGAGATTCCTCTACGTCTCTCTAAAGTTCATGATATGTTCCACAGATATTTGTTGATAAAATACATGTTGGACGAAACGCATGTACTCACCTATGAAGAAATAGAACTACAACTTGATATTTCTTATTGTGATGATCCTATCATGATTAATGATTCTATAGAACATGTTCTGAGAAACCGAATGAATCATCTGGAAAAAGTTCTATAGAGAAACCATAAGACGGAATAGGTAATATTGGAACCCAAGAATCTTATGATGAAGAATCATTCAAATATTTTTTTGCAGTATTATTCTAGAATTTTTGATAATGAAAATATTTTAAGGAGGAAAAAATTTAACACCCCATTCCTGCATGATATGCTTCTCTTTGAATAATAAAATAGCTTGCATTGTATTCTACTTTGAGTTCTAACAAACCAGAGCCAATCAAACTAGCCGTTATGAATTGAAATACCCACCTTTTGAAATTCTATAAATTTTACTTTTCAAAATGGACTTTATTTTTTTATTCAGATTATCAAAATTAGCTTATTGTGATTTTTGGTATTTTTCTGAAAACATACAATTTTTTATGAATAGTGAAAAAGATTGAGTTATTGTTTAAAACCGACTTTTAATTGAAATAATTTTTTATTTCAATTAAATTTATTTAATGTAAAAATAGATACATAATACCTATATATGTACAATGGTTTTCATTGGAATCATTTTATAATAATATTTGATATTTATAAATTTATTGAACTTTTTACCGTCTTTTACCCACCTTCTAGGCACATTTGCAAATTTGCATAAAATATAATTTGACCGCTTCTATATATTTAATTTCAAAAATTATAGAGACATATTTGAAAATAGAACATAAAATGTGGTTCAATAATATGAAAATAATTTTGGGTGAAAAGTATCTTTTTAATTATTTTTAAGATTATTAAAATTAAGTAGGGGAATTTATGGTAAAAAATAATATTTTAATTAACCTAACACATTTCCTAATTATTTTGGATAAGTTTATTTAGAACAAAATAAACATTATGATTAAAATATGATCCTTTTGGTCTACTTGGATTACATTAAGACTTTTATTTTTATTTTATTTAAAGAACAGTTAAAATTGATAAATTCAATGTTTAATAACTGAACCATTTTAATATAGGGATATACATTTGATAAATTATACTATAAGTATTTTTTACTAATATAAAATGATTTCATACATAATGGTAATTTATTTATAATTTTTAGACATTAAATAATTTAATTTATTTATGACACAATGATGATGCATTAATTACCTTATTAATGAATGATTAATATAATTGATATTTTAAATATCCAAATAAATGTATATTTAGACTTTTATTGAATTAAACCAGTTATATAGGTTAATATGACATTATATATTTTATTAAAAAAACTCTATTTGAAATGTTAATGTTTATATGACTTTCACAAAAACAAAATATCAAAAAGTGTCAAAATTGACATAAATGACTTTAAAAAAAATACTATATTAATTATTGATATAATATTCCTAAAATTATAAGTCTTGAAAAAGCATATATAAGGTTATATATAAAAATAATTAACCACTTGGTGTTCTATAAGAATTTTATTTTATGTTTACTAACCATTTATTATACTAATTCAAGAATACATGGTAAAAGTTAAACTACATAACTAAGAGTTAAATATAAAATATAAGGTTATTATGGTGACCTAAACCTATCTATAACCTACTGGTTTAGATTTTTGCGATCTATCCCCACCATATAATTGAAATAAATAATTTTTATCCATTATAAACCGAATATGATGGTATGATAAAATAATATTTCAGACATTTCCTAAAGTGACCCTCACCTCTCTTATAAAATGGTACTACCCTTCTCTAAAAATAACACCTCCAATTCCATTTTACTTGGCCAAACCTAGAACATATATACTACCAACTACCCCCACTTGGTCATAGAGGCCTCACAATTGTTAGAAAACTAACCTATGGATCTCTTTTTTTCAACACAAAAAGAAACACCCAAAAAAGAGGAAATAATTTTACCACCTCTTTCAATGTTCTTTTATTCTTCCACATCCTCTTTATTTATTGTTTACATTCAAAAATAATAAATCAAGTACCATATAAATATTGTGATGTTATTATAAATATGTAAAAACCATATTTATTATTCTATCCATCTTATGAATGACAAGTAACCATACGTGCGTACCTACGACTCACCGTCTCCACACGGTGGTGTAGTTTGTTATTTTGACACTTCGTTATTTGTATGGGTATAATAATGAGTATAATTGATATAAATAAAAAATATAAAATATTAAGGATTATTTATATATGATATACCATCCAATTAAATTTTATTTCTCCATCAATAGAATGATATTGTCTCTCATGCGTATATATAGATTACGGTCACCATGATCGCGATGAAATTCATTCATGATCATAACCATTCAAGAATAATTTTTATTTTATGAATAAAAATAATGTTTAAGAACATAATATCATTATGGATATGAAAAAATAAATCCTATCAATATCAAAAATGTCTTATGTAACCAATCATATAAAGGAAAACTAATCAATTAACACCAGAAACAATGATACTACCGAAATATTATTAACTAAGAAATATTAGAAGATCATATATGATATCATATATATATAAATAGTTCTTTTATAATTTAATAACAATGATTTTACTATTATAAGAGATTTTAACATAACCTTGAACTTGTAAAATACCATGAAAGGGATAATTCTAGAATCTCTTTATTATCCGAGGTGGTTTATACATGAGTATCTAGTCGGACCTCTTTATCATCCACATCCATTTTCTTAAAAAAGTATTTCAAAACATTTTTACTATTTCCTAGAGTATAGTTTAAATTTATTTATACACTTTTTTTGACTTCATATATGATGTTTATAAATTAATCTTTCTATCATTTTCCAAATAAGGTCATTTACAACATTTTGACAAAATTAAGCCAAGATGGTTTTTTATCTTATACAGCTGGTGAAACTATTTTCCCCCGATATAACACCATCCAATCGTCCCTTACCAAATTATAAAATTATTTTCGAAATAATTTTTTCTTTTATAATTACCTATTTTTAAAATGATTTTTCAAAATAAAAATAGATAATTGTCTCAAATAGTTTTGATTTCATCTATGTCAATATCCATTGATGGATTTTACACTTGTTTGAAGTTGATTTATTGTTATACAATCTTCCATATTGTATTGAAGGTTTTGTGATATTTTTGACTATCGATGTGTTATATTTATACAATTCATGGTTTATGGTTTAATTGTTTTCATTTTTTATGCTAGTTTTAAAACAAGTGACTATGTTATGTTTCATCCTCTTCATATGAGAAATGAATCAGACTTAGTATGTTATTGGTGGAGCCCGCTATAACTCATTGATGAATCAGTAGTCCTCATGAGACAAACTAGTGTCTTTGATTAAGGCAAATGAAAAAAAATATAATGTGTAGTCTAGGCATGATACCTTGACTACGTGGTTATGAAGTTTGGAATTATACATTCTATAATTATGAAATTAGTTATTTATATTACATGTGATTATTCAACTAGTAGAATATCTATTTGAAAAAGTATATGGAATTATTTGATTTATCAATGGAATATTATGCAAGATTTTATGTTTAAAAGGCTTCTCTTATAGTCTTATAAATTTCCTTACTTTTTAATACTTATGTATGAATGTTTCCACTATATTATTATCCTTACTGAGCACATTATATCACCCCTTTCTATGTTTTATTTTTCCATGAATGCGGAAAGGTATATTATGACTGACCTACAAGGATAGTCTAAGGGAGATGAATATGTTAAAAGGAGACACAAAATTTATTTTTTGTTTTTTATTATATATTGTAATATAAATCATATGTTTTTATATAGTACTTATAAGGCTACTAAACTAATCGGCCTTTCGGTATTTGATCCCTTGTGATCCATCCAATATTATGTAATAATGCACCGACTCTTCTTAATTGGGGTCTAGGTGTTACATGGTGTAAATTCAATTCCATCATAGTAAAAATATAGACCTCTCACTCAATTCCAAATAGTTAAATTATTTTATAAACATTAGTTTAGAAATAAAACAATTCATATGATCAATGCAACAACATATTATTAATCTCACCTCACCTCCAATCCCCTCATAAGACATTGCCCCATCAATTCCATCCATATCACATTCAGTAATAATATCTCCCTTTGGGGCGAGAGACTATATATAAACAAGGGGATAAATATGGTCTAACACACAGACACCATGTGAAACAATTTCAAAGAGCTAGAGTGACCACACTGAAAAATGTCGAGTTATAGAGAAAATTTCATATGCCATAGAAATATAATTTCAGAATTATTTATTGAGAAATCCCCTTTAAAACCAATATTAAATCATTTCAAATATAAAACACTTTCTAAATAACTTAAATCTTCCATTAAATCCACTAAAAGGGAAAAAATATTTCTTTTATTTAAAAAAATCCATGAAATCCTCTTTTCACCCAAGGCATGACAAAAATAGGGTAAAATTGCTTTATGAAATATTAATTTCAATATAAAAAAATAATTAAAATTTTTAACAAAAAATTGAATTCAATGATAATTTTTTAAATCCAAATACCCTTAATAAACCATTTATTCAATGATAATAATATAATAAATCAATTATAAATTCTTTTTTACTCTCTCATATTGGAAAAAATTTATCAAATAAATAATTTATAAAATCAACCACCAAATTATTTTTCAAATAATGTAACACATATATGAACTTTATTTAATTAAACTGTAGTAAAATCTAATGTTGTCACATTATATAGAGTATTTTCTAATAGTATAAGTAAATAATCCTCTAAAAACTATTAACCAAATCCAACAAGATGAAACTACTATAACCCTTATATAGATCCAAATAATCACTAAGGGTTTTCTCTTTTGGAATATGCCAATGGTAGAAAGGAAGAGGGGTGGAAAAGAGGTAATCAAAGGGGAATGATGGTTCCCCATGATAATTAAATTTTTAATCAGAGGAATAATATCATTAACTGTAAGGTTAATTGTGTATGAGAGTTCCATTATGTGAAACAATGAACCTCCAAATTGTGGGGATGAAATGAAAGGATCCAATCCTATAAAAAGTAAGAGGGGTATAAGTGGTTTAATTTTTTTAAACAAATGGAATGTTACCATGGATAATCTAATGGAATATAAAATTTATCTCTAGTGATATAAACTCAATAGAGACCTCGTGTATTGGTTTCATATTTCACTGACCGAAACCCATCGATAAAATGTTGAGCCATTAAAATTTCATATCCCTTATCATGTTTATCAAATGATTTTTGAAAGGACCAATTTAGGCTAGGGATAACATTGAGAGGGGGGGATTAATGTTGGGGGATTTTTAATCCCTTTCAAGTTTATATCCATTTAACTCTTTGAAATATTAGGATATCTATTCTCTTTTTTATTTTTCCATGTTTTATGAAATAACGTAAAAGAAATAAAGAATAAAAAAAGATAATTTAATAAGGTTCTATACCCAATAAGAGTATTTAGTCCTTGGAATAGTTTTTAAATAATATTGACAATAGAAAAACTTAGAAAACAATCCTTTAATCATGGTAACGATATGTAGGATAAAACTATTCACTTGCAATATGCTATTGTAAATTGATTGTACATATTTTACAACCCTTGGATGGATATTTATACTACATATGAAAGTAGTATCTCCCTTATTGGTTTGGATCTTTTTAACACCATTAATTTCTCCCCCTATTTGAGATTAGTGTTGGATGTCACTATTCTTCATTGATCTTAAAAAAATTCTTCTTCACATAGTTACATTCGAAACAACTAGCAGGAAACACCTTTTACTTCTTCTCAATAGCAAAATGAAATACAAAAATTCTTCATCTTCTATCACTCATGCTAATATGAATATTGTATAGACCGATAATAAAAAAAAATCTTCTTTGAAACAAATGGTGACTTACAGATATCAATTTGGTCACCACCTCCTCTCATCTTCTTATTTCTTTCATATTTACTGAAATATGGACTCCACTATTATTTTTTCTATATCTTTTTTAAATCAAAATCTATTTTTTGATTTGTGTAACTATCTTTACTAGCTATAAATTGCGGCACTGCAATTTTCTGGGACAGAATAATAAATTGATTTTATATTTCCCATTTTTTTATTCTATAATACACAATAATATAAAATTATAATATCCTGATTAATTATATTTCATCAATACAAAATATCACCTATTATGTGTATGATTTATTCTTTGTAAATATAAATTTTTTTAAAACTCTAATAAAAATAAACTTAGTGACTATCTTACGAAATTATAAAAAATTTCATGGGTCTTCAAAAACTATTTTACATTACTACACAATTAGAATTTGATCAATATTTTTTTAATTTATGAGCTCATACTCATATGTGATTCTGTATGAATGCATGTAATTTTTCATTTTTTTCTATTCCCTTAATATTCTAAATTCTAACACATACAATGCACATATTATATCAATTAAATATTCATGTTCTTTTCAATCTGTTAATTTATTCATTGTACACTTTCTTCTTGCTTATAAAGGTATATGAAAACACTTAATTTTTTCTTCACTATATCGTGTGAAATCCAATGTATATTTTATTTGTTAAATAAAGTGAAATAATTTAACACACTCCCATTCTATATATTCAATTCCTTATTTGAAGTGAAGTGTTCAACTTATTCCCTTGGTATTAATATGGTGTTTTTATTATGACTTCTTTGGGATAATCTCCCTTGCAAAAGTGTTCATACACCAGTATCAACACTAATACAAGACAAAAGCCATTCATGAGGAAGTCATTATTACGAGGTATGGTGGGAGTTCTCTACTCATGAATTGTGTCATGAATTATAGTTTTTTGTGTAAGAAAAAAGCATGATTGAACACATTCATCATAAAGCACAATGATTAGGTTTTACACTGATCACATGTTTATAAAATCTTCTATTCAAAGTATGAGATACTTGTATCTTATCATAAAACATGAGTTCTTGAGTCACATATATTCTTCGCATAAGAAAACACTTCATGGGAATCACCTTATTATTTGTTCCATCGTGGCTCATATGACTCTACTCCTTGATGAAATAAGAACTTTTATATTCATTATTTTTTAGAAACAATTGTCTCAAAATATTTGACTGGTAGTAGAATGATTCATTTTTAAACTCATATTTTATAGTAATGTATAACCACTTATAGATCATATTTATTCTGACATGAATCCCATAAAAAATAATTCTTGGAAGGTTGAGAATAATATATCTAAATATACATTCATTTATTACATTATTGTGGGTATAAATGAGGTTTAGTAAAATGGAATCCATTAGATTCAATTGGGATTTTTTTTTGTTGTTAACCATATGTGCATGGGATAAATATTTCACAAAAATAATCGTAACAAGGGTTTAAATACAATCTATTGAAATTGAATTCTCAAACTAGCTCTAGTAACGTCATTTTCAGTTCGGTAAATGAATGTACATATCAATCGTAGAAAAAATGTCTCATTATTATTCAAGTGTGTTCTTCTCATTGTTTCAACATAGGATTGGTCTTGATAGACTTGGGTTATATTGATGGTGGTTCTCCCAACTTCTATGGAAAATAGGTTGCTCCATCGGTAGAGTGGAGGAGATATTTATTGGTGATTTTTGATACATCTGAGGATTAGATTGAATAAAATCACTGTAAGAGATCAAATGGTGTGGATTATTTCATTCGTGTAGTCACTATATTATCTGTATGTTTTTAAATGGATGAATAGTATTACAAAAAACCATTTCCCACAACAGAAGCTCCACTATGCTCCCATCCACATTATGAGACATAACATAGATGCTCTGCATTTGTGATATCAATAGGGATGAGACATTAATTTCAAAACAAAACATTCCCACAAGGGTCATGACACACATTCGTGGGCTTCAAGAGATTAAAGACCATACATTTAGCCACCTCTACACTTATTAGTCATTACACATGTGCCCAGACACACCCCAAATTACCTTGTTAGGCCTTCTTCATGCATCCATTTTGGCCTACTCCTGGACTGGTGCTCATCTGGGTTGATCCTGCTCCAAATATATGTGGTTGTTCAAGCCTCCTTAAGTAAAATTTGTTGGCCACATTTTCTTCCAACACATAGAAAAAAATATAATTGAAGTATCATCATATAAAAACAAATAAACCCACCATTTGGACACTTATTAACAATCTAGTATCTCCAAAATCAATATTTCATGGATCATATCATTAAATAAACTCCAATTAATTTCATCGCATTTTGAAATGAGTTTTGTAAATATATTTTTATCATCCAATAATCATAATTATTTTTGGTAAATAAGGTTTTACTATTTAGATTACTCTCTGACATGAAAATCAATTAAAAACCCATCATTATTACAAGGAGATTTATTCAAGCATGACTTCCAATGTTATTTATTGAATCCATTATAGTTCTCTAAGAATAACCATGAATCTCAATGTTTTCAACATATATTACATGAAATATTAATACTTGTGGAATTCATCAAGGATCCATTTACATTGGAACAACTTAAACATATTAGCATTAATTAAATAATCATATTTCATTGACTATAATTTTATAAGAATAGAAATAATTAACAAAAATTAAAACTCAAACACAATGTTTTCTCCTAGGTCTCCCCAAATGTTTTTATTTTAAATACGATCACATTTCTTTCTAATATAATTTTTCAGTATTCATAATCATTATATTTTATCTCCCCTTTAATTTTAAAATATTCATTTCCTTTTCTACCCCTTTATATAAAATAAATATAATGTCCATGGGAAAATGTTATGATTCCAATCAGAAGAAATTTTTTATCCATCATTTCACTATATGTCTACATGAGTCAGGATCAGTGTAGAAAACAAGAGGAATTGATTTAGAAAATATAGTCATCCCTTACCAATTTGAATTGATATGTTACAAAATGAGAAATCATATATTTTTCATGAAGGGTTGTCAAATTTTATTCCATGTTATTGATAGTAAATGTGAGCTATATCTTTCAAAACCCCATCAACTTGAAACTCGTGTACTCATTTTAAAAAATAAATCAGAGAAATTGAAGTGAAATCTATTGTATAACTGACGTTTTGGTACTTCAATATTTATTATTCCATTGATTAATTAAATAAATCCCCATATTTAAAATTTATTTTATCCTAAGAAACCACGAATGAGGGTTTAAGAAATAAATTCCATTTTCAATTAATTTAATAATGTTCCAAAGGATCAAATGACAAATGAAAATGGGGTGTTTAATTTTCTATTTAATTTTTATAAGTTTTAACATATTTGAAATCATAACATATAAAAACTGTTAAATTTATTTTCTTTAAAATATTTTTTTAAATAATCTTGCATGAAATGGTAGTAAATAATGTAAATATCTTGATATTTACAAGGTTTGGTCAATGTGTGAGAACATACATCTTTTCCATATCCACCCTTGTGGGTCTATGAAAATCTATAATTATCAATAAAAGAATATAACTTGTTCCAACTCATCTTAGACACATTCTATACCCCAATAAATATATTATACTGAATCACATCATTTTACAATGTTTTATAACAAAAACTTTATGACAAAAAAATAATGATGAATTTTATTAATCTAATTCACAAAATTTCATGGTTTTAATGACAATGAGTTTGATGCAATTCAATCTGATAGACCCATTATGAATTAATTAGTTAGATCAAATCAATACAATCTTCTCTTTCTCACACTCCATTGGATAATCTCTACTAAAAAATAATTCAAATCTTCTATATTCTGACCAAATCAATACAATCTTATGAAAACCATGGTTCTCAGTATGATAAAAATAATATGATTCGTGACCTTCTAATGATATATCTCTCAAGAAAAAACATTAAATCGAGTTCATTGATACTTAACCTTTTTCATTTACAATAAAATGTTTCTATTTACAAATTACCTATGATACGTTTTACAGGCATCCCAAATTTAAAAGGTGGGAAAGATGAAAACATATATTGCTCTCTCATTTTAAAAAACATTGAGATGTACACTTATTTGAATATCACTTTTAAATACTTCAACCCATTATAAAACTTCTAGTATTGTCCAGAGTCATCCTAGAAAAAAATCCATCTTGATCCTTCTAACATATAAAATGTATGATAGAACTTCTTATGCTTTATTACAGAGATACTTCATCATCTTTATTAGGATATGGATTTCATTATTAGATCATTTCAATCTAACTATCTTATGGTAATTACAATATGACTTTATTCAACATAGTTAGTCAAATTTTTATTACTTATCATATTCAATTCCATTATCTCTTCTTCTCAGAGATAGTCTAATTATATTTTATTATATGAGTAAGTCTAATAGATTCCCCATAACAATGGAACTCTCTTCATGATTGGATTATCATTAAAATGATATCCATATGATGATAAATCTAATCGATATCATTGAAATTCATCAAAATTTATTATCAATAAACTATAAAACTTCTAAAAAAGTTTGCTTTCTAGTAATTCTTGATCTAATCCTCTGTGTCTGTGTTTATGGGACTGATATTTTCTTAATGATTCTTCAAATTCTTCAAAATCATTTATAATGAATTTTTTTCACTTATGATAACTTCAAGACTGTAAAGGGATCATATAATTATACATTATATTATTTGAAAATAACATAACTATTGACATAAAAAACTTATTTAAATCAGTTCACCAAGATTAAGACTTACGTAATTAGAAACTTCTATCATTCTAAAAAACACTTTGTCAGATGGATCTTGAAAATCATATCGATGGACCTGAGACCAATGATTTGATCGATCAAAAAATCATCTTTCAGACCATATATGCATTTGTATAAACATATTATGGAAGTTTTAGTGTGATTATTCTTAGTCTGATCTTTTGGGTCGAGAAACCATTGCCTGTAAAACTACATTCACGAATGAAATTTTTTTATCCTCCATTATGTTTGGGTTAAAACATTCAGAAACAATCAAAATTCACAGAAAACATCTTTCTAGTTGACTTTTTCTGATCCTGAAAAATGAAAACATTTTATTATAAAATTTTTAGTTGTCCAAAAATTTAAAACCAATGTTGAACCTAATTATTAAAATGGTTCTTCAATATACCACTTGGGATTTATTGAAAACTATGGTAAAAAATATATCAACACTCTTATATTTTTCACAATTCAGGTTTTTAATCAACTTATTTGTTTTGAATTTTACCAAAACACAACCTTTCTAAAATGATACTATCCTCGATCTGCACTGCAAGAAAATGTATTGTTTTTAAAGGACATAATTCCCTTGGTAATCATAATTCTATTCTACATTATGATAACCCCCTCCCCTCCACCCTAAAATTATATTTTTTATCACTTTTATTTTTATCCTATATTTCATTTATTCCAATCTATTATCTGATGGACATGAATTTATTTTCATAAAATAAGGATTAGAAAATAAACTTCTTAAAATGATAAATGTTTTTACATTCTCTTTGAATTTTATAACATAATCAAATGAAATGTGGGGTAACTTCCTTATGTGATTTAGGAAGTCATTGGATGAGGATGAACATGGGGTAGCAACCTCAAATATGCATACCATTCTTTCTGCATATAATTTGTGAAAATATCAGCATGTTTATAATTATTTGAGAAATATTCAGGAATAAAACATCCATTAAAATCATTAAATTTTGTAAATTGAAATTTATATCGATGTGTTAAGTTCATGAATGTTGTAAAGGTTTTTTTAATGATATATTCCACTATGATTATTTAAATGTATCATTAGGGGTTTAGAAACTTTTAATTGTAGAACATCTAGCATAACATTCATCTAAAAAATTTGAGTACAAGGATGACTAGTTGAATCAAAATTTGAGTTCAAGGATGAGTAATATCATTTCTACACATCAATCTCTAGGTATCGTCGACGATTATCAGAATATCTCATTTGTCGAATATGAGTAGCTTTAATGTGTTACTGGATGGTCTTAACCTTCTCCACTATTTCACCGACCATTTATCGACCAAGAAGTTGTCTCTCCCCAATATCATCCCAACATTCTGGTGTTCTACACCTCTTCCCATAAAGGGATTCATAAGGAGACATTTGGATTCATGAGAGGAAATTATAATTGTAAAAGAACTCTACCAAAGGAAGAAGTTGACCCCAAACTCTTTTTAATTCCATTAGTCGTGCTCTCAAATTGGCATCTAGTGTGTGGATATTATGATTAGATTGGCCATTAGGATCAGGATGATTAGAATTACTGAAGTTTACGATAGTATTCAAAGTGTATTAGAGACTCTTCTAAATCATATAATTGAATCTTTGATCACTATCAGATACAATCGATAGTGGTGCTCCATGAATCCCCACCACTTCTATGATGTATATCTGTTCTAGTTGATCCAATAAGAAATCATCTATAATTACAATGAAGTTTGCGGTATTTGAAAGAAGATCCATAAAAACCTCGATAGCATTTTTTTTGGAAGTATTCGTATGTCTGGTGAAAAAGGACATGGTGATGTTCACCCATTTCCATGTTGGTATGGGTAATGGTTGAATAATCCCCTTAATATTTTTCCTCTCAGCCTTCACATGCTGACACACAAGGCAATTTGATGTTTACTCAGTGATCTTCTTCTTCATGTTATCCCACCAACAGTGCTCTTGGAGATCTCGATACATCTTTGTGTTTCATGGGTTAGTGGAGAAATTCAAACCATGTTCATCCTCTATAATTTCATTCTCTAACTCTGGATTTTATGGAACACATAGTCTTGACACAAATATCACAATTCCTTCTTCATTATCATTAAACTCCAAGGAATTAGTTTTTTTATAATTTCCATTTTCTTATGAATTCCCACATCAACCTTTTAACCATCCTTTATCCTTTCCAAAATATAGTTTAGCAATCATTTGGGAAAGGATTAAATTTGGTCATTTCCTTACAATTCCCATTTCAATCTTCATCAAATATAAAAAGATTAGATCCTTTTAAATTTTTATCAATGATAGAATCACTGGTTCCTTTCTACATAGTGAATCTTCCACATTATTTTATTTCCCAGGCGTGTAATAGATTGAGTATTCATAATCTTTGATCACCTGTAACCATCTTTTTTGGCTCATATAAAACTCTTTCTATGCGAATATATACATGACGCTTTTGTGATATGTATATATTTTACACTTCTCCCCAATGAGGTAATTTTACAAATTATTAAAGTTATGACTACTAATGCCATCTCCAGATCATGTGTTGGATATTTTTTCTCATGAAAATTTCATCGAATTGAATCATATGAAATAACATTTTCGTTTTTCATCAAGACACAACTCATTGACATATTCAAAGCATCACTGAATGCCACAAAAATTTCACCACTTTTGGGTAGTGTGCGAATATGCAAAGAGATAAGCATATTTTTCATCTCATTGAGGCTATGTTTGCATTCATCACTCAAAGAAAACATGACTCCATTCAAAGATAGAATGGTAATAGGGTTTGAAAATCGAGAGAAATTTCTCACAAATCATCGATAATATCCCGCTAACCTCAAGATTCTACAAATATCCATCAATGATTTTGGCCACGGCCCTACCTATATTGCATTTTTCTTATAGGGATCCATAGATATCTCATTCCTTGCGATGATATGACCCATGAATGATACTTCCTTCAACAAGACCTCACAATTTTTATAATTTTCATAGAGTTTCTCCTTTATCATGGTATCTTGGATAGTGATTATTTGCTCCTCGTGCTCCTCCTTGGATTTGGAGTATATAAGAATGTTATCATTTAAATATACAACATATTTATCATGTTAATATCTAATGACTATATTCATAAATTCCAAGAAAATTGATGAATTTATAGTCCATGTACCTTTTATGAAAAGTAGACTTGGGGATATCTTTCTTCATCACCCGTACAAGGTAATATCCCGACGGCATATCATGCTTGGGGAAGTATTTTTCTCCATATAGATACTCGAGAAAGAAATCAATTCATGGAAGAGGATACTTTTTTCTTATCATGATGTTATTGAGATCATGATAATAAATGCAGAGGCTCATTGACCCATTATTATTATTGAATAATAGGACTCGTTCACACAGTGGTGAAGTAATTGGGTGTATAAATCCTTTATTCAGATTGTCCTATACTTGTTTCTCCAGCTCCTAATGCTCCCAAATAGCTATTATATATAAATTATGGGATATTGGAAATTCCCTAAGTATAATATCAATCTAGAATTCAACATATCATCAAATAGAAAGGCCAATGAATTCTTTGGGAAACACTTCAGTGAATTCACTCACAATAGTCATATCTTCAAGGATGGTTGCTTCTATGCACTAAATCATCTGGGAAGATACACATTCACATAGTGAATTAATATCCACACATAATATGATGGTTCTAAAGAAGATTCATCTGTGTCCTTACATTTTTACAGAATAATAGGTCGATTCTCCATATGGAGAGTGATTTCCTTCTCACTGAAATTTATGTTGGATTTATATAGGGAAATCCAATCGATGTCATGAATTGAAATAAATTATACCAGAGGGATATAAATATGTTCATTGGGAAGCTCAATCCATCAGTTGAGATAGAGGAGGATTTATATTCTTGGGATTTAATGATTTCCCCATTTTTTGTTCTCACCATCATCTCTACATCCATGATTCGTGGTGGTGTTGATATTCCTCTACTAAACTTTCACGATATGAAATAATGCATAGAACTAGAATTAAATATCATGTCATCTATTATTGAATAAATAACTAGCATACATTTCAAAACTTTGTTGTTGAGGTTCTCTGTGGCAGTAGTGATCGTAAAATCTTTCCCCTCCTACCATGTCAGTTTTTGGTTGCCTCAAAATACCCTTTCCTTTGGGAATTGTATTAAAAATGGGCTTGGTTTATTGCAGTAGAAGAAACAACCAATGTGGGGAGGGATGAATGGATTGTTCATCACCTCTATCTCAAAAGTGGGTTATTCTTATTGAAAATTAATGGCCAGGTTCCCTTCTCTTCCAAACCTAAAATATTTTATCGTCCCATTCATGAATTTTCGAGGGAGCTTATTTTCGTAACTTTGGTAAGTGGGGTTCTAGAATTTTATTTCACCAATGCAATTATCCATCATAAATCCAGAATTTAATTCCACTTTCATCTTCATATCACCTTGATACCACTATGATTTTCTGATCTCTGTTTTGACTTTGAGGAAACATCAGACAATTTCCTTATAGCTATCGATTCCATGGATTCCTAGGGATTTCAGTAGGGTAGGTTTTAGGCCACCAATGAAACAGTCATCCCTAAATTCCGTGGTAACTAAAAAGATAGAGGAGTATCATGGAAGTCTTGTGATGTATTCCTCATACACTCTGATGGATTTTTCATATTATTTAATGAGGTCAAAGAAGTCCCTTTCCATCATAATTCGGACGGTGCACAAACTATTTTTATCAAAATTCATTTTCCAAAAATCATTCTATTCCAAATCCTCAATCTCTCCTTAGAAATTTTATTGTTGATTAATGTCCACCATTTATCATCTTCACACTACTTATGATATGTTTCATTTAAAATATTCTATAGTTTAGTACATTGATGAATGGAGAAGATATTGTCAATTGAGATAATCCATTGATCGACAATTGGTGAAACATATGATCCATTAAAATTAGGAGGCCTTTGTCACATGAAGATATTGATTGTAGATTGTTCTTCGATATGGGAGGAGGGGGTATTTAATATTACTCTAGAAGAAAATTTCTATTCAAAATATGATTCAACTAAGTGTGTATAGGGATGATGATTTTTATTCCCTCTTCCATTAGATTTGGAATCTCATTAGAATAGTCATCACATGGATCATTGCCTCAGCTGTTATACTGAGTCCTCATATTAACGGACATTGGCTGGAAGAAAGAGAAGGTTAGGCTTAACACATAATGGGAAATCCAATGAAAAAAGTGATAACATAAAAATTACATTTATTTCATTATCATCAGAATTTATAGGATTCAATATATGTTATCCAAGATCTACTTCAAAACATATATTCATAGGTTTTTTTTCTTATTTTCTGTAATAATGGATCATACAAAGCTTATGAATTTAAAAAATAATATCTCCCAGGAGTTTCAAACCATGAATGAAACATGACCCATTCTCGAGAAATAGTTCCAATTCTATTCTATCTCAATGGGGTGTTTTTGAGTTTTACCTGCATATACATATATTCCAGAGAAACCTCTATTTTTTCATATAGAGGAAAGGATGTATTTTCATGATAAAACACATCATCTATACTTCCCAAAATTTAGGGATGTTTTTATTATACTTACTCGTATCCCAATGTCTTTCACTTTGGTTTTAAAATCCAACTCCAAAAAATAACCAAACATGTCCTCTGATACCAACCATAAAAACCCCTCTCTTCATTACACACAATAAAAATGATTCATTTGAAAAACCGACACTTAGGAAAAATTGGAGGATCAAGAGGCCTAGTGTTATGGGAATTTAGGAACATTGCATGAAAACATAAGACATAAAATACAACATCTTTATTGAAAACGTTTTTACATGACCATAGTATTCCTTCTTACATAGATTTTAATGGGATAAACTGAGGACATACATAAGGAAAGGGTGAGCTAGAAATCCAAGTAAGGGAGTAAATAAGGAAAAATATAAAGAATAAAATATATGTTACACAATAGGAATGTTAATGGAGCATAAGAGAAACATTAACATAATAGCATTATATAACATGATTATAACAACGTTGATATTTGGAAACAACATTTAACATGATATTAGCAAGAACCATGCTCATTGCGCATGGAGCATGAGTTTACATGCATTTCACTTGAAATAGAATGGTTGAACCATAATTTCACCAGAATTATCATGAGTAATCCACCATATCCCATGGATTATCATGATATATTCTTTACCCAATGCATTAGAGTTCTATCTAGTCGCACCATTCATAATTGTTTAATTTCTTGCATAACAGTGCCACATAAATCATACAACATGGATTTATTAAAAATCATAATTTATTCCATGAATAAGAGATTTGGATACATAAATATAATTTCTCAATCAGCAAGTACATGTGCAATGGTTAATATACTTGATCGAGATGTGGGGATGATATTCACTTACAAGATGATTTTGGCATACAAATGTTGGGATTACTTCACTAGCATAACGACCTCAAATAAAAAATTGTAAAATGGGTGAATGAGAGAGAATTGAGTATCTCATAATTTTTACATCAAATAGACAATAAGGGTGTTGTTGGGTATTATATCCAGACATATATAATGGAATTAGATAAATAATATAAAATAATTTATTGATTGCAAATGAGGAGAGATAAATCCCTTCCTAATGTTTGGAACGATAAAAGGTGTACATGGGAGGAATTAATGAGAGAGAAAGGGGTCTCTCAAAATTCAATCATAAGGATGGACATATTGTGGTGGTGTGAAATCATTCCAAAACATTTTAAATTTAATATAAAATGTCATAACAATATAAGGAAACGTGGACATGTAAAAGTCTTGGAATATCCACTAAGGCATTATAAAATTAATAAACGAAATATTAAATCACATTATTTTAAATTTAAAACATATATTGTCCGAATAAAACCTTTTATAATTTTTTATTACATAACTATTGGGTCATCATGATGTCAAAAAACACATTATATATTTAAACAGTATCTAATTTTTACCCAAAAATTCGACTATCTATAAAAATTATGAAAAATTAACCATTTGATAATTTTGATGTCTGAAATCAAAATATATTATTAATTTAATTTATAAAGTTTTCTATGAATTTTAATGTTTAATTTTAAAATGAAAGCTGATATTTATCATTAATTCATGGTTTTTGACAAAAAATCATTCAAACCATTATAAAAACTATCATTGTATTCAAAAATATTATTCGATAATTTATATTTAACAAAAAGTATATCAGTAATAATATTTTGTTAAAATATTATTTCATTAAAAAATCCATTATTTCCAAAAATAGGTTTTTTAATTTAATATTAACTAAAAATTATATTTGTCCTTTGGAATTCATTTAAAAAGTAACAATAATTAAATCATTGTTTATTTTTTATAGAAATGAATTAAGAACATAATCATAGTGATAAGGTATTTTTACATAACCACTTATAACACCCTCATAGGACCTAAGGTTATGGTGAGAAATGACGACATACTCTTGGGGGGGAAATATATAACATCGCCCGAGTGGTAATATCTATTCCGTTCCACTTCTCGGGCAGGTGGTTTCATTCAAGCTTATCGTGTTGCAGATCATATTGGGCTTAATCAAGAGAGAAGCCAATTGATGCTGCCTCCTTTATGATCTCTGACAAATGGGATTCTTACAGAGCAATCATACATGATGATATCATCGCTTCCTTTGTCTGAGTTATTTGTATTTGTTGAAGCCCTATATTTATACTAATCATGTAATCATTGTTCAATGGTTTAATTAGCAACATAAAAATATATTAATTGTATTTTAAAATCCAAAAAAATAAAACCATGTAAATTCTTATGTTATAGATAAGATTTTACATATTAATACATTTAATTATATCAATAGGAATTTCCATTAATAATGTTTGGGTCATTATAGTATTAACCATTATAAAAATTTATTCAATCTGAAAATATTGTTGTCATTGTTATCTAGTAGAAATTTACATGTTTGTTCTATGTAAGCATCTTCCATAGTCTCACCATTTATGAAATATGACATTACATCCACATGATATTCATTGTAATTTTTATGTGCGGAAACTGATAGAAACATTATATTATATTCTAATCATTAAACAGGGGATATTTTTTGTCAAAACACAAAACATCCACCTATGAATAGAATTTATCTACAATCCTGGATTTGTTTCCTAAAAATTCTCCCTCCAAATTCATATTTTATATTTAAACCAACTTTTTTCTGATAAAATTTTTATTTTTTGGTTGGGGAACAAGTTCCCTTGAATAATTTATCTCAATTTGATCCAACTCTTCACTCATATAATAAATTCATAACATGTTTTTAATATTTATCAAACTAATTGCAGATCAACATTTAATATGTCTAATGGTTTATTTTCTATTCATGGATTTATTCTGGTCTTGAATGTATCCTTCTAATTCCCAATTATATTTTTGTTCTTATTTTTTTGTAATTTAGATATTTAAAAATTTCTTCTCCAACTAAACAATTCACATCAAAATATTCTTCTGAATATTGGTATATATGTTTTTACATACTTTTAGTACCATTTAAAATCTCATGATTTGTCCCCTAAACATTCTCAACAACTTTTTTATGTAATTTTTATTCTCAACAACATTCAAAACATATGATTCCACAAAAATATCTAAGAATTTGTTGCGGAATTTTTTAACTTCTTTTATTTGGGGAATAACCCATAAAAAATTCTTCCTTAACATCCCCTTCAAAAATTCCCTAATCCATTATTTTTAATCTTTAGTAAATATGTACTTCCAAAAACATTTATGTACAGTAACCATGGTATTTTTTATACGTAATTTCATAATAATTCATCTTGAATTCTAGTCTCATGAAATATCTATTTTGAAGGGGTATAATATTAGTAACCACTTAATTCTGATATAACTTTTAATGTCTATATTCTGGTGACTTATTTGTATTATTACCACCAATCATTTATTCATTCATCATACCACTCCATTTTTTATGGAGTATATATAGCACTGTAGTGATGTTTGATACCATTAATTCTCAAAAATAATAATACATATTTATTGTGTACTGGGTTTCATAATTTGATCTATAATTCTCTATATAAGCCATCATTTTTTTTCTCAATATCATTTCAAAAAAAAAAACACATAACATTCTATATTATATGACTTATTTTTCATAAATTAGAATTTTTTCATTATAGTTTCATCTTTAATCAAAGTAATGAAGTATAAATCTATTTTTTAGGATAGATGAATCATTGGTCCACTTAAATATGAATTATTACACTCATGTTATCTATAATAATGAATCAAATATCTATTATGACATCCTTAGTCATATTCCCTTTATAAAAAGTCACAAAAACCTGTTATTCTCTACATGTAAATTTTGGATTGTATCCGGCATTATAAAATTTTTTATATTTTTATATTTTTTTTTGCCCAAGGTGGCCAAGTCATCCGTGAAAAAAAATAATTTTCATTTTTAAAACATAATTAATAAGAGTTGTTAAATTATAATATTTGAATTATATTCCCAATGGTTCTTTCCCCTTTTGTAATAATTTTTCCATATTTTACACTGTTGATAACATAAGATTATTTTTTAATGATCAAATGTTTCTTATGATGAATAAGTTGACTAAAAATACGTACCTTCAGTTTCACCCATCAATTAAGAAAGCCTTTTTATATTTCAACTTTTCTACTTAAATCTCCATCATTTTTATTCCACCTATATTAAAAAAACTATCATTAACAATGATAACTTCTCCTCCATCACAAGTTTTAATTTTAATGATGTCTCAACAACAATAGCTATTTCTTCATCATTGTTATTTCCATATTCATTTTTAATACCATAATAATCGTATTCTGTAAGGAGTTATATATATCTTTTATCATGATGACTAGCCTAATAAAATCTCCCAATAACTTCTTACAGATAACCAAATAGGTTTTTTTGGGAGAGGTTCTTAAATCTTTATTTTTTCCTTTTTTTACTTCCTATGTGTTACGAAAGTTATGAATACTTATTTCACCATTGATTTCACATTGTTCAACAGTTCATTGGGAAGTAAACAGTTACGAAAAAAATTATAATCCATAGGCCCATAGATTCCACCAAACTAGAAATAGACATAAAATAAAAATTTAATATTTATATAAGATCATTAATTGTAGTAACACTATAATGTTTGATAATTGTTTCATACTAAAAAAAATTATAGATGTGGGAAATCATTCATCTTCAGTGGGTTTTCTTCTTTTGAAGAATAAATAGGTTTCTAACACCATTTTTGCACATAATATTTCCCAAAACATTTTCCAGAACCTAAAATCATAGAATAATTGGATGAAACAATATTTTTGATGGGTGAGTAATTTGAATGATTCTTAACTTTATATTTATCAGCAACATTATAAGTCACATATTTTAATTTTGATGTCTACATGAAACTTTCAATTATCATCCTCAATTAATTTTTTTAATCAATCTATTTTGATTTAATCTTGTTAAATTTTTCTTCCATAGCTAAAACCTTGATCATGAAATAGTCAATATTTTATCCTCATTTATAAATTCTTTGTTTGTAACATAAGATATACTAAATATATTATTACAACATCTTGACGAAATCATTTCTTCTATCAGCTATTTATTCAAAATAATTTATCATTACTATGAATTATTTCTTTATAGTTTGTTATTTATCATAAAATGAAACAATATTGTTTTTAGTATATAATCTCTATATTTTTTACAAGCACATTCTTCACTATCTGAGGAATATTTTTTTCCTCATTTTTAGAAATGAAGTTTCTAAATTTTTCAGAAATTTCAACTTTTGAATAATTATTGTATGTTGAGTCTAATTCAACATTCCTAATAAAACTACTTATATTATTTATAGTAAAATATTATATTTATTGGTCCAATTTTATTCGTTAAAACCTTTTCCCACATCTTCCATTATGTTTTTTCATTTGATTCATATCGATATTCTACAAATTTCTTCTTAAGATAATTCTTAGAAAATTTTCCTAGTCCACCACTTTTTAAAAAACTATAGGATGTTTACCTCCATAAATTATTCACCTTATTGATTGTTTTTAAATATAAGAGACACGATTTTTTCTGTCAACTCGTCATATTCATTATCATCGAAGTCACAAGGATCAAAATCATTAATATATTTTGTTTTAATTTTTCTCATGAACGAAACTATTTCATATTTCTTATTCTTTTTGAATACTGGATATTTTATCATTACATAATCAACAATAAATTTATGCAATTAATCATGAGATAAATCATAATAATAATTTATTGTGTAGATTTTGGAGCCAAACCTATCTAGAGTATTTATCATAAGTTTCTTCACAATTGTCGAATATTTGAAGACATAACGTAAGAATATGTTGTTGAAAAACAATTTCATCTAATTTATTGATGTATTTATCAAATTTTTCTTCATCACTCATTATTATGTATTCATAAGTACTATTCCAAATTTTTACATTTTCTTCCTCCACTTTAATATACAATTCAAAAAAAACATTTAAGGTTTTCTGACATCCTCTTTGAACTTTTTGAGAACCAAAACCTTCAAAGAATTTTTTTAATAAATAAATAAGTATATAATTTATAGATTTTCAATCAATATCAATATTTATCATATCCTCAAGATTTACTGGGGAATCCTAATAAAGAGGTGGAAAACTAAATGTAGCAACATAAATAACTTTTAGGCTAACCGATACAAGATATTGTAGTATCCCATTTTTCAATCCATAATAATTTTTTCAATAAAATATCAAAATTACTATACTTTTGAAATAATTTATGTTATCCATGATAAGGATTGAACAATGGATCATGGCCTTTGATACTAATTGATGTTCCAATATATCAAATAACAATTGAAAAGGGAGGGTTTAATCACATGTTCACTTATTTTATTTTTCAAAATATTTTATATAATAACCCCAACAAAATATTAAATTTAAAATTATAACTATCATTTTTTTAAATACCCATTCACTAAGAAATATGAAAGAATGTGAATAACATAATATTTACAATGTACAACCTTAGTATGAGAGCCAAAATAATTTCCATATCCAATCTTGTGGGTCTATATAAATTTTCTGTTATTACAATGTGAATAAAACATCTTCTAACTCCAACAATGAACCCTCTATCATGAGATATTAAATATTATAATTACTCAAGTAATTTTAAATAAAAATTAATATAAAAAAATTCAGTAAAAATATAATGAAGAATTTATTAAAACTACTCCCCAAATGATCTCAGGTCTGTTGACCATGCCATCGATGGACTTTGTTCTTTTAGAACCAACTTGATTAACAATGTATGATCATCTCAATTAGATCATCCCTTTCTCATTATTAAAATATTATAATTAGATAAAAAACTCAATCACATCATTCCCATTATTATAAACTCTAAATAATATTCCAAAAATGATTTTTCTCATTATAGTAAACAAAAAATAGGATGTATGACCATCTAATGAGTTCTCTATCTAGAAGGTACTTTCACTGGAATTTTTCCGTGCGGAACAATTTCCACATTCAAGGAACGTATCAATGAATGAATGATCTCAGAAACTATTTATATACATAATAGAATAAAAAGGACTACAAACAATAAAAAATTCCCCGCTCACAAAAATTTAAAAAATATGATATATATGTATCTTTGAATTTTATGTTTTACCACATCAATTCTAAAAAAATCATTTAGGATCTTATTTAATATTCTCTATAATGAGCCTTATAAATCATTAAAACTTTTAATTAGAATGATATAAATTTATCAGGTTCATTAGAATGAATATTCATTAGCTTTATTATGATCTGACTATCTTATTCATCTCATTTCTATCTGATTATCGTCATCTCATTATGATCATACTGATTTCATTATATTATTTTGACCCCATAATGAATGTTTCTAGATATTAACCACAAAACTGAATATGTGAACATCACTTAGACACAAAATATTGAATTTATGTAAATGTAAGTCAATATGTAGAAAGAATAAGTATATTTTATTTCCTTGTGACATGACATAAAAACCCTCAACTAGGATCTAAATATTCATAGTGTAAAATTGAATGATTCATGGGACTCAATGATGGTATTGAAGGCATGATCCCAAAGGGTCCTGACTGTAGTACAACACTAATACCAACCAGGTGTTTATGGGTGAAACCCCTAGGTTACGAAGAATGAATTTTTCTCATATATCCCCCAAACATTCCTTCGTCACACAAGGTGTCCCATGACACTGTCGGTGCGCAAGCACTTGTGTTCTATCATACATGTGCACCACCCCACATCTAAAACAAGTAACCTTCACCCAAGGCATCATTTTTTCTATAAACAGACCATTGGGGGCTTTATTTGGGAATGAAAATTATCATGAAGGCCTATTGCAGCTCAAATCACCCATTTCTTCTCCCAAGTCCAATAAAACCACTAATATATCTTCACAACACCTGAACAAAGGAAATTAAATGGGGATAGTGAGACATAGGTTCTTCAAGTGTAAAAAATTTACAACCCTTGCATGAATCATTCACTGAACAACAATTATTTTAGATCATTTCATGACCTCCATTCTTCTTGTAGGATGTTGTTGACTTCACTTCGGGGGGTACCTAAGAAGAATCTTGAACGATTTAGCCATGTGTTTCCAGTGTCTTGTAATCCAGGTTTTTCATCACTTAAAGGGACATCAATTCACCCAAGCCTACTTGATCCCCCCCCCTATGTACACGCCACAAACTTTCGAGATCTTCCTTGATGTTCACCCTACCGTTATTCTTGATCGATCTATCTATTAGGCCTCTCTAAAATCCATTTATGGAAAGGCCTTTTCTTATTTTCCTCTCTTGTGTAAAAGAGACAATATTGAAATCTACACCAATACACCATGGTTTACAAAATTTTTAGGAAATGCACATCTACGTGTCTCCCATTTGGATTTGGATATCTCATGTAAGTGTTTTCCCACATTTGTCCTACTAGAGGGTAAGGACCTCAGGGTGTCTGTTGATTTGGATATCTACGGTCACATAGATCTTTACACTAAGGATAACGTTGAGGAGTTCCCGATATTTGATTATGAGGATACGACTGTATATTCCCCCTCTCTGATCTAATACCTAGAGCCTATACTTCTCATTAATGAGTGTAGAGATCAATCTATCTTTTCAAATTTATATATGATAAGTCTCACTTCCTTTCCCATGCCAGTCAATGTGATGGCATCCTAGTGTGATCCCTAAGACATTCACAAAGGATGTTTCAGTGCCACTCCTCTCAAAACCCTTCACTATATTTCCTTCCATATATTGGTCCCATGTTCAATGTAAATTATATAAATTGAAGCAACATAGCCATGAACACTTCCAAAAATGGAATGATCTCTTCCTCCATTGAAGTAGGAAAACATTTTTTACATTATTGAATCTTTCACATCTTCTTGTTTCTCACTAATAACCTGACTGATGTGGTCTTAGAGGTTTGTATTGATCACAACATCCACACAATCCACCTAAAGTAATACACTATGAAAAATCTGATTACCACCATAATTGGGATTGATAAGAAGCATTCACCGAAGAATGAATCTCAATAGAAATCATTCTAATGGGTTCGAAACTAATTCACATAATTCATGAATACTCTCTATAAATAATCCCTGAATTAAGCTTCCCAAAATCTAAAAGAGATACAACATCTCTATTTCACCCTGTTACAAGGGAATACACTTTAGGAGTCAGCCAGAACCTATTTCTCTTGAAAGGTCATACTCCCATGTGAGGCTTATCAAACTATGAGGTATTTGATTCCCATATGAATTGGATATGTAGAAAGCCTCACTAAGGTTCAAACCCAACACCCCAAATATACCATTTTCTCTCTAGGCCACATTCCTAGTACAGTCTAATTCAACAAGGAATCTCATAATACAACAATGTTTTTTTGGTGGTTTTGACATAATTCACACACAAATTTTTGATTAGGAACCTTTCTCATAGATGTCCTTAGCACGTTACATTAAAATATATTGTTGCGTCCTTGTCACATGACCATATATGGTATGATGTGTCCCATTAAGCAACACCTATGTTTTAGGGATATGATTTCATTCATTAGGAATTGTAGGTATCCCATCTATGGGTTCGATCCTGACATCAAATAAAAAAATTTCTCCCTAGAAGAAGAAAAACTATAGAGTAACCTTTGTCTACCAGGATAACCATGAAATTCCAGAGTGCACCCATTTAGTGGAATTCAAATTAGAATCATCTTGATAATGTCAAATGAATCTCTAAGTCGTATGTAAGAGGATTCCATCTATACAAAACCTCAGATAAACTTATATATCTCCATTAATTAATAACCATGAATGCATACAATTGATTTTTATTTCCACACATACTAATAATTGAATGAAAATATCAAGGGAAACCTATACTACACTTGGTAAATTAATAAGGATTTGCGAACATACCTTAAATCTATAAGATTTTCCTAGAGTAAGAAATAATTCTCCACAAAAGGGTGAGATTAAGTTGACCTCCCATCCACTCAACCAATGTGTGCTCATAATAATCGTATATTCATAATGGTAATGAACATATAACTTTTTGAATGTAGGTCCCTTTGGATATATGACCACAAGGTGTTTCTTTTTCTATAAACAAACCTATTGGAAGGTGTTTAGATATAGTATTTTCTAACTAGAACACATGTTCTGAGGGAAAAAAATAATGGTGAACCAAAAATGAAATATTTATCATTGGTGGTAGGTAATCTCTATCCACTAACATTTTTTCACTCAAACAAAAAAAAGAAAATGGTGAACCCAATGTAAATCCTTAACCAAGATGATAGTGATACCCATATGATAGCCCCCTATAAATTGATAATAGAGGTCCATCCATAGAAATAAAACATGAATACATTCATCCAAAAATTTGTTTCTTATCATGGGTTCATTGTTTTTACTTGTGACATATACATGAACTTATTCCATGAACTCCCTTTATTCCAAATGTCATTCGTCAAGTTTACACCCATGAATACATTATCTACCTTTCAAGATGAATCGTCATCCTTTTTATGAATGCCATCACTGACTCACCATATTCAATGTTGGTTATCTAATTCACTAGTTTGATAGTACCATCAACATGGTACCATTAAATCCATAGTGGCAACCCAATAATGCCTCCAAATCATAAATAATCTTAGGATGTCTTGTCAGTGATGACTAGTGGTCTAAATGAATATGGTTCCATCCAATGTATTCAAGCATTCGGGGGACTAATATGAGAAATTAAATTACCAATTACTACCATATTCTAGGTAGGTTGACCAAGAGGCCACTTGTGGCCTCATCTTGATGATAGTGGGTTCCTTTCTGAAGGCTCTATCAATTAATCACCTTTTCCAATGCCACATGACATCAAAACATCAGTATGTTATGGGTGTTTTTTTTCATATTTTCGTCATAGGACCCTCAGAAACAACAATGAAAGAAAAACTATTATGGAAAAAAACTATTAAGGAGTAGGTTCCTACCTTTTACACCTCTCAATAAGTCCCCAAATCCAGATTGGTGGAAAAGAGTTAACAAGAACATACACATGTCTGTCTTAATTCTACCATCCAGTAGAATCGTCTAGAGAATCCCAACCAATCATTTCATCCAAGTCTATTAGACTGAGGTGATCCATAACATACACCTACATAAAATCTCCCATCCATATAGAAAACACTTCTAGAGACACTCAATGAAGGACACTGACCAAATGTGGAAGAAACATGTAATCATGAACATTCACCTTCCTACACTCACCAATCCGGCTTGTAGTCCCTTATGGTCATAATTATGGATGTATGCAAACTATGAATGGTAGAATACAACCAGTAGGTACATAAAACTATCATCATCAATTAATCATTCTAATATAATTCTTTGTAATAACCTTAAGAAGTCAGTTGGAATGCTCCGATGACAATCTTAGTGTATACTCAACTCTCGCCCCACACGAGTATTTTCAATATCCATTAATGGAAGAGGGGTAACATGAGAAAGTAAATACACCTAATCTAGTTAGGGAAGGTTTTTTAATTCATGATTACAATTGGTGAGGTCACTGTGAAAATTTTGGATATAGTGAAATGGTAGGCACAAATTCCGGATCATAACCTAGATGCTTGAAGGAATATCCTAAGGACCACATTATCAGTAACAAATTGATGAACACTTAATTATGTTACCAAGCTTGGGATGTCTCATAAACATTCCATACCGGAGTAGATTCAAACTTTTTTCCATTTTAGGAGGATTTTGTGGCATACTCCCACATATCATGCTAAAAACCAGATAGGTCACATAAACCTATCCAATTTTATATAATCAGCCTATTCTAATGGCCGCTCCTAAGCAGGCATATACACCTGCTCATGATAACCACTTCTCCCAATAGGTGTCTCCAAATGCTATTAAGAATACATCTATGAAGAATTTCCATCAAACACAGTTGAAGAATCAATAGCTGATTTGAAATCTAAATTCACATAATGATGGAGTTCTTGATGCCCTCATACATTAATCTATTGCAGCTCTAGATCCATCACTCCCATTACCACATTATGGAAGCAGTATGAGTAATTATGAAGGTCCACATCAGATGCTTCCCCAGGATAGCTTGTTTCACGTCAATTTGTACAATACTGAGAACCTATCTCTTTATGAGAACCACAACAATACACCATGTGGCTAGAGTACCAAGGACATAAAGGATTTATCCATTGTTATAATCCTACGTGGGGTCCTCCTCATGAGAGAATTCAATTAAAATCTTCAATCCATAGTAGTGATCCACATTACCAATATAATTATCTAATAATCCATGTAGTTTCGAGAAAGAATTCTTATCTAGGGAAACTTGAAAATACAATCCCAGTAAAGTCTAATTCCTTGTCACCGGTGCTTGAAATTATTTCTCATCTAAAAGATAGAACATGGTGATTTTTATTATTTGAACATCCCATGGTTCATTTATATTAAAATTCAATAGAGGAAGTCTATATCGATCACGCTGATTATAATAATGTGGATGAAGAATGACAACTTTTTTCTGATCAATTAGAGAAACCTCTTTAAAACAACAAATAGGACATGTTGAACATGAAGGGACAACTGGATAATGGAGAAATAACAATCATGTTCTAGACATTTAGCTACCTCTCAATTAATTATTCCTAATAGGATGGCTGAAGATTGTATTCTTTATATCTGCCTCAACATTTAGAAGACTATTCATCATCTGAAATCCAATGTATCACTATCTGATGAATATCAATGTCATGTAGAGGTAATATATAGTTTGGAGTTCCAAATTGGCTAGGAATCACTCCTAGATTCTTGAAATACAAATATTTAAAATCAACATGGATCCCTTACATGTTCATGTTGTGATATATTACTGAGGATGTGAAGACTCATTGAAGATACCCCATATGATGTTAATATTAGAGGAAGGGGTTCACATGGAGAATTTAATTTCAATGTACTCCAAATCTAAAATATCCAACTAATATGGGTCTCATACAATGCTATTTCACCAAGACAGCTACAAAAATGATAATATGTTCATAACCATAGAGTCACTCATTAAGAACAAGCCTCGACCATCTTCCACCAGTGCCATGTTTTATTGGAACAAGATTTGATATAAGTTTTCATCGAGCATATGATACAACAAATTGGCCTCCATCTTAGGGGATAAAAACCATAATATTGAATTTTTTTTGAAATAGCATAAAAAAATCAGAAACCAGTGATTTATGGGATTCATAGATAGTTCCCCAAACAAACATTCAGACTAGAATTCGTAAAATTAGTTGAAAATATGTGTTGATATATGCCATAACATTTTAGGAGCCACACTAATAAGAAAGTCTAGGTGATTTTTTAACCCAACACTCAGAGTCAAAAAAACATAGATTTTAGATTGAAAATGCATAATAATAATATCCCTATAACACATGAATCTTGTGTTTTTACATTAAAAATCCCCTACAAAGTGGATATTAGTTTTCACTTGATTTGGGAAGAATCTGAAAAATGAATGTACAATTGAACTATCAATAGATTCCCTTCACATTACTATCTTCAAAACAGCTCCTGGGGATCTAGAAAATAAGAGAACAACGACTTTTAGAGGATGAAGAAGAAGGTTATCTCACCAAGATACTGAAAAAATCCCAAAAATGTATTATGGGTTATTAAATTCAATTAATTTCATCATTGAATATCCTCCAAAAAGGAGACAGGTTCAGGGGAATTAGAGAATTAGGTTCATTTTTATAAGAGAGTCCACATCAAAGAAGATTAAAGAGGTGCATATACCAGAAACTAGAGTCATTCCCAGAATCAAGGTGTCCCCTTCAATAATCCACTACCACTATTTCAAAACGAACCTAACAGTGAAAAGGAAAATGATAGACTTCATATCACATTCTCTATGAATAGGGCCAATCCATTTCATTGGAATAAATATTTGAACAACAATAGGTGGAAATGATGGAGTTGAGGAAACTAAATGCAATTTTACTTCGAGGAAAAACTCCTTCCAAATATGCTCCACAAGAAGATCTTTAGTTTGTACTTATTGTGGGTGAACCTTAGTAAATATTTTTTATTGAAACTAATGATGCAGATAATGAATTACATCCATTAGCAGTAAAACTAGAGCATGGCCAGGCACTTATTTACTAGACAATCCACATGGGTTATCTAAGGCACATACCATCAGTGGCACCACCCGTTGTCTTTCCAGTCATCTCACCAGTTCAAGCTCCAACTATTGTACCTGTACAGGTCATGTCTTAGCAAGTTATTCATGTAATTCTTATGCACAACATTGAGTCACTGTGGATACGATTGGAAGATGAATTTGGATGACATGAACCAATACATCTAGAGATTATGGTTTACCCTAAATTGTTGGATCCTACTCATCATCATAAAATCATTGGTAATCCCACATTTCCAAACATCAATGGCTCTGAAGATCAAGATCATCACATGAAGCATTTTTTCTATCGACCTTATCCCACGATGGGGACCAATGTGAAATAAGATGCCATGAAACTCATGGGTTTTTTAAAATCACTATAATGTCCACCCTTTTCTAGTATACAAGGTACCATTCTTAATTGATTACTGGAATCGAAGACCTCTATCAGAAATTCCTTTTCCATTTAGGTAAATGCATTTTATGAAATTGGTCTTTGATCACAAAAAATGGTATTCAAATGGAGAATAAAAGAGTTTCATATTTCACTGCTCAGTTGATAGGATTAACAAGTTCCTTGAATATACTACTCTGTCAAGATAATTTTCCACACATTTGTGTTGAAAATCTCAATGATGAGTTGTGCACCCTATTAATACCTATGAAATAATGAAGAGGGTTTAGGTATCTTGTACTGATTACTAAACATGTGGAAAATAATAGATCAATGACTAGAGACAAATATTGAGTAATTCCATCAGCTTTGGGAAGAAGAGCAGAAAAAGGAAAGGCCACTACAATCACACTTAGTTTCACCCATGTACCTGATCCTAATTCAAATCCCTTACCATACTGTAGGTCTCAACCACCTGAGAGTCTGTAGAAAGGAATTACTCATCAAGATGATCAAAATGATAGAAGGTGGAGAAATTACCTGGAGTTTAAAAATAGGTTCTATTACTTTAAAAATGTACATTTCCTCATCTAATTCATCTCCACGTTGGAAAACATCTTAGTTCTGTTTCCAATGACAAAGAAACCTAATAATGAAGGACAAAAAAACATGAATAACTATTTATCCATCGATAAAGTGTTTGGTCACCACATCCAGTAGTGTTTTGATTTTAATTGACCACCCCATTCTTCCACACTATGTTTCTCTTTGAATAATTGGTAGCTTGCGTTTTTTGCAACTTGGAGTTTTAATGCACCACGAACAATGAATGTAGTTTTTATGAATAGTAATATTAATATTTATAAATTTTATATATTTTAATTTTTGAAATAGAATTAATTTTTGTATTATGAATATCCAAATTATCTTTGTGTGATTTTTTGGAATTTTTCTGAAAACATTCAATTTTTGATGAATAGTGAAGAAGACCGCATTATTTTTTAAAACAGATTTTTTTAAATAATTATTTATTTTATTTTAATTTATTTTAGGTCAAAATAGATACATAATATTTATAAATTTTAAATTTAATTCATTGGATTAATTTTATAATAAGTTTAGATATATAAAATATTTTTGAGCTTTTTACCTTCTTTTAATCACCTTCTAAAGGAATTTGAAAATTTGCATGAAACATAATTTTAACACTTCTATGAGTTGAATTGAAAAACGTTGAGGTACACGGTTGACATTAGTAATAAAAATTTGTTTTAATAAGATGAAAATAAATTTTGGGGAATATCTACTTTGGATATTTATTTTCCCCGGTTAAACGTTAATAGGGTAATTAAGGGTAAAAATGATTTTATAATTAACCTAAAAAATATCTTAATCCTATTGGATAAGTTTAATTAGACCAAAAATACCTTAGGAATAAAATTTTACACCCTATGTTTCACTTGAATTAGAGTAGGGTATTTATTATTATTTATTGTAATGAAATGTTAAAACTGTTAAATTCAAAGTCTAATAACTAAACCATATTTTTTATTGAGTTATACATAAAAGAAATTTGACTATAAATATTCATTAGAAATATAAAAATATTTAATACCTAAGTGTATTTTATTTATAAATTTAATCAAGAAATAATTAAATTTATTTATGACACAATGATGATGTAGTAATTAACTTATTAATGAGTGACTAAAATAAATGATATTATAAATTTTAAGATAAATTTAATTTGAGACTGTTGATGAATTAAAATAATTTTATAGTTTAATATGACATTTTAGGGGTGATTAAATAATTTTTTACAATTAATCATGCTGTTATGATTTTCACAAAAACTAAACACTAAATAGTGTCAAAGTTGACATAAATGAGTTTTTAAAACAAATAACATATTATTGGTTGATATAATATTACAAAAATATAAGTTTTAGATAAATGGGATTAAATAATATTATATATGTCATTAATTTACAACTTGTGGTTCTCTTGTAAGTTTAGAGTAATTTTTTAACAATTTAGTGTAAGAATACAAGATGATGCGGTAACAATTAAACTATTTAACTAATTGTTAAATAAAAAGGATAAGGTTAATATGGTAGCCTAAAATTGTCAAAAACCTATTTTCTGAAAGGATATAGATGCATACCCACCTTATATTTGAAATAAATTAATTTATATCCAATAGAAACCGAATATGATTTTATAATAAAATAACATTTCAATCTTTTCATAAGGCACCCCTCACCCCTCTTATGATAGGGAACATTCCCTTCCCTCAAAATCACACCTCCAAATAAATTTGGATCAACCAAAACCAGCCCAAATATCCTCCCAACGTACCTCACAATATTCTTTATTCCTTACTTTGATCAAAAATACATCCTATAGAGCTCTTTTGATCAACTCAAAAGAAAACACCCGAAGAAGAGGTAATAAATTCACAACCCTCTTTCAAGTTCTTTTGTTCTTCCACATCCTCTTTATTTGTTGTTTCCATACTAAAATAATAACTCCAGTAACTCATAAATCATTTTATGTTATTATAAATATGGTACAACAATATTTGTTATTCTATCCATCCTATAAATGATAAAGTCACCATACGTGCGGACGTTTGTCTTTCAGTATCCACATCATGGTTTAGTATTTTTTCAAACACTTCGTTGTTTGTATGGGTATAATAATAAGTATAATCGATGTAAATAATATATATAATAGTTTCATTATTCTTTATATATGATATAACATCCAATTACATAGTATTTCACAATCAATATATTTATATTGTCACTCGTGCGTACGTACGGATTACCGTCTCCACGAATGCGATGAGACTCATTCCCCATCGTTATAATTCAAGAATAATTTTCATTTTATGATTAAAAATATTGTTTATGAACATAATATAATAAATTATATGAATCAAATACATCCTATCCATAACATACCTGGATAATGTAACCAAGAATATAAAGGAAAATGAATCAGTTAACACCTCAAACGACGATACTACTAAAATATTATTAACGACACAATATTAGAAGATCATATACTATATGATATTTATCTATATAGTTCTTTTATCATTTAATAACAATTATTTAGCTATTATACGAGAGTTTTACATACCATCGAACAAGGGAATGTATAGGGTAAGGGATAATTCCACAAACTCTTCATTATTTGAGGTTGCTAATATGTGAGAATATACTGGGACCTCTTTATCATCCACATCCGTGTTTCTTAAAAATATATTTCAAAATATTTTTACTATTTCGTGCACTATGGGTTAAAGTAATTAATATGTTTATTTTTTTTATATAAATTTATAATCGAATCTTTCCGTTTTTTTCCAAATAAGGTCCTTTACGACCTTTTCGACAAAATTAATGAAAGAATATATTTTTTAATTATACTGCAGGTGAATCTATTTTCTGCCATTATAAGAACATTTACGATTCCATTATTATCTTATAAGAATATTTTCAAAACTATTGTATTCTATTATAATTAAATTTCTTTTAAATTATATAAAAATAGAATAAGATATTTCTCTCAATTTTTTTGATTTAATCTATTTCAACATCCTTTGATTGATTTTAAACTTGTTTTATGTTGATTTATTATGATACAAATCTTCCATATTTTTTTGAAGGTTTTAGGCTATATTTGACTGTGGATGTGTTATTTTATACCAATAATGGTTTATGGATAATTTATTGACATTTCATAAGCTAGTTTTAATACGAATGTTATCTTATGTTTAAGATTTTTCATATGCAGAATACATTGGACTTAGTAACTGATAGGTGGAGCCCTCTATAGCTCCTCGATGAATCGGTAGGTCTCATGAAACAAACTTGTGTCTTAGAACAAGGCCTTGACTAAATCTTATTTGTATTTTTGGAATAAGGCCTTGACTATGTGATTATGAAGTCTGGAATTATGCATTCTATCATTATGAAATTGTCTATTGATATTACATGTGATTATTCGACTAGTAAAATATCGATGTGAATAAGTAAATGTAATTATTTTATTGATATTGGCCATATTATGTATAATTTTATGGTTAAAAGGTGTATGATTTAGACTTATACATTTCTTTAAATGTTTATACTTATTTATGAACGATTCCTCTATATTATAATCCTTACTGAGCATCTGATCTCACACCCTTTCTATGTTTTTATTTTTCCTAGGTTGCAAAGATGTATATTTTGAATTACTTGTAGGGATAGTCTAAGGGTTATGAATGTGGTCACTGGAGACAATTTTGTTTTCGTTTTTTATTTTTTAATGTAATGTAAAACTTATCAATGTATCTAGTACTTCCAAGGCTACTAAACTGATCAATATTTCAGGATTTGCTCCCTTCTGATAATTGTAATGTTTGTAATAATGCACCGACTCTAGGAAACTGGGGTTGGGGCATTACAATTGGTATAAGAGAATGTTTGGTACAAAACATGGAAACATTATTTAGATGAATTCTGATTTGATAACCTTACCCTAATATTTAATTTGAAGATTAGTATAGAAGAACTTCCTAGAATTTTTGTAATGCAGAGATTTTCTGTATTTTCCATGAAATACAGCACTATCTAGATACGTGAAAGTAGAGGTGGCTCTGGCACAGATATACCTAGGAGTAAAACTCCGACAAGTAGTTTCGGGCTTGAGTCGGGGTGTCCTGGTACATGAAAATGGGCCTTACTACACTCTTGGTTACGAAAATACCTGGGGATATGCTTAGGAAAATTCACATTTTCTTCACAAACCATTATGAGGGATTTATGAGTACTTACCACCTCAATGAAAACATTTTTATGATTATGAATTATATCTAAAAACTGTTCAATTAATGTTAAGTGTTTTACGAGTTTTGAATTATGTATTTTGAGTCATAAACTAATCTACTGAATCACATTGTTTAGCATAATCCATGTAAGGATTTACCTCCTACTTAATATAATTATAGTACTGCTGATGTTGTGACTGGTGTTGATTAGCTTATAATCATACTAGGACAACTCACTCAGGTTATGAATAATAACCTTACCCTTAAGAATCAGCATGATGTACCACGTGGTGGATCAATGTAAAACCACTTCATGAGGAAAAAACTACCAAGATTAAAGTGATGTACAAATCCATTAGTAGCTGAGCAATGGTTATGTTCCTTATAAAAATTATTTCATTATTTGGGGAGTATCAGAAAGGGAAAAGCTTTGCATGGTATTTTATCACCTCACGGGAGATTCAGATCACTAGTGGTCATTAATCAAAACCACAAAGTTAGATAAAGAAGTATATAACATGGAATAGAGGGTGTTTGGAGATATTTTCATAGGAAAATAATTTCCTCATGACCATCAACCGAATATGAAGAGACAATTTCTGAGTCTGAGGAAAAAGGAGGATTAGAATGTTGCAAATTATAAGGATATCTTTACAAGATTATCAATGAATTCAATAGGTTATATACATAACCCAAGTAGTAAGATCAGTCAATTATTTTTTGGGTTAAAACCATTTATCTGTCGAGCAGTAGTCTCATAATCAATCTCATCATACGAAGATAATATCTTTTGTGCTATGAAGACAGAAAATGAATTCTCTATGTCTTATGAACTCAAAGCATAGAAAGAGAAGAAGAGATATACTAAAAACTATGTAAATTGAAATAAGTGGAAGAATACAAATGTTCAATATCCATCATGTGGAAAATGATGGAAGAAACACCCTGATACTGGCCTTAAAGGAATGGGTGTCTGTTACAAGTGTGGTGAAAAATGACACCAAGATCATGATTTCAAGGGGAAGAATGACTCTGTCAATGTTGAATAATAAAACTTTAGATATGAGGGGAATTATGAAAACAAATTTCCTAATATCCAAGGAAACTTACCTTAGAAAATGACAAGGGAGGAAGGCTGAGATTATGCGATCACTACTACTGAGGTTGAAGCTATGAAAGATGTGGTGATATGCAATTTAATGGTTTCCTCAAGTATAGCCAATGATTTATTAGATTCTATATCATCACACTGTTTCATATATTCCCAGTTTTCAATGAAAATTAGATATATTCAATTTAAAATAACAAGGAAGTTTTCAGTCAAAACATCAAATTGAAGTATAATCGCAAAAATGTATTATGAATCAATACCCAATAGAGCATAAAAATGTTCTTTATATTTAGATTTCATCGTCATACCCATGATTTAATTTGATATAATCCTTGGAAAGTATTGACTTTCAGACCATGATGAAAAAATTTATTGAAAGAATAAGGAGGTTACGATTTTCGATGATGATAAAGGGAAACTTATCATTAGAGCAGAAACTTCACCACCTGATTGTTATCTAAATCCACCCCAGTAGCTCTAATAAATTAAATTATTGGGTAAGAAGAGAATAAAATAACTATGGTAGAGGAAAATAATGTTTGAATAGTGTCTGTACCTTTTGAGAAAGAATATATTGATGTGTTTTTAGAGGATTTACCTGGACCTCTTTTAGAACAAGAAAATTGAGTTTTCTGTTGACTTAATTCATTGTTGAAGGCCCATATCGATGACCAATTATAGAATGGACACTGTGGAATTAGTGGAACTACATAAAAACTATAGGAATTGAGTAATAAGGGATTTATTGTCCCTAGTATTCCCCTTCGGGGATCCCCTGTCCTTTTTGTTAACTTGAAAGACCGATCTATGAGGTTGTGCATTGACTACAGAGAGATCAATGCTATAACAAAAAATAACAAGTATCCCCCACCATGAATTTATTATTTCATAGAAAAACGTCATGGAGGTATTTATTTTTCAAATATTTACCTTCGATCTGGATTTCATCAATTGTTTGTAAAGAAGGAAGACATTTTGAAAACAACATTTCGAATGAGGTATGGGCATTACAAATTTACAGTAATTCATTATGGATTGACTAATGAACCCTCTATCTTCATGTATCTAATGAATTGGGTTTTCAAGGAATATCTTGATGACATTGTATTGTTATTTATTGATGATATTTTGGAATACACAAAAATCTATGAAGATCAAGAAAATAACTTGTGCACTATTCTAAATACCATAATAAGAAATTAATTATATGGGATGTTTTGCAAGTGTGAATTTTGGTTTCATGAGATTTATTTCTTCTCTATATTGTCTTTAAGGATTAAATATATATTTATCCTTTAATGACCAATGAAATCCATGAATGTACAACACCGACGAGTGTAACTGAGGTACGCTGTTTTATTGGTTTAGAAGGTTATTTTCAGAATTTTTTCCAGAATTTTGATCATTTGGATAATCCAATAACACAGATCACATGTAAAGGGGTTAAATTTGTTTGAAAACAAATGTGTGAATAATGTTCTGACTAACTTAAGTGATTATTAGTCAATTATTTTATATTGACTCTACCATTATGGAATGATGATTTTGTTATTTCTAGTGATGGTTCATTGAAAGGACTTGGTTGTGTCCTTTTGTAAAATGATAGAGTTATTGCCTATGCATCAAGACAACTAAAAATTAATGACAAAAACTATCCGACCCACAATTTGGAGTTATCAGCTGTAATATTTGATCTAAAATTATGGAGACACTATCTCTATGGTGAAATATGTGGGATTTATTCTGATCACAAGAGTTTGAAGAATATTTTTCTCACAGAATTATCTCAACATTAGGAAAAGATGATGGCTTTAACTACTCAAGGGTTATGATTTAACTATACACTACCACCCGGGGAAGCCAAATATGGTGGAAGATACTTTGAGTAGATAGGACCATGGTGGTTTGAATAGGATTAGAGTTAAAAGGGACCATATTTTCATGGATCTATTAATGAAGGATATAGGAATAACCATTGAAGGTGAAACATCAATACATTTTAAAATGGTTGAAAACCCATATCTTCTAGAATGGATAAATTGTTCTTAGATTGATGATGAGGAGTTTCAAAAGAATATTAAAACAATGAATGATGGGAGATTGAGTGACTTCTTTAATGAAGATGGGATTTTGAAATTTGGTAAGAGACATTGTGTTCCTAACATATCTGATCTAAAAGAAGAAATGTTGGATGATTCTCATAGCTCCTATTTCTCTATACACCATAGTAGAACTAATATGTACATAGATTTGATGGAACATTTTTGGTGGGACCACATGAAGAGATAGATTGCTGATTATTTTTCAGGATGTATAGTTTTTCAGCAAGTGAAAGCTGGAAGACAACATCCAAGAGTAGTCATGAAACCTCATCATATACCAAATTGGAAATGGGAGGATATTACTATGGACATTATCATAGGGATACCAAAGACTCTTAAAAGGAATGATGCAGTAGGGGTCTATGGTTATTCTCTTACCAAGTCATCTTATCTTCTTACTGTAAGATACTATTTAACACTTGAACGTCTAAAAATACTATATATTAATGAATTTGTAAGACTTTATTGTGTTCCCTATAGATTATTTCAGATTGTGATCCCTGTTTTACATCAAGATTCTAGAAAATGTTTTCTGAAGGCCCGGGATAATAAAATTCATTTGAGCACTGCCTACCACCCTCAAACTGTTTGACAGTCAGAACATACTATTCAAACCTTGGAAGACATGTTGAGATCTTTCTCACTTAACATTCCATGTATATGGGATCAATATTTACCTCTGGTTGAATTTTCCCTCACTAATATCTTCGATTAACATATTCATATGGAAACATATGAAGAATTATATGTAACGATATGTATCACACTAACTTGTTGGGATGAGGTTGATGAATTAAAACTTGTAGGTCCGGAACATGTTGAGGAAACAATATAAAAAGTGATGATTATCCAAACCCACATCAATGTAGCCCAAAGATAGAAAAAGAGCTATGCCGATAACCGAAAAAAGAATATAGAATTTCATTTAAGAGACTATGTTTTCATGATGGTACATCCATGGAAGGGTGTTATACATTTCGGTAAGAAGTGTAAATTGAGTCCCAGATATATCGGACCATTTGAAGTTATAGAACGAATTGGAGTTGTAGCTTGACATTTGGAAATACGTCCATGTCTCTCCAATGTTCATGATGTGTTACACATATCACTATTGAAAAAATACATGCCTGACCCAACACATGTATTCACCTACGAATAAATAGAACTGGAACTCAATCAATCTTATTGTGGAGAGCCTATCATAAATCTTGAAACTAGAGAACAAATGTTGAGAAACTGGACAACTCGTCAGGTGAATGTTCTATGGAGAACCCATAAGATGGAAGAGGAAACGTGGGAACCAGAAGAACTTATGATAAAGAACCACTAAAATATTTTTATGTAGTAATATTCAAGAAATATCGATCACAAAATTATTTTAAGGAGGGGATACTGTAACACCCCAATCTTCCACGGTTCGTTTCCCTTTGAATAATGTAGTTTATTGCTTTGTATGCAAATTGGAGTTTTAACGCTCCATGACCAATGAAACTAGCTTATGTGAATAGTTATAACAACTTTTTGAAATTTTATAAATTGTAATTTACAAAATGGACTTCATTTTTTGAGTCGGAATATCAAAATTTTCTTAGGGTGATTTTTTGGTATTTTTTGGAAAACTTTTCATTTTTGAGGAATAGTGAAAGTCAATACGATATTTTTTAAAATCGACATTTTATTTAAATAACTAGTTATTTTATTTTATTTTATTTTTGTTCATAATAGATATATAATTTCTATATATGTTCAATGTATTTCATTGGACTCATTTTATAATAATTTTAGATGTATAAATGTTTATTGAACATCTTACAGTCCTTTACACAACTTCAGGGAGCATTTGCAAATTTGCAAAAAAACATAATTTTACCACTTCTGTGAGTGAAATTTAAAAAATATGAGAGAATAATTTGACATCTGTATGTTAAAATTGGTTCAGTAAGACAAAAATAATTTTTGTCATATCGTAACTTTTTACTTTTATTTACCTCAGTTAAAAGTAAATAGGGTAATTAAGGGTAAAAATGATATAATAATTACCCTAACACATGTCTTAATTCTATTTGATAAGTGTAATTCGACCAAAAACAAAAGTAGGAAAAAAAATTAAGACTTCATCTTGTCCACTTGGATTATATTAGTACATTTGTTATCATTTTATTTAAAGAAGAGTTAAAAGTGTTAAATTCGATTTTAATAACTAAACCATTTTTAATATTGGGTTATATATAAGATAAATTCCACAATAAATATTACTTATAAATCTAAAAATATTTAATACATAAGGTTATTTTATTTATAATTTTTATACATTAAATATTTATATTTATAATGATGGAGTAATTACATTATTAATGAATGATTAAAATAATTGTTATAATAAATATCGAAATAAATGTATCATGAGACTTTTGATGAAATACACTAAATTTATATGTTAATATGACATGTTGTGGTTAATTAAATAATTTTTTATACGTAATTATGATGTTATGATTTTCACCAAAACCAAATACTAAATAGTTTCAAAATTGACATAAAAGAGATTTTAAAACAAAATCTTATATTATTGGTTGATGCAATATTCCTAAAAATACAAGGTTATGAAAAAAGGATTAAATAATATACTATATATCATTATTTAACCACATGAAGTTCTCATTTAAGTTTAGAGTTTGTTTATTAAACATATATTGTATGAATAAAAGAAGACACTGTAAAAGTTAAACTATTTAACTAATAGGAAAATCTTAAAGATAATGTTCATATTGTGACCTAAACATGTCTAAAACCTATTATTTGGGAGAATATATACCCATAACCAGCATATAATAGAAATAAAACAAATTGGATCTATTATAAAGTGAAAATTATGTTATAATAAAATAATATTTCATGTTTTTTTAAGGTTCCCTCCTGCCATCTTATAAAAGATAACATCACCTTCTCTCCAAATTACACCTCCAAATCCATTTTTCTTGGCCAAAAACTATCCAAATAAGTTCCCAACATACCTCAAATCAACCTAGAGTCCTTAAATTTAACCCAAATCCTAAATAAGGATCCCTTTTGATCATTAAAAAGGAAAACACCCAAAGAAGAGGTAATAATTTCACCACCATCATTCAAGTTCATTTGTTCTTCAACGTCCTCTTTCATTGTTGTTTCCATAAAAATAATACTAACTAAAGTACCTCATTCATAATGTGATTTTATTAAAAATATAGTAGAACCATATTCATTATTCTATCCATCAATTGAATGAAAATTTCACCATACGTGCGTACGTATGAATTATTGTCTCCATGTACGTGATGAGACCCATTTCACATCATAATCATTCCAGAATAATTTTCATTTTAGGATTAAAATAATTGTTAATCACTTAATATAATTCTTTATATGAATCAAATAAATCCTACCCATAATTAACATGGCTAAAGTAACCAAGCATATATATGAAAATGAATCAGTTAACACACGAAACGATGGAATTACTGAAATAGTATGAACAAAGCAATATTAGAGGATAATATATGATATCATATTTATGTATATAGTTATTATACAGTTTAATTACAATGATTTAACCATTATATAAGAGGTTAAAGTACCCATGACCAAGGAAAAGTACAAGGTAAGGAATTACACAATCTCTCTATTATCTTATGTGGTTTATACGTGAGTATTTACTAGTACCACTTTATCATCCACATCTATGTTTCTTAAAAGTCTATTCCAAAACATTTTTAATATATCCTAGAATATGGGATAAAGTCATTCGTACCCTTTTTTTACTTTTTATAAAATATTTATAATGGAATATTTCAGTAGTTTTCCAAACAAGGTCCTTTACAACCTTTTCAACAAAATTAAGGAAATAATATTTAATTATATTATACGGCAGGTGTGGTTATTTTCCTCCGTTATAACACCTTCGAATAATTCTTTACAAGCTTATATGAATATTTTTTAAATAAATTCTTTATTTTATAATTACAAGACCTTTAAATGATTTCAAAATAAGAAGAAAAATTTCTCCCAAAATGTTTTGATTTCATCTATGTCAACATCTTTTGATGGATTTCAAACATGTTTGAAGTTTATTTATTATGATAAAAACCTTTCACATTGTATTAAAGGATTTCTAATAGATTTGACTGAGGATGTGTTATTTTATACCATTAATAGTTTATGGATAATATATTAAAATTTCCTATGATAATTTTAATAATATTTTTTATGTTATGTTTAAACCTTTTCATATAAAGAATGCATTGGAATTAGTAAGTGATGGGTGGAGCCCACTATAGCTCATCGATGAATCGGTAGTTCTCATGAGACTTACTATTTTCTTGAATCAAGGCCATGAAAAAATATTATTTGTAGTCATGGCACAAGTAATTGACTATGTTGTTATGAAGTCTAATATTAGGCATTACATCATTATGAAATTCGATATTGATGTTGCATGTATTTATTAGACCATTAGAATATCCATGTGAATAAGTAAATGAAATTATTTTACTTATATTAACCATATTATGCAGAATATTATGTTTAAAAAGATTATGTTTTAGTCTTTTAAATTACCTTAAATGTTTAATGCTTATTTATGAAAGATTATTCTATATTGTTATCCTTACTGAGCATCTATGCTCACCCCTTTCTATGTTTTATTTTTCATAGGATCTGATGAGTTATATTATGACTAACTTCTAGGGATAGACTAAGGGATATTAATGTGATCAATGGAGACAATGTTTTTGTTGTTTTTTATTTTATATTATAATGTAAATCTTATGAATGTATCTAGTACTTCCAAGGCTACTAAACTGATCGGCCTTTCAGGATTTGATCCCTTGTGATCATTCCAATGTTATGTATTAATGAACCAACTATGGGTAACTAGGTTCAAGGTATTACATTTAGGACTTCCAATAAAAGATGGTGGACTCCAGACAAGTGAAGCTGATATTTTAAAAAGCCTCGGTAGCATGTGTTACTACTACCACTCCATATGAGGAAAGTTAATGGAATTATGTCAAACGTAAAAACGGTTACAATTTGAATATTGGATGATCAGTAAAACAATTAACCAAAATCTAGACCTTCTATGAACAAAATTGACACAACAGACTTTTTGTCATGTTGTTTCTATTACAGTAATGCAATATTCATCAAAATCCTAGTCCTCTTATGGCCATTCTTCAATGTATTCACGTGGATGGAAGAATTAGGAGGTAACAAAATAAGATGAGTTACCTAAAGGAAAAATTTTCTATAGACCATAGCATATTTTATATGAGAAACATCAAAATTATTGGCACTGCCCCACCAAATGGCACAAAAAGTGTCAATCTTTTAGGCATAATCTTCATCCATTTAAGAGTATATGATCGATTCAATTAATGTTTTTCACTAAAAGGATCCCTATGAAAATAATGATTCTTATTATGAAGATGAGTTATTTAAACATGTTTATGGAACATGGGGAAGAGGTCTCCATGGTTTAGGATATAGGGGAAAATATGGATACAATAGAAACAACTACTTCAACTACACCTCGGATCGAACTATTTATGGAGCAGAAACTTGTGGGAGAACCCTCTAGTGGGTTCAGAAATAACAAGGTAGTTATCCCACACATAAGAGGGCCTTCCATGATATTATCATATTGGATGAGTATTTAGAAGCTATACACCCACATTCATGGAATGTGATCAGACCTATCCAACCTAATACACCAAGAGAAGTAGTATTTCTAGATTTTTTACTAACAAATGGTTTATCCAAATTAATCTCATCATCATCCAAGGCACCTTCAAAAAATATTCTCCATACATTAAAACACATAACTCTATATCAAATGTAGTATTTTTTAAGAAACTAACTCTTGTAATAGGAAATTTATCAATCACGGATGCTCTAAATCTATCAAAAGATCTCTAGGAAGCCGTTATTGAGTCATTGTCAAGCCCTCAAGAATTATAAACTGAGCTTGCTAGCGAAGTGGTTTACCATATAGGGAATGGACCAATATAATGACATGTAGCCATATCATTCAACTACTGGGATTAGGATTCTATCATAAAAGGACACAACATACCCTCTTATCAATCTATAAATATAAATGATACTAATATTTGAAGAACCTTCATTAATAATGGATCAGGAGTTAATTTCATTACCATTTGTATACTATGCTGATTGGGCCTAAATGAATCATATTTGTCTCCATCTACATTAATGTTATTGGGTTTCAACAAGAATAACCAAGAACGTATCAGAGAGGCCACACTCATAACTCAATATGGGGATCTCATATTCAATGTTCATGGTTGTCCTGTTGGCGAAAACTTCCAACCTACTACTAGAGATTCATTGGTTACATTAGCATGTGGTAATTCATTCATCATAGAACCAATGTCTCTAATATTGTGTCATTGGTCAAATTGGGACCATTCATGGCGATAAAACCACATTCAAAACTGGTAAATCTTATTAGATTAATTCATAGTTGTATCTGAAAATGCAAAAAATGAACATGGTAAATGATGTTACAAGAATAAATCCTCTAAATGGTCTAGAGATGATCACATCTAACCCATTCAAGCATCTCAGTGCAGATAATGTGATACCCATTAATCAAATTGCATGGTTTTGTGTAAAAACCAAATGTTTAATCAATATAAATTAAATTCTTATAATTTTTTCATATAATTTAATCACATAAAATCTCAAAAAACTACCTCATCATGCATTAATTAACTACTAAATACTATGTTACCTTTAAACATAATTATTTATCTTATGTGATTTTAATTTTAGAAAAATATAACACACACTGGTGAATTATGTATGACGTATGGAGTATGTTAGGACAATTTTGTTGGTAAATAGAAACATACCATTAAGAATAGTACTATTACACTAATTAATAGTAATATGACACGTATGAATAGTAAATCATCCATATAAATTTAATCCTTACCAATAAAAAAATATCTATCTTATAAGTGACACTATGATTGTTTGGGTATTTTTTGTAAGTTATAATTATTTAATTACAATTTTATGATTAATTTAATAATTTAGATGAACATTTATTATCATAAAATGTATTCATATGAAAATATATTTATATCTTTTTATAATATGATAATTTTATGAGACCTTAAATAAAATTGTGTTCATTTTTGGATTTTATTCATCAAAAATTTGTCAGGCTGATTTTTTTGTGATTTTTCAGAAATACATGAAAGTTTGGTGAATAATAAAATTCAGTTATATATGAAATATGATAAATAAAATAATTTATGAATCATTATTGAGTCATGGATGATGTAAATGGCAATTGATTTTCTATGACTTGCACTTATTAATTTTCTTGTTCCCATGAATCAGAACTATTTCTTGTCCTGATAAAAATAATATACTAATGAATTTAATATTGAGAAACCTCCCATTTCTTCCACTATAAAAATCACCCCATACCACCTATTCTACACACAACTCACAAGCCTTGTTCTATGACCAAATTCTACTCAAATATCTCCCAAATCCTCTCCCCTTGTCCATATGCTCTTGGTATCATCAAAATACCAAAAAAAAATTCCTAAAGAGGTTCCCAATAAGAAGGAATCCAGAGGTAAAACCATTTTTTTCATTCAATTTACTTTCAAGTTCCATTTCTTTCATTTATATCATATCATCTTCTCATAAAAAAGGTATGAAAATTTTAGTACCTTACACAAACTAGAATTTTTTTGCTAATGAAATAATTCTTGACCATATATCTTTTCACCTACATTTATAATATAAATGTAAACACCATCTAATATGTATTAATTTATCACATTTAAGGATGACATATTTCCATTTTATATAACTGTATTCAATTATATCATGATACTAGGTATATTATTGAACCCGGTTATTATATATATATTATATCTTATTAAAGGTTATAGAATCATTTTTTATAACTAGTATTAATATATAAAACCAAATGAGTTTATTTTGAAAAAAAATGCAGACAATCAGCCCATACAGTTATCATTATTGATTTAGATAATGATTAATCCTCACTTTAAATAACCAATTGAATATTATAACCATTTAGTAATATATATGTTCTCTATTTACATATAACTTCCATTATAGACAACCATCCTCATCTCAAATGATTATCCATACATGTCTATAAGTAAACTGATCCTGAATACCAAGGAAGAAAATGCTCTAAAACAATAAAATTATACCTCTTAAACCGTCTAAATGAACCTAAATGAACATAATAATGTTATAAAATATAAATTACACACATAATTGGTTATGGATTTATTTATCAATAAATATAATATGATTGTAATAGATATTAAAATGAAGTGAATAACACAATAAGACATAAGGTTAGGTGTTCTACCCAAATCCCTATTATTCCTTCGGGTTTCTAAGTCTTTATTTTTACCAAAATAAAGTTATATTTTATTTTTATTAAAGTAATAGAAATTATTTTAATTTTTCTAAAATCAGGTATCAATATCCACTTATCATTCTTCATCGGCTATATACATATTTGATTCTATTTTCAGTTATTCTTGATAAAGAATCCTATTTTAGGGGAACTTCTACATTATTACCCAATTTCATGTGAAATATATCGTCTATTTTATTCCAAAAATGTTTTTATATTAAAATTATTTTATAATTAAAACCTTTTTGGTTCAATTATGTTTTTATATAAATGATTATTCCCTTTTCTATTTTAAATTCACTAGAGTATTTTTCTTAAAATCTCACTTGAATGTTTTAATGCTAAACTTTCATAAAAAGTTTTTTTACATGTTATCTATTATATATGAAATCACATACCATGATATATGTCTATTATACATTATGAATGTCTACATATTTTATAATTTTTTCTTTCATAGGGAACTTGAATGTTGCTGCCATTTATTTTTATTTATGACATGATTATGATACCCATCCCATTCCATGGGTACCCTTATGTTTATATATGATTGATTATGTATGATTTATTATGTATGATATATTATGTATGATTCCTTATGTGGATAACATTTTCATCAAAATCCCAAGATGGGTGAACATAGATTTCACTATAATGCATTGCGTAATGTTTAGTCTCATGAGATTTTTTATGCAACAGTCTTGGCGGTTATCCTTGACTCATACTACATGTGAAATAATCATGGTGGTTAACCTTGATTTTGATCCAATATGACCAATGATCATGGATCATTCTAAATTAATTTCTCATGTTTTTACAAAATTACAATGATTCTATGATTATATGATCCTGTGATTTATATTTTATTATTCCTTATATTTATTCATATACAATTTATTTTAATGTAATTATTTTATATATTTTAAACCATGGTCCATGCATTATTCTTGTGTTTATATGCTTATAAGTATTTAATATCATCCATTTGTTCATGGTATCACCCAGTTATCTTATGCATGTGTTAGGCATCAAAGGAATTTAAGATCTATTTATAAATATTAAATAATTAAATGTGTTATTTAGTTTTATGGATTCACATTTTATGTACCAATTATTTCAAGACACTAGACATTACAATACATGTATTACAATTTGAATTATAATTATGTTTATAATCATGTAATGATATGTGAATAATTTTGGTGTTGATATAGTTTTCTAAAATCCATGAACTCTGTCAGTGGCATAGAAAATCATAGTTGTGGCAACTGAACTTGATAGTATATGAGAAATCAATTACCCACCACGTAGTAATGAAAGCCTAAATAGAGATGTCTCCATTCCATCAATTGATCTTTTATAATTATATTCTTAATTAGTAAGACTAGAAGAAGTTATTTCACTCATGGAGAATGAAAAGGATGCAGATTCTATTTCCCTAATCCACCCTTTACAACATTAAAAATACTATGCATCATATAGAATATTTTATTTTCCTTTTGAAATAGCATTATCTTGTACATCTTCATGTTTCGTCATTATTTCAAAATCATCTAGATAGATAACTAACACGCCATTAATAATTATGGGAGATTTTTTGAAAAATCCATGAATTTTCTTCAATGTTTCATCCCTCATACAAGTTCTTCTGGATTCACAACCCTTCAATTTATGGGATTTATAGTCCAATGAATTCACACTATTATTCTTTAATACATTCTTGTCAGGGTTTATATTCCAGAGATTCTTCTTATTTCATCACAAGGATTCCTATAAATTCATTGAAAAGAATTTTTTCTTATTTTCTTGTCATCATTGGATACATGCTAAGAAGAGAATTTACTTACCTTTCAACCACTAATATTGCATAAATATTTTTTTTTTCAAGCTTTCAGTATCTGTTTGAAGAATACTAATTTTTCAAGACATGAGATGTTTCGTGTTCTTATCTGGGTTGGTCCCCCTTAAAACATGACTACTTTATATTTTAGAATTCTTTTTATTATTCTGGATAAATATTACATATTGCATGAATCTATTAATGCACAAAAATTATCCTATAAATAATGATATATTTATATCTCATATATAAGGATTTTGGTTAATCATTATCATTTTCTCTTCTCTTGGTGGTAAAATAGATTCCACAATTTTTTTCTTCTCCAACCTAGTCGTAGAGGTAGTATTTTTATCTTCTCTTTTCATGCATACATTTTAAAAAATTGTTTCAAAAATACATTATTTGTAGAAAAAAATTAGAAACATTAGTATATGATGTTTTATATAATACCATTTTCATTATAGCTACTTCAAATATATTATAAAAACAATTCATGGAATCTTATCATGTATTTGATAAATTTTAACTGTATAAACCACCAATGAGCATTGAGTATCAAAAATAATATGTTTCCTTATTTTGAAAAGGATCGATATATATATTATCAATTTTGGCACAATGAACTTCCTGATCGAGGAATTTAATTTTGAGAATGAATTTATGATCTTCAATCACTATAATATTTTCATAAAAAGACATCTTCATTCTTTAAACTTTATATTAATGAATCTTGAAATTATTTTGTGAAAAATATTCATGTTATATGATCTTATTGTAACATTATTCCAATTATATACCCTTGACATCATTTCACTTTTTTAAATTTCTTTAAGTGCATGGATATTTTCATCTAGAATCTAGTTTACCCCCTCATTCACATTAACTTCTTTGATTCCTTTAGAAGAATATATTTCATGTTACGTATTTGATGCTTAAATGGATCCACATTTCTAGAGATATTTAAATATTAAATGTTTTCTCTTGTCAACCTCTATCCAAAACATCAAGTTCACATTCAAGAAGGGTGATATATCTCTACAAATATTGGAATCATATTAAAATATGGAATTATCTTTCTTCAAAAATTACTTGTAAGATAATTCCCAATGTATCAAATGATAATTCTAGATACGGTTTATTTTAATCATCATAGATTATTATTATATTACATAGATATTGAGTAATGTTTTCTAATCTAATGAATCATAAAGCTTGATCACTAAAAGATATAAGGATACCCATATTATTGAAGAAAGTATGACCCACCTACAAATCACATTCCAAGACTGATATGTCTTAAATGTCTCTAATGTAGGGATACACATATACATACAATTATTTAGATAAAATGGACTTCTTCTTCAAATTTATCTTATCTTTATTTTTTATTTTTATCATATTCATGGTATTTATAAACATTTTATGACAAATGAATGAATTTTAACAAATCTATCGCCTCACTGTTCACATTGGAATGAAAGTAAAATATTTAACAGAGAATAACTTCACTATAGAGATGCCAACAAAAGTGATTCAAGATCTAATACAACTTGAATGAACCATATCAGGTTAATATTTACTTTTATAGGGGTGAATCATTTTTGGGGAATTTTTAATACCATTCAAATATAAAACCTCTACTTCATTAACCTGTTAGGATATCAATACGCTTGTTCTATTTTCCCTATCTTATGCATGAATATTAATGAGGTAAAGAATATTATATGATATTTTAAATGATCCAAAAAATAATAATACCTACCTATCATTGGCATGGTCTAGAAATTATCCCGACCACACAAGAATGTAGAGAACAATCCTTTATAAATGGTTAGAAATATTAGTATAAATACTTTCACTTGAAATTCACTGTAGTTAATTGACTTTGAATGTTTTACAGCTCTTGGATGGATATTATACAACCTATAAAGATAGTCCACACTATGTTAATAAGGTTTTTAAAAAAAATAAGAAAGTCTTAGACCTGTTAAAACTACTATTGGATGTCATTGTGATTCTTAGATCTTCTACCACCATATTCTTTACTTCTGTATATGCAGAATAATTGGAAAGAAATAGATATTACTTCTTTCAAACAAAAAACCAATATTTTCACTTTCCACTTCTTATATCAATAACACTGATATAAATATGTCATAGGATGAGAATCATAAATTTATTCTTTGACAAAACAATGTTTTAATGATATCAATTTTGTCACAAAATATTCTTCTATTCTTCCCACTGTCCTCTCTAGTGAAAAATAGGATCCAATAAAGATTTTTGTTATTAATTATTGAAGGAAAATCATATTTGTGTTTATTAAAATAATTATTATCAGCTAAATATAGTGTCATCACAATTTTTCATGCCTTAATAATAAACTCACAATATATTGGACACTATATTCATCTTCGAGACACAATAGTATGGTATTTTGATTCAGTGTAAAATTATCTGTCTTTAATACATAATATCACCAATTTAGTGTATCAGTTATTCTTAGTGAAAATAAATATTTTTTTGATAACTAATTACACTTCCAAAATAAAATTATCGTATGCATGTATAACAATTTTAATTGGTATTGTTAAATTATTTGACAACAATAGACCCTTATTATTTGGTAAAAAATTTATCAATTTATGATCTCAAGTGCATATAGGTATCTGTATTCATGTATGAACTTTTTTTTATTTTCATATTATACTCGTTGATTTAAAATAGTGAAAAAACATCCACAATTATATATTTTTGTTCATATCAATGCATTCATGTGTTAAATTTTAATTATATAATTTCATTTAAATTTATATTATCACAATGTATTTTTGTGTTCATTGAATCATGTAAAATACTCCTTCCATATTCATTCTAAAAATAGTATGTAATAATTTAAAAAAATCCACTTTGTAACTATATAATTCAAATCAACATTATCAATTTATTAACATTGAAAAATTATAATGTTTTTATTTATAGCAGTTTTGGATGGTCTCCCTCGCACAACTGTTCAACATGCATTTATCAACCTTCGTGTAAGATTGAAGGAATTGATGTAGATAATAACATCATGAGTCACATTATTAGTTATATACACATTCACTATTGCATTGGTATAGTTATTCTCACAAACCAAAATATTCATGGAATGCATTCTCCCTGAAATATGATGAGAGTGTTTTACAATGAGCACATGACTGCATGATCTTCTTCACACACTACATGGTTTTTCTATCATCACGAAACTATTGAGTGAATGAGTTGAATATAAAGTAGTATTGGGTATTCATTATTGGAGGAACAAATCATGGAACCCCCACCACATATTTGGAAATATTTGATGGCTATTGTGTCTTTTCTAATTCACAGAACAAGATTCTTGAGATGGCGAGTTTTGGAGGAAAAATACAAGCTCTCAAAAAATGCGAGTGGAAGTAACGTGCATCAACATGATACTTCTCCTTTAATAGGTGAGGGTCAGTATTTTTTTTCATATATTGTATGGTGTATATCATATAAAAATAAATTATTCATAGATCAATCACAGTAACTCTAATGATCACATATTAGAATACTATGTCAGACATTTAAATGATGCTGAATATCATGAATTCCTTAATTCCAAAATGGGAATCTCCATTGAAGTGTTATCCTTAAAAAGGTAAGATGAGGTTCTGGTGTAATGAGTATTCGATAAATCTCAATGTCCATAAATGTAGATTGAATAATAAAACACCCTACTATAATTTTGTTTACAGTTTTGTCGAAGCATCCCTATATTAATAATTCAAATCATGTTTCTATATTCTTCGATCGTTTTCATCACATTATTTAGACTTCTAATTTATCAGAGTCGCCCCATGTTTGATCGATTTTAGTCTAATTAATATATCCATCAAATATGTGGTGATTTTTTTTATATGGAAGGAGGAAGATTATAGAGCTTTTTGAAAAGTATACTGCTCATGTTTAATAAAAAAACCAAATGAGATCAAACAGAGTACATCCATCTGATCTGGATGTTGTAGAAAAAAATTTATATTTTAAACAGATGAACAATATTTCACAATACCCTATACCTCATAATAAGATACATTTCACTATCCTCCACATTTTAATATGATAAATATCTACTAAATTATTGAGCCGACACTGGGGTTTTCACATGGCTAACACAGTACAACATGCCCTCACGGGCCGCAACACACATGGTCCACAGGTTTCATGGGATTTATTCCCATCTTATGAACCACCCCATCCATGTACTCAAATATCCTTACACTTGGTAAAACACGCACCACAACATACCTAGGTGGGACTCATTGATGTAGACATTATAACACATGTCTGAGTTGAATCTGATTTGGATATTGGTCTTTCCCCACATATATGCAGTTCTGATATTCTCCTTGGTTGGATATGGTTGGCCCAATTTTATTTCAACACATTGAAATGAATATTAATAATGTATTATCATATAAAACAAATCCATCCATAATTTAGCTTCTTCTTCATCTTTAAATATTCCCTAATAAAATTTTTCATGGTTCAGACACTGAAATAACAACCAATTCATATCTACTACTTTGGAAAGACAATATCAAAAAAACATTTCATCAACCAATCATCCTTTTTATATATTTTAAACAAGGTATCAATATCGGAAATAATATTTAACATGAGTATTAGTTGAACAACTGAAATTATTAATAGGATAAATATTTGAGCATAAGATCTAATTTCATTTAATGATTCCTTAAAAATTCATCATCCATAACCATGAAACACAGTTTTTTCAATAGATCATTCTAGAAATATCAATGAATGAGGAATTCATACAAGTTACATCAACATTAGATATTATTCATCATTATTGTATTGATGAAATATTTATATTTAATTTATAAACTTTTTCAACCATGTAAAATCATTAAAATCAAATAAAACTCATATACAAAGTGGTCTCTTCATTTTCATCTAATAGTGTTGCATCACATCAATCTGAAACCAAATCATATGGTTTCTTCTCGAATTGACATAGGTTAATAATAACCATGTGTAACTCATGAAACCATTCTATTCATAATCCATACTACCAGAGAAATATACAATGTATGTTTCATATCATGGTGTCCCAAAATCCGTTCCTAATGAATAATAATAGAGTGAAATATCTAGAATTTCCAAAAATTTAAACAATATGATATATAAAAGTTCTATAAAACTCAAAATTATTTAATATTAACATAAATAAATTGAAATTTTGTGTCGTAGTGATTCATGAAATTTCACTCTATATGAGATAAATATTTCATAGTTAAAGTTATATAAGGACATGGAATATAAAAGGAGTTATTGCAAACCATTTTTTAATATTATCTTAAAGGGGTGTAGTTACGATTCATAATCAAAAGATCATTTTCATGTAGTTGAAAAGAAAAATTATTCTAACACTATTTATAAATAAGTCCCATTAAATTATGTGTTTTCAAATACATTATGTTTATCCATAGGAACTGTGGGTCGGAAGAGTAAATATATAATCAGGGAATAAAAACCATTTTAATTTTTTAGAACTCATTTATTAAAACCCACACCGTATAAAGAATAATAAAATATCATTTTTAAAATGATTAAGAAGAAAAATATATATCACATGAGATAATATATATTTGTGTTTTAGAATAATAATGGAAATAATTTTGGTAATGAATGAGTGCTTATATCGAAGAGAAATATCATGCTAGAGAGGATGAAAATGTTTTTAACAGTGATTCATTTTATGAGGTATGAAATCCACCCGCGATGAGAATAAAATTAATACTATAGTTTTACCATAATAAAAAAGGGAAACTAAAGCATGAATAATTAAAATTGTGGAATTATAAGAAACTTAAATGATTATAGTCATGAATAGAAACTATGACTCAATAAAAGTGAGGTTAAGTCGACAAAACCATTAAAACATCGGTATAATTTAAATAAAATAAAATATTTGGAGTAATAATAAAATTAATATTTAAACCATTTATATTGTATGAATATTGTAATTAAATTAAACCATATTTCATCATATTAATCAGAAAATATCAAATAAGTGCATAATAGTGCATATGTCTCCTGTAAAGAAAAATAAGATTAAAAATCCTATGCAATCATCATATTTCTAAAGTGATATTAATTTTAAAATTAGATTGTGGGGATTAAATATAAATCAATATAAATATATTATGAACTATATTATTATTCGTTAATAATGTAGAATGTACCAAACATTTAATGAAACATTTTAAAAATAATGTTAATAACTCAATAAATGGAAAATAACTGAACAAAAACACTTAAAATAGATTCATTCTAGGTCAAAGGTTTTCTAAAAAACTATATTTCATACATTACAAATAAAATACCTTATATAAAAACAATAATAAATTATATAACCATTTATTTTATTTTATTATAATCAATAATTATTAACTTATTAATTGGTTATTATTAATATTTGTATCAGATGCTACTGATTTTGATTGTTTCACCATCGATTTGTACTGATCAAATTAATCCATATAAACTGATATAAATTTTATAATTCATAAGTAATCTATGGAATTTTTGTTTATGTTCAATAATATTTTAGAAATTTCTATGTTCATTTCTTATGAGTTTTTATTTTAATTATTGAATATAAAATTGATGATAAGTATGCTTTTATAATTATTATTGATCAAAAAGAAGGAAATATTAATAGTGATTAAGAAACTAATAGGTTTTTTTAATTATAGTTATATAACATTAATCAATGTATATATATGATTATTTCCCTAAATACATTATTATAACATCATATATTGTTTTTATGATAAATAAAATATCTAATTCAAGGAGGCGGTAGTCTACACATAACATAAGAAGAGATTAAATTTTCTAATGCATGTGGGAGATAGATAATTATTGGTACATAAAAATAATACCATCATTATATATTAACAATACTAATTTTAGTTTATTAATATCATCAAAATAAGTTTGGAGTAGGGGTGGATGAGAATAAAAATGAGGAAAAGGTTATGTAGTAGATAATACTATCAATTAGGTGTTGAGTATTATCTTGAAAAAACTCATAGAAATAAGGGAATTTGGAAACGATCATCAAATAAAATCCATCAAATCATTAAAGATAAATACAGAAGTAAAATGGTTATAATTTTTTGGAAATTATTAATTCTATGAGTAGGTTTAATTTGGTGGGTGTGAGTTCCTTTTATATGCGAAAAAGGGACATTTCATTGGAAACTAATGCTTTGTGAATTGTAAATACAGAATCACATAATACATAGGTTTGTTGGGTGAGATAATATTTGTGAGAAATGTGGGATTGAATTTCATACCTAATAGGACATATTGAGTTTCTAATTTTCAAGATTATTCATAAAAATTTAAGACATTGTTGATTAAAAACATTTTTCTAATTAAGAATGATAAAATAGTCTCCAAAGTAATTATATTTTTCTAAAAAAATATATAATATGATTGTAAAAAAATCAGATTTAACGATTCTGGTAATCAAATAAATATAATATAATAATTTAATGAAATATTATATTTTGGCATTTTAAATATAAAAAAGATATATAGAAATATTGTTTTTATAGAAAAAAGAATTTTAAAATATTAAATGTTTTTATATGACATTCCAATAAATTACTAATATAATTTGTTTCAATATATTCATTTATGAATTGAAATATTATATAATATTAATTTTTAAAAAATCATCAATTTTTTATATTGATATAAAAATACACAATTCTTGGATAAATATAATTATTTTTAAAATAATTATTTTACCATGCTAACTAATATAATATTGATCATATAAATTTATGATTAAATTTTTAAATGAAATTGTTTTTAAAATTTTATATTCGATTAAAAAAATAGATAAAATATTTTTCCCAATTTATATAGTTTCTATATAAATATTAGTGTATTTGTTTACAATTCAAAAAGAAAATTTAGGTAAAAAATCATTTTCGAGAAAAAAATAAAATTAGTAATATTACATTTATAGTAATAAAAATTTTATGAATGGTAAGTTATATTAATGTTAATATTATAATTATACATAATTTTCAATAATTCTTTAAAAGTGATTAATATTATTAAAATTAACATACTCATTAATTTCAATGAATAAATATTTGAAATATCACTCATAAATAATATTTAAAAAAAATTAATTTAATTTTTTATATACTACCCATTTAATTTTTGTGATACACTGATAAAGAAATCATTAAATTACTTTTGTAAATGTCGTATAACATACATTAAAAATTATAATTTTTAATGCATAAAAATATATTGAGTAATTAATTTTTAATTAAATATTATACTTTTGTTTCATTTTTAATTAATTTTGAATTATGATATCTACAAAAATTACCACAAAAAACAACATAACAAATATTGGATACATGTATATCTAATTAAAATATTCTCAATGAGCTGATTTCTGCGTACTATATTTTAAACAACTATGTTTCCATTTATAAAAACTATAATACCATTGATAATAATTATGAATTTATTCTATTATTTCCAACTAAATATCACTTCTCATTCACTCAATTATCATTTTAAATTTTAAAACATTACTTTTAAATTGATTTTTTTATTTCACGATGTTTGTTTAGTTATACTAATACTGTTACTCAAAGGCCCATATGGTACAATGTATTTTGTAGGCTTAAAGAAATTATTCTTTATAATTTATTTTCCCTTTATAATTTAAACAATTTAACTGGGTGTAATGTTCCATGGCTTGTAAAATTATATGAAATGTTTTGTTTATTTTCATTAAATTTATTGAAATATTATATTATCATTGATTATTTTTCCATAGTTTGAATTATATATTGTATTTCATACATTCAATAATAGTTCAATTGTTGGGAAAGAATATTAAAATCAATAATTAAAGATATATAGGTAAAATAATGTAAATATTTTCTAAATCTAGAGGTTGTGCATGAATGATTACATTTTATAGCACCAAATCTCTTTAAAGTTCCATTCGACCCCAGATAAGTTAGAAAATTTCTTCATGAACACTCCAGGATTATCAAAGTTTAGCTACAATCTCTAACGGTTTCTACATCAATAATTAGCGATTTAATTTACCAAAACTCAATATAAATTATACTAGTAGACACCAAGAAATAATTAATAATTAATAAAAATCAATTGAGATAAAATATGATGAATAATTCTTGAATTATAACATAAAACCTAAAATATCTTTGAAATGATATAAGTTTTTCATGTATTTGAAAATAGTCATAGACAAAAAGGATTTCCCAATGATTCAACAATGTATATAAAATTATTGAAAATTGAATAATAAATTGTGGAAATTTTTCTACATAAAATGGTTTTCAACCTTTCCTCGTTTTCAACTCTACATCCATATATTATGAAATATGTAGTGTAAAAATAAATCGTCAATATCATTCCAAGACTGGATCATATACATAAATTATACATTTTCACTATCATTTATAATGATGTATGTGTACATGCTACCCAATAGGACACACACAATAAAAACACTCAGATTTCCCCTTTAGAGTATGTGAATTCATTAATGATAACATAAGCAATCTGATAATATTGAAGAAGAGTATCAACATATAATATAGGAAATATGATAATTATAGTAATATATGAATCAAGGAAAACACATTATATCACAAAAATTGGTCCACTATATGGACCAAAGAACATTCCCAATCACCCCAATCTATTAAAAAAACTAGTGCCTAAAATATATGCATAAAATAGGTTTCTCCATCAAGAGACAAGTGATAATTTTTAAAATAATAGATTATAGGAGTATATATCTAGAAATACTAAAAATTCAAAATAAATAAACCATAATTGAAACATCCATCAACTCGGAATCACAACATAGATAAAAAACTAGACGACTATCAACAATAAACGTAAATAGACCCATGAGTCCAGATCAATGTTCCCATATTTCACCACCATCATCCCAAACCACTAGAAAAAAAATGATCAATCTGAAGAATCCTCCATATGCATCTCTCCCTTTTACATGGAACCTAATAATCCAAGGATATAATCATCCAAATTGAAAAAAATAAATGCGTGAGTAATAAATCTCAAAAGTATACAATGGAAAATATATAAAATTTCTATAGAAAACAATATATTAGTTCTCATGTAGAACAAATTTTTAAAATACATATAAAATAAATCATTTTTTAGAAAGAATTACAATTTGGTGTCACTAAAAAAGATATTAAAAAACAATTTGGCATATAATTCATTCATGAAGTATAAAATTATGTTTAAAATGGGTACCATGTATCAATATAAATATCATGTGGGTGAATAATAATATCAGTACACATTCATGTAATGTATTCATATAGTATCAAAGCAATATTCACAAACATAGGGGTGTACACAAATAAGATAAACAATAACCACTATTTGACATAAGTTAACTCTAGTATATGGTAACTTTAGTTCCCCAAAATGATACCATCTAGAGGTCGTGTAATAATGAGCACCTAACCTAGAGGTAGATAGCTCTATTATGGATTCCATATGTCAATATTTCCCCATACACCATAATCATCCCAATGTGATATGACACCCCTATTACATTCATGAATACAAATTCATGTTTAATAAAACATTTTCACAAGGAAAATAAATAATATTTTCATGACCATAGTTTCATAAAAAATATTCTTTTAAAATACCATGTCTCTTTCATGCATGAATAAATTTTCTCATTTTAGAAATTTATTTGAGGCCATAAAGTAAGAAAATTTCCACTACAATTTTTTTTCAAATAAACCGCGTTTTGAATACACTTTTCATTTCTAGAAATGATCAAAAATTTTATCAACATCAAATTTCATAAATTAAATCCATTGGAAATAATAAAGATGACCCAGGGAATGCCAAAATATAGAATATATGATAGGGAAAAAAATCAACAATAAATATAACCTTATTTACTTCAAAATATGTGATGGAAATTGAGTAAATAAAATTCTTTTGAGGAAAGATTGATAAGGATCATGCAAAAAGAGTAGGTAAATTACCAATTTTGATGTTAAATTGAATAAGATCATCCAAAACCCCTTTTTAGAATGTCATAATGGGAAATTGATCCAAAGAGAATAGAAAGATTGATTTAATAGAGGAAAATGGTGGAAATATATAAATTAAACTCAATAATTAATGTCACACATGACAAGAGTATCCACATTATAATTACAGTTTATTAGTTTGGGAATTTAGAATTTGATAATTCATACCACCACACCCTAGTGTTTTCCACCATGTAATGGTGTCATTGAATAGTAGACCAACCGCAAGTACCGACCAAACACTGGCTCTGGATCCCATCCTATTCTGGCATGTCCATGGCATCCACCATTAATTTTTTTAGACTTATTGGCTTTCATTAATTGTAATACCTCCAGTGCATTCAAACCAAATACGTGTACAGTTCTATCCATTTTGGCCTGGCTATTTAATAAATGATACATACATGTTCACCACAACAACATACACTACCAGGGTCTTATATATTTCTTCACGCGAATCCCTCAAACCCATTTCTAAACAATTTTTCATCTCTAAGGATTTTTTTTACATTAAATAAAAATACAACGGAACCCTATATATAATCCCAATTTTTGGGGTGTAAAAATTATACCAACCAAAAATGTTTTATATGACAAGAGAGATTTAGGATCATTAACACTAAAAGTGGTAAGGTCATTGTTGTATCTTCGATTCCCTATGCTACCATGTATCATGGTTGTCTATGACACACTATTATCTAATTCAAATCAATTGGTTCATAATTCCATATATAAACATACTCTATTGATATTTTATGTGAGAAGTATTTTTAATCATAATGTTCTCAGGTTTAATATCATTATCCTCTCCCTCAATCATGGGGTTGGGATTCGGATGATACGTCATCGGTTTGGAAATATTGAACGCATCATGGGTGGATTTCCAACATGTAGGTATGTCTATGTAATAACATCCTTATAGGGTGTCTCCACATTATGAATTAGATCATATAAATGAGGGGATAACATGTAATGCTTCCAAAAATATATATGTACCATTCGAGGTGAAACATAAAGAAAAACCTGATCACCAACTATAAACTCTAAAAGATGGATATTATAATAAATAAATAACATTTAGTGACTCTTGGAAGTCACACATATTTTCCTAGTTTATTAAAATATTTCATTAATATCAAAAAATACTCACTTCCACCATGTTCCAATGTCCAATCGTTTTTCAATAGAGAGGAGATCTACAAGGCCCCACATATAACTCCCCAAATTGAACCATCATCATTATGTAATTATTAAAATATTTATAACAAAACACCAAAATGGAATGATTCCTCTACCAATATTCAATGAACACAAGCATGATTACCTGGATAATGTATTACTGAATCTATATACCTGGAATATCCAATCCTTTATCCAGTGAATATAATTAATAATCAAAATTAACTAAGAATCCATCACTGCATACAGTCCACTACAAAATAATAATTTTAATCTAGGGTACCTATCCGTAACAATAGTGGATGAAACACCATAATGTCTAAAAATATACTACACATACCAATCCCTAAGATCTATTAAATTTTTAAATTCCTTGATTGGGTGGAATTAATTGATTTTATGATTCAATAAAGTATCAACTATAGCACATATTTAACGGTAAGAGTCTTAGGTACCCTAATCATGAAAGTGGATATCTCTTCCCATTTCTATAATAGATTGGGAAAATGTTATAATAGAAAAACCGTTCTATAATGTTCATCCTTTATTCAATATCAAATTATGAATTTAGGAACAATGTCCAAAATTGCTAGATTCATTATTGATCACAATATATGACGACTCTGGTAGTCAAACATATCTGTTGATCTCGGGTGAATGGAACAATTATATCGGTGACCATTATCCATAAACTCCTATCTTTTCTCTACCGAAATAAACATCCTTCATTTTAAGTGAAACAACCCATTAGAAGACTGAGAGCTCATTTCTATGGTATCCCACCAAAATGAATAATACTAAAGTACTGACACACTAAATTCAAAACCTTTCTTAGGGTAATATAATAATTCTTATGTGATCCAGGCCGAGAAACGACTATAGAAGCATATCTATTAGCTCTTTACTCATTAATGTGCATCTCAAAATATAATATCACGAAGCACCACTATTATATTGATTACATAACTACCTAGATCAGTAATTTCAAGATTAAATAACACATGGACTCATTCCATTTTCTATTGGTGTATTAAATATTAAAATGAAATTTATAAAGATACTCTACCTGGAATATTTGTCTCATGTTTAGATCCATCTAGGTGAAGATATATCCAAACAATTTTTGTCAGAATAAACAATGAACTACTCCCTGATGAGGAAGTGTAACCAACTCATTAGAGTTAGTTTCGTTAGCAAAAAAATAATATCATCAACTTTTTATTATTCTTATGAATGAATAACTATCATGATATATAAAATAATAAATATATTTTTTTCATCAAAACCAATCCGATATTTTTTTTCCACCATCAGAGTCAATAACATATCCTAATCCAAACATTGCTTGAATAAATATAGTTTCTCTAGTCAAAATAACTTTCAACTCCTCAAAATATCTCTAGAATAGATCACTCCAAAAAAACATCACACCCTTTTGAGTTAACTCTATCATAGAAGATGAAATCATTGAATATTATTATAAAAATTAAAAATAATTATATGATATGTTGATACATTGGTTCTCAAAAACATTTATGGGCCACTCCCAATAAATAATATCCCAAATATTATTGGGATCTCCAAAGACACCATTCCCATAAATAAAATGGACATGAATATTTTTATTATTGTAACTAGATTTTACTTTTCAATACCATTCTATATATAAAATTTTCACTCATGATACTAAGGTTGATATTAAAATGAGAGAAATAATCTATCTCTGATATTGACTATAAAATGATATTGTACATGATAACCACCATGGAAAAATAAAATAACCAATTAAATATTTGATTCAATAAAACTGATAACACTTATGATCAAAAGTATCACCAAAAAACATGAATGGATAACCATGATTCCCATATATATATAATAGTGTCATATTATGAATATCTTCATATCATACTATTACGTGTCATTACATTAATTTCATATCGGTTTTTAAAATCTAATAGGATCCATTTACCTCATCAAAAATGGTCATTAATCCTGGGAAATGGTTACATGTTCTTAACATTAACATGGTTGAGTTTCTATAAATCAATGAAAATGTTGGAAAATTCTTTCATATATAATTTCAAAGAGTACAAATTATTCCCAAAATGAAAATTTTAGAGTAATAAATCCTTTATCCTCAACATTCTCAAAATGAACCTTTATTTTTTATAATTCAATATGATCTATTTGGTATTAAGGTATGCAAAGAATACTCATCCTCAAATGCATGTTTATAGAGAACTCAATATCCCACAAGGGTTTAAACCCTATGAAATCATCTTAAAAAAATATATACTAACTCAACAATACTATGGCTCAATAAGACTTTGACCAATAAAATAACAAAATTTACTATGAATTGGCATGATGTGACCTCTTCACTACGAGTAACTGTACCCGATTGTCCTCATCTATTATACAACTCACATTGAAAAATAAAAGTAACTCTACCAATATAAAGGAAGTTTATGTGATGATTATAGCCATCAATAATTATTTTATAGTAAATCTTCGAAGAACTTCACATGAAGAGATCAACAATGTGAATATTAGGAACTAAAAAGTCATATACAATATCATGGAAAAAACACAACACATTTCATTCTAGATATCAAAATGAATACAACAGATTCATTCCCAAACGTGTGGAATTATCCATCAATAAAGGCATATGAATTAAAAATTATCCCAATGAACATATTATCATTGATGATATAAATGAATGAGTTTCACTAGTATCCAATAAACCCACTTCTAGAGAGGAATCAACAAATTTTTACATTTTGTTGTAAAAAGTCATACCTATATTCATCTGGTACATACTCCAGTACATATTTACACCAAACCATAGTTATCCATGTTTTCCCATTCAAAGAATCTCCTTTGACATGAGATTGAGACCCAACTAATTATTCTATGTTAAATATAAATTACTATCCATTGGAGAAGGTTGATCTAGTTCTGGTATACTCGGATTCTTTCTAAAAAATGATGAGGTTGACTAGATTTCCAACACATATTACACACACTAGGTACTACATTACAATAATGCTTGATGTGTCCATTTTTTCTATAGGGGTAACATACCTCCTAAATATTCCATTACATATACTAAAAACTACAATCATGTCCATGGTGATGATCATTTAACTTCCCATTATGGATTAAAAATTAACTCAATTTACCTATTGATATCACTAATACTCTGATGAGTCTTGTATTGTTATCTTTATATTCATATACCATATATTTCGTAGAAACAACCATCGTGATGGTCTGTATGAACATTAGATTCCTATTTGACTAAATAACATGCTATAAACCCATAACAATCCTTTATTCCATGAGATATTTAAACAAGATAATAAGTACTTAGAGGTTAAAAAAAAAAATAAGACTTATCCATGATATAATGGTCTCCCATCTCCTACAAAAATAAATAATCATAATTTTTAACTCAAAATGACTCAAGATAGTATTTTGTATTAAATGATTTTGTGAATATAGTCCAGGTAAGATATTTATGAAACTTGAATTGCATAATATATCCCAAAACAAACTTCCTAGACACCTCAATAATATAAATATTAAATTCACAATGGATTCTATATAGTTTTTATGATGTTACATATCCTATTAATAATTTTAATTCACTATATCAATGATTATGGTCCCATATAACAATGGACAATTGGTCAATATTTCATAGTGAATTATAAATTATATTTCACCTCTATTTTAGTTAAATACTATATACTCAGCATAAGGATTGGATTTGGTAAAAATATATTTTCAACTAAATCCAAGTCATCCAAATGATTCACCTACATGTATTTAGTACATCTATGTCCATAGTCCATGGAGATAGAATTCACTGAGGATTCAAATATAATAATAATAAAAACCAATATCAATTTAGAATAAGATTATATTTTATTATTAACAATAAATTTATAAAATAAATCCCAAAATATAAAATTATAATCATGTATACAAGACAACCCTATACTTCCCATAATAACTCCAGTACTGCCAGATACATGAGTGGGATTGTTGTACTTGCATTATACCTCATGTGTATTTAAAGTCATATCTCTAGTGTATAAATGACTACATAATACAATAAAGTGATACAAATGTGTCTATAAAATCTTTTTCAATAACCTTCCCCTAATGCCAACTTGTAACAGACCAACTGTGGTTAACCCAAAATGTCACACAAAATGTCTTGCCACATGGGCTAAAGAAAAATGTTAATCACCCATTGTAACATACCAATTTATTATAGAATTAGACATTTTAATTTATATTATTATATTTTAATTAGATAATAATTTTACATTAATTTGTAATAAAGCTCTGATAGCATACCCAACATAGAACAATGGGGTTCTCTAAAATCATGCGTTGCATATAAGATTAAGTTAAACAAAAAATTAACATACTATAAATATTATTATTTCAATATGTAGTAATCACATAGATATTATAATGGAGGGAATGTTTGATTTTAACTAAATAATGAAAATAGGGTTTTCACATGTTTATATAAACATACATTGGTAATAAAATAATAACCTATTGAATATAAATGATTTGTTTTTATGAAAAAATATTAATGTGAGAATAATTATGTTTATAAAATAATAAATCAATATTTTGGGATTATATTAATGAACTATAAATTCAATATGATGTTTAACATTCATATTATATGTTTTTAGACCTTATATAAGAACAAATACCCTATTATGGATAAAGTGGGTGTTTTACTAGAAATGCAATTTTACAACCTTTTGATGGAGAACCGACATAAAAACATATTTTTGACACATTTATATAATATATTTGACAAACAAATATTAATATTTCTAACATGAGAAAAAAAAATTAATTAATTTAGTTTTTGTTTTTTTTAATTAAATTCATATTATATTTATTATTGAAAAATACAGATTTTTAATTTAAATTATCTTTTTTAATCAATCATATTTATATAGTTATATTTTCCATATATTTTGTTTTAAAGTATAATTAATTTATTATTTTATCATTTAATACTATTTTGGTTATTGGATGTAATTTCACATTGAAATTAGATATAAACACATGTTAATATTTTAATGGATTTTTTACCTTGGAAAACATGTACTCTCGTTTTGAAAACTACGATTAATTTTTTAAAAAAAAATCCACTTTTTATTAATTTATAAAAATTCATTCCATATTTGGAATATTAATGTTCAAATTTTTTAAAATAGTCCATTTTATTTTTGGGCATTATGAATAATATTTGTAGTAATAAATTTTATTACCACATTTATAGGTAAATCGGGCAATTATAGGTAAATATATTTTTATAATTATATAAAACATCCTCAAAATATGTCCAAATTTAATTTTATTAGTTTATTCCAACAATGATTACCCAATGGTCATTTTGTGGTCCACTTAGGGTTGTTGGAAAGACTATAATTATTTTATAATATTACATTAAATAAATAGTAATTTTTGTTGTACTACTATTTTTGAAAAGTAATGTATTTTATTAAGGGGTTATTCATGTCATATTTTATACTATAAATATTCATTGAAAATATAAAAATATTACCTATGTAATGATAATTTATTTATAATTTTTATGAGTTAAATAATTAAATTTAATTATGACACAAAGTTGATGTAGTGATTTATTTATTAATGAATAAAATGAAAAAATGGTATTAAAATATTAAAAACATATTATTTGACATAATTAGTGCCATAAAAACTTTTTAGGGATATCGCAAACATTTTTATGATGATTTGATGGATTTTTTTAAAACTTATCTTTCTATTATGATATTTTTTAAAAGCCATCTAATGAATAATGTCTTAATTGACACTATTGGTATTTTAAAAGGTAAAATAGTATATTAAATGTCATTAAATTATTAAAAAAATTATAATTATTAAAATTTATTTCTTAAGTCCTAATATTTAATAAATTACCTCTTTTGTCATTTGATATATTATATTAATTTCATTAACCCACAATGTGTAAATGACATGATATCAAAATAAGATTATAAAGTGTAAAATATGTATTGAGGATTAAAATATATTAAAACGTGTATAATTTTACTATTATAAAGGTCATTATGCACAAAATAATCCTATAATCTAAATAAATTATTTTGGGACAATTTGGAACAAAAATTTAATTTATTTTCATTTAATATTTTATGAGCTTCCATGGTTTCCCCTCCCCTATCCTATAAAAACCTACCCAGTCTTCTCAAATACTCACATTTCCAAACAATTTTTGGTTCAACTAGGATCTTCTCAAATTACTTCTTTGAATCCATCCCCAAATTATTTATTCCTTAGTTTATACATAACAACCTCTTTAGAGGTGTTACAATGTTTTTCAATGGTGATCATCCAAAGAACAAGTATCGTTTTTGAAGAGTTTCTATTTAATTTCTTCATCAACTTATTTTATATATATGTCATGTATTATAAAATAATAACACTAGTATCCCCAATATATTGACATGATATTATGTTAATATAATCTCCTAAATCCATCTACAATTTAATCAAATGAGAAATGAACATTTCATTAGTGTGTATGACGGACTACCACCTTGGAAACCGATACATATTGTTTTTCATCCCTGAATATTAGGACTGGTTATAATAATGGAATCAATGTTTATATATTATATTCATCATATATTTATCATTTTAATGTCTCACTATTTGAATTGTTTTTTTTACTTTATATGAACATAAAAATGATAATGACATTAATTCTTACTTGTGAACTATCACCTCCATGAAGGGATGTGAATCGTTTTTATTCACCACATCACATGTATAGAAATTTCATGAATGTTTTTTTTGAGATGATGGTCTTTTTACAACATGGAATAATGGTATCAAACCATGTATATTTTCGACTCATGTAACATATATCGACAGAACGTTTGATATGAACTTAAAAATTTTCATTATTTTTTATAACATGATATTAGTTATTATAAAATAAATACTACAGCTTAAAAAATGTTCTCATGAAAGTATAAATTAACATAAATTTAATAATGACGAATAACATAGAACATACATGAATAATCAAACTCAATGTAAGAGAAATCTTAACGTAATTTTTCATTATTGTGTTAAAGATCCATGTCATTGGTTTTGTTTTTTATCTATCCCAGATGGATATATGATTTTTTTAAATAAATATACACCTATATTGTGTGTATTAATATATTTAACAAATAATTATATCATTTATTTATGATTAATCTAATTATACAATCGTTGTATGAGACATTGTCTGAGTCTCCTTTAATTCTGGCATATTTTGATAATATACACTTACTTATATTATAATGTGTATAATAAACACATTGACATATAATATCATTAAAAAAATTAAAAAGTTATTACATATTTATATTAGGTTTTCCCCTAAAATAATAAAGGAATGTTTTTTACGTATGTGTCGATAATAACTACTCCACTGTCGTAACAATTGTTTGTTTTTTGGATTCCTCTATAAGACATAATGTTTTTAAAAGGAAAAAAGAAATAATTTTTTTCGGTATTTTGGTATTGAATTTATTTTCCAAAATGGATTGACTAGTTCAATATCATAATATGATTTCTTGTGACTTCAGATGAAATTTTATCAGTATAATGTTGATAATTTCAATCTTTAATTTGGTATTATTATATAATGGTACTTGTACTTTTGAATGGTGGTTAAATGGTAAACCAAAGACATATGGTTACGTGAAAATACACATATGAGTGGTTCTATGATAATTCTATTTTGAGATGTAATGTTATAAAATTTTATGCATTGGTTATGGATGTCGGATTTATAACTATTCTATTTAGTGATATCTGGAGATGTCGACCATATGGTTATTCCATTTTTTGTATGATTTTGTACTATGTTACCATTATCTATAATATGTTTCTTTATATGGGATTTATGGTAATGATTCTGTTACTAAAATGGTAATCAATGATATTATATTTAGTGAAGAGTATTTAATACCTCATCAAGATGAAATTTTTGGCTTTATGATAAAGAATTCGTGGTTTACATGTTCAAAAAAGACTAATAATTTTCATTCTTTATATATCCCTTACTGATCTATTTTATGATCATCCTTTTTTAAATGATTTTTACAATATTTAATATACAATACAATTTTGAAGGGTTTTAGGAAATGCTATTATTAAACATGAAAATAAACCACGTTTCGTTTTAAATGTTTTTTATTATGGAAGAAATTAATAGGGTTGGAAGTTTCCACATTGTATTTATATTATTTTTTTATGAATTATGGAATAATTTTATAAAACTCTAAACCTGAAGATATCCTCGATTTAAATGAAATCATAATTATTGGCTTATCACAAGATTAAGTAAAAGATAAGGTCGGGTCCTTATAGTTGATATCTTAGGATGGAATATACAACATTAGAGATTAGGAAGTTTTCTTAAGTGTTCAGGATATCATCATGGGTTTATAATTTTTTGGATCATCATTTGTTCAATGACATAGAAACCATTTTTATGGAATTTTATTCTGAAATACTATGGTGAATAATGGTTTTTTAGCGACATTTTCATTTGAGGAAATTATGGTTTATTAGTTTTTGAGATGAAAATTGTGAGGTATGAAAAACCAATTGAGGTTAAAACATGTTATGTTTATTTTTGTGGACTTTATAATTTTTTTTGAATATAATAATAATAATAATAATGTTTCTTGAAATGGACACCCCTTCGGATGGGTGACAACCCGTCCCGGTAGAAAAGGTAGTGGGGATCTAACCTACAACTAAAGGGTGGTAAGGTTCCATCACCTACTATTAGCTTACATGAATTCCCTGGATAAGAGGACTTAAATTTTTAACTTGAACGAGTTGATGGAATAAGAATCAGTTTCTTTTAGTGACTTATGTTTTATCAAAAGGATATCCTAATCATTGTAATATTATTTTATGGTTATGTAATAAATAAATTTTTTTTGAATACATTCAATGTTTTGGGAACTATATGTGATAAATGTAAATTGAGAACTATATGATTTTCATGGAGTAGTGAATGAATTATATTTTGGATAAATCTATTATTTTAATTATGGAATTATGGGAATTATATTTTCTATGGAAATAATAATCTTATAATGGATAATAAGTAACTAGTTTTGTTACATTTCAGTATTAGACATTAAGAGCGGTCGATGTTATTTGGAGATAAATATTATGATATATCATAGAAGACTGAGTGAAAAAATCCTTATGAATTTTCTATTTCAATCATAGTTTGGAATAGTTTAAGGAATTTTATTATTAGTTATTTGTTAAATGGTCAATGATAAAAATTTGGCTATCAATGTTTCATATTGAAAATTAATGTAGTTTTTCATTATATAACGGTTTATTCATTTTAGAGTTTTATTATAGCTTGTACTAACTATATTGGTTTTTTTAATTATTCTAGATAGGAGAAATATATAGTTAATCTATTATGGATTATGTGTTTCTGTAAGATTATTTTCTATTGTTTCATGCATGAAAAATCAACTTGAATACACATCATTTAGGAAAAAAGATGATTTTATGGGTGAATTTGATTAGTTGATGAAACTTGACATTATAAGTAAGTTTATTTCCTTATTCAATTTTTCAATATTGTAAATTATTTACACAATAACATGAAAATGATAACAGAAAAAAAACATTATCCATTTATATTTCCTACTATGAAATCAATTACTACTTAACCCATTAAAATTTACTGTTTTTCATATTATTATATTTGTAATGATCAGATTTTCTATCAATCCCCATCTGAACATGATGCTTAGTTTTCTCTTCCATGTCCGTGTTTTCCTACATGGATCCCTAGTATGCTTCATATCAGGTGAACTTTTACTTCAAATTATAACTTTTAAATTGTATGTATTGTTACTACTTTTTCCAATGTATGAAGTAAAAAACGTTATTATGAAAAGTGATACTTCTATTACTCATACCCAATTTAAATTTGCGAGGACCCAATTTCAAAAAGAGGGAGTGATATAAAATCCCATGTAATTATAGAGTATGAATTTTTTATATCTTTTAATATTTATTAATTAGGAAATAATTTTACATTAAATTTGACACATTATCTGATATAGTGCACGACACGCAACTACGGGTTTCTATAAAATCATGTGTTTCGTACAAGAATGAGTTATACCAAAAAATAATATAATGTTAATATCATTATATTATAATGTAGTTATTTCATTGATGTTTGAATGGATTTAATTTAATATAGTAATTAAATTATGAAAATAGGGTCTGGATATATTTATATAATTATTCATTGGATATAAATTAAAAACCAATTGAATATAAATGATCTATTTTTATGAAAAACTATTTACGTGTAAATAATTGTGTTTATAAAATAATCAAATCAGTTCTAATCAATCATATAAAATAAATATAAATTAAATATGATGTTAAAAATACATATTATTTGTTATATAAACATTAAATAATAACAAATACATTTTTATCGATAAAATGAGTTTTTTTAATACAGTTTTACCTCCCTTTGGTGGTGAACCTTTTTTAAATATGGTTTTGAAAAATTTATAATTTTTATGTGATAGAATAAGCTTATTATTTAGAAAAAGTTCATAAATTTTTTATTGTTTTTTTGTATTTACTTATTAAATTCATATTTTAATTAATAGTGAAAATTAATGTAATTAAATTCAATATTACATTTTCACTTAACTTATTATATAGATAGATTTCAATTTTAATTGGTTTTAAAGTATAAATATTTTATGTTTTTAAAATTTTATAATTTATTTCGTTTCAGGTAATTTTAGAATAAAATTATATATAAATTCATGTCAATATTTGGTTGGTTTTTACAATTAAAAAACATTTTTTTTCTTTTTGACTACCATGATTAATTTTTAATTAATTTCATCCAGTTATTAATTTTCAATTTATAAAAATGGATTCCATATATTGATTTATATTGTAAAAATTATATAATTAATTCCTTTTTATTTTTTCACGTTATGATTAGTAACTTTGTTAATAAATTTTATTACAATTGTTAAGGTAATAAAAAAATTAAAGGTAAAAATAATATTATAATAACATAAAACTGCACTAACACATTGCATAATTTAATTATATGAGTGTATCCAAACCATTAGAACACTTGTGTTGATTTTAGTACATCATGGAGTCACTGGGATTACTTCAAAGCTCTTATAATATTATATTGAATGAGTAGTCATTTTTTTATTTTAATTTCTAAAAAGAAATGCATTTCAATATAGGGTTATATAGGATATCACTTTAGATATAAATAGTCAGTGGAAATATAAATCAATTACCATAATAATTATAATTTATTTATAATTTTTAGACATTAAATAATTATATTTAATTATGACAAAAATATATTGTAGTAATTTATTAATTAATGAAAGAATCAATTGAATTATTTTATAAATGTCAAAATAAGTATAATTTTATGTAATTTATATCACCCTCAATGTTTATGGACATATTTTATATGTGTGTGATGATTTAAATGAGTTTTTGGGAAACTACATTTTTGTAATTATATATTATAAAACTCCACTAATGAATAGTGTCATCATTGTCACTGTTGGTATTATAAAATATAAAATAGTTTATTAAATTTTATAATATCCCTAAAAATAAAAAAAATTCAATACTATTAGGATACATCCAAATATTTCATAAATAACACTTTTTTTATCGTTTGAATTTTTTTTTAAATAAATAAACACACATAGTGTAAATAACATGATATCAGGATAAGATTTAAAAAGAAAAACTAAGGGTAAAACCAAAACAATAATTATTAAACATTATTAAATACATGTATATTTTTAATTCAATTATGGTGATGAACCAAAAATCAACTTATATTAGAAATAAATTCAATTGGGACCATATTGAATCGAAATTAAATTTATATTAATATAATACTTTAATAGTTTCCAAGGGTTCCCCTCCCCTCTCCAAAAAAGGTACCCACTCTTCCCTAAAAACGACACATCCAAAACATTTGGAATCATCCATGATCTAAAAATTACAATTACTATAATACCCCCATATTCATGAGTCCTTATTATAATCATAACACCTTCGTTAGGTGTGTTAAGGAATTCTACAATGGTAATTAACAGAAGAAGATATATCATTATTTATGTGTTCTTATTTTATTTCTTCTTCCAGTTCAACTAAATACCCTTCAACAATGATTAAGTAATTACTCCAGTATCTTAAATATCATGAAATGTTTTTTTAAATAATATCACCTAATCTATCTTTAATTTCATCATGTGTTCTGAGGGAAATCACCCCGTGAACCGATATAGTTTTTTTCTTTTCCATCTGTCAAGACTATTTATAATGATGGATTAATTGTTTTTTATTTGATATACATGACATATTTATCATTATAATTGAGTAATAGATCAATTACTATTTTAAATTCTATGGACATAAAAATTATATTGTTGTTTCTGCGTACGTGTGAACTATCACCTCCACGAAGTGATGTGAATCATTTTTACTCACCACATCACTTGTGTGATATATAAAAGAATATTTCAGTTATTATTATTATTTTAATTATATTATGATCATTTTATAAATATAAAACAATAATTACATTATTTTTATAATTATCAATGAAAAATGGAAACGTTTATCATGCTTATATACAACCTCCCATATCTTGGATAATAACAATGTTCATTTTTTGTACCAAAAATGAATAAGTTAATTTTTGAAATATAATTTATATAATAAAATATCATTAGTTTTATTCAGGAGATTATTATCTTATGAACATATGGACTAGTGATATCAAACCATGTTCATTTTCGGATCAAGTACCGAGTATCGAAAAACATTTTATATGAATATAACGAATTATGTAATTTTTATAAAATGATATTAAGTATTATAAATGAAATAATAAATATGAAAAAGAATCTCAAGAAATTATTAATTAACATATGTTTATTATTTAGTAATGATAAAAAAAAATAAGCAGTGAAATGAACTCAAGGTAAGGTAAATTTTAACTAAATTTCTATTCATCGAATTAAATATCCAGGTCATTGGTATTTTTTTCGACTTGAATATGTGGGAATGTCAACTGACTGTTTTAAAATAAATATCCACATATTTTCAGTGTATTTATATTTGTAACAAAAAATTATTCCATTGATTTATCCTCAATCTAATGATACAGTCATTGGAAGGGACATCATCTCAATATCCTTTAATATATGCATATTTTGATAATATTCATCTCCTTCTTTTATATCGTGTATAATCATACAATTGACACTTAATTTCATTAAAAGGTTTTAAAAATATAATAAAATTTTATATAAAGTGTCTAACTAAAAACCAAAATTATTCTTTTTAATGTATTCGGTGACAACTACTTCTCTTCCACTGTAACCCCTATTGATTATTTTCCTTCCTCTATAAACCATAATATTTTTAAAAGGAAAATAGAATTCCCTGATTTTATTTTTTGGTATTTGGGAATTGGATATGGTTTTCAATGTGCATGTATTATTTTAATATGTTTAATTATGTTCTTGTTATTTTAATTGACATTTTAGTAGTGAAATGTTGATAATTGAAATCATTTATGTGTTATGATTATATAATGGTACTTAGACATTGGATAGATGTTTACATGATAAACCATTGATGGGTAGTTACGTGATAAAAAAAATGGATTGTTATATGATAAAACACAGATGGGTAGTTACGTTATAACCTCTAATGCATTAGATATGGATGTCGGTTTTATGGATGTCGGTTTTATGGATGTGCGGAGGTTGACTATATATTTATTCCATTTATGTATGATTATGTCCAAAGTTACCATTATGTGTTACATGATTATTTTATATGTATTGTATGGTAATATTTAGGATACAAAGTGTGTATGAAATGAGCCTATAATCCATGATGAGTATTTTATACTTTCTAAAAGTTAAAAGTATTAATTTATGATAAATAATTCATGGTTTTAATGTTCATGAAAGACAAACATTTTTCTATCATTATGTATCCCATACTGAGTTTCTTAATGTTCATCCCAAGTATTGAAATGATTTTCATGGGATTTAAATAAGAATAGTCTCATGGATAGGATCAATGAAATGTTTTTATTAAACATGAAAAAAAAACCTTTCATTTTAAATGTTTTTATAAAAGAAAATGATATTTTTGGAAGTTTCCACATTGTATTTTTATTACATTATTATATATGAGTTATGTATTAATTCTATAAAACTCAAAATTTTAGAAGATCATTTAGGTTAATGTGAGTCAAATTATTGATATATCTCAATATTAAGTAATTACTAATGTTTTGGCCTTAAACCAGGGGCCACAAAAAACCACTATGATACCATTAAAATAATTTTGGCATTAATTCAACCCTAAAAATATGTATAACAATATTTATCAATATATATTATCATAGAATATATTCTAAAAATAATACTTGTCAATAACCTACACCATAAATTTAATATATAATAAGTAATTAATATGGTCTAGAGAAAAACAACAATACCATCAATATGGATCCCAAAAAAAAATATGGGTCCATATCCATGAGAAGATATTTTAGAAAACCTATAGAAAGAAAAACAGTCCATGTGATCCATCCAATAAAATTTTCTCATCAATTTTTATTTATTCTTCAAAAATGAGGCTACAAACCCCCAGAGGAAAAATGTAGGGCATGAGAACTAATGCTTGATAGGATTCATCCATGTACCTATAAAAGTGTTATCCACATAAATTTATTAGTACATTTAGTAAGGATCTAGCTAGAGTAATGAACCACTGAGTGGGGGGGGGGGAATCAGTGGAACCCCTTTTTATTCTTTTAAGTTCCCTTAATGTTGAGAACATCCTTTGTATCATGTTAAACATATAATTCCCTACTAAGAAAAAAACAAGCACACATCCAAAGGAACACAACAATTTACAAGGTTCACTATTCAATAAGAATAGCTACGTCATTGCTATGGTTGGAAACAATCCAGAACCATACAATCCACTAAGAAAACAATCCTTGGATTACACCGAGTAGGATATACCCTTACACTCGTGAAGCATTGTGAAACAATCACTCCAGTTCATGTGAAACCTATTTTCACAATATGGAAAAGTCTCTTTTCTTGTAACAACTTATGATACATGCACTTCCTTTCAAATACACATCTGTAAGATAGTTCATCACAAATCTTCACTTCCTTACTCAGAAGAAGGGCAAGGACATCTTGAACATGAGATAAATCAATTATAGTCTGAAATTCCCATTCCAAATCTCCACATCGAATTTTTCCAATCCGATTCTTCAATACAAATCTTCTTCATTCTGAGAAATTCAATACAGTGATAACCAGTACCGATTTCCCATTCCGAATCTCTATTCTGAATTCTTCACTTCGAATTTTCACTCCAAATCTCCACTCTGAATTCTTCACTCCGAATTTCTTCTTCACTCTGATTCTTTAATCTGAGTCTTCCTCAGTCTGAGAAACTCAATACAGTGACAACTAGTACTAATTCTCCATTCCAAATTTCCACTTCAAATTCTCCACTCCGAATTATTCTCCACTCTGAATCATCAATCAGAGAAACTCAATACGGTGTCAACAAGTATCAAATTCTCTTTACGATTGAAACTCCAATGAAACTATGTCAACAAAACACTTCTTCCTCTCTCTAGATTACCAGAGCTTCTCTCTCTACATTTTTTCCCACACTTACATGGAACCTGGATCTCCATATATAGGTGCTCCAAAGTATTCTTCGGTAGGAAACCAAAATATTTTCCCGCTCACTTAAATTCACACAAATCATAATTAATCCCAAAATCTTGGAGTAATTATGTCTTTGTAAAAGCTTATAGAATCTTCTAGAATCTTCTACCCCTTCACTTGATTTAGAGCTTTGGCCTTTTCCAGATCCGAACGTGTTACATACGTTTCTCGGTATCAAATTCTCAGATCCAATAATTTGTCTTCTCGGCATCACTTTCTTGGATTCTCCCTTCTTGATTCATCGGCATCACTTTCTCAAATCCACTCTTCTTGAGTCTTTGGCATCACTTCAAATTCTTGGAATGACTCTTCACCACTTCTCTATATGGCTTTTCGATACGACTTCACCAATTCTCGGTATGAAGTTTTTGTTCTCAGTATGGCTCTTTCTGATTCCCAAAACGGGTTTTGGTTCTCCATACAAATTCTTTAATTCTCAGCATGACTCTGCACTTCTGGCTACAAACATCTAGTTCAGGAAGTCGACTCCGAACTTCATCACTCCGAACTTCTGACTCAGAAAGTCAGCTCCGAACTTCTCACAACAAACTTCTTCTTCAGTAAGTCGACTCTGAACATTTGTTTAGGTATTAGAATCTGCAAATTCTTTTCAAGAAGTAGACTGCTAAAATTCTATTCAAGAAGTATACTCCGCAAATTCTGTTCATGAAGTAGACTCCGCACATCTGGTTCTCATAACGGATCTTCCATATTCACAGTATGACCTCACCACGCATCTTTTTCTTGCATCATGAGTACTTGCATATACTCACAAATTAGAGTTACAAAACAGAAAAGAATTGTCACAATTAGGGCCTTCACATCTCCTATCAGTCTGCTTAGGATCGAAACTTTTCTTTTTTTAGACTCTGAATTCTTTGAAATTTAAGGTGACTTTCCTTTATGAAAACATCCTCAAGATCAACAAAAGACAATCCATGAAAACCATATCTTTCTTCAGCTTTTTCCTAATAATATCCCCCTTTGTATTTTGTTATCAACCATGTTTTCATAAATCACTATACTTTGTATCCTCATGTAATGGACTGCTTATAAACAATTCTAATCCTACGCAAGCTAATTCATTGTAGGAAACAAGAATCATTGACAGCAAAACCATGATGTCCATAGGTACTGAAAATGACATCTCTCTTCAACTTCAGACATCTTCAGCTTCATTCATCCTATAAGCAACGTCATGTTCATTCCTACAACCTACTCCAACAAACTGTTAGAATAGTTAACATACAAAAACGATGCTGAGTTCACAGCATACCCACAACTCACTATTTAAACAAATATATTTATGATACAAACAACTTATCCCCCTTGAAAAAACAATCCAAAGGTAAGAAGAGAGAGGGGACGGAACAACACACCATAGCCCTGAAGAGAAAGAGGTTGGACACCCATGTACAACCTCAATCATGAGAATGATTCCATCGGCAAGGCTTTCGTGAAAATATCAGCAACTTGATTATCAGATGTAACATATTCATGTTTCAGTTCATTATTTTCTGCATACTCTTTGATGAAATTATATTTTATGTCAATATGCTTCGATCAAGAATGTTGGACTGGATTTTTGGTAAGATTAATTGTGCTTTGATTATCACAGCCCAAGAGAAAGGGAAACTTCACTTAAACTAACAAATCATCCAATTGTGTTTTCATCTAGATAAGTTGAGTAGTAGACATGGTTGCAGTAACATATTTAGCTTCACCTATACTGAGTGTCCCTGAATTCTGCTTCTTCGAGTGCCAACCAACACAACTTTTTCACATAATGAACACTCAATCAGATGTGGATCTTCCATCATCAACATTTCCTGCCCAATATGCATCTGAATAGCCAAACAAATTAATGTTATTTGATCCAATATACATGATTCTGAAATCTGATGTGCCTTTTTTGTATCTGTGAATTATTTTTCCAGCAACAAGATGTGATTCTTTAGGAGCACTCTGAAATCTTGCACATAAGGTGACAAAAAAACAATACATGGTTTTGATGTAGTCAGGTATGACAAACTTCCAATCATCTTTCGATATTCTTTCTTATCAACTTATTTTCCTTCATCATCTTTTCTTAGCTTCATTCCCACTGAGATAGGAGTTGATACCGTTTTTGAGTTTTCCATCCCAAACTTCATAATAATTTCATTATCTTTATTTTCTTGGGAGATAAAAATAAATTATCTTTGTTGCAAAATTTGTAACCCAAGAAAGTATCTCATTTCACCCAACGTGGAAATCTCAAATACATTCTTTATTTCTTCAGCAAACCATTCACAAGATCTTTCATCATTCCCATTAAAAATAATGTCATCAACATAGATAATCACAATTAAATAAAGATATTGTCTTTCCTTGATGTACATATTGATGTCAACTCTTCCTTTCTTGATGGTCAACTCCTTTAGGCAGGTATCCAGTTTGGAATTCCATGCTCTTGAAGCTTTATTTAGCCCATACAAGGCTTCCATCAACCTGACTGCATATCTTTAAATCATCCCAACAAAAAAGCCACATGGTTTCTAAATATAATATTATTCTTTGAGATCACCATTATGAAATGAAGATTTGACATCCATTTGAATGATTTTGTATCCTAGTTGTGCATAAAAAGCAATAATGATTTAGATAGATTCTAATCTGGATACCAGAGCAAAAGTTTATTCAAATTCAATTCCATCAATCTGAGAGTAACCTATACAAATCAATCGTTCTTTATTTCTAATAACTTCACCTTTTTCATTCAAATTGTTCCGGAAGACCCATTTGGTTCCAATAATGTTCTTAGTTTCAGGCATGGGTATGAGTTCCCATGTGTCATTCTTTTCAATCTAATCCAATTCTTCATTCATGGCTTGAGCACATTCTGGATGCTCAAAGGCTTCTTTAACATCATTTGGTTCAACATTGGAATACAAGGAAGTATGTGATATAGAATTACTTGTTCTTCTTGTTTGAACCATGTGACATTGATCACCAATAATATTCTGAGCCTTCACTTGTTTCATCTTCTTGGATAGGTTTTTCGTGTGCCTTCCTCGTCTCTTAATATGGCTGAATCTGATTCATCATTTTGATAAGGATTACAATTCATTGCATCCTTATCATAATTGTTAACTTCATCTTCCTCATCATCCTTGTAGGTATGGACATGCTTATCTTTTCAAAGAGATTCAATGACTTTTACATCAACAACATCCCAAATTATCCATTTTTCTTTGTTAAAGCATATATAACATCTTCCTTTTGGTGCATATCCATGAAAAATTCCATCTTCTCCTTTCTGCTTGAATTTTACACTACTTCCACCTTTCTTCTTTATAATGCATGGCTCCCAAAAAATTTAGCTGGCTTCATACATGGATTAATGCCATCGAAAATTTTCATATGGAGTCTTGTTTGATTGAGGCCTTTAGAAACATTGTTTTTGAATATAAACAATTGTACTTGTTTTTTGCCTCCAAAAGTAATTAGTAAGGCCATGTTCAAGTAACATGGTTCGTCCCATTTCCACCAAGCATCTATTCTTCATTTCAATAACCCCATTTTGATGAGGTGTATATAGAGAACTATATTCATGCTGAATCCTATGCTTTTCATGATAGTCTTCAAATTATTCACTTCAATACTAACCACCGCTATATGTTCCCAACTTCTCCCCAGAGTACTCACATTCTTTCTTAGCTTTCCTTCTGAAGACTTTAAACATTATCAGGGCGTCGGCCTTGTGGTTCATAAACATAACACATGTAATGCGGGTAAAATCATAAATGAAAGTGATGGAGTACTTCTCTCCATTTGTTGATTGTTTTCTCATCGGCCCACATATATCAGAAATTATTAGTTCAAGGGGATGTTTAGAACAAATGTCAACCTTCTTATGCACAACACTTGTAATCTTTCCCTTCTGATAGGTAGTGCAACAAAAATCCATTCTTCTTGGAAAATATAGAATATATCGAACACTGTCCCTTTGATATAACTTGCTCATATATCTCTGACACATGTGCCCAAGTCATCTGTTCCACAACTGATTTTCTTCCACTATGCTCATGTAACAAGAGTTTTGGGAATTTCCAACCTGAAACAGATTTCCTTTAGCTCATTATCTATTGTAAAAATCTCCCCATATTTTTCCCTTTTCACAAAAAATACATCTTTCTTGAAGATAACTTTGTTACCCTCATCACACAATTGTGATACACTCAGAATGTTGTGCTTCAACCTATCAACATATAGAGTTTTCGTGGAATTCAATTTTTTATTCCCAATGATGGCAGATCCAACACCTTTGATTTTTAATGATTCATCATTTCCAAATGTCATAGTTCCTTATTTAAAATATTTCACATTCATAAGAAACATGTATTATCATATCATATGTGAAGAACACCCACTATCAAGTATCCAAGGTCATTCTTCCTTTGTAACTTTTAGAGTCGTTTCAACAACAAGAGTGTTTTCTTCTTTCACTTCATTCTTCACCTTCAGCTTCTGAGAAAAAAGACCTTTTTGTTGAGATGGAAACAACACAAGACAACGTTTTTCAAGATGTCCAGCTTATTCACACCTTTCGAAATTAATCTTCAGAGGTTGAAACCTATTTCATGTCTTAACATCATTCTTCTCACATTTCTTCAAGAACACCTTTTCAATATTCTTACTTTGAGGAGATTGACTCCCCCGAAATCTCTTCCTTTCATAACCTATGGGGTGGTGGAAATAATGTTGATTGAACCAACACATATTCATTGTATGCTTGAATACACCACAATACCAATAGTACCCATAGAAGGAGTACCTTCCTCTAAAGATTTTGTTCCGATACTTCTTTGTTGATCTTTCTTCAGCCCCACCAACCATTATTTTTTAGCCAGATTGTTCTGCTGAAATTCTACCTTCTCTGATTTTGGTTGCTTTTCACCTATGTTAGACATAGTTTTCCTTGAAACATCAGAGTTCCTAGTAATGCTGGTTTTGACCACATAAGCAATTTTCTCACCTTTCTTCTTTACATCAACCACTTTATTCTTCTATTGAATTTTCTCAGAATGTGCTTGTTGAGAGCCTTCACCAACATCAGTAGTTTAGTTTTGAAAACAAATGTTTTTTTATTCTACTTCTAAGAGATTCTTTCGAAAAAGATCTATTTCTCCCTCTTTTTCCTTCAACTTTAATCTCATGTGCTCATTTTGATTTTTCTAATCTTCAAGAGACGTCTTCACGTCTTCAATCTCTTTCTCAAGTTCTTCATTATCATTGAATTGATTGTATGTTGAAGAACATTCATCTTCCAACATTTTGTTAAGCTTCTCATGCCTTCTGATCTTTCTTAAACATTACATCAATTCTTCTTTCAGATACATCTCAAGCTGAGTTTCATCTTCTTCCGAGCTGCTGCTTCTGAAATATTCATCATTCACTGTTGCAATGAAAATACGTTCCACACCATACACAACTGATTTTTCAGATTCATCATCACTTTCTTCATATTCTTCATTTATGGATAAAAAGCATTTTCTCTTGGATTTGAAGAACTTATTTTCTCTCCCTAACATTCCTTTACCACCCTGCTTCTTCCACAACTTTCTTGGCTTTATTTGTTCTTCATCACTGTCTTCTTCATTCTCCTTTTGAGGGCAGTTAGCTACAAAGTTTCCAATTCCTCCAAATTCAAAACACATCAAGGGATGTTTTCCATTTTATTTACCTGTGTCTTTTTTAACATTTTTTGAAAACAAGGATAAAATATCATTAATATTTTTACATACCTCACTTTCAGAGTTATAGTCACCACCATCTTCTTCAATAATGATATTCATAGACTTTCTTTCTTCCTGGCTTTGAAATATAATTATCTGTCAACCTTTGTCTTGGTCTTCATAGCCTCTTCCCTTCTCATCTTGTAAGTAATGAGTGTTCTATGAAAATAATCAAGAGATAGAGTCTCTGAGTATCTGTCTTCTAATGAAGATATATTCGTATCAAATTTATCAGGAAGAATCCTCAAGATCTATTTCACCACAGTTGATTCTTTCAGCTCTTCTCCAAGACATCTGATGCTACTAACAATATCATTTACCCTAGTGAAGAAATCCCAAACAGATTCATGCTCTCCCATCTCTAAGTCTTCATACTTCAATCTCCAGATTTGAAGTTTTTCCTTCTTGACTTTTGTATTGCCTTTGTATATGTTTTTCAGTTTGTCCGATATACCTTTGGATATGAACACTACTTTTACTCTCAATAATTTACATTGAAAAAGTAAAGTCAATATAGCATTCTTGGATCTTCCATAATTCTCAGGAAACGTTTTGTCAACAGGTTTAATTGGAACATTGTCTTCAATGGGGAGAAACCCAACTATTGCAGGTTCAAGAACTTCATAACTGATAGACATGAGATACGGTAGCATTATATCCTTCCAGATGTGATAGTTCTTCCCATCGAATACCGAAATGCCTTTACTGTTCTCACAATTCAGATTCTCTATTAGCAAGGAAAAACAAAGCCAACCACCCTATGATACAACTTGTAAGGATCCATCTGGAGTAATGAACCACTGAGAGGGTGGGGGGGTGAATCAGCGGTACCCCTTTTTCTTCTTTTAAGTTCCCTTAATTTTGAGAACAACCTTTGTCTCCTATTAAAGATATAATTCCCTGCTGAGAAAAAAACAAGCACACATCCAAAGGAACACAAAAATTTATAAGGTTCACTATTCAATAATAATAGATACATCCTTTGTATGGTTGGAAACAATCTAGCACCATTCAATCCACTATGAAAACAATCCTTGGATTACACCAAGTAGGATATACCCTTAAACATGTGAAGCAATATGAATCAATCACTCTAGTGCATGTGCACCCTCTTAGCACAATATGAAAAAGTCTCTTTTCTTGTAACAACTTATTTTACCTGCACTTCCATTCAACTACACAAGTGTAAGAAATTTCAGCACAAATCATCACTTCCTTACCCAGAATAATGACAAGGAATCCTTGGACTTGAGATAGATCAATTACAGTCCGAACTTCCCATTCTGAATCTCCACTCCAAATTTTCCCAATCCGATTCATCAATCTAATTCTTCTTCACTATGAGAAACTCAATATGGTGATATCCAGTACTGATTCCCCATTCCAATTCACTATTTTTAATTCTTCACTCTGAATTTTCAAAAGGAATCTCCACTCCGAATTCTTCATTCCGAATTTCTTTTTCACTCTGATTCTTCAATTCGAGTCTTCCTCAGTCTGAGAAACTCAATACGGTGACAGCCAGTACTAATTCCCCATTCCGAATTTCCACTCCAAATTCTCCACTCCTAATTCTTCTCCACTCTGAATCTTCAATCAAAGAAACACAATACGGTGTCAAACAGTATCAAATTCTCATCACGATTGAAACTGCAATGATTTTTTTTGACCAAACACTTCGTTATCTCTCTAGATTGCCAGAGCTTCTCTCTCTACTTTTTCATCCCACACATACGTAGCACCTGGATCCCCTTTTATAGGTTCTCCAAAGAATACTTAGGCGGGAAACCAAAATATTTTCCCGCTCAATTAAATTCACCAAAATCTTAATTTCTCCTGAAATCTCGGAGTAATTAAGACTTTGTCAACGCTTCTAGAATCTTCTCGAATCTTTTTCCCCTTCACATGATTAAGATCTTTGGCCTTTTCTGAATCCGACCTTGTTACATGCATTTCTCGACATCACATTCTCGGATCCACTCATCTGTCTTCTCGGAATAAATTTCTCAGATTCTCCCTTCTTGATTCTTCGACATCACTTTCTCGGATCCACTATTCTTGAATCTTTAGAATCACTTCCAATTCATGGCATGACTCTTAACCGCTTCTCGGTATGGGTTTTTGATACGACTTCACCAATTATCAGTACGACATTCTGGTTCTCGGTACGAATCTTTCTGATTCCCGGAACGACTTTTGGTTCTCGATGCAACTTCTTCGATTCTCAGCATGAATATGCACTTCTAGATACGAACATCAGGTTCAGGAAGTCGACTTCGAACTTCGTCACTCCAAACATCTTACTCAGCAAGTCTACTCTGAACTTCTTGCAAAAAACATCTTCTTTAGCAAGTCAACTCTGAACTATTATTCAGGTAGTAGACTCCAGAAATTATTTTCAGGATGTAGACTCTACAATTTCTGTTCAGGAAGTATACTCTGAAAATTCTGTTTAGGAAGTAGACTCCGCAATTTTGGTACTCGTAACAGCTCTTCCAGATTCTCGGTATGACCTCACCACCTAAAATTTTCTTTGCATCATGAGTACTTGCATATACTAACAAATTAGGGTTACAAAGTCGCAAAGCATCATCACAATTAGGGCCTTCAAATCTCTTATCAGTCTTCTTAGGTTCCGAACTTCTCTATTTCCAGACTCCGAATTCTTAGAAATTCAAGGTTTTGTTCCTTTATGAAAACTTCTTTAAGATCCACAAAATACAATCCATGAAAACCATCTCTTCATTAAGCTTGGTCCTAACACATTTAGTTAAATTTCTTATAAATCATTTTCATTATAAATGATTTTCAATATAAAATAATACATTTTTCCTTTTTCATAAGAATATTTATTTAATAAATAATGCAATATGGAATAATGTATATTCAGGATGAATAAGTAAATTTAAATGATCGGTTTCAAATATCATATCCATATGAATTGGGTGAATTAAAATATCAATATACATCTAAATAATGTTAAAGGTATAATCACATTACAAGGGTGTTACCAACTAAGATAAATAGTAAAAACTATATAGAAAAGTGATATCTTATGGATGCAAACATTGTATACCCAAATAGTTTACCCACTAGTATCCATGTATTTTTTATTACCTCCCCTAGTGATAGATAACTATACAAAGGATTTCATATATATAGTTTTACATTATAGCCCAGGTCCTTATCAATATGTTATTATACCATCATTACATTCAATAAAAAAAATTCAAATTTCATAAAACATTTTTCTATGGAATATCTATTTGATATCATTGTCCTCATTTTTTTAAAACATTTTTATAGTAATAGTAGACTTATTCCATGTCTGAGAACCCATTATAATTTCAAAACCATCATTGAGGTTATTTGAACATAAAATGTTCATTAAAAACATATTTCAATGATAACCACTTTTAAAACACTTTCCATTGAAACCACATATCATAGCTCATATGATAAATAATTTTATAAATTAAATCCAAAAATAAATAAATAAATAATCGATTTCAATGGATAGACTAAAGGATCTATAAACCTACTACAAAATCAAATAAAACCTTTTTTTCTTCATAGTAGTATATGTGAGATAAGTAGGTATATCCTTAAATATCTCGTATCTATATAGACTGGACTAATGGTGAATTGAAACACACAATTTTGATGAATGATATATTTAGAGTTACAAATAAACCTCCCTAGAATTATATATCACAAATATAAGAGAAATGTGAGAGAAATTTTAGTTTACTTGTGGAATAAATGGGAAATATATGAATTAAAATCCACTATTAAACTCTCACGCGGCTAGAGTAACCATCGTAATTAAATTAATATTTAGTTAGGAATTATAAATTCCTATAATACATTCCACCACACCCCGGTTCTTCCCGCCATGGATTAGTGGCCATTCCCAAGAGGCTGACAATTAGAAACATCGATTCATGGGCTATGAATCCTAGGTTATTTTGGCATGGGAATATCCCACACCATACATTTAGTGAGGCTTTTTGGTCACGATGCATATGGTGACCACCAGTGCACTCCACCCTATACAAATCCCAAAAATGGTCATTATGGATTGTTTTTTTCACATTTCATATATTCACGAATACCACACCCACTACCAGAGTTATGAACATTTCAGTTTTCCAAAAAAAATCCCAAAATTTCTTTTATAGGTCACTATGAAGCTCTAATGATTTTGAAAATAAAAATAAAAAATATATTAGAGGCTTTAAGCCTGATTCTACATGTTCGGATGTGAAAATATTCATATATAGTATCAAACTAACAAATCTAGTAGAGCCACTATGTTATTACCAGACCACTACAAATCCGAATCCAATATAATTAATCCACTTTCAGTCTTCTATATTAATTTTAGTACAATGAAGACATGCCATGTCATGTTAAATATCATTAAAATACCTATTAATCTGATAGAATCACACATATATCCTTTTGTGTAATGGTACACAATGTATCATTTTTTCATAATGATAACAAAATAGGTAATAAAATAACATAGTCATCTCATTTTATGAAGGCTCTGGCCCACTGAATCGTATTTTGTATCATAACAGATCCCACCCTTTGAATATTATTCCCAATTATAATATTGATATAATATAAATGTATATAAATGAATAAAACCAATATAGTATTATTAAACCCCAAACCATCCACATTTCACGTACAACACACACAAAATCACATAACCAAAAGAAACTATACATAATACATTTCTTATGTTCAATGTAATCATATAACACTACTCTCATTACTCAATATGTATATACATTGATTGTCTATAGAATACTCATTATTAATTTTACTCCATATTCTATTATACATATAAATTTCAATCCAACTATAGTTGAATATACCCCATCAAAATCATTACTCATAGATATAAGAGATCATAAAAGTCCACATTTCAATTTTCTCATACTCAATCACCACCTTCAGGTCCCCTATGTACAAAATTAAAAATGAATTATTTATTTGAATTTTTCTATCCAACCAATAAATTAATTAATTTTTAATAATTTTCTACCCTATCCTAAAAGAATTGGGAATATTAATAACTAAAATATTCAATGTAACTTCCATTTTGGGTCCATAATATACGTTTTCATAACCCTATGTCAACAATCACACATGAAAATTAAAAATTAATATGTAATATTCTATGAATCATTTATAATGGATTTTAATTAATTATATATTAAATAATATCCCTAATATTAATATTTAATCGATATATTTTGTGGACGTTTAAAAAAACATAAATATAGGTTCTTGGGAGATTTCGATAAAATGAAAAAATTCATGGAATAATTATTTGCTATGATTTTATTTATTTATAGTGTATGAACATTATTTATTGGAAAATAATCCATTCAGTAATTAAGATATAATAAAATTATGAATCATGAGGGTTAGGGTTAATGTTGTTATTATAGTGTAAGAATAGTATATTAAGATAAAATATGATCATATTTTAATAATAAAATTCTATCATTTTAAATGTATTCATGATTTGTGTTCATGTTTAATTAATAATTTACATAACCATAAATTCTGTAGTCTATTTAAAATCAATTGGCTATGAACAAGAACTCATTTATACAAAACAAATTTTAATTATAAAAACAATTATAACACAATTAAAAATTTCAGAAAACCTAATTAATGAATCTTAATTTCGAATTCGTAAGCACTAACTAGAGAAGTTGGATTATTACAATGGTCAGTTCTAAATATATTTTCATTATTCTATATTGGGATATTTTAATGATTTTTTTTGTGATTTTTTAATTTTTTTTATGGATTGTTATCATGAAATGTTCTCAGAAATTCCCCACTTTGGATCAATTAAGAGAAAATGTGTAACTTCAGAATCTCACAACCAATTTTCCAAGCATTGGTTACTGAACCTGAGGTTACAAAATATCACACAAAGGAATAATTTCCAATTATTGAAAAGTAATTTACAACAACAAATTAATACCTAAAAAATTTACAGTAGTAATAAAATCCACTAAAAACTCTTAATATGTTTATCTAAATTGTATGAACATCCAAAAATAGAAAATAATCATTATTCTACCCATATAAAACAAAATAATAAACACCTTAATATAGAAAATAGAAACCCTAAAATCTCTCTGTGGTTTGTTAAAGAAAATAATGAATCTATATTCTAATTAAGACCGTTGAAATAAACTACTTCTACTCATATCCAACAACATCTTAGTCCGAAAAATCTATATATTATATTAGGTATAATTTGTATATATACTCAATAGGTCATCCACATAAGGACTATTTTACAACATCAAAATCATAATTTCATAGTATTTGGAGAAAAGAAATATTTTTTATTTATTTTAAAATTATAACTCTCCATCATATGTCAATGAACTAGGCCAACTCTTGAACTGGAAAAATAAGTGATTTTGAGAGATTGTACAAGATAGACTAATTCACAATACATCTAAGGACCTTTGATAAACCTCACTAGGAATGAAACCGAATCTCTTGATCATTATATATATATATAACAAGATTCCATAATGTCAAATGGAACACATAATCCAACCTCCACCAACGGGTACCCAATTACTCCAATGAATAACGTCTTTCATCCATATCTAGCAGATGTATATCAAAATTATGCCAAAGAGTTACGGAAAACCAATAAAATGAATATTCAACTAGTACCAATTTCCCATAGTGGATAATATCATATATATATATATATATATATCATTTTCAAGTGAATATTCAATTACTTTGGATAATGGAATGAATAGTGATAAACCAACTATTAGGAAACATTGAGTAATAATCTTGGGATATTATATTCATAGTGGAAATACTCTTAATAAAATAGTGACATCACAAATATGATAATGAATTATCACAAAAAAAGAAAACATATTTATTAAATAAACAAGATAAAACAGTTTATAAAACAATAAAATCATATAAGTCAAGTAGGGTTTTCTAAAAATTTAAAATATTACTATCTAATATATAGGTTTTCTAGTACACACAAAAATCTCATATACTAGATCATTAATACCCATTACAATTTGATAATCCAAGTCAACTAGAATTTATGATTTTCATGGAATTGGGTTGGTGAGTCTATAAAATCGATTTTATAATATATCATTAGTCTATAAATCCATAGCAGACTTCCATAACCACACTAACCTATAATTAGAAAATCTCCACTAGATATAAACTATCATGATATATTTTCCATGGAAATTAAAATATGTAAAAAATATATTAGATAATAATATTTTATATGTTATAATAATATGATTTTGAAAATCCATGTCTCAATGGGGTATAAAATCTTATCGAAAAAATCACCATTTTTTAATGCAGATTTGACCTCATAATATATCTATAGAAATCAAAATATTATGGGATAATTTGAAATACCTATCATATATATGATTTTTTAGAAGATAATAATCGATGGCAGTTATTTTGTAATGACTTCTCATGGTCATTTTATTTGATATGATTTTTGAAATTTGGTATTATACAAATTAGAATATATTATCAATTATAATTTTCACCTCTTAATTATTATATTGTGTAGGGGATAAATTCAAATTATGTAGAATACATCACAATAAGGATTTTTTAAAAAGTGGGGATACCACTAATAGATAGTCCAATAAACAAAATTTGACTATACATTTTCTAAACTAAATGGTTATTCCTTTCTCTATGAGACTGGATGTTTTCAATTATTTTCATCATTCACAATGATTTTTTAACCATGGTCCAACTAAGATTTATAATGAATGATGTAGAAGTTCCGGTGTCTAGAGAAGTAGATAGATGTGTCCATTTATTTATCAAAGTTCCCAACCTATAATAAATTAATGTATAATCATTAATTATAATATGGTAAGATTTAGCCTTTACCCATTTTGATATATAACAAAATCATTTTTTAATGAATTTTATTATTATTATTCCTAATACCTATCTGAATCATTATTCTACATGGCTGACTTTTTATAAAATCAAAATAAATTAACATATTTAATACCCATTTATGATTCACATTCTATTTGAGAGTCATAAAACACCTATATATTTCAGTTATTTAATATCCATTCAATTTTAACATCAATTATTTTTTATATGTTAGTAAGGAGTAGATAAATATTTTGAGAGGACATTCACCTGTATTTGGGAATACATTCTAGGTTTAGTATGAATTTTCATTTTCAAATTCATGGCTACTAGACCATACTAGTAAGTCATTATAGGATATAGTTAGAGATTATATAAATCATTTTATTGGGACTATCTATACACATAGGTATTTATTATAAGATTTTAATATAATAAAAATCATCAATACATTATAAAAATAAAATCCTCTGAATCGTGATATGGGTGATATTATTGATCTCCGCTATACATTTAGAGATATGTAAAGAATCTCTGGTGAGATTGGTTCTCATAAATAAAACAATTAAAATTATATAGATATGGAATATAAAAAAATGATAATTTCTTAATTTGATAAAAAATATCTATCGGTTAATTTTAAACATTCAAGGATTCTTTTGGGGTTATAATGTATTTATTCATTTACTTTTTCACTAAAAATGATTTAATTAGAATTCCCCACTTATGTTGGTATCTAACAATATTTCATTAAATAAATACTAAAAAAAATACACATAAAGAACTAATATATCATAAGGTTATTCCTACAAGATTATAGGCACACTATCTTCTATAAGACTAAATTTATTCTATATGAAATTTGATATATATCTATTCCAAACATAATTAAATTTAGATAAAATGTTATCATTATTCGTAAAAAACGTTTTTCAATTGAATTTTTCTCAATCCTCAATACCAAAAAGTCAATTTCAACCCCATTTGATCAAAATACATGTAAACCATAATTAAAGAGATAAAATAAATTTCTAGTACACAGTAAATAATTATATCAAATTTAAAATTAGTTTAACTCCCATAGATAATTAATTTAATGGCCAATAATCCTAGATAGGTGATATTGTCATATTTGAAAAAGGGCCACCCCTTAAGAGGCAATAATATTTAATTGAAGAATTTTTTATAGGTAAAATGTTGATAAAGTAGGTGAAATCATGTTCATGAATTGAATATTCCTAGAGGTAACCCCCATAGGAATATTATTGAAATAACGGAGGAAACTGTATCAAATTCCACAAAAACTATTGAAAATATGATGTACAAGATCGATAAAAGTCATATCTTGTAAAATTGGGTCTATCCTTATAAAAGCATGACCATGGTGATTTAACCCTAAAGATACCTGTATAGTGAGAAATTCATAATAACTTTCAAAGAATAAATATAAGCAATGAGAATCAGAGGTTCATCCTATTAATTATGATGTATGTCGAAGACTAAATTATTGAAATGATAATTTGAACTAGAATTAGAATAATAAATACCAATTATTTGATGTGTATTATTATAATCATGTAGTTGACTCTTTGAATGGACCACCATCGATAGATTACGATATTTCATTATCTATCTATTTCATGTAGATGATGAATTATCATGTAGAAAAAATGAATAATTGAAACATCATTGGGGAATATATTAAAAACTATTTATGAACGCCCATTCAATTTCAATCATAAGATTGATATGTTGAGGGTGAGGGTTGGATAAATCTATCATGACACTATAATAGAAGATTAATGTAAGCATTGTGAAATGATGGGAATTATCATTTTGGATAATCCAACAAAGATATTCACTAAACCATAGAGAACAACTAGGATATAGATTGGTAGTGGTAGAAATAATATATTTTTTTATATGTGGGAAGAGGTACAAACTCAACCAATGATAAACAGATCACCATTTAAGAATATGGAATGAGAAGATATCATATATATGAACAACTTTATCTATCTACAATGAAAATTAATCATTGGAGAAATGATAGAAGCAAATAAAATTTTAGTATTGAGATAAATTATTAACATTGGGATCTAAAAACTCAATGAGGAATGAATTATGTGCGTGAATATATGCATTAGATAAGATTCAATTATAGACATTAAAATGATCATATTTGTGTGAAAGGACAAAACAATCATGAATTCTATTAGTGGGGGTGAATGCTCATCCTCGTATGAAATTATTCCATGGAAAATAAGGTAATAAATAGTTTATATAATAAATTACATTTGATACATGGAAATTAGTGGGTTATGATATAACTTATCCAACCCTATATGGGGCTAGGTATCTATGGTATCTCAACAAATTGATTAGGGATAATAAAAGAATCACTTCCTCTATTTTCAGTATGACATCGGTTTTAACACCAATGGATTTGAATGTATCTAAAAATATAACATCAATACGTAAAAAAATTAGGATTCTTAAATTTTTTGGGTAAGTCATAATAAATTTCATTTTAAGTAAGTATTATCATTCCTTTCACTATATATTCCATATCTCCCATCATAAAAAAATATAAAACAAGATTGTCTCATGTTAAATGTTGATATAATGTCAGTATATAATTATATGAAACACTTATTCAACCACATTATTATATTATTCATCACTAGAATAAAATATTTATGGTCTAGTTTATAATATTTTATTATGTGAGGGAGTCATGATCTCATTCGACAAGACAAATGTGTATGAAAATCCTTTATGTATCACTATAGTCATATTATTTTCATCCATAGGGTCTCTTGTTATGTATTTTATGATCGAAAGTATAATAGTCGGTATAGTAATAGTACCCTCATTTCATGTAAACAAATTTCCATTATTATTTTATTTAACTATTAAGTGAGTTGTGAAATTTTTAAGAATTTGGGATGATTTTGAGAAATAAATAGTTTGTACATGAATTTTGTAAAAAAATACATTTCATGAAAATAATAAGATTGTTTAATTCATGAGGGGTGCATGATTTTTTATGGAAATATTATTATTTTTACATTTTAATATAAAATAATAAAATTTTACATGCAATTCTACAATCACACATTATAATTATATTTATATTAATGTTGAATAAAAAGATTTTTTTTTTACCTGAAAAATTATGAACTCCCATTATATTCCACCTCTTGCACAAGTATACTATGTATAGTAACATTTGGACTATTTTAGTTGATTATTTCCATATTCATCTGTTATCCCATCAATTAAATTATAAATAGATATTATATTAAATCTATTTAATATTTTTATCATCCATTGTCATTTCTCATCCCACATATTTGTTCTATGAACCATATTATAGAAGTTTTTAAATCATCAAGCTCAATTTTATTTCTAATATGGTTTTACATAAGGTATTTGTTAAAAAATTATATAGTATAAATATGTTTATCCATTATTGTATTTAATTTGGTAAAATATTGAGGTTGGTAGATTTAGTTCCACATTTGTTTAAAATCACATTTGGATATGTGTGATAATAAAAATAAAATATCTTATTTATATTTCAAATGGTTAAAATATTACGCTGTATTTACTCATTTTTTAATGTTTTTTGAGTGTTTGTATATTATTTATTTGAATTGGGTAAAATTATTGGATAATTGGGTGAGTGTTATCTAATCGAAAAAAGTATTTTTCGATATGTGGTTTAAAAAATTATTATAATATTAAGTTAATATAAATTAAAATTTTTTATTTGACATTTTTAATTCATAATATTTCACCATAAAAAGTTAATATATCATGAATAAAACTACTACAGAAAGGTTTTTCTATTAGTTCATAGTAGAAGATAGGTATTTTGTAAACATGATAATATTTTGATGATAAATTTATAAATTTTATAATTTTAATTTGAAAAAAAGGATTTCAATTTTGGTGTTATCATGTTAAAATTAATTATATAGGGATTTTCATATTTTTTTAAAGAATCGTGATTTTTTTAAATAGTAAAAAAATTCCTTTTTTATGAATACCATATAATTTATAACATCATTATGATACATATATGAAATAATGATTTATAAATCCTATGGAACATATATTATAGTATTATATTTGTAAAATATAATTGAATTATTATTAAAATAATATAATTCACTTTTGATGTTAATATAAATATGAAAAATAATTAGTGGAGTTGGAAGAGTGATTGTGATGAATCAAAAAAATAAAATAAATGTCTTTATAATAGTATCTTTGAAGTGATAATTCATATATAAACCAAAAGAGATAAATGTATATAATAAAAATTGAAGTTCATGTATATTTATTAAATTTATTATTATGGAACAAGAAAATTTTCCTAATACTTACCAAATGGTGGCTGAAAAAAATTCACATTCATATCTTAAAAATGTTATTATGATATAATTGGGAAAAAATAATTTTATGTAAGACATTAGATGAAAATATTGATTAATAATAATATAAATTTATTTTACATATATATTATCATTAAAATTTAATATGATAAATATATAGAAATGATTCTGTAGTATTGATGTAGTGATTTTGAATGCAGATGAAAAGATTGTGTAAATTGTTAAAAAATTAAAATTAACATATATGGATGAACAATGATGTTTCCTTAATTTTTAGGATAAAAATGATATTAAAAATAATTCATTACTATAATTTTAAATTTAATGGATTTAAATATATTTTTCTAAACTAGTTTTTTTGAAATAAATCTGAAAATTACTTTAATGGATATGTAATGTTAAAAAAATATTTATGGTCTTAGAGATTATAAGAAATCAAACAACAAACATACCCTTAAGCAATCAAGGATATATCAAACCTCATATGTGGTGTAACACACTCTTATACCATTATAATTTTAAAACTCATTGTACCACCTATTTATATCATCAATTACCCTTCCTCTTGAACTAAATAACCCTAGCATACATCCTGTGTCGCCCCAACATGTATATCGATTGATCCATGACTACATATTCTCATATTTAATCAGAAGAAATGGAAAGGAATTCCAAAAATGTAGAATAATAGGATTTAGACCATGTTCATATAAAATTTTTTTAGGTGAATTCAAAAATATTTCTCTTTCTATAATAAAATTACATTATTGACCATTCAATACAAGATACTTCATAAAATACGATCAAATATATCTTATAAAATGGTTCTCATTTAATCCTTTTAAAAAACATATAATGTTCTTTTTAACTCAATATTATACACAAATACCTCCATACACTTCCCCTATAATGTCTTTAAAACCCCATTGTTTCTAGAATTCCCTTCTCTAAAGGAATTCGATTCATTCAAAATGAGCTAACTATAAGAGATAAGAAAGTGTTTCAAAACCTAATTCAGTTTTTTTAATTTTAATAATTTACATTATCAATATTTAAAAATTAAATTATTTAACGATCATGATAAAATTATTATGGTATATTAAAACTTTTTTCCTTAATATATAAGAGATCATTAATTACCTCTAACTGAATTCCTTCCATAAGATATTAACGCGTAAAAATAATTGTTTGTCAAAATTTATGTTTTAAATTTTAATTACACTCTAAATATTTAAAAAAATATAGGTAATATTTAAACATAACCCCAAAAGGGTATATTATTAATTGTATAATGATATTTGAAACTCAAATATTAATTGTATTTTTCCTTTATTAAATTCTTTTGAAAAATATCACTCATGGTGGTGCATTTACACTACCTAAGTGAATGATAAATTCTTCATAAACGTATCTATTTAATGGGAAATATATATAATTTAATTTACTATTTAATATAACATTAATATTTAATTAATGTTAATATTTTAATTTTATAGAGGAAACGTATATTACATAACAATGGATTAAAAAGTAAACGGCTATAGTAATCTTTAACCATAAAAAATAAGCTTATCAAGGATGATTCTATGAATTGTAATAATTTAATTAAAAGTTGAACTAGATTAGTTAATTAATTATTTAGATATTATACATTAAATATTTAGAATTCTGTTGAAATATCATAAAATTAACATTTCCCAATACAAATATACTACCAGTATCAAAGAGAATGTTAACCGAACAATATTAAAAAAACAAAAACAAATTACATAAAAATATTAGTATTTTAATGATACATGATATTATCTAATTTAGGAATAATAAATTTATTAATAAATTTAATATTTTTAAGTTATTAAATTAAAATAATAATTAATATAATTTTATTTTCCAATTAGTTAGACAACAAAAGATGTAGTTTCTAATTAGAAGAATTTTCCTTATGTATTTTTGTTAAATTCAATATTTTATATATTATAATCAAATTAATGTTTATGATTTTTTACATTTAAATAATATTTTTTTATGAATTTAGGATATAATTTAAAGAATTATAAATTAATATTTGAGATCATAATTGTTTTTAAGGGGTTTCATTCCATTCATCTTCTTTTCATGGATTTTGTTCCCTATCTCTCTTCTTCTTCCCATGAATTTTTTTCTCCTTACTGTCAATATTATCCAATATCATGGATTCATTATATATCATTTATACAATTTATATATTTATCTATACATTATTAACTAGACCATAGACCCATTACAACATATAATATAAATATCTGATACTGCAGAAATCAGGTTGAATGGTGGTTGCCTTAATTTGTTTTATTTATCGACTGAGTAAATATTAACAATATTATTATTTAATTATTAATGGTTGTTTATTTAATTGTGTTTATTATATATTTTATCTAATCCTTTTTTTGTGATAAATTAATTGGACCTATTATTAATTTATGGGCATAGAATTATATATCCCCTTGATGAGTATGTGTGTCTCTTGTGACAAACTATGTTTGGGTATTCATTATATACCTTACTCATTTTATGCAATTTCTTTTCATGAGGACTTTAAGATATTTGTATGATGTTCAGAATTATTTTTTATATCATAAAGAGTTCAATTATTGATATCTATGTGATTTAGTTTACCTCAATGTTTTGTAAATCATTGTTAATATTTGTTCTTGTAATAAGTTATATGGATTCAATTAGATTACATAGTCTCTCCATATTATATATTTTATGATTATATTATGTTTTCTTATATATTAAATAACCGATTATTGACCATCGAAGACAATCTATTTATATATTACCAATTTTACGTGGAAAAATTAAAGATTACTATGTGTGATAGATTGAATTTTAATGGGAAAATAATGACTATATCATGTTATCTGATGAAATATCATATATTCTCAATGTAATGATATTCACATTTCTATTTTTATTTAAATGTACTATAAAACTATTGGATCATGTAACCACTGTATTTAAAAATATATTTTAAAAACCCACTGTCACTTGGTTACTAGATATGGGTTGTCACATTAGGATTTAAATAATGTATAGAAGTAACCTCAAGAACTTGATTTAATAGAACATAGTTAAAAATAACATAAATTATGATAATACCCAAGGTTATGCACTAAATGTTTCTTTAATTCATTACATACCTGATAATAATATATTTTTATTCAATGTAAATAATTTTATAAACTAATTTTGTTCCTAATATTGTTTAGAAAGGGAACATACTATAAGGAATTAAAATGATACCAACACATATAATCTATGTTGGTGTTTATCCTAAGGGAATATCAATATAGTTTGAGAATTACTTAAATAAATTATAACTATATTATGGAATTTCAATCACGGGATGATAAAAAACCTTTCCTAAAAAAATAAAATTGTTTATTAATTAAATTTTATGGATGTTTTATAAAAATTAAATCAATATAAGAATTCATCAATCATTTTAACCACTAATCCATATTTAGCTGATAAATAGATCATGTCTCACAGGAATATATTTAACCCTTATAGATGTGTTGATTAGGAGGAGGGAATCAATGTGTTTTATAATCTAAATGTATATAATGATCAATATTTTTTATTGAATTAATGTAATAAGAAGTAATAAGAGATATATAATATATAATGAAGTAATTATAAGGTGACATTATATGAAAAATAATTTTGTCATCTGAAATGAGATGATTAGGAAAATAAAATTTATAAATTTAAGAAAAAATATAGAGTAATTTTTATTGATTATGAAGGTAAATATATAAGGATTACCATATATTTAGTAGACTACAAACATAATCCAAAAAGAAATATTGATAATTGTATTTGTGGAGAAGATGTAGATCTTCAAATGGTGTTAATATATTAATCTTTTTCAACATATGAATATAAATTATGATGTTACATCATGATTGAAATGAAATTCTCCATTTATTATATTTTATATATAAAAAAGAATAAAAATGATTATTTTGGGCTCTATGTATATTGAAATTTCGTAATAATGAAAAATTGATAGATTTAATTTTCAAAATGTAATAATTTTGAAAAAAAACACTATGGAAGTTTCCTGATGTGAATGATAAATTTTGATAGGTGTATAGGTAAAGTCCATGAGTATGATCAATGAAATTCATAAAATAGGTGATTTAAATTTCTAGTGCTTTAACTATATGGAAATGAGGAACTATTTGAACTAATTTTCAGTATTATCAGAGGACTCTACCATAAAAGATAATAGCTGTGTTAGGATAATATATTGTGATTTATAAATCCAAATTTAAACTCATGAATGATGGGATAAATATGACGTTGAACAAAAAATTATAATTTTTTAAAATTTATTTGAATTTTAATCTATCCAATCACATATATCAGTGATTTTAACTAACAAAAAATGAATCAACTATTAACACACTGATAATGGGGATGTCAATCTGAAAAACTTATTGAAATAATATTGTCAAAATAATATATTTTTTAGTTTATTTTATATTAATTGGTATTCTCTATGCACAAAAAATAACGGCTCAACTTTAATTGTCTTTGACTTGATCCTTAATATGTGTTGGATCTCAATAAATAATTTATAAACTTATTTTTAGAGAAAAATGATAGAATTATTAAAGTTAGAATATTATACTATTTTTAGAGACAATATTTAATTATCTAATTCCTATCATGATCCAACTATAATATCAAATACTAATTATATTCTTGTAGAAAAATATGATAAAACACAAACTGTAAATGAGAAATAAATTATAAGAAATGCGGATGTGCCCAATTTACAAGAATAGAATGATGTATTTAATAAATAATTACATGGGATCCCCAAAATGAATGAATTTGATTTTTTATTGAACTCATCTCTGATACAAATCAAATATATCAGATTCACAGTAAAAATACCCTAATGTAATTAGTAGAATTAATGAATCAACTGTATGCATTTTTTGATAATTTATTTTTATTCCCAACAGTTTTACCATGTTAATCCTCCATTTCATTTATGAAATTAAAGAAATTATCTACAAGATTTTTAAATGGTTATAGGTAAATCAATGTCATTATTATAATGAATAATTATAATTTTTATCACTTTGATACGATTTCTTCAGAACATAAAGGATCTCAATACAATAAAAAAAATTTTCTTTATTCAATTTATCATCAGTTAAGAGTAACTAAGTATGAAAAATCCAACACATCATTTCAATATAAGGTATGAAAATTATGAATTTATAGTAATTCCCATTGTATCAAGTAATGCACCCTTTATATTTATAGATCTGATAAAATTAGTATTCCAGGATTATATTGATAAATTTTTTAAGTTATTTTTTAGTGTTGTATTATTATAAGTATAAATATATTATGACTATAATAACAATTTTTGAAACATTCTTGAGACTCGTAAAGATATAATATTACATGTAAAATTTTCGAAAATTAAATTTTGGATCTTTAATGTTTATTTTCTCTTATATATTATCTATAAGGATTAATATAACTGATGAAACATTCTTGTCACTCTATTATATATTATATATATGTTGTAAAATAATGGAAAAAATTGATTAATATAAACTAGTCATTTATTTTCCAGGGTTTAGTATGTTAGTATAGGTTTTTTTTTAAAATTATTTTCCAATTAGAAAAACTATTAACAACTATTGACATGAAAGGGTAAAATTCACTTGGTCCATATAATGTAAATAATTTACTATTGGATAAATGAATATATTTTTCAATTCACTATTATTAACATTACAAGTTTTTGATAAATTAATTATGATATATAGTGATTCTATGAAGAAACGATTAGGGTTTGTCCTTAAGAATAATGATATATTTATTTATTATATAACTCATGATCAAGACATTGAAACATTAATCAATTATTTTAATATATATAGGTACTATATTTATATTTAATTTTATGGCATGTGTATGCATCATAATATTATTAAATAAATATTTCCATAGAAGTTCATCAGAATGAGATAATGGATTTCATTTTAACTACATTAGGACAATGACTACCTTATGCACTGACAATATATAACGTCAATCAAGTTATATATTGCATTAAAGATGATATTATATAGAATATAATACAATATTAGGATAAACAGGGATACAAAATAATCTTGTATATTGAAATTTTTGATATGAACATTACTAGGGATGTGGAACCATCATTTCTTTGCTATGTAATTTTAAAACAATTAATATTTGATAAGAAAAATATGTTCTGACATAATAAAAAGTTATTATAGAAAAAAAATTAGTCCATTGATGATGAGAAATTAATGGGATTTATCTATGATGATGTTGTATTGAAAATTGGAAAGAGACTATATATATCATACATTCTTAACAAGAAGGGGAATTAATATATGAAACTCAATGATAAAAATTATCTATAAATCCTAGTTTCAAAAAAGTGTTTATGGATTTGAACGAATATTATTTTTGGGATTATATGAAAACCTAAGTCGTTATTTTTCATGATCCTTAGTGTTCCCATAAGTAAGGGTTGAGAGATATAACCCAAATTCCTTCCCAAAACCACTCCCTATATCAATGTAGAAGTGGGACAATATTAAAATTGTAATTATTAATGAACTTCTATTGAATGCTAGGAGGAATTCTGTTAGATGTGTAATTATGTATCATATTCACATTTAATCACATTTATTAGAAATAATAGAGGAATTTGATTATGATCTTCTTACATGAATCGATATTAAAGATTTGATGAGACATCACAGTGATATTAAATTAATTTTAATTAATCATGGGCCTCCCTTATAAAAAAAATTCTTTAGGGTTCTCTAGAAATATAATAAAATTGATATATAATTGATCATCACCATCCATCATCAAATTTATTAGTATAATAAAAATGTTACTTGATCATTATAGGACCCATAAGGATTATTCTCAAATAATGTTTAAGGAAAATTGGACCAATATTTACTTTAATTAAATTTTTATACTTTTGTAGTCATAAAATAATAATTAGGATCATTCCAAATACAGAATAATAGAATTACTTATTTTATACTCTCACTTATTGGGTTAATGTTATTGAAATTAATCTAGTTGGAGCAGAACTTGTTGAGAAAACTTTAAAAGTGTGATATATTTGTAATAATATCATGATTACTCAAAGAAAATAGGTTATCTATGAAAGTAATTTGAAGAATGACTTGTAATTTCATGTGGCTGAACATGTATTCTTGATTGAGTCTATATTAATGGGAGTGACAATGTAAGGAAATAAATCGAATAAAATTCCTAGGTATACTTGTCATTTTTGGATTTTGGAGTGAATTAGAGTTTTTTATTTATGTTTTCCTATGCCACTATACTACATTGATGTTCATGGTGTTTACATGAATTATTATTACAAAAGTATATATTGGTCTAAACACATGTACTCACCACTATATAGACAGAGTATGGTCTTTACTTGTTTAAAGGGAAATAAAATCCCAAGTCATTGACATTAGATTACATGTGTATAAAAATAATATAATTATTCCTGGGAATTTAAGTGGTCGTAATCATTAAGTAGATGATGTAATGTGGGAACTTGATTATTTATTGATAAATTATTTAATAAAACATTTATGAGTTAATCTACATGGTAAATATGGGCGACTATATTTTTTATGGGGGTAATGTAATACGGAAGATTATACCATAATAAGTATTGAATTAATCAATTAAATACTTTCACACTACAAATTATATTAATTTATATCTTGACATTGATCTAACTTGGTCATAGTGAAAATAAAATTCTTATACTCCCAAGATACATCACAATGTATAAAATCAGGGATGTATTATGTTTGTAGTGTGTTCATCTTAGTAAATAATCAAAACTTTATTTATTTTTTTAATTGTGAAGGAAGTAAAGAAACAAGAAAAAATGGCCAAATAGGGAAACCAGAGAAAGAAGAAAGTCTCATGCATGAAAATGAGATATATATATATTAGTGAGAAACTAGACTTGTCATAATATGATCCACTATTCAAATACATATTACAAATATAATTTTCTTATTAAACTAACAATACTCAATCACATTCATTTAATAATTAATGTATGAACTCAAACACTACACTTAAACAAAATAATAAATAAACATTTATTTAATGTATCTAGTTGCATGATATTCTCTATCAAAATGTAAAAACAGCCTCCCAATAGTGTCATAAAAGAAAGGATTTATGAAATGAAAAGATAATCCAACTAAGATAATCCAATAGAAAAATCATATTTAAGGGACCCTGTAAAGAAAAACAATAGGAGATATTGAAAATTATTAAGGGAAGAAAAGTGGAAAATAGATTGTTTGGGGTATATTTTCATTAAATCATCCCACTTTACTGTCATTATCGAAAAAGGGAAAATATGAGGATGATGATGGTGATGATATTTGATATCCAAGAAGAATATCCATTTTCAACCATGTATTAGAATAGTTGGTTAGTTTTATACATCTACAGGTTGAAAACAATGTTGGAATAAAAATAGAAAACATTTATTTATGGAACCTATATGAGTTTACAAAGTGGGAGTTGATGAGAGATGATATGGGAGTCTCATTGTAATAAATTATCAATCACCTATTTTAAAATGAAATTTGAAATCATGTAATAAATAAGTATATTTATGAATAATAAAAATACCTACACCTTAGTATCCCAGAGATAGTGGTTACATTATTACACTATTAATAGACACAAAGAATCACATACCAAAGGACATTTTAGTTTATTTGTATTAGTAATCTAAACAAATACATGAAATTCACATTATAATTGAATACATTAAATAAAAAAAAATATCTTAGAGAACACCATATTTTCCCTAAGAATATCTTTATATATTAATAAGAAAACACATTGTAGAATCCTAGGAAATATAAAAACATAAGAAATGGGTGATATCATATTCTCAATAAGGGTTAGAACGGATTGGAAGCTATAATAAATAAATAATAATAATAAATATTAAATTGTCGATAACATAAACAAATTTCATTTAATATGGTAATTTATCATAATATGATAGAAAAAAATATCTACAAACAGTACCATATAAATAAAATCATGATCTTGAAATATAATCATTGATACTATATCTAGTTTAATAGTCCTATGCACATCAATAGAAAATATCATAAATTGGTAATTAATAATTTTTTGCACTGGAAACATATTATCAACAACTTTCACAATAAAATTTGAAAATTTGTGTATAACACTATTTCATTTCGCTAACTGATTTTCCCCATGAGAGATATTAATGCATCGAGGGGCTCTGTATTATTTCACCCCACCTATCATGTAAAAAATTAAACACATTCCTTACATGAAAGTGGTGAAAAATAATCCACATAAAAATTTTATTTGAGAAACTATGTTACAATATATTTATATTTTTTCAAGTCAATAATAATAATGATAAACTATTTAGAGTAGTATGGAAAATCAAATTAAAATAGTACATCCTATTAAACTCATCACAAACTATATTAAGAAATAAATAGTATGGAATAAATAATACATATTCCCTTTTCGTATTACTCTAAAATGAGGTTTGTTATAATATAATAATATATATATCATAAAAATTACAATAAAAAATTCTTGATAAAAACAAATATTCCATTCATATTTTATCAAAATAAAAAAAAGTAGTTTGAAAAAAGATTACAATATTTCTTGGATAAAAAAAATAATAAATGGGTAAAACTACCTTTAATAAATCATTTATAAAATTTTAAAAACATTTAAGAAAATATTTTTTGAAAATATTTTTTGTATGAAAATGGTTTTCTACAAATGATAGATATAAAAATTGTTTTTTATAAAGACATACTCAAAATACATTTATGTACCAAATAGGGGGAAAATGGTACTATTACATTGAAATTCATGAATCACCATTTGAGATTAAATTTCATGAGTTTCCTAAGTTATAGATCATCTAAATTTAACTTAAACAGTCCCATTAATGATGATATTATAAAAGAAACCATTAACAATTTGGTAACTTATGAATCATAATCCCTATTAAGGAAATAAAATAAAATGGAAAATTAAATACCATGTATATAAAATAATTAAAGATATAACATATCAAAATTATAGTATATATATCACAAAAAATAGCTAAATTGTGGATATGGTATATATCAATTGAATATAAAAGTGAGATAAGAAACCTCTACCATAGGTCGGATTTCATCTGTACATGTTCAAACCGTTTTTATAATAAATACTGGTTTATTAAATTTCTACTAAAGAAAAATTATCATATATTTTATAACATATATTATTTAATTCTTTTCTTTTCTGACCCGTTAATGGGAAATTCTTTGTAAAAATCACAATTTGGTGGCATATTTACATTTTTTCATGTATATTTTAGTTAGGTAATATTCGTCATTTTATATTCACCATGGATAAATCATATCCATAATTTTATCCAGGTTATAAATTTAATATATATTTTGTATATATTTATTTATTCTAATATATATATTTTATTGATATAAGAGGGTTTACACCATTCATGGAAAATGAATGTTGTAATCATGAAAAACTGTTGTTTCCATTTCCCTAAAATAGACAGAATGATGTGAAAATAAATATTATTTAACTGTTTAAGACTAATTATTATGAAATATATATAATTTTTATTAATTATATACATCGTTACTATCATTCATGTAAATTTTAAAAAAACAATTCACATCACCACATAGAGATGGTAGTCCGCACATACGCACAAGTGACATTAATTTTTTACAAGGGATGAGAAGGTTGAAAGTAATATGTAATAGTATATTCCTATAATTATTTCGCTGTCATAAATATATCATATAGTAATTAAATATTTACTTACTATCTTTTTTGTAAATCGTATGAAAAAAACAAATCACATCACTTCGTGAGGCGATGTCTTCCGTACATACGAGCGATGTAAATATATCCCCCACAAAATAGGGAGTCGAGATATATATATTAAATAATAATTTTATAAATATTATATTTTCAAGTATATGATCTAAATATATAAAATCCATTATTATATCTATAAATTTTGGGGATGGAAAACAAATTACATCAGTTCGCAGGGTGATAATCCAATGTACAAAGATCAACGATTTTGATTACCATTTGATGGAAGTGGAGATTTATATGGTTTATCCATATAACACAACAACACATCAATATATATGGGATACCTATTTTATTATAATATTATTATTTAATATTATTTTATTCCCATGGAAAATGAATTAAAACAGACACACACATTTAAGAAGTTCACCTCTTCTTTAATGAGAAAATTTGGTATTGAACCTAAATCCTTAATGATGATATTCCTAATTAAACTATATCTTTTAAGGTGTGGTAATGGATGTGTTGAATATATTTTGAATTTTATTGGTTGAAGAAATTGTTTTTTTTATTTTTTTACGTATTTGGATAGGGGGATGGCTTTTATAAATGGGGGGGATGACACAAAAGGAATTTATGAATAGTTAATGTAATACCCACATATTTCTCAAGCAACAAGACCACAAATGGGTTATTCTTAGCACTTATATTTGTTAAAATATATATATATCCATATAAAAGATATTGGATATATTGTAGTTCATGTCTAAAACGTATCTTTTTATTATAAACCTAGGTAAAAAAAATTTAACTTTAACCATATTAATAAATATTTAATTAATTTACAATTCATAATGGTAAAAAATTATGTTGAACATATTAGATAATGTAGATTATTTTTATTCCAAATATATAATCTATTTTTTCAAATTTAATTCATATATTTTGAATAATTAAATGTAAATTTAAACCAAGAGACTGTTAGAAAAAAATATCCCATAGAAAAAGATTTAAAATTATTCAATATTTTTATATCATCATTAAATATGAAATTTATTGAAGTTTCTTAAATAAGTTAAATTATAATATATTGTATATAATTTTACATGAAAAAAATTTAAACATATAATGTAACATTGTAAATATTTTTAAGAAGATCTATTTTCTGAATAAAAACCAGTTCTTTTCACTATTCAATTAGAAAATCAATATTTTTAGAATTTTATTAAAAACTCACCCAATGATAACAATTATATCAATCAAGTAAAGAACCAGTAAATCCTATTTTATAAAAATGAGTTTTTAGAATACTTTTCCTTTTTATTTTAAATCTATTTTATAAATTTACATTCCATAACAAAATAATAAATTTATTTTATACCTCTGTAAGACATATAATTTTCATTATTCAGTTAGTTTAATTGCTACCAAACAACATAGAAGATTGGTTAAAATATTCATGTTTGAAAAAGAATTTTTTAATATTGTGTCATGTTGGGATTAAAAATGGTATTGAATTCCTCGTAAGCTATTTAACATATTGAATTTACCTAAAAATTGAATATATCATAAAAAATCATTGTCTTACATTCAATTTTAATCATGGTGTAATTTTTCAAATATTAAATCCAATTGGATGATCATCATTTAAAATATGAGGGTGTTATAAATAATTTTTATGGTATGATCAGAAATTTTTCTACATCTACAAGAACTGAAATTGTTTATGACTTCATATTTATCTTTTAATGAAAATAATTATTCATCTTTTATCGTATACAGAATCTCCAATATTTTCATAAAAGTCCCCCATTTGGAAGAATTAAATATTAATTTTATGCTATATAGTTACTCTATAACTAATCCTTTAAACAAATATGCATCGTAGACTTGTTCTTGTATTCAAATCTATTTGTTTAGTTTATGGAAACATTTCTAAACTTTATTCTTTCATTTCATCATAATTAATAAGATATGGGATTTCTTCATATAAATATTCATCAAAGTTGGGAATTCCCCCTTATATTGAATTTTATTTTAAAATTTAGTCTTTGAGAACTTTAATTCATTCAGTGTCGCCTTTATGTGAGTATTTTTAACTGAGAATCTACCCTGACATATATCTTCTGAATCATCAAATAACATTATAATAATTTTTCTAAATTGTACGTGAATTTATAAAATCATTGGTACCTTCACATATCTCTATGATGACATTAATGTATCCCACCAGAAATAATAGAAAAAATTATATTACCGTCATTAATATTAATTTTCAATTAAAATTATACCCAATATCATTCTTAACTTGAAATGTCGAGCTTTATGAGAATTGTGATATACTAATTAAATATTATTATATAAATTTGATCATTATAACCTAGTAGCTAATTTTCTAGGTAATAATTGTAGTGGAATCATTATGAAAAATTAGCACTATGTAACTATATGATAAAATTTATTTATTAATTCATGTGAAATTAAAAGACAATTTATAGTAAATTCATGTTATGCTTCAAAATTATGTCTCCTAAAAAATAGTTTTTATTTCTTTTTGTGAGATAATATAATAATTAAATTGTTTAAAATTTAAAATTTTTATTGGATATAAATTATTTAATTTTAAATATCTACATATAAAAATAACTTTTAGGATAATTTTTTTCTGAAAAAAATTATTTTTTACTACCTAGTATAAATATTGATTTTATAGAAAATTGTCATTACATTATTAGTTTTTATAATTTCCAATTTTTTTGAACAGTTTTTAATATTTCATTAATTCAAATTTATTAAAATTAATCCAATTAATTTTTTCTAAAATAGAATTAATCATTATTTTGTGTAAACAAATTTTTATAACTAAAAATGCATTTATCTAGATAATATTTTTCATCACATTTTGCAGGATTTGTATAAATGTAATTTTAATCACTAATGAAAATTTAATTTAATAAATGGATATTATTTATTTATTCAAAATTTTATTATTATTATTTGAATAATTTGTTTTATATTTTCCTAATATGTAAATTTTTTGGAACCTAAAAAAATTATAGTTTTATTAATTAACGTATCGTTCATTATATAAACCATAATGAAATATTGAACAAAAAATTTATGTAATCTATGGAACGAATCATTTATGATTATATAATAAAAATATCATCTAAAAATAAATAAAAACATATAAATTATATATTATTTCAAGTTTTAAAAATACATTTAAAGTGACGATGTGAAATGATTGCGCAGGACTAGATAAGTCAAATTTGGTACTCGAAAGAAAATTTGTTTGAATAAAAAAGTATTTAATATAATATAATAATTAACAAGATGTTTATGTGATGAAATAGACTTATATTCATGAATTTTTGAGTATTATAACATGAAACTTGTCCAAATTCTATTTTTCAATTCCTATATGCACTGAGAAAATTTAAAATCAACTATTAAATATGTTTTCATGTAATGTATATGAGTAAATTTACATATTGAATGAAATTTTGGGTTATGATGATAATTTTATATTCATGATAAGAATATATTATTTAAAACATCAGTAAATATATTTTTTTGATTAATAATATTGATTTAAACACTTTTCAAGTCATAAAAATTATATAAATCAAGAAGTTGGATTTCAAATAGTTTAAAATTTTACCCCTTAACCATTTATAATATGTTTATATTTAATCATTATATTTTTTATCATTAAATTTTAAATATTTATGCAATCTCTATTGGTATATTCATATAAAAAGGGACTCATTTCAATTATTTGTAATACAACACAAGTTCATTTTATCCCTAAAAATATAACACAAATACTTCTATAAACATAAATTCCTTCATTAACAATCAATTAGTGTGACCGTAAAACAACTTCCCCATAGTCATTAATGTCAATTTTAATTATTTCATTCCAACAAAAATGGTGGTATGAAATATATGGTGCTAGACCACATTTAGGGCATGATATTTCTAGTCACAATTATCTTTCATTGAGGCACAATGTATTATTACCACCTGTTTGGTTATTTATAGAATACCTTTTGAATAAGTTTTTCCATTCTTATTTAAATTTTAATTTTTCACAAAAAAATTCATTGTTATTTATTTCAATTTATCATTGGTTCAAAAGTTATCAATTTATAAGTTATTTTTTGTTACACCATTGTTTATAAGATTTAATGTTTTTAATGTTTTCCCTCCATGTTCATATTCTTGATAAAATTACATGTATGTTGTTAAAATAAGAGAATTTAAGTTAAAATTAATTTTATCCTACTTTTAATGATTTTTTATTTTTTGAAATGAAATATTTTTAAATGATTTCTAAATAAGATATTTTTAACATTTTAATTAATGTGTGGTCATATTTTTTTCATATACGGAATGAGTGTAATTTCAAATAAATCTTGTTATTTATTCTTTAATAATATTAATATAATGATTTTCATAATCTTAAAAAATAATACCACATTTTTAATTATTCCATTAACCAATTATTAAATAGTTTTCAATGACTGTGTATTTTAATGCTTATTTTTACATTAAACCAAATATTTATTATTTATATGATTTAAACCAGATGATTTTTGATATTTCATAATGGGAATTATATCTTATATATGAATTATGAAAGTTATTATCCTTGTAAATTGGTTATGATGATGGTTGAGACTTATATAGCTCTCAGATGCATTTGGAAGTAGTTATGTTCATTAGAGAATTATGTTGGAATTAACCATGTATGTTGTTCCATTTTCATGGGTTCTTATAATGGTTCTATGAAGATGAACTACCAAGGACTATATATGATTTATCAATTAATTCTAAATAGGGTTCATGGAAATATTTCTATCTTATAACTTTATATGATGAACATTTGTTTAATGAAGTTATTATTCCCTTAAAGTCTAAAAAGTTATAATTTTTTTAAATTTTTTTCATGGTTTCTCATATTTTCATAGAATTCATCATGATTCTGAGTTTTCCATTAAATTCTCTTATAATGTTCTTAACAGAACAATTTTAATCATAAAGAGTATTTCTTATGTATATAAAATAAAAATTTTAAGAAAATATTTATTAAGATAAAGGAGAACACTCTTATAGGATTTCATAGTTTTGAAATGGACTAATTGGGATATATATTTTTATACATGGCTCATACTATTTTTTTTCAATACCTAATTTTCAAATGATTATTCATATTTATTATGGATGAGTATAATCATTTGTAATGTCATATATCAAGATATAGAATCTACCTTAAACAAAGAATGTGTATTTTTATAATGAACTTGTGTTGTGTAAAAAAATTAATCTTTGTGGAAATAACCACTTTATTAAACAAGATATTTTCCAAATTCGCTTTAACTCAAAAAATAATAGTTCCTTGGTTATATAAGTGATCCAATATATTTTTATGTTGTATTTTTTAGACGTAAAAAATTGGGTCTTATTTATCGGTGTCAAATCCAAAAATGAACATATTATGTTTTAATCACTAGATATAGGGTTTCTTGTTTGGGGTAGTTATATTTATGATGGTAATTTCATTAAATGTATAACCTTTTCATATCCTTTTTGAATCATGTATTTAAACCTTCATATGAACCCAAAATGGATTTTTACCCAAATATAGTCACTAAACATTTCATGTGGTCTAACAAATACATGCTATAAATTTATCTGAGTCCACGTAACTATTACAAAAACACTTGAGTTATCCTTATAAAATATCATTTAAATATTTCTATCCTTCAAACATTGATATTTATATTTTATGGTACCATTATGTGAGTCTCTGAAGTCACACTTACAGGGGTTCATTAACTTAACAACATTAACCTCAATAATCCATCACAACATTGATTTTACCATCACGGAAACCCACTCTAAAAACATAATTAAATAGTTTATGAAAATTATCAATTTAAAATGATAAAAACATAAAAAATTGCAAAAACATCAAATTCTAAATTCTATATGCTTCTAAAAAATCATATTAAAAATTAACCAAACGAACATTGAAAATATCAATTATAAAATATAAATTTCATTCAAAATTTATTGAAAATTATATTAAATTTACTATTCATTAAAAAGTACTAAAATATAGTTTAATAAAACATATTAAAATTAATTATAATACCATTTAATCATTTTCGTGATAAAATCACATTTTCACCAGTAATTGAATGAATAATTCAAATAAATGGAATTTTACTAGCTAGATGATGATAATTAAATATATTAATAATTATAGATTATATAACCTAAAAATTAATTATAATTTATTGAATTTTATTTTTAATATATATTTATATATATATTAGGACATTCTAAATTCACCCACAGAAAATGAAATTATTATCCATGAGTAGTGTAATCCTAAAATTCAGCGGAAATCAATTCATTCCAAAAATGAAAATGTTTCACTACTAACAAAAACATTGTTATAAAAAATTTCTCCTTCATAGAATATTTCCTGTAAATATATATTATGACCTTGAAAAAATAATATTTTTGAAAAGTGTGTATTTTTTAAATTGATATATTTTAAAATTATTATAAATATAAAAACAAAATCACTATGTATTTAAATGATCTTAAGAAAAAACCTTTAGACAAAGGTGAAAAAACTCACATAATATTCAAATGGAATATTTTGGAACACTCAATATATGAAGTATTTTAATAATTTAATGTATGAAGAAATAACTCACCCACAATATTTATCTTTAATATAAAATGTCTAAATGGATTAAGAGTTCATTACATAGCTTATCTAATAGAAATGAATATGTGTTTTAAATATTTTATAAAGTTACAACCCAATAAAGATTATAAATATTACTTCAAAAACATCACCAGAATATTAAATTTTTCAGAGAAAAATTTAATTGATGTTACTAGATTGAATCCACGGGGGAAGTGATAAATCACCCAAAGAGGAAAAAGGAACTCGCATTTATGAATAATTGAAAATAGTGAAATTAATAAATTAAAACTAGTAAATAGCGAATTTTAGAAAATATTAACGTATATGGGATGTTTATTCCATGAAATTAATATTATATTATATAAATAATACTCCCCCACACAATAAACCAAAAATAATTCCACTGTTAGTGCTTAACTTGGGAGAAAACTATGAATAAATTTGGTTCAAAAAGATATTGAAATTAATAAGTTCAATAAATTACTTGTAGCATTTAAATTATTATTTATAAATAAAACATTCCAATGAACATAAAAAAATTATCATCATGAAATAAATGTTATGGGATGGTCACTATAGAATATTTTTTGAAACATATTAATGGTATTCAAGTACTATGTTTTCTAACACAAGATCATTCAAACAGATCATTCGAAGAGGTCGTAAATAAATATATAGAAATAGTAGTAATATAATTATAAATTGGAATGAAAAAATTTTGTTTCTTTTAAAATGTTTTTATGTGATTTAAGTTGAAACAAATGACTTGGAATATAAATTTCAACGACTAATTACATAAAAAAAGATGCAGGTTTAAAATAATGTAACTAGATAATTACAAAGAACATAATCTAAAATACCCATGATATTGAATATTTAACCAACAATTTATTTCAATGTAACATTCCTTATTTTCTAACCTAACAGTCACTCTAGTTACATATATTTTACCTACAAAAAATTGAAATAGATGAATACTATCTTTGATAATTATAATATCAAAATAAAATGGAACATTAGTTTAAGTAGAAGGAGTGTGATTAAAATATTCTCTAGTAATTGTCTTCTATTGGTCTTTGAAATCAAGTATATTTCTACTCCAAATGGTTGTGTGATATTATATATATATATAACCTCTATGTGGTAACAAATAATTTACATAATTTTATTATTTATGGACAATAAAAAATAATTTTCATGATATATTTTTCCGTTATTTTGTTTATCATTATTACAAATGTATAAAAATATGTCTATGTGGTTATTCAAATTGATTCAATTATTGTTCAAACATAATTTTCCAAAATAAAATTTTAATAATGTATGATGACCCTATGTTTTAGATAAAATCACATATTCAGCTTTCACTAAAGTAAATGTCGTTTTAAATACACATGACTGTAGTTTAAAATTTAATAATATTAAATTCCTAAAAAATAGACATTTTTTTTATAAATTTTAATATGATACGAACTTCAAAAATTAATAAAAATATGAGTAATAAGTAAAATAAAATTTACCCCTTACCTACACTTTATTTTCATCGTGTTATATGAATTGAAACTCAAAAAAGATCTATATTGAAAGGATATAACCTGAGTAATTATTACATGGAGTGAAAAGCAATTGAATACATTAATTTAGAATTTTTATTTCATTTCCTACCTTTCTGAACATATAAAATTTTAAAAAAACAAAAAAATATTAGTCTATGAGAATAAATTATAAAAGAATAAAGAATAACACCATGATATTATTAGGATAACCACCATGTGATATTGTTTATCGACATTACATAGATAGAAAACTCTTTGTTCATCTCAAGTCATATGGTAGATTTTGATTTTTTTTTCATATAATCCCATATTATGAATTTATTTCAATGTGTTTCCATAAATAATTGTTATTAACACCAAAAAAAAGTTTTTCTAATTTGAGTTCCACTATAATAATTAACACAATTATATTCTCCCCCACTTATGATTTTATTCTTTCCTTAGTGTCTGTGAAAGATTCGAGTAATGGTTGAGGAACCTCTATCTTATGAAATTTGTCTAAAAAATCTTTATTAATAATATCATTTCCAACCATGGCCCAATTGAATTTATATTGATCAATAAAAAGAATGTAAATGTGTGAATATAATCTAGACTGTAGAATATCCTATTCAAAAATTTGAACACTATTTTTTCATTTGATTTATCATGTAAAATATTTAACATTCTTGTATTATTTGTAAAATTATAATATATCTAATAGTATGTCCAAAGGTATAGATTTCAGTTCCTCCTAACTCACAAGGATCTTGAATATATCAATTTATTCATAAAAAATTTCAAAGGTAATAACATAATCAATATCTAGCATAACATAATTGTTATAAAATGGAGATATGAACTCTTTCATGAAATAAGAAACAAACAATAAATATTTATATATCCATTACTTTTGGTAAAATGGTTAATATATAGATTTTTATGGGTTTGGAGAACCATAGTCAACCTCCACCATCCTCTCCTTAAAGATATCAACCTCATTTTTTGGTAACTTCTATTGAAAATGAGGGGGTGTCTTTAGTTTTCCCAAACTAATCAACATTGGAAATATTATTATAATTGTTAGAAAAAATAAAATCATCCAACTAATAATAAATAGATATTATATCTTCAAAAACAATCCCATATTCATCAAATTATGAGTGAAACATCTCCATCCAAACATCTACACAAGTATCAAATTAATTTTCATTAATTTACAACTTAACATCAGTGGTGATGTCATGTTAATAAATATAGGTATATTGATACTCTTCCATATAATAATTTTTTCACCTCTTCTATTATTTTTTTAATCTTCTAAATTTATTTTACAATATCTTACTGGAATTTATTCCTTCTAATTTTACACTCTCGAACATAGTTGGATACTTCAGAACAGAGAATTTGTTTCTTAGTTGTGACTAGGTCATCCTTATCAGGTTATTTAAATTCTATTGACTATAGATAACCCTAATAAAATACATATATTGGTTAATATCATATACTTGAGAGTAATATAAAAGTTTCACTAAATCAAAATTATTAGAGTCCCTTACTATTTATTTTAATAATTAAAATAAATCTATAGAATAATTAATATCAAAATTTCTATTAGGAAATGGTGTAAGTTTTATCATCAATCCATCATAGGTTTAGTCAATATAAAATTTATAACAATGCTATATATTTCAAATCATCTAACCTAAGGGTCACCTCAATGATGTAGTGTGTTCACCTTAGTGAATTCACATAACTGTTTTGTTTTTATTATGTTTAAATATTTAATGAAACGTGAAATTATTGATCAAAATTTTATTATGAAATTAATGAAAAAAAGTAATCAAAAGGATGAAAATGAGAGATAAGTATTATTGGGAAACAATAGTAGTACTATGTTGATCCGAAATGAAACTATTTATAACATATATACTAAAAGAATTAAAACATAAATATTCAACATCACTTATTACATGATTGATATCTTAACTTATACATACCTCTCACCTAAAATATTAAACACTCATATATTGAATGTATCCCTATAAATGATCTTCCCTTTCAAACTATAACAAGAGTAACTTAGTAGATTTATTTAAGAGTGGAGGACATTGAGATAAAATGATCAAAATGTGATAAAATTGGTATAAAACCATTTTTTATACATTTTTTCATGTGAAAGAAATAAAAAATATGAAAAAAATTAAATTAACAGTAGAAAATAGGTTTTTTGAGTAAATGTTTCATCACATAACCCCAATACACCCCCACATATGTTTATAGGAAAAGAATATGATTATATGTGACTTGAATTTAATGTCTAGGAAGATTAAAGCTTTACATCATAGTACTAAATTTACTGGTAAATATGTCATTAATAAAGGATTAAAACATCTATGAATAAGAACAAAATACTTTTATTTACACAGTAAAAAAGATGTTATTGAATGAGTGTGCTCGAATGTATAATTTTGAATCTCTGGTTACAAACAATAAAAATTCAATTTAAAATTTGACATATGAAATAATGAGTAAAACTAATTTGCATGATCAATAATCCATATATAATAAGAAAAATCTTCTCTTTATTATAATTGATTAAAATCTCTAATGACAACAATTTCTATAGAATATTATTCCTTGGTAAGGTATAAAGGGGTATGAAAATTTCTATGTAGTGTATCTTATTTAACTTACAAATGAGATTCCATATCAATTAATTAAAATAAAATTTACAATTTTATTACATGGAATACATGTCTGTGTCCTAAAAGGTTGATTTCCAGGGGTAAAATGATGTACAATCACTCAAATTATATACAAACACGTCGAATGTCCTGTAGAGAATTTTTCTCATGGACCAAGAAGTGATAAATGCATCTTATATCCATGAATAAAATAACTACTTTCCAAATGATGGTGGTAACTAAGAATCATTTCCTATGACACTAAAGAACACATATTGGAATAGAGGATGGGAATTTAGCCTCGACATACCCTTTTAAGGAGAACTATTTACTATTTTGGACACTATTTTATATTTGAGAATGGTCAATGTGTCCTTGGTTCATTACCATTTATTGTTTCATTTATTACCCATTGGTAACAATTGATCATTACCATGTATATTTTAGAATCATTTTTATGTATCACAGGCTATCCATCAATGGATATATATGATTATATATGAGATTCTCTATCAATGTTCCATTTTTCTAGAAAAATCAGGGATATATTTGTCCATTTACTGAAACAATGATTGTATTATGATTTCTGATGGGGATCACTAGATTTTAACATCATCCTAGAGGAAATTGTGTTGTTTTTAAATCATATTCGAAACGATATTATGGGCTTCCTATGTACACTCGTGAGAGGAATTAGTACTCACATTGTTCAATGTTACTTCACTAGACACAATACTATTTAAAGCCATGTGATGAGAACCCAATATTGTAGTTTAACAGTATATGGTATGGATTAAAAAAATGAATATTGGTCAAGGATGATGTAAAACCTATACTGAGGTGACCCAATGTCTTCGGAAGAGATGTGGTCATCAAAGTGAATATGAACAAAATGAAAATGTGTCCCGGATAACATTATTGTGATCTGAGGGTTAGGCTTGGACCACATGGACACTTCCTACGTATCCCAGTTAGTTTTGAATTAAATAATGAATTTCTTTTTATGCATTTTTCATACACATTTTAGGAATCCAATTATCGGTATCATTACTAGGGCTTACGAATGCAAGCTTCAAATTTGGAGGAATCTCATTGGGCTTATGCATGATACCCACCCGTTGAATTTTCTTCATTGAGAACACGACTCTTTTTTTGGTTGATGTATTTTTTCAAAAAATATACCATTTGGGAGGCACATTTTGAGTTTCAGATCATACATATTTCATACTTTTATGATTTCATCTTCTTGCAAGTGCTTTTCTATCTATGTTCTTTACATTTTATCTTGAGTAGACCACTCTTGTTTTTAAATGGGGATCATTTTTTGTATAATGTGACCTAATGTTTGCGGATATAGGATTGTTGGAATTTATGGAGTCTGGTTTTAAAAGGGTTCATGGTGAGATGAGAGGCTTTGAAAAATCAATTGGGTTGAAAACTCAACTACATAAAATTTACATGTCATGTAAGGGTATTAAACATCTTGTAATTATTTATATGTATTTTTAAATATATCAATGGAGATTGATTTTTCAGAAGAAACCAATAAAATTCTTTTCAAGATGTGTAACTATATAATATGTTGTGTAAATTCATGACCAACTATTTGAAACAATATGTTCAGCTGAATTCTCTAATGTTTTCCACCAGAGCACTCCTACGTCGACCCTAAGATAATTTTCATGATTTTAGTGGCACCAATATAGATCCCATACCTTCTAGACCACCATTCATGGTGATAAAAAATGTAAAAAATATATTCCCCATCTTTTTATGAGTTTAACTCTCATTTAGATATGTATCTCTCATCTTCATCTCATTTTAGTTAAAATAACTATGTTTAAAAACTATTGGATCTAGATCTAGATAACATATTGTATAACATTGAATAATTTAATCTTGCTTATTATATTTGAATCTAAATTATTTTATTCATTTTGTTCTTGAATAATCATATTTAAATTGGGGATTATTATATTAGTGAGAATTGACATCAAATCGAGGTAGGCGGTTAATTCTCAAATACCATAGTTTTTATTATGATTTCATTCATGAAACATATAGAAATTATATATTTATCTATAAGTTAATCTCCAATATAGAATTTTTTAATTGTCTGAATTAATTAACTATAGAATTATGAAGTTTTGATATTTGGGGATAATTATATATGGAAATTTATTTTGTGATATTCATGAGTGAATTGATCAATTAATTGAGAAATAATTATGTGATGTCATTATTGTGGGTTGAAGAATTAATTGGTGAATTAAATATTGAAGATTTTTTATTTTCAAAGGAATAATTAAATGTTGAAATATTAAATTAGTGGTAGAGATAAGTGTGTTATGTTGTTTTGTTATGATATGTGTAAATAGTGATGGATAATGTTGACATTCAGCCAAGTATTATGAATTGTAACATGCCCATTCAAATAAATATTATAAAACAGTGAATAAAAATATAGACATTTGACCAAGTACTATTATTGGAAACATGATCATTCAAAAATGTAATATTAAATTGATATTTGAAACAAGTACATTCAGCCATATATTATGCATGGTAACATGCCCATTCAATTCTCTATTTTTCAATGGTGAATAGTAACATGGATATTCAGACAATTATTAAGAATTTTAATATGCTCATTAAGCATTGTATTAATAAATGGTGAATTATAACATGGAAATTTATCCAAATTTTATGAATGAAAATAGTCTCATTCTAGAATAGTTTGTTAGATGTTGGATGGAAATGTGGAAATTCATTAATGAATTTATGAATTTTAACAAGTTCATTCAAAATTATGAATTAATGATTGGTAACATTCTCATTCATTTGTGAAAAATATGAATGTTATCATGGATATTAAGACATATGATATCCAATGAGGATAGTTTAGACTCTATCATGGGATGAATAAGATTTTGACATATACAAATCAATGGCAAGAAGATATTTATGTGGTTTAGTAAAAATTATTTGATAATGTTAGAACTAATTAACTATGAATTGTTATAATTAATTTATATAACTATTTTCACTATTATCTCACTAGATTTCTTCTATACACTGTTAGTGGTGGTATACGGTGTTGTAATCACACCCACCACTTTGAAAAACCTGATTTATAATGGAATATACATTATTGTTTCAAGATATGTTTCGGGAAAAGTCCCTAATATAGAATGCTATTTTGGTGATGGAGATTGGATGATAGAACTAGTCGTGGATCTAAGACTACATGGGATTCGTTGGTGTATTTATGTTTTATTTTCATTTTATACTGATTAAAATTACTTTATAATTGAACTCATCTATTTTAGTTGGATAATGTATTTCTTTTTTTGTTTATCTTGAGTTCTTTGTCTTATTTATTGATAAATAATTCTTTCTCTATTGTTTTTTATTCCTACTAGTGCATTACTTTGATCATAGAAGGTATAATATCTATATGATTGAATTCTCAAACCCTCACTGCTAGTTAGAAACCTCGGGTTTATTGTGTATCACCTCAATTTTTTATGGACCATTTTTTTAGAATAAATTAAATTTTACTTTTAAATATTGTACTGTACTACGTAAAAAATTCCATTTATACCAAACTGGATTTTCGTCTTTTACATGAAAAACAAAGTTAGATTATGATCCACAAAAAACTAAATATGGATTTATTTAATATATAAAAGAACTATGTTTTGATTTTATTTATACACAACATCGAAGGAAGCATAAAAAATGCAAAACAAATATGGTATCTGTTACATGCAAGTGTGTCCTTCCTCGATATCTTGTGTTGTAAGAAATACTGAGTTTCACTAAAAATGAAATATTATTATTATATTATTATTTAATGGGATATAAACTAACCGTTATGAAATTTATTAAGCACATTTTTAATTTTATATGAAATTAATGTTCATATTATGTATTTTATAGACACTATATAAGAACAAATTGAATTTTCAGACAATAGATGTATTTATCCTAAAATATAGTTTTCCCACCTTTGATGGGGCACCCATTTTAAATATAGTTTATAAAACATAAATATATAATATTAGATAATATAAACTACTTATTTAAAAAATTTAAATCATAATTTTCTTTGGCTTAATTTTTTGTATTTTTATCATAAAATGCATATTTTAATGAATAGTTAAAAATACCGAATTTTAATTCAAAACTAATTTTTTAAATAATTTATTTATACAATTAGATTATCATTTTAATATTTTTTTTAAAATTATTTGGAATATTTTTTATCATTTAATAAAAAATTCATTGGATGTAATTTTATATTAATGTTGGACATAAATACGATCAATCTTTTGACAGTTTTTTACTTCTTTAAAGCATGTTTTCTTGTTTTGACATTTGTAATTAATTTTAAATTAATTACAAACAATTTTGTGGTTTCGATTGAAAAAATTGGATTCCATATTTGGGATCATACATTCCAAAATTATGTAATTGGCAACTATTATTTTTTGAAATTAGGAATTGTAACTTTACTAATTATTTTAATTTATCGCGGTTAAATGGTAAATGAGGTAAATAAGGGGTATAAAAATATTACAAAAATATAAAACTACCCTATAACTTGTCTTAATACAATTGGATGTGTTATAGGAGTCAAATAAAACACAATTAACACACATTTTTCTTTTGGAAGCCACTAGGGTGGGATAATGACATGTTATAATAATAAATTTAATGTAAATAGAAATATATCTTAAACACATATCATATTACTAGAATCATTTTAATATGGGGTTATATAAAAGATATCTTTGACTATAAATAATAATAATAAATCCATAAATATTAACTACATCATGATGTATTTCATGTATTTTTTATAAATTAAATAAATAGATTTATTTATGACATAATGACGATGTAATGATAACATTATTAATGAACGATAGAAATAAATGATATATAAATATTAAAATAAATATAAGTTTTGATTATTTATTCCATACCTGATTTTTGGGTAAAATTGACTTCATAGGGATGATATATTTTTTAGTAGAAATCATGTTGGTATCAATTTATTAAAAATAAATTACTAAATAGTGTCAAAATTTTCATAAATGAGTTTTTAAAACTACTACTATTTTATTAAATGATATAATTGTCATAAAAATATAAAATTTGACCAAATAACTAAGATTGTGTTAATGATGTCACTAATTATCCAATTTAGGTTCTCTTGTCATTTTATTGTAACTATATTTAACATATATTATAAAAATACAATAAGACATGGAATGAATTAATTTATTTAACTAATGGTTAAAGATAAATTACATTGTTAAATTTTTTCTATAACATATCTAAAACAAAATGGTTGAGAGGATTTTGAACCATCCCCATATTATATTTGAAATATATCACTGTGGGTAAATTATAACTCGAAAATTAATTTTTAATAAAATAATATTTCTTTACTTTCCTAAAGTTTCCCTCCTCCCACTTATTAAAATCCAAAACATCTACCCACTTACACACACCTTTCAAAACCCATGGATCATCCAAATAATACTAAAATAATCTTACAACATCCCTCCCTTCCTCCTAAATACAATACTATGGGGAAAATCCTTCCAATAGAGAACTGTTATACAAATCAAAAGGATATACTCAATAAAGAAGTGGTTCAGATACATATGAAGGATATCAGATCTACAGTAATAGATAATTTTGTAATCTCATTATTATTCGAGATTATTTATACGTAATTATTAACTCAGGTAAATTTAACATCCACATCCAGGTTCCTTGAATATGTTAATAATATTTGTATTCATCTATAATTTTTTAACTTCAATTTTTCATATTGGTGAATTTTTACTAAATGGTATGAAAGTAATATTTTGTCATTATTCTATAGAATGAACTTTTTCACTTTTTCTATAAAAAAGAATGAGAATAATTTTTTTAACTTATACAAAATTAATGGATTCTTATTCCATCATACCAACTTATTTCCATGTAGCATCCATTAAAATATTTCATGATTATATTTAATTAATTTTTTTATTAAAAAGTTCTTGTACTTTTTAGAAAAGAAAATTTTTTTGAAGAAGAATGGCTATTTTCTTCAAAAATTAATTTTATGTATTTTATGAAAATAAAATTCCATCTATGATGGTGTATGGTTATTTTTATATCCCTTTTATTACATTGATTTTATTTTGATTATGATTCAATTATTTTTAAGAAATCAATTTTTTATATGGATTATGATGGAATGATGTTTAATAACCCTATTTTTTCAGTTGGGTTATGCATTGATGAATGGTTTGTCTTTTTGTGTAAGTTATGAAAATACAATCATAATGATATGGGTGGGACCTATATCTCCCTATAATTCATTGGGTAATGAATAATATATCAACAGATAGACAAGACTGTAAAGGGAATTAAACTCGGTTCATTAATATAGGGATGAATGACTTGTATATCAAGATCAGTAATTCCAGGATAGAATGGGGAGGGAACACGGTTTAGTAATGAAATTTTACCACTATGAATGACTTTCCTATTATACTTGGCTAATATGGAAATTATTATCAACTCATATATGTTTTCAACATGTTTGTGTTTTATGAAAATATTATGATATCATTGTTAAAGTTCTTTTATGGTTTATGCTTGACAAACTGCAATGAATTATTTCATGACTCATGATTTCGATATTCAAATGTCATGTTCATGTTTTCATACATTCATATGTTCGTTTATTTTTTTCATACCCATACATACCATCTAATATCACCCTTTCTTATGTTTCCATTCATCAGGTTTTAAATAAATCATTTATGTAGGAGTAATAAAGTGGATGATCATTATGAGAGATATCAAATATCCTTCACAAGATAGAAGAATGTATTCCTTGTTATCAAAGGAACTAAATTTTTATGTTTCTCAAGCCTACATTTTTAAAATTTAATGAATATTAATCTAAAAATATGTAATATTTATATCTGTCATGCTTGGGCCATTACAGATGGTATTAGAGGAATGTTTTAGTCAAACATTAGATACTAGAATACAAATAAACTAGATATATCCCAATAGATATTTTTATGGGATTTTATATGGGTATAAATAATTAATGGTTATAGTCTAGAATAATGGTAATGATAATTAATAACCAATTATTAAACCTCTAACTTTAGAGAGATTGAAAATACACCCCCTTGATTATGTTGTTTTAATACTATTAATTTGACCTCTAACAATATTGTTTTTTGGGATGTAGACAAAGTCTAGAAACTGATGGAACAATGTTATTGATCAATGTAATGGACAATAAAACAATATTTCTCCTGAAAAAAATTATATTGGATATGGAATGAAACATATTATCTTTATACATAAAAATGTAATGAATCAATCTGGACATTCAAATGATCAGATATAGGAACAACTTTCTGTTGAGTCCTTCATGAGGCAACATCTACCTTCATTCAGTGGGTCTTCTGATCCACTTATTTCTGGACAATAAATTAGTACCATTGAAAATATATTTTCCATCCTTCATTGTTCAGAACATGAAAAAGTAAATTTTTCTATTTATCATTTTGAAGGAGAAGCAGGCCAGTGGTGGTCTTTAATCAAGGATATGATGCATCCATAAAAAATTGAATCGATGGAATTAGATGAGTTCAAGAACATTATTTTCAATAAGTAATTTCCACTTATTCTTAGAAAAAAATTTGAAAATTATTTCCTTGATCTTAATCAAAAGGATGATCAATCCTTTGGTATGTACGAGGAAAATTTTACAATAATTTCTTGTTATGATTTTGATTTTATCAACCATCCTGGATGTAATGTTGATTTATTCTTTAATGGAATAGAATGAAGTAATAAACGAGCATTAAATATAAAAGAATTTAGTTTTTATGAAGATTTTTCTTGTTCTGATATCAATTTTTTAATTGATGTTTGTGTTACATATCAATATCAAGGTTTGGAATATATATTAAAGATTGAGTAAAGAGGAAAATCTCAATATAACAATCAAAATTAGATGAGTGTTTCATTATTCTCAAACTGTCGAAATATGAAAAGTGGGATTGTTATAAAGGAAATAAAAAATGTTTTAAGTGTGGAAAAGAAGTTCATCATGCAATTGAGTGACAAAGTAATGAGAAATGGTATTTAATTTTATGAATATAGAAAGGGCTATAGAGAATTAACCACCCACCCTTCAAAACTACAAGATCATGGAAGTGGATAATTATGCTATCCAATGACCTAATAAAAGGTTTTAAAATGATGAGATACATCAAAAACCTCGTAAGTCCAAGGAGAAAATAAAATCACATGTGGTCATTATTGGATATGTAGAGCCTGAAAATGAAGTGTAGAAATGAATGAAATTTTATGTAATGGGATTACAGAATAATGTTGTAGAATCATGTTTGTGGTATTATGGAATAATGAAAATTCTATCTATTATTCCAATTTTGTTTTCCACATGTATTTTAATGTATATTTGGATTGGTACTTGTAACCCTGAAATTTGATTGTGGTAATAAGGTGGTGTTTTCGGGAAAGACGAGATTTAGAGAAGTATGTACCTTAATATGAAAATTATGTTTAGATAATAATAAATGGATAAATGTATATTGGATAAGAATAAATAAATTTGATGATATTTTTTACCGTGGAAATAGTTAATGATTTATTTATATATGCGTTATCCTATCTCGGATGAAGAATAGAATTTTTTGGACTTAAGGTATTCAAATGTTTTGAATGTGACAACTATGATATAATGGGATATGGGAGATGAATTTTAAACTGATTTAGGTCACCACTTTTTAATGTTGCAGATTTTCAATTTTTTTGACAGATTGTATGGTTATCCAATTTTGCATAGTATATGTTATACTCCAGTTGAATTTTTTTAGATTAATGTATTATATCAATATAGGTGGACCTATGAATATTTTATAATATATGTTGACTATTATTTTATACATATGGAATGACCAATAATTCTATTTATGGATCTTATTATCTACTAACACTTTAATAATGTCAAATTAAACATCATTTCACTGAATAAGAGATGATTTTGAAATGGTTCATTACATGACCAACGATGATATTATAAAGAAATCAATTATTGTTTTCATATCTTTTTCATCATCTTTTGGAAAATGATCTTGAAAACCAAAAATTTTATCTTAGTACCTTATTATCTGATTAATTATATTGTCCCTTAAATCATCAAATATTTATGGGTTTCTAGTTGTTAACTTTTGAAAAACGTAGTTCTATATCACTATCCATCAAAAAAGGATGGCTATATTTTTATTCCATATACATTATTTCACTTCCCACTTATGTTATACTATGTGGAATCCAAATGATGAGTTAAATTGGGTAACCATTATGTTTCAAACATTCCTTTTTAAAATGATGTTTTAGTTTTTCTTTTTACGATGTGGGTTTCAATGAAAGAATATTTAAATTAGTACAACTTTTCTTAGACTGATAAATTTTGGGAGAGACATTAATTTTAAGGGGATTATAATGTAACCCCTTGAGTTTTTATGGACACTTTTATTCTAATAAAATAAAATTTAAATTTATATCATTCAATTCACTAATTCATACATTCCTTTCAAACTAAACCAACTTGTCTTATGTTTCATGAAACACCAAGTTGGCATACAATAAAATAAACACTGAGTATATATTTTTTTCAATGTTTAAAAATATCTCAGTTTATTTTATGATATACACAACACCAATGAAATATTTCACTACACACAACACTGACTTGGCTTTCATTTTATGTAAGATCAACCATCCTTTATATCATGAATTATATGTAAAAATGCGTCTTCCTAATAATGATATATTATTAAAATATTATTATTTAATGGGATAACCATGGCTGTAATGTAACACCCTAAGCTTCCATGGTATGCTTCTCCCGGAATAATACAACAGCGTGTGTTGTATGCAACTTTGAGTTCTAACACACCATAACCAATCAAACTAACATTGATTTATATTAATTCACACTTTTTGAAATTTTATAAATTTTATCTTTAAAAATAGACATTATTTTTTTATTTATAATATCGAAAATATCTTAGGGTGAATTTGTTGTATTTTTTTGAAAAAATTCAATTTTTGATGAATAGAGAAAAACACTGATTTACGGTTTAAAATTCAATTTTTATTTAAATAAATAAATATTTTATTTAAATTTATTTTAGTTTAAAATAGATAAATAAAACCTATTTATGTTCAATTTAATTTATTGGAGTTAGTTTATAATAATTTTAGATATATCAAAATTTAATTGAACTTTTTACCTTCTTTTACCCACCTCTAAAGAGCATTTTCAAATTTACATTAAACATATTTTCCCCATTTATGTGAGTTGAATTTCAAAAATAAAAGAGAAACCGTTGATATCAGTAAGTAAAATGTGGTTCAATATGATAAAAATAATTCTTGGTGAATAGTAACTTTTTACTTCTATTTACCACTGTTAAAAGAAAATTGGGTAATTAAGGGTTAAAATGGTATTACTATTACCCCAAAACATGTTCTAATTCTACAGGATAAGTGTAAATCGACCAAAAACAACCATAATAATAAAATATGATCCTTTAGATCCACTTAGATTGGATTGGGACATTTATTATTATATAATTCAATGAATAGTTAAAAGTGTTAAATATAATGTTTAATAACTAAAAATTTTTTAATATAGGGATACACATAAGATAAAACAAATATAAATAATAAATATAAATATAATAAGATTACCTACCTTAGGATATTTTATTTATATTTTTTAGAAATTATATAATTTAATTTTTTTATGACACAATGAGGATGTCGTAATTACCTAATTAATAAAATATCAAATTTTTTGATTTTATAAATATCCAAATATATGTAATTTGAGACGTTTTATGAATTAAAATAATTTTATAAATTCATATAACATGTTAGGGTTTTTTTGATGATTTTTTTTGATGTAATAATTCCGTTCTGAATTTATAAAAAACAAAATACAAAATAGGGACAAAAATGATATAAAATATTTTTCCAAACAAATATTATATTATTAATTTCTATTTTATTCATAAAAATATAATTATCAGCCAAAATACATATATAATGATAGGCATATAATTAATTAACCACTTAGAATATTATTGGAAGTATATAGTATGTTTATTAACTATATAATATAAAAATACAACGATACATGGTAAATGTCAAACTATTTAACTAAGAGTTAAACCTAAATGATATGGTTAATATAATGACCCAAACCAGTCTAAAACCAATTGGTTTACTATTTTTCAACCCATCTCCACCTTATCCTTTAATTAGTTGACTTTTTATCCATTAGAAACCTAAAATAATTTTATTATAAAATATTATTTCTAGCTTTTCCTAAGGTGACCATCACCCCTCTTATAAATGAGCACTCCCCCTTCTATCTAATTCACTCTATAAAATCCATCTGGATCGGCCAAAACCTACCCAAATACCCTCTCAATTTTCATCTATTCATCCTAGAGACCTTATTTTAGTCAGAAAGCCAACCTAAGGAGCCCTTTTGATCAAATCAAAAAGAAGAACCTGAAGAAGAGGTAAATATTTCATCAACTCTTTCAAGTTCTTTTCTTCTTCCACTTCCTCTTTCATTGTTGTTTCCATTATAAAATAATAAATCAAGTATCTTTTATATAATGTGATGTTTTTATGAATATGGTACAACCCTATTAATTATTCTATCCATACTTTTAATGACATGTCACAATACGTGCATACGTATGGAGTACCATCACCATGTCGTGGTGTAATTGTTATTCAATGCATTATTATTAAAATGGGTATAATAATGATATATAATTATTGTAAATAATAAATATAACATGATAATGATTCTGTATATATGATATACCATCAAATTATATATTATTTTAATATGAAAATAATGATATTGTTGCTTCTGCGTACGTACAGATTACTGCCTCCACGAACGTGATGAGATTCATTCCACATCGTATTCATTAAAGACTAGATTTCATTTTATGATTAGAAATAATGTTTAAATATATGATATAATTATAGATATTAATAATATACATCCCATCCATAAAAAATATTACTCACATAACAGAGAATATAAAAGAAAATGAATATGTTAAAACCCAAAACAATGAAAATACTAAGATATTATTAACAAAACAATGTTAAAAGATCAAATATGATTTCATATTACTGTATATGATTCTTGTAAAATTGAATAAAAAATATTTAACCATTATAATAGAGGTTAACCTGCCCTTGACCAAGGAAAAGTACAAGGTATGGGGTAATTCTACAATCGCTTCATTATCTGTGGTTGTTTATACATAATTATCTACTGTGATATCTTTATCATCCACATCCAAGTTTCATAAAAATGTATTTCAAAACATTTTTAATATTTACTAGACAATTGGTTACTGTCATTCATATAATTATTTGACCATATATGTTTTGAATGGAATCTTGCCTTTGTTTTCCAAACAAGGTACTTTATGACATTTTCGAAAATATTATAGTAAGAAGGTTTTTTAACATATAGGGCGAGTGCATCTATTTTATTCCATTATAACAGTGTCAAAGTATCCCATACAATATTATAAGAATATTTTCATAATAAATTTTTTCAATAAAATTTTGTGACTCTTAAAAGATTTTAAAATAGAAAGAGATATTTAACTAAAAAAGGTTCTGATTTCCTCTATGTCAACATCCTTTGATGGATTTTAAGTTTATTTTATGTTTATTTCTTAAGATACAAAACATCCATATTTTATTGAAGTTTTTGTGATATGTTTGAATGTGGATTTTCTATTTTTATACCATTCATAGTTTAGGGTTAATGTATTGACATTTCGTATGCTACTTTTAATAGGAATGTTTATGTTATATTTAAACCTTATCATATGAGGAATGTATTGGACTTAGTTTGTGACTGGTGGAGCCCACTATAGCACCTTGAAGCATTGGTAGGTCTCATGAGACATCTAGACATGGAATTGGATGGGGCCTTTCCCAATTTGATATATGGTTTAGGCTGAGGCCTTAATCATTTTTAGGTATCTTGGACAAGGCCTTTACGAAATGTTTTAGAATGTATGAAATTATAAATTCCCTCATTATAAAAATAATAGTGATGGTTCATGTGGTAATTAGACTAGTAGAATACCCATGATTATGTTTTATTATGGCATTATTTACACATCTCATATTCCTGCCAAAAATTTATTTTTGATTAATATTAGTAAAAGAATGTGGTTTAAATTATTCACCATGATTAATATTTATGTTATCATCCTATTTATTGCTTACCCTTACTGAGTGTTTAAGCTCACCCCTTTCTTATGATTCATTTTCTTAGGATATGAAGAAGTTAGTTATGAGTGACATGCAGGAAAAATCAAGGAGGCTTGGATATTTCTAATGGAATAAAATCATGTTGTATTTCTTTTCAAGTTGAAAATTTGAACATAGGTACGGATCTTCTTTCCAATAATACTAAACTGGTCAGCCTTTTGAGGCATTATTTCATTATTATTATGCCAATGTTATGTAATAATGCACCGACTCTCGGTAACTATGGTCGAGGAATTACAGGTTTTAGTAGAGGAAGTTTAGTAAAAACCTTGGAAACTAAATTTAGATAAACTAGGATTAGAGAACATATCCCTAAGATTGGAGTTGAGGAATAATATAGAAAAACTTCCTAGAATTTTAGTAATGTAGAAATTTATTTAGTTTTCAATAAATACATCTTTTTCTGGGTATGAGGAGGTAGAGGAAGCTCTGGAAAAGATGTAACTAAGGGTAATACAAGAAAACACTACTTTGATCTAGACTCATACGAGAACTTGTGCACAACAATGGGCCTTGCTTCACTCTTGGTTACAAATCTCCCAAGGGATATTCTTATGATAATTTTAATTTTCATTAAAAACCAATATGATGTGTTTATGAGTATATACTTCCTCAAAGAAAACATTTTACCGATTATGGATTATATCCATAAACTATACAATAAAATTTTTGTGTTTTACAAGTTTGGATTTATTTATTGTAATTCATAAACTAATCTAGTGTATTAATTTGTATAGAAATGGTTCCTATTGGAAGGAATGGAAAATGTATCAACGCACGCAGTCTATGTAGGGAATTCCCTATTACTCAAGACAATTATAGTGGAACTGGTGATACAACTAGTGCTGATCATCTAATCACCATACTAGGATAACTCACACAGGTTATGATTAATAACCTTACATGTATGAAGCACCCTAATCCTAGGCACAGAGGACCAATGTTATACCTCTTCATGAGGAAACAACCACCAACATTCAATGTAGGTAAAAATACATTAATAGCTGAGAAATGGATAAATTCGTTAGAGAATGTATTCCATGGCATGGGGGTAGAGAAAGGGAAAATGTTTTCATAAAATTTTACCACCTCAATGGAGATACTGATCAACAGTGGTAATTGATTCAAAACACAATGGAAGATGATGTAGAATCAGATATGGAATTGAAATAGTTTAAAGTAATTTTCTTAGAAAAATACTTTCCTAATGACCATCGAGCAGATATGGAAAGACTATTTCTGAGTCTGACGAAAAAGGAGGATGAGATTGTCACAATGTAAGAAGATAGCATTACAAGGATAGCGAGGCATGATACAGATTATATACGTAACCCAAGAAGTAATATTGAACGTTTCTTTGATGGGTTAAACCCATTTCTCTGTCGAGCATTAGTATCACAATACTACTAATTATACGAAGATATTTTTTCATGTGCTATCAAGACAGAAAATGAATTCCCTAAGTCCTATGACATTAAAGAAAAGAAATAGAAGAAGAGATCTGCTAAACACTCTAGAAAAAAAAAAGAAAACAGGGAATAATGGAAGAATTGAATTTCCACCCTCTGATAATTGTGGAAGGAAGCACCATGGTTCCTGTCTAAAAGGTAAGGGAGTATGATACAAATTTGTATAGAAAGGCCATATTGGTTCTGATTGTAATGGAAATAAAGATGCACCAAAATTCAATGCTACAATTTCAGGGAGATAGGACATTATGAAAATGAATTTCCTAAGCGTTAGGGAAAGTTACCTCAGAAAAGGCAAAAGGATTAGGCCAATCTTATGAGATCACTACTACTAAGGTTAAAGCCCCAAATGATGTGGTGGTAGGTAATTTAAATGTTTCCTCATGTTTAGGCAATGCTTTATTTGATTATAGATCATTTAATTGGTTCATATCTTCCTCTGTTTTCTATTAAAATTAGATATTTCCAAGTTGATTTAACTTGGGAGTTTTCAGTAAAAAATCCCAAGGGAATTATCATTGCTACAATGATTTTTGAATCAGTTCCCATTATGGAATATAAATGTTCTTTATCTACTGATATCATCACCATACCCATGATTGAATTTCATATAATCCTCAGTATCGATTTAATTGTGGACCATGATGGAAATATTTATTGTAATAAGGAAGAGGTTACTATTTTTTAAGATGATGACAAAGAAGACATTATCTTTAGAAAAGAATCATAACCACCTAATTCTTATTTAGATTTACCCCCAATAGCTCAACTAAATTCAATTATTGGGGATGAAGAGAATGATGTAACTGTGGGTGAAGAAAAGAATGTTAAAATAGAGGATGTACCTATTGTTCAAGAGTATGATGATGTATTCCCATAGGATTTACCTAGATATCCTCTAGAACGAGAAATTGAGTTTTCCATTGATTTAATTCCTGGTTTAGGGCCCATATTGAAGACCCCTTCTTGATTGGACACCGTGGAATTAGTGGAACTAAAGAAACAACTGGAAGATTTGAGTAATAAAGGATTTATTCACCCTAGTGAATCTCTTTGGAAATCCCATTTCCATTTTGATAATAATAAAGATGGATCTATGAGGTTGGGCATTGACTAAAGGAAGATCAATGCTACAAAAATAAAGAACTGGTATCCCCTACATCGCATTGATAATTTTCTCAACCAACTTAAGGCAGATAAATACTTTTCAAAGATTGAACATCTATTTAGATATCATCAGTTGTGTGTGAAGATGGAAGAAATTCAAAAAAAACCATTTCGAACTAGATACATGCATTATGAGTTTACAGTAATGCCTTTTGCATTGACAAATGCACCCTCTGTCATCATGGATCTAATGAATAGTGTTTTCAAGGAATATCATTATGACTTTGTAATGGTATTTTTGGATGATATATTGGTATACTCTAAAATCTATAAAGATAATGAAAATCACATATGCATTATCCTGAAGACTATTACTAGAAATGAATTATATGGGAAGTTTAGAAAGTGTGAATTATGACATTAAGAGTTTTCTCTTCTTGGCCATATTTTCTCAAAGGATAGAATCTATATTGATCCTTCTAAGAAAATAGAAATACAGGAATGGCCAGAACCGATGATTATATCTGAGGTATGCAGTTTTATTGGATTAATTGGTTATTATCAGTATTCCATCAAGATTTTTTCCCGATTGGATAACCCATTAACCCGGATCTCACGTAATGGGGTTTAATTTTTTTGGAAAAAAGAGTGTGAAGAATTTTTTGATGAACTGATGAGAATATTAGTCAATTATTCTATATTGACTCTACCATCATGGAATGGTGGGTTTGTTATTTAAAGTGATTCTTCAAAGAAAGGACTTGGTTGAGTCCTTATACAGAATGATATGGATATTTCTTATTTATCATGACAGCTAAAAATTCATGAGAAAATAAAAATCCTTCTCATGATATTTAGTTAGAAGTTGTAATATTTGCATTGAAGATTTGGAGAAGCTATCTTTTTGGTTAAAAATGTGTGATTTATACTGATCACAAGAGTTTGAAGTATATTTTCTCACAGGAAGAACTCAACATGAGGAAAAAGAGATGGCTTGAACTACTTATTGATAATGATTTCACATTACACTATCACCCATGGAAGGAAAATAACATTGATGATGATTTGAGTAGAAAGGATCATGGAGTTTTGAACAAGATGAGAGTTGAAAAGGATCCTATATACATGGATAATGTAAAGATAGATATAGCAATCACCATGGAAGGTGAAACATCAATACATTTTCAAATGGATTCCAAATCATCTTTACTAGAAATGACAAAGGGATCTCAAACTGGTGATGAAGAGTTTCAAAAGAAGATTAAAGCTACGAATGATGGGATATTGAGGGACATTGTGTATGAAGATGGAATTTTGAAATTTGGGAAGAGACATTTTGTTCTCTGTATAACTAAACTAAAAAGAAAATTTTTGGATGATGCTCATAGTTCCAATTTCTGTAGACATACTGGGAGCACCAAAATGTATAATGATATGAAGGAAAATTTTTGGTGGGACAACATGAAGAGGGATATTACTGATTTTGTGTCATGATGTATGGTTTGTCCATAAGTTAAAGCTGAGAGGAAATATCCTAGAGAAGTCTTGAAACATATTTCCATACCTAAGTGGAAATGGGATAATATTATGATCGAATTTGTCATGGGACGGCCGAAAACACATGGAAGGAACGATGCAATATGGGTCATTATTGATCGTCTTACCATGACGGCCCATTTTTTCGCTATGTGAGAAGATTGACCATTTGAACGATTAGAAAAACTATATATTTATTAAGTTTTAAGTATTAATTTTTCACCATTATTTATTGTTTCTGATTGTGATCCACGTTTTACAACAAGATTCTAGAAAAGTCCTCAAAAAGCCCGGGATACTAAACTTTGTTTGAGCACTGCCTACCACCCCCAAACTGATGGAAAATCAGAATGGACTATTCAAACATTAAAAGACATTTTGAGATCATGCTCAATTGACTTTAATGGTATGCGGGATCAATATTTACCTCAAGTAGAATTTTTCTATTACAATAGCTTCCATTCCAGTATTTAGATGGCACCCAATGTAGCGTTATACGGAAATTGATATCTCACACTAAACTTTTGGGATGATGTTGGTGAATAGAAACACGTAGGATGAGAACATGTGGAGGAAATAATGGAAAAAGTGAAGGCATTCCACAATCACATCAAAGTAGCTCAAATTAGGCAGAAGATCTATGCCAGTAACAGATGGAAGGATTTGGAATTTCAGGTAGGAGACCATGTTTTCGTGAAGGTATCTCCATGGAAGGGTGTTATACGTTTTAGTAAGAAGAGAAAATTAAGTCCAAGGTACATCAGACCTTTTGAAATTATAGAACAAATTGGGGTTGTACCTTACCGGTTGGCAATGCCTCCAAGTCTCTCGAAAGTTCATAATGTGTTCCACAATTCATTGTTGAGAAAATATATGTCTAACCTAACACATGTACTCACCAATGAGGAATTAGAGCTGGAACCCAATCTATCTTATTGAAATTAGCCTATCAAGGTTCTTGATACAAGAGAACAAGTGTTGAGAAACTGGATGACCAGTTAGGTAAATGTTCTATGGAGAAACCATAAGATGGAAGAGGAAATGTGGAAACCCGGGGAACTTATGATGAAGAAACACCTGATTCATTTTATGCAGTAGTACTCTAGAAATTTCGAGGATGATAATATTTAGAATAAAGAATGTAACACCTCAAGCATCCACGATACACTTCTCTTTGAATAATACAATAGCATGTGTCATACGCAACTACGAGTTCCAACACACAAAAACCAATCAAACAAACCATTATTAATTTTAATACCCAATTTTTAAATTTTTATAAATTTTATCTTTCAAAATGGTCTTCATTTTTGGATTAGAAATATCAAAAATAGTTTAGGGTGAAATGATATAATTTTTCTAAAAACATTCAATATTTGATGAATAGTGAAAAACACCGAGTTATAGTTTGAAACCAAATTTTTTTAAAAGAATTATTTATTTTATTTAAATTTATTTTAGATAAAAATAGATTCATAATAACTATATAATTTCAATTTATTTCATTGGACTCATTTTATAATAATTTTAGATATATAAAAATTGTTTTGAACATTTTACCGTCTTTTACCCACCATTTAGGAGCATTTGTAAATTTATATAAAACATAATTTTAAGGCTTATGTGAGTTGAATTTCAAAAATATGAGAGACACGGTGTATAAAAGTATGTAAAATTTGGTTCAATAAGATGAAAATAATATTTTTTGAATAGTAACTTTTTACTTTTATTTACCACGGTTAAAAGTAAATAGGGTAATTAAGTGTAAAATGATATTATTATTACCCTAACACATGTACTAATTCTTTTGGATAATTATTATTCGACCAAAAACAACCTTATGAATAAAATATGATCATTTAGATCCACTTGGATTAGATTAGGACATTTATTATTATTTATTTCAAAGAAGTGTTGAAATTGTTAAATTCATTGATTAATAAATAAACCATTTTTAATATAGGGTTACATATAAGATAAATTAGAATATAAATATTCATTATAAATCTAAAATTATTTCCTACCTTAGGATATTTTATTTATATTTTTTAGACATTAAATGATTTAATTTATTTTGGACACAATGATGATGTAGTAATTACCGAATTAATGAAATATTAAAATATTTGATATTATAAATATCAAAATAAATATATTTTTAGAGTTTCTATGAATTAAACTAATATTATAGGCTAATATGACATGTTAGGGTTTTTCAGATGAATTTTTTTCAATTTAATAATGATGTTATGAATTTAGCAAAAACTAAATACCAAATAGTTTCAAAATTGAAAAAATGTGTTTTTAAAAAAAATATTATATTATTAATTGATATTATTTTCATAAAAATATATGGTTTGGACAAAAGTCTTATATAATGATAGGTGTATAAATAATGAACCACTTGGGATTCTATTGAAAATATATAGTATGTTTATTAACCATAAAATATAAAAATACAAAGAGACATGTTAAATGCCAAACTATTTAACTAAGAGTTAAATCTAATAGATTATTTTAATATATTGACACAAACCCGTCTAAAACCTATTGGTTGAGTTTTTTTATACCCATACCCACTTTATCCTTTAAATAATCCATTTTGGAGAAATTATAAACTGTAAATGATTTTATTAAAAAATAATATTTCTAGCATTTCCTAAGGGTACCCTCAACCCTCTTATAAAAGGGAACTCACCCAATTCACACCTTAAAAGACATTTGGCTTGGCCACCCCCTACCTAAATACAGTATCAATTATCCTCAATTCATCTTAGTGGACGTAAATTAGTCATAAAGCAACACTATTGAGTCCTTTTGATCAAATCAAAATGAAGAACCCGAAGAAGAGATAAATATTTCATCACCTCTTTCATGTTCATTTCTTCTTCCACTTCCTCATTATTTGTTTTTTCCATTCTAAAATAACAAATACACTATCTTCTATATACTGTGTTGTTATTATAAATATGGTACAACCATATTCATTATTATATCCATCCTTTTAATGACATGTAACCATACATGTGTACGTACGGCTTACCGTCTCCACGTCGTGGTGTAATTGTTATTCAGTACATTATTATTTGGATGGTTATAATAATGTTGTGTAATTGTTTTAAATAATAAATATAACATGATAATGATTCTTTATATATGATATACCATCCAATTATATATTAATTTAATATCAAAAGAATGATATTGTTTCTCGTGCATACGTATGGATTCCCGTCTCCACGAACGTGATGAGATTCATGCCACATCGTATCCACTCAAGAATAATTTCCATTTGATGATTACAAAATATATTTAAAGACATGATATAATTCTGGATATAAATAAGATACATCCCATCCATAAAAAATATGACTCACTTAATAATGAATATAAAATAAAAAGAACCCGTTAAGACTGGAAACAACTATAATTCTAAGATATTATTAACAAAGCAATGTTAAAAGATCATATATGATATCATATTAATATATATAATTCTTGTATAATTTAATAACAATTAATTCACTACTATACATGAGGTTAACCTAACCTCGAACATGGAAATGTACAAGTAAGGGGTTAATTCTACAATCTCTACATTATCCGATGTTGCTTATACGTTATTATCTACTGGGACCTTTTTATCATTCACAACCATGTTTCATAAAAATGAATTTCAAAACATTTTCACTATTTAATAGAAAATTGGGAAATGTCATTTATTCCCTTATTTTACCTTAAATGTTTTGAAAGGAATATTTCTATCATTTTCCAAACAAGGTACTTTATGAACTTTTCGACAAAATTAAGGTAATAATGTTTTTTAACATATACGGTAGGTGCAGCTATTTTATACCGCTATAACATCGTCAACTCTTTCCATACAATCATATAAGAATATTTTCAAAATAAATGTTTTCTTTATAATTTTTTGACTCTTAAATGATTTCAAAATAGAAAGATACTTTTCTCTAAAAATGGTTTTGATTTCATCTATGTCAACATCTTTTGATGGATTTTAAGTTTACTTGAAGTTGATTTATTATGATACTAAACATCCATATTGTATTGATGGTTTTGTGATATGTTTGACTGTGGATGTTTTATTTTTATACCATTCATAGTTTATGGTTAATGTATTGACACTTCATATGATAGTTTTAATATGAATATTTATGTTATATTTCATCCTTTTTATATATGGAATGTATTGGACTTAGTATGTGACGGGTGGATCCCGCTACAGCTCCTCGACGCATCGTTAAGTCTCATGATACAACAAGACTTGGAATTGGTCGAGCCTTACCCAAATAGATATATGGTTTTGGCCAAGGACTTAATCATTTTTAGACATCTTGTCTGAGGCCTTGAAATAATGTTTCAGAATGTCTGGCATTATACATTACCTCATTATGAAAATAACATTGATGGTTCATGTCGTCATTCGGCTATTAGAATACCCTTGATTATGTTTTATTATGGAATTATTTACTCAGCCCATATTCTTTCCAAAAAAGAATTCATGTTTATTATTGTTAAAGGAATGTGGTTTCAATTATTCACCATGGTAAATATTAATTTTATCTTCCACTGTATTTCTTACCCTTGATGAGCGTTTGAGCTCACCCCTTTCTTATGTTTCATTTTCCCTAGATATGAAGAAGTTAGTTATGAGTGACTTACAGGCTTAATCTAGGAGGCTTCTATGTTTCTAATGGAATAAATTTGTGTTGTATTTCTTTTAAAGTTGTAATGTTGAACTTTTGTATGAATCTTGTTTCCAATAATACTAAACTTATTGATCTTTCAAGACATTATTTTCTTATGATCATGCCAATGCGTAGTAATAACGCAAAAAATCTAGGTAACTAGGGTCAAGGAGTTACACATTAGGGATAGTATTATCCACATATTGAATTTTAAATTAAATGAAAATGTATCTTATTTATATTCAGGACATGAATTGAGAACAAATTCTAATTTTTAGATAATGAAGTATTTTAAAAATTACTATTTTGCATCTTTTGTATAGCGAATCCATTTTCAATCTAGTTTTTTTTGTAAAATTTTATATATATTTTATTTGAAAATATGAATTTATTATTTGTATGAGGGAAATAAAAATTTAGATTAGTTAAATTATTGTTATTTTTCTGATAAAATTCATATTTAATTGAAGAGAGAAACATACTGAATTTTAATTCAAAACTACATTTTCTTCTTATTAATTTATATAGTTTTATAATCTGTTTAAAATGGTTTTAAAGTGTAATTGGAGTATTTATTTTCATTTAATAAATTTTTTTTCATTGGATGTAATTTTACATTTAAAATGGACATAAACACATGTCAATCATTTGATAGTTTTTACTTCTTAGAAACATGTTTTCTTATTTTGACAACAAGATTTAATATTAAATGAACTTTTTCCACTAATTTGTTTTGAATTAGTTAATATGGTTTCCATATTTCGAATCAAAAGTTATAAATAATTTACACATGACCCTTTTATTTTTACACATTATGAATAGTAACATTAACAACTATTTTTATTTACCACGGTTAAAGGGTAAATGGGGTAAATAAGGAAAAAACCAATATTATATTTATACAAAAATACCCTAAAACATGTTCTAATCATAATGAATTAGTTATGGGCGTCCCTGAAAACACATGTGATGCACATTTGACTTTTTTGATCCACTAGTGTATGATAATGACATGTTATAATAATTAATTTATTGTATTGAAAAATATAACATAAACATATATCAATGTTACTAAAAAAATAATGGTAGGAAATATAACTGATCTCTTTAACTCAAAATTGTCATTAGAATTATTAAATAAATTATACATCATTATTTTTTAATTATAATTTGTAGACATTATATAATTATTACTATTTATGACACAATGATGATGAAATGATTACCATACTAATGAAAGATTGAAATAAACGATATTACCTATATTGAAAGAAGAATGTAATTAGATATTTTTGATTCCATCCATAAATTTTTTTGATAGAATTTTCTTATTTCATATGTGATAATTCTTTTTTTATGAAATCAATTTGTTATGACTATTACAATAATAAATTACTAAACAGTGTCAAAATTGAAAAAAACGAGTATTCATAAAAATAATTCATTATTATTAAATGATATAATAGTCATAAAAATATAATATTTGTCAACTGATAGGATAGTGTTAAAAAATTTCATTAATGATACACTGGTGGTTTTCTTTATATTTTATAGTATATATATTATCTATATGGAATTAAAATACAAGAAGACATGGTGAGAGTTAATTTATTTTAATAAGGGTTAATACTAAAATAAAAAAGTAAATATGTGACCTAAAAAAGTATAAACCATATGAGTTTAGATGATTTGGAGCTATCCTCATCATATCCTCATCATATCCTCAAAATATATCACTTTTGAGCTATTATGATTCTAAAATAAATTTATAATGAAATAATATTTCAAGGTTTTCTTAAATATCATGACCTCCCACTTATAAAATTCCACCACAACTACCCATGTACAAAAACATCATGAGCCACTTGGCTCATCCAACATCTGCTCAAATTAGCTGGGAACATCCCTCAATTCCTCCAAGAGACCATAGATTAGCCACAATACCATCGTAATGAGACCTTTTATGAAATTCCGAACGAGATACACAATAAAGAGGAGGTTCAGATACATACAAAGGATATCAGACCAAAGGTAAAGGGAAATTTTGCAATCCCATTATTATCTATGATTTTTATATGTAATAATTTAATGGGGAATATTTATCATTAACATCAATGTTCCCTAAAAATGTAATACACTTTATACACTTTTATAATTTATTAATGTTAAATTAACCTATTGGTGAATTTTTACTAAACGTTATAAAAGGAATATTTTTCCAGTATTCAATACAAGGTACTTTTTGACTTTTCCAGAAAATATACAAGATGATTATTTTTTTAACTTATACATCATTAATTGAATATTATGATTTCAAAATGACTTATTTACATGAATCTTAATTTAAAAAATTACAAGTGTATTTTCAATTAAATTATTTTCATCTAAAATTGTATAGAAATTTGAAAAAAGAAAAAAAAAATTGAAGAAGAAAGGATATTTTCCTCAAGAATAAAATTAAAATATTTTATCCAAATTATTTTCTATCCAAGATTACATAGGGCGATGTTTCATTCTCCATTTTTAATTTTATTATTTTCTGTTTATGATGGAATTATTTTTATGAAATCCATTTATTTTATATGTATTATGATACAATGATGCTTATGAAATCTTGTTTGTGTTCCTTGGGTTATTCTATGATGCAAGGTTTATGTTTTTGTGGAACATATAAGAATTAATTCATTATGACATGGGTGGGACCTATATCTCCATTCAATTAATTAGGTAAATATTTATATATCACGAGACAGACTAGACTACAATGACTAGTAAATCAAGTTTTATAATACTAGAAAAAAATAAAAATAATATCTAGTTCATTAATATAGTTCTGGAATGAGAATTAAACTCGGGTTATTAAATAAATTGGTCAACTATGATGGGCTTTACTATGAGCCTTCAATAATATGGAAATGCTTTTTTATTTTTATGTTTTTTCAACAAGTTCATTTTTTATTACAATGTTACGTTATCATGGTTAATGTTCCTTAAATATTTTTACCTTACAAATTGATATGAAGAAATTCATGACTCATGATATTGATATTCAAAATATATGTTCATGTTTTTTTACATTAGTATGTCTATATATTGTTTTCATACCCATAATGAGTATATAAGATCATCATATCTCATATTTCCATTCATGCAGTTATAAATAAATCAGTTAAGTAGGAGTACTAAAGAGGAAGTTCTTTATGGGAGATGTTGAAGATCATTCACAAGTTAGATTAATTTATTTCATGTTTTCTATAGCACTAAAATATTAATGTCTTCAAACATAAATTTTTTAAATGTAATAAATATTCATGTAAAAATACTTAATATTCATATACGTCATTCTGGGGATTTAATATACTAGTATGCATGCTTATTTCATGTGGCTGACTAGCTCGGGGCACCGACATGCTTTATTAAGGCTGAGAAGTTATAAAACTTTAATAGAGTAGTAGTAATTTGTTTTTCCTTTAACATAGTATTTTGTAAATTTTTACATGAGACATGGAAATCCTGGGACATGGTAATGACCTCATCCACGAGAGTTTCAATCCCATGTATAGTGGATAAATGAAGTAATCCAATTGGGATTGTTTTTATAGTTATATGTTGTGATAATTGAATATTATTTCACATTCAGTGACAAAATTGTTCTTCGATGTGATATTTTTTTTAAGAATATATGATAATTAAATCTTGGTAATAAATATAATGGTAGTGGAGTATAAAATAATCATTTTAAGAACTCTGTATTATTTTTTCACATGCATCACATTAGGTACGCACAGGAAAATGGGTTTTGGGTATGTTATTGAACAAGAAATAGATTCCTGGCTTGTTAAATTGAGTTGAAAAAGAATGTTAATATGAAATTATAATTGGTAAAATTATTTAATAATTTTAATAAATAGGTATTGAAATGAAAAAAATGGGAACTATGAGAATATATTTACCCTCACAAACAAGACCTCTATGTACGTGAGTTAATGGTAGTTATAGTGCCTTAATACTAACTTTAATGGGATATATAGGGAAAATCATTATTATTACCTTTTGTGTTTCAACATTACATAAATGTGTAAATGTAATCATCAATTTCCTAATGTACATTATTTGAATTGTATGGTTATGGATCCAAAATGATGCTTGTTGAGATAATGACCAAAGGACATGTTAATGGAAGATCCTCCAATGGTGGATCTCGAGGAACTAATAGTAGTGGGTGAGAAAGAATGAGAATAGTTTCAGGTGGAATTCACTCATTTTAGGATTTTAATGGAAGGATACCAAGAGAATTTTGGAAAGGTATGATTAAATATAAGATAGTGTTACAGCTGTAGCATCCTCTGACTTTCACTGGATAGGGTGAACCTGAAGGATATGAGTTTTTTGTTGATTCCATATTGATGATACATGATCATTTACAGAATCTGGATAAAAGTATGTTCAAAATAGAATCTTATATACTATATGGATTTGAAATGATTTGGTACGATATTCATGCATGGACTGGACTGGATGATGGAATGTTATGGATGAACTTCATGGAAAAGTTCCTAGAGCACATCAATCTAGAGATGTTGAGACATGAGAATGAAACAGAATTTATATGGATGACACAGTGGATCATGTCTATGATTTATTATCCTTGATGCTTTACAGACCTTTAAAAAATTTCTCCAGTGTTGATTGGAGAAGATATAGCAATAGTGAGATGCATCCAGTATGAACATAATTGTGAAATAATCTCCCAAGTGAACCATTTTTTGTTAAATTTGTTTTTTGAGGGGTTGTTCCGGGTCTCATAGCTGTGGTGAACCGAAACGGGGATTTTAGTGCGAGAAATATAATCTCTACATGATGATATAGAGGTGATACATTTGATAAAATGAATCACTTCTTTGAAAATATTATTAATATTAATTGAAAACATAGTACACAGTTAGGAGGGTTGATTGCATAGGACCTTATAAGAGTAATATGATATCAATGTTGTAGTTTGGGATATTATCACAAGTATTGTCACCATCCAGTTGTATAGTTCCAGTCTAGTGGAAAGAGGGGACATGTGTAGAAGATCTGTAGGATACAAAGATAGTGGGTTAGTGAGGGTGGATCTAGAAAAGGTTATAATGTGGGAAGGGGGCCTTCTACACTATATCAAATGGGAAGAAGTAAATCTAATTTCCATTGAAGTACAAGTAGTGGATTTATAGATTTTGGAAAAGGGAACCCACATAAGTATAGTGGTTTAACTCTACGGAGTCATGAACAATGACATGGGTAGTGGGGTATGACTTATACATGTAGTGAATCCTACACTTGTAGACAGTGATGGTGGACTATCGACAGTTAGAGGTAGTGTATTTTTATATTCAATATTTGATAATGCCTTATTGATATTGGGTATTCCAAATCATTTATTTCTGTATAAATAGTTAATTTTTTGATCCAGGTGTTTGAGTTAATTTGTAGAGTCAAGACTATAGATACACAACTTAGTGTACTGTCAAGAGACATCTGTTTGTGGAATGGATAAACTATTTAAATCATTCTATATTATTATATGTGAAATCTATATAACATTGACTTGTTAGGATTCATAGAAATTATGTGTATAGACATGCTAGTCGCATACCAAGACCACATAGTTTGTCACCTAAGGATAGTGGCCTTTATGTATCCTAAGGTTGAACATTATATTGACTATGGGGTATGAGATATCCATAAAATCTATGAAAATACAATTAAATATAAATTTGGAGAGCTCATAGCCTAGGTTTCTTGTTTAATGATTGATGATGGGGGAGAACAGCATGAACCTTCTCCACCAATAGTGGAACAGTTTCAATATGATTTTACATAAGACTTCTTAGGATTTCAACCTAAGATAGATATTGAATTAAAATTTTTCTCATGTTGGGGTGTGATCCAAAATGTATTCCACCATACAGAATGGAACTAATAGTGATTAATGATCTGAATACTCAGTTATAGGGGAGGAAGGATAAAGGATTTATTCTTCTGAGTATGTCTCCATGGGGATCCCTAGTGTTGTTTTCAAATAAGGCTAACACGATTCCACAATTTTCTAACAAATTACTAGAAGTTAAACTAGATGACTATAATGAAATTGTATTTTTTTCACATATCATTTATATATTTGACCATTTCAAAGGATCTTGTGTGTTCCCAAATATCAACTTCAGATCGAGGAGACATTAGTTGATAGATCATACTTCCGATATACCAAGGTCAACACTAAAGAGTAGGTTTAGACTATATGAGTTTTTATTAATTACATTTATGTTCATGAATTCACCAGTCATGTATATGGAAATTATGAACAAAATCATCCATCACTACTAGGAACAGTTTGTAGTGGTGTATGTGGATGGAATATTTGTGTTTTATTAGACACATGATGACCATGCCTTGTATCCTGACAACATCTTGTGTACTCTGAGAGAGCATAAAATATAAACCAAGATATTTATGTGCCAAGTTTTTATCCACCAGGTATACATCATGGGACACATCATCTCAGAGGAAGGTTTGTTAGTGGACCAAGAGATGGTTCATGATGTGGTTATTTAGGAGAATTCCATGAATGTGTCTGATTTATAAATATTTCTACGGTTACCTGGATATTACAAATGATTCATCAAGGACATTTCCAATTTGGTAGTGCAGGTTTCATGACTATCTAATAAGGGGGTAATGTTTGAATGGATCTAATCTTTTGAGAATTAATTGTATGAGTTGAAGAAGAACATCATATACACACAAATCTTGATCCTACCCAATCTTTATGAGTATTATATGATGTATTGTGACACACCTGGAATCAGACATGGAGTTGTGCTAATGCTGGAGATCGAGTTGTGGTGTATGGGTCATATCATTTGAGGAAAAATCCATAGAACTATAATTTGTACTATCTAATGCCAGAATTAGTGGTTTATTCTATGAAGTGGTAGAGAAACTACATATTGATAGAAAAAATAATTCCAGTTACCGTTCACAAGAGCCAAAGGTATATATATTCTCACAATGATATTTGAATCATCCATAGTATATTTGGGTAGAATATATGTAATATTTTCATATTTATCTAGAATATTTTTCTAGAAATGGAAACAATGTAACTAACTCTTTATGTAGGAAAAATAAAACTCATATAGTTTTTGATTCTGGTGTGGAGTATAAGATGATGGATTTACTAGATGATATGCATGGGGTTGTCTAGGAGAACCTATAATTGACGACTCTTGTATCTTTTGTAGTTGAGTATATGCTCTTGAGATGGATCCCTAAAAGTCACTATGAGGACGAAAAATGTTCATTTTTTGGGAAAACCATGATGGTGTGGAGTCACCCTCATATTGGAGCATTGATAAAGATGATATCATCTATGAAAAGAATTGGGTTGTTGTGACGTTGATCATGTGAGAGGATCTCACATGGGAATTCCATGCCTCAAAGTGGGTGGTTCATCCACGTGTAAACAAAATGTACCCTGACCTATGAAAATAGTTTTGGTGGTCGTGCATGAATAAGAATATAGAAGGCTTTGTGACATGATGGTATGCATGTCAGTAGGTGAAGGAATAGCATTATGAGCGTGGGAGTTTATTTCAGTCATTACACATTCCGATGTGGAAGTGGGATGACATGATAATGGATATCCTTGTACTTTTCATAAATACACCAAAGAATAATGATTATATTCATATATTTATGGATAAACTATAAAAATTAGTGAATTTGTTTCATTTACCTGATACTTTTATAGTAGATAAGCTAACAGTTTTGTATGTACAAGAGATAATCCATCTTCATGTTGTTTTAGAAACTAGAGATTCATATTTTGAATCAATTTTTAGTTCATGGTTCTATATGGTCTTATAGAATGAAATCTGTATAAAAGTATATTTATAAATGTATTTCCACACATAGATAAATAGGAAGTCAGTGTGTAGTATATATGTAATTGAGGATATGGTATGGGCATGTGTGCAAGACTTTAAAGAGTCTTGGGGGAAACATTTTTTTGGTGGAGTCTCAATATACAAACAATTATCAGGAAACTATGCATATGGATCCAGAGAAATCTATTTATAGTAGAACACAAATACCACCACAATTATGGATTGAGGATATTGATTCAAAGTTTCTAGGATCGAGTCTCATGAAGTTGACGTCTGAGAAGGTTTTGTCAATTTGAAAATGTATGGATATAGGAATGATTGAGAATAAGTTGTATGATAATAGACAAATATGACCCCATGAATTTAAAGAAGGTTATTTTTATTCAATTATATTCCTCCTATGATGGGTCACCAACGGATATGAAGAATGGCATGTTGTTTTTCTTGATTTTGGACCATTAGAGGTAGTGGAGTGAATCGGGTTGGTCATATACCAATTCGATATTTCATAGAAATTTAGTGGTATTTATGGTGTTTTCCATGTATCATAACTTCTGTAGTATCCTCCAGAACATTATCATGTGATTAAGGTTGATTTTGTGGGTCTTAAGATATATCTGTCCTTTGAGGAGCATTAGATGTCCATGTTGGAATCATGTGAGAAATTGTGGTTGGGAAAGACCCTACTAAAAATTCTTTTATTGTGAAAACAAGGGTATTTATTGGAGGAAACAAGAGAATGAGATGTCGATATGTAGGCTCAGTGAACTAATCTTTTTGACCCAAAAAATAAGAGTTGATTGGATGTGCACATCGAGTATGGGATGTTTTTAGGTTGCAATATTCTAATATTTTATCATTTTTAGGTAATTATCTCTCTAATTTATTTACATTTGATCCTTAATGTACTAGTCTTGTTTATATATTGAGATAAATTGTTGGATAAAATGTTCTATTGTTCTAGAATATTTTCTTTTTTGAAATAGTGGGGTCCAGGATTAATTGGTTTCGTTGTGATTATAGAGGATTTAAAGGGAAATTGGGCCGAAAAATCATATTCAAAACATTTACACATTCTATAAGGGTATTATAAAATTTTAAATTGTTCATGGGTTTTAATTAACAAATATAAGGCGACGATGGTTTTTCCGAAAAATCTTAACATCATATCAATTTGTGTAACTAGATTAAAACCATGTAAATAGCCTCATATTTTAAACACAATGTGAAGATGAATTCTCTAGTGTGATGTCCATATACCTCCTCCTTCAATCCAAGGCTCATTTCCATTATTTAGGGGGATTTCGAACAAATCCCAAGCATTATTTACCACCGTTCGTGGTGTATCAAGAGAAGGATTAAATATTTTCAACATCTAGCTACGTCCCTTCTTTTCATTCAAATCTATATCTCTAGTTCACTCGCCCCTTTGGATAAAATAATGATGTATAACTTCAATTGGATCAATATATTTATATAATATTGCCATAACATGATTAATTTTATCATATATTTTGGATTTGGATCTATATTTTGTTCTTCGTTGCACTATGGACTAATCTTCTTTAAAATTGGGAATTATTTTATTAGTGAGTGGTTGAAAAAAATTGTTGTAGGTGGTATAATGTTAAAATTGATATGTCATGATTTTATTTTCATACATGCAAATTATAGAATTTTCAGATTTTTTAAGCAGTTGGACTTATCAATATATTTAATTAATATAATGAATTTGTTTACTATATAATTGTTAAATTGAGGGATTTTGGGGGAAATTATCTATTGGCATTTATTGTATGATATTTATTAATGAACCGGTTAATTGGGATAAAATTATGAGATTTCAGGATTATGGGTTGAAGAATTAATTGGTGAATTGATTATTGAATATTGATATTGTGAAAGGATTAATTAAATATTGATTTAAATAATGGGATATATAGATGTATTTCTAATATTTTTTCGTCATGATCTATGTAAATGGTGAATTCTAACATGGATATCCATCCATGCATTGTGAATGGTAGCATGATTATTCAATAATGCACTATAAAACGGTGAATTGTAATAACGAAATTCAGCCATGTATTATGAATGGTAACATGCTCATTCAATTATATATTACTAAATGTTGAATGGTAACATGTAAATTCAGTTAAATATTATGAGATGTTAAATACAGTGTCACTTATGTAGTATAAAATTGTTATTGGTAACATGGAAATTTAGTCGTGTATTATGAATGGTAATATGCTCATTAAATTATGTATTTTTAAATAGTGAATGGTAACATTTTTATTTTTTCATATATTATGAATGGTAACAAGCTCACTCAATTATGTATTATTAAATAGTGAAGGGTGACATGGAAATTCAGAAAGGAAATAATGAATGGTAATATGGTCATTAAAATGAATGAATTAATTAATGGTATCATGGTTATATTTTTTTAGAAATATGAATGGAAACAAAGATATTTACACATGTGATATCCCACATGGATAGTTCAGACTCTATAATGGGCCAAAGTAGGTATTGAGATATAGGTTTTCATGGGAACATGATATTTGTGGGGTTAAATAATGATTAATTTATAATGTAATAACAATTTAATTATGCATTGAAATTGTTTATTTATATAACTGAATGCACTATTATATAGTGTCATATTGTTTTATACACCGTTGGTGGTGGCCTATAGAGTTTTACTCACAACCTATTCGAGATTGATGATTGGTACCCAAATGGACTTTATTGTTGGAGGAATTTTTAAGGGAGAAGGCCTTGTATTAGATAGCTAGTCAGGGTATAGATCATGTATGAGGGAACCAGACATGGTTTGGGGCCCTCCTTGGATTCATTAGAGTCTTTATTTTATATTTTAATTTTAGAAATTTGACACTTACTTTATCCTGGAATGCCTCAGTTTTAGGATGATAATATATTCCATTCTTTGTTTATTTTGAGATGTTGGTATTATTTATTGTTATATATATATATATATTGCTTCTAGAAATTACTATTCTTCTCGATGGTGTATAACTCAGATCTAACAGTGTAATGTCTCCAAATAATGACATAACAAACCCTACATGATTTTTGGCAGCATCTAGAGTATGGGAAGGCATAATTGATGTCATGTGACCAGTTGTTTTGGGGAACATACATGTGGCACCCTATCTAAGAAATTAATGTAATTTCTATTAACCTATAATCCCATTTGACTAATTCTAAGTGTGAGAAAAAAAGTGGAAGTATTATATCTCATGAACATATGATCACATCCTCTCTGATGATAGATGGTGATAAATCACCAATGTTGAGAGAAATAGACCATGAGTGTCCATATTCCAATGAATGATTATATATCCTGTATAGTCACATTTTTTAACTATTATAATACATACAAGGAAGTGTATAATAGAATATTAAGTTCCATCTATAGAATGAAAATCAACGAGCTTACGTCACCAAGAGTTCCCAAAAATTTGTTCTGTAACAGATTTGAATGATAAAAAAATTCCCTCATCAAATGGAAATGCTGAAAGATACTCTAAATACAATGAAGAAAGAAGTTCACTTATGGAATATAATGGTTAGAACCCGCATTCCCATGAAAATATATACACAATGAGACTTGGAGGGCCACCATTATACATATATTAACCTCATGAATCTACTAACCATAGGTACATAATGATGATCATAAATTCTCATATGCTTGATGATTTCATCCCACATGTCTGTTTTATTTGAATTTACATTGTCCCGATGTTGATATAATGGATTATTAAGGGAGAAATTTAAGGACTAGTGATACGAAGAATGATAATTGGTGGAGATGGGGAGTAGAACACCCTAGGATGCATCATTTCACACCTCATGTTCTTATGTGGGGTAGGGTACCCCCTACATTGTTTCATTCTATATAGGTAATGAGATCATTTATGTAGCTTGATGCTACATGGACATGGGTTTTCACATGTTTCTTTTTTCTATGTGAGGCCATGTTCTACCGACCTAACATTTTGCTACAAGGGTTCGGGTTCTACCCACATAGCAATTTTTAATGAGGGGTGCCTACAAAAAAGGGGGAATTAGTTTTTTCATTAATGGAATTATGTTTGTAATGTTTTTTATGTCCGCATAATAACATATAAATTATTATATCCTCGTTAATTATTTGTGTCATGTTTTATGTGTAGGGAATTATCAAAGTACACCAATTCCTATTGTGCATTCAAATCTCTTCTATTTGTACATCTTGGTATAGCTCTATTTCTCCATATTATTTTTCCCCCATGAGGTGTATTTATAGATGAGTATAGGGACTACATAATTTCTTAGATGATCATTTAAGATGGTCCAGGAGCCTTTTTTGAAAAATATTATAGAGGATTCATGGACTACAAATGACTTAGTTAGACGGGATGATATTCGTGAAATGGGGACATCCTTTTTGAGGGTGGAGGAAAAAATCTATATCTGAAAAATTGTTTTATTTCATTTTTGGGTTGTCAATGATACAACCTCAACCTGAAAAATATTTTTCATCTTGGGGAATATTCATTTTAAGGCGTATAAATCCATGTTTCTTTACTTTAAATTTTTTTATTCATTTTAGGGTTCCAATTCCAACTCTTTAATCCCATGAACTACTTAGTTCATGGGTGATTCATGATTTTGTAGACCTCCATGTGGATTCATGGTCCACGAAGGGATTTTCACTTCATGATTTCTTTATCCTTCACAATTTCAACCATTTGAATATTTTTCCGTCAACTCTTTATCAATTTTTAACTTTTTTATTGAAAATCAAGGGAAGTATTTTGATATTTTTTTGGATATTTCAAGACCCATGAAATTCCCCCCATTAGAATGGTTTTTGATCAAGATGAATATGTATATATTTTTATGTAGAAAGATGTATTGTTTTGATCTATTTTTTGGTAAGATAGTGAACATAGAAGAGGGTACCACATCTATATTTAGTGGCCCCGATCATTTTAATATATCAGATTTCATAGAAAGCATCACACTCTAAAAGCTGTCTCGATCTATTTCACTTCAAGGAATTACCTCCTTTGCAGATACCTTCATTTGTGAACTGAGTTCCTCATGCATGAACTAAAAACATTATATGTGAACTGTACTTATGGGAATCCTCACATAGGGTGAATATAACATGATTTAATGAATTTTATATTCCATCACTCCCCTACCCAATGCGTTACTGGCCAAATCCTTCATTTAATTCATAAACTGTTGGCGCACAGGTGGTCACCTCCATGAACTATTGGTCTATGGTCGACGAATTTCATGAACTGATTCATTGAGATTCTATGCTATTGTGAACAAATAAATAAATGGACTTTAGAAGAATATCAATTTTATAAAAATATAATTTCATTTATTTGTCAGTTTTATTTAGAAAATTGGTTAGACCCTCCATAGGTTGCATCTACTATTTTTTTATGTTATTACCACCCTATCAGTTTCTAATAAAAAATTTAATGATATGATAGAGTCTATTGACAAATATAACATTAATAACACTGACTGAAAATTAATTTTTTATTATTATCATAAACACCAAGGGGTGGGGGAACCCAACATGACATCACATACCTAAAGACAAACACTAAGGCTTAACAATCAAATTACAAGTCCAAAAAAACCAGTTCTAGTCAACAAAGAAAATCCCTTCTCCAATATAAATAACATGAATACCAAATTCCACTTTTCCATCACTACTTGCCAAGATATCCTGTGGAAATATGCATGTGTCAGGAACCGATGGAAAAAAGCCAAACCCTTTCAAACGTCCAAATCCGGATAGTCATGGTCGGGTGAAAAATCCCTACTCTGAACATCATCTGGGGTAGCTCTTTAAATATGATCTTGTTCCTAAGTCCCTTCAACTGGATCTCAAGGCCACAAATAGAAACATTATCAAAAAAATTCATCACAAACAGAAAACCAATCCACGACAAGTGCAAATTCAATCAAAACCACATAGCCAGAAATCATCACCATCGCACAAAACCTTCACTGAACATTCTTACACAAGCCAATACAAATGATAGTTCAACGCTAGAAAGAGAAGACTCCATGCCCAACCATCAGAAATATCCCAAATTTCAGACCAACGCCTGACAAAAACACCTCCTCAACCCTTAACTCCCTCCGAATCTGCCGTAGAAAGAAGCCGAAGAGGCGCTTTATGGTGCGTGATGCTGCAACTCACCTATGGCAGCATCAGAAGAGAGGGAGACCATGAGTAATGCTATCTGGTTATCTCAATGTTATTCTCATCAAAATCAAAACCTCTTCCCAGAATAATTTAAAAGGGATATCCTAGCCATGAAAAACTTCCATATGTTACATTGGTAGGTTAACATCATCATTTGGGATGTCTGGAATGTTTTAGGGGATCCCATAATCAGTGAAATTTATGAACAATTTATGGGAACCCCTCAGCCTATGGTGACATGGAGAGGGATCCTCTTTCCAAAAAACATATCTCCATGGTAATGGCCATTTAGAATGATAAAAGTCACCCAAAGAACGACATTCCATTTCTCGATTGGATTAACACATTTTCTATGATAATTTTCCAAGATCCACACATGCAGATATTGATGACTTTCCCAACCATTGATACTCAATGGACTATAGGTTCATGCATTCCTATTATTGAATATGGTTAGTTGAATGATGGGGGTGGAATATTATCTCAAATGATGGTCGAATGTTCTTATTAGTGTCCTTTCTATCAATGTTTCTAAGTAGAAATCTTCAACAGCTCCATGATTCATGTACTGATGTTAGATTCATAACTTTTATTATGGAAGCTCAATTGGCCACAGATAAATATACTACCGTTTCCATCCATTTATTAGTGAAAATATATCATTTCATGGGATCAATCAGTGAAGTGAATCCACCAAACTAGTGGTTCGGTCCATTCGAAATTATCTATGGTTGGATAGATACTTATATGGGAGGCTACAAATTCTTAATCCGTTATTGGATTCATTTTCCAACCTTCCAACCTTTCCATCAGAGAATGAGTGAGGTAATTACATTAGATTGGGATGATAGAGATTGGATGGGTTATCTCAATAATCATGAATTAATTACTAATGATCAAAACACTTCTCCCTCTTGTATTTGTGTGAATGAGTAAACTAAGGATTTTGTTAATTGAGGTTTTCTTTTCTCACGGAGAGAGAGAATCATGGTCTACAAGATTGATGGAGAAAAAATACATGAGAGATATTTATCCTAGACATTTGGATGCCAAATAAACTATATTTTGATGAGGAGTCCTACAAACATATACAATGGATGATAATAGAAACACTTCATGATAGCACAAAAACATTGGTTGATGTTTACATGAAAAGACACCCATTTTCGGATTGGGCTCTTAGATCCCAATGGTTTCAAGCCTACCCTCACATGATCATATTCAAATATTTTAAAATAATCACATCTAGATGAGCACTTGATAAAACCAGTTCTTATTTTTAGGTTATAGAAT